>JAGDYQ010000286.1:240000-930753 GCA_021962125.1 Bulinus truncatus | reverse complement strand
ACTGAAATGTGCTTAAAAGCAGTCTAGAAAGTCATATATAATAATTCAGTGTGAAATCAAAACCGAGCGTCAAACTGCGCGATATGAGAAAACAAAAATTAAAAGGTGGGGGAACTTTTTTCAATTTTAAAAAAAAATAATGTTGCTACTGTCATCTACATACAATTGTTCCTCGAATGTAAGGGGTTTCAGTTTCGTTATGAAAAAAAATGAAAATAGTTATCACCCTAACGTGCATACTGCTTAATGTTAAGGTATTCCCATTTTCTTCTGTTTTATTTTAAAATAATTTAATAAAAAATAGAAATACAATAAAAAAAAATCTCTAAAAGTGGCTCTTAAATTTAAATGCAAGAGAAGTCTTATGATAAATTAACTTATCAATGTAAATAATGAACTAATGTTACGACATATTTAGCTCAATATATTGTAATCAAGCAAGCTTTTATTTCATTGATGATATTTCGAATAAATATTTGTAGGATATAATGAATTGTATTTCGTTTACTTTTTAATGCATTTTTTCAATGTGGCACAATGATGGTACAAGAATAGTACAATTATGGTACAATGATGGTATAAGTATGGTACAATTATGTTATACTATGGTACAATGATGGTATAAGTATGGTACAATGATGGTATAAGTATGGTACAATTATGGCTCAATGATAATGAAAGACGGTACAATGTTGGCATAAGGATGTTATACAAGTGTGGCACAATGGTGGTAAAAGATCGGCACAATGATGGTACAGTGATGGTACAATGATGGTACAATGATGGCACATCGTTTACAAACATTTAGATGCTATTTTGTTTCCCTCTCTCTCTCTCTCTCTCTATTACGGCTCAGACCACAAAATGATGATCACTTTTAGATTTCAAAATGAGTTTGTCAAGGTCCCCTGCGGTCGTTGTCTATTGGTATGATCACCTACTGAGTTCTGATCAGCATTTATATTTGTCCCAGCCACGTGGTTACACAGGACGCTCAACACAACGAGTAATGAGTACACAACTCCAATGTAAATGTAACACAACGAGTATCTATTTACATTAGAAAAATACAATTTGTCCTAAAAAGGACAATAGCATCATCGGCAATTAACACACACATACTACGAATCAAATATATTACACCGAATTACCTGGGGTGGGTAGTCCTCACAAGAACTCAGATCTGTGGTGGTTCTGCCACCTAACAGCCTGGTTTCCCCACCCCAGCTGGAGTCTGAGCCCGACTTCTCTCTTCGACTATTCAGCGCTCTTTAACTAATTCTAACTAAAAAGTTCCGCGGCGCACATCGGATCTCCCGGCCTGAGCACCCGTCCAACAATAGGATGATAACCCAGGGGAGTTATCGGTCCTTTCTTTTCATTGCCCCATACCAGGGGTGTACGCCCCATTCCGACCAAACGTCCAGGTCGTCTACCTTCCCCCCTCCAGCTTCACTGTTGAACTTATAGAACCTTGGGCCCTGAGTTCTTCTGACCGGGCCAATGGTTTTTCCATTGACTTTGTTAAGTCACGAACTCTTGGTTCAGTTAGCCTGATCGCTAGAGTTACTGTTAAATTTTATGAATGCAAGGTGTCTGAGATGTATATGCTACACAAATATATTTGTATCGTATTTTTGATGTTATACTCATTTTTCATGGCCATTACATGTGTGCTTTCAAGGGATTGTTTTATTGCAACGAGCATATTAAAATTAAACTTTTGTTATATACGTGATACGTGTGTTTATACAGTCCTGCTAAAGTTTTATTGGTTTCACTGGTTCGACTCCAGTCCCAGGCAGATGTATATGTGATATAAATAGAATGGAATGGACAAATCAAGCCTGGTGGTCCATGACCGATAACATTTTGGCCAGTAACTTTGTGATAATAAATATTGTCTAACGATTTATACCAAACCTGTGGTAGACATATAAAGTGTTTAAGTTATTTGTAATACAGTTTTGTGGCGAGATAATACAAATGAAATATGCATAACGGTGTTTTTTGTTTTGTTTTTGCTTCGCACGGTTTGATTAAAAGAAAAAAAACACACACACATAAAGAGCCTATTATAAAGAGTTCAGAGCTTCTTTGTTAAGTAGGTAAAACACAACACTTACAAAACGTTTAGGTTTCTACATATTAATCTCAAAAGCCCATAATTAAATCGACTATCATTGTTTCAATCAAACGGGTCTCAGCCATTACCATTTTAAGTAACTATTTTTCTTTATTTTGACCCCCCCATCCCTCCCCACAGTCAATGGTCCATAACTACTAAATCATTTGTTGTGAATTATAGTGAGACATAAATTACTTTGTTGATGCTTACATCTATTAATTAAAGAATTTACCGTGTAGGACTTATTTTAAAAACCAAGCTAACATGGGCTCACCAAGAAAGGGGCACACCAGGAACAAGGGAACACCAAGACAGGATCACACCGAGACAGGGGCACACCAAAACAGGAGGCTCACCAAGACAGGGGGCACTCTAAGACAGGGTGTGACCAAGAGAGGGGGCACACCAAGACAGGGGACACACCAACAGGGGCTCACCAAAACAAGGGGGCACACCAAGACAGGGGTTCACCAAGACAAGGGGGCACACCAAGACAGGAGCACACCAAGAGAGGGGGCACACCAAGAAAAAGGTACATCAAGACAGGGTCACACCAAAACAAGTACACTTTTTAAAAATCAAATTTTTTATTTACCATTGAAAAGGCATACCATTCCAAATGACATAGCTACACTTCCGATGGAACTGGTGCAGAACAATTGATTATAGGTATAATCATAATTTAAAATTTAGCCAAGGGAAATCTTGCATTAGCGCACATTTTTTACTTGAAAGAAAATTTAAAAAATGAAAATTATTTCTTTATTACTACTACAATATTATATATAAATGTTTATCCGATTTGATGTGTTAATATATTTAATAATTGTGAGTTAAAAAAATAAGAAATGCTGTACAATAATATAACATCCATGGGAGTAGAACTGGTAGTGAAATTCTTTCAAAAGTGCTCGGGAAATTATATTAATAGTCCCGTAAAATTATTTTAATACTCCAGAGATATTCATTCAACTGTCCCGGATAAATGCAACAATGAGTTGTTTTTTGTTGCCTTTGAAATTTGTATTCACAGTCTCCTGGTGGTAGATGTCCCACCATGTCATTGTTGTTACAATATGTTGTTGACTGTCTCCTGGTGTATGATGTCCCACCATGTCATTGTTGTTGCAATATGTTGTTGACTGTCTCCTGGTGGTAGATGTCCCACCATGTCATTGTTGTTGCAATATGTTGTTGACTGTCTCCTGGTGGTAGATGTCCCACCATGTCATTGTTGTTGCAATATGTTGTTGACATTGGCTACAAATGTTGGTATGCTGACTGCATTCATAACAGTGAGTCACGTGACTGCACGGTACATTTATAAGGTAGTTGTCTTTTCGTTGATGACTTCCGTCACATTGTGTTTTATCTGAAAGTATAAACGTTTGAATTAAATTAATAACAAAAAACTATGTACCATTAACAATAGGGGAAATAGAGAGAGTAAGTATGTAAGAAAATAATTTAAAAAGTAGGTAAGAAAGTAAGTAAGAAAGTAAGTAAGTAAGAAAGTAAGTAAGAAAGTAAGTAATTTAGAAAGTAAGTATGTAAGAAAGTAAGAAAGAAAGTAGGTAAGTAAGAAAGTAAGTAAGAAAGTAAGTAAGAAAATAAGTAAGTAAGAAAATAAGAGAGTAAGTAAGAAAGTATGTAAAAAGAAAGTAAGTTTGTTAGAAAAAAATAAGTAAGAAAGTAAATAAGTAAGAAAGTAAGTTGGCAACAGAGCAGACTGATGAAGGCAATCTCTCTTTGAAATCTCTCAGTGATAACTGTGGGCTCAGACTTAGTCTCTTAGAGCCCGTGAGATAATCCTCGCTGTGCCCCTCAACATCTTGAGACTGCTAAAAAGGCCAATGGCAAGCGAGCTACCCGACTGGTCCACCCTGTGTCCGGGACACTCAAAAAAACACGTGATCCACGGCTTCCACCACTTCTCCGTAATGGCGGCAAAGAGAATGAAGGCCATAGTTCTGTGTGTATATAGACCACACAATCAAAAACATGACATTTCTAAAGTAACATGGCATTTCTAAAGTAACTTATCATTTCTAAAGAAACATGACATTTCTAAAGTAACATGACATTTCTAAAGTAACATGACATTTCTAAAGTAACATGACATTTCTAAAGTAACGTGACATTTCTAAAGCATGATGACATTTCAAAAGTAACATGGCATTTCTAAAGTAGTATGACATTTCTAAAACATCCGGGGCAAAATACTTGTTAAATGATCCACTTAAAACTTTACCTTCTATGTGGGGGGGGGGGGGGCTATAGACATGGGCTCCACTTAGACTGACTGGGCCATTCGTTTAGACGGATCATATATATATATATATATATATATATATATATATGTATATATATATATATATATATATATATATATATATATATGAATAGAGCTTTTTTTTGAACAGGCAAACTTGGGCACCCCAATGCACAAAGGGCCCCCCCTCAAGTGTTAACTATTACTATATCGAATGGTAGGATGGCCCTAACAAGTACATATCCCTAACGCACCGACAACAAAATATCTCTAAGTCCCTCTGCCCAGGGCCACAAATTACATAAAACGGCCCTGTGTGTATGTATTTTATTTTGTTTTTAAATACCTCAGGCGGACACAAGATGATTTGAATATTTTAAATTACACATCCAGACTATCTGTTATGAATGGAGAAAAAAACCATCTTAGACATCTTTAGTTTAAATAATATCCACTAGCCACAGTTTTTGTATTAAAAGATACGGAACAAAATATTAGAATAATTATATTTAATTATTTAAATTAACATGATATGCATACATTTTAAAACAAGAAACATTAAAAAAATAATTTATTTGCCTTTATACCGTACTGTATAGCAATACACGCTATTACATAAGTCATGTTTTCTTTATGATGAAAATAATTCCTGACGTATATTCATTTCTTTGTGAACATATTCTTAGATAATTAATGTTATTAATTTAACTAAGTGCGAAAAGAAAATATGCATACACAGAAAACATTACAAAAATATACATGAATGGAACAGTTTATTTCAAATTTTAATTACGTCTCAAGCTACAAGCGAAGACACGCGGAAGTAATCTATATATACATATGAATCGGGAAAATTCGAAATGACGTTTTTCGTCGTTGAGAACTATTGGTGAAATTAAAATATCAAATATAATTCATTATTTATCTAAGGATTAGGGCCGTAGAGGTGATGACAAAGACAACCTCTACTAAAGGGTTAATTCTCCATAGAGGCGTGTTGATACGATATATAGCCAACAGATATATTTCAAGAGCGCATCAGTTGCTACTCAATCTAGACTCCACGAATTTAATCATATTGCTCATACACTGCCATCGTAATTTTTTAGAAAGCAAAGGTTCATGCCTATGTGGTGGAGGGGGGCGTGAAAGGTTCATTCTGATACGATATATAACATATATTAACATGTCTAGACCCAACACTTTACACTAACTCTAGAATCCTTGTATTTCTACATCAACTGTTGAAAGACAAGTTGTTATTTTATAGATTGCAGCCCAACATCTAAATGTCAAAATATTTATTTCATATCGTTAACGGCAAATAATGAAGTAAAATCAACTTTTCTAAGTGAGTAGATAGTACGGGGGATTTCTGAGAGTAAAAAACCAAAACCAAATATTTTTGACTAAACTTCAAAGATCAATGTGATAATAAATCAAATAATTAATTCAAATTAATTAATTCTCCTGAGTTAATTTTAAAAAAAAACCCAAAAGAAAAACAGTTCGAGATGAACAATTCGGAAAGGAAATAAAGCGAACCTGTTTGTTTCCCGAAGAACTCCAGACATATACAAAGTTTCAATTAATTACTAATTTCCCTTTTCTCCCTTACACTTTCTGTTTTCTCCACCATAGATGAGAGCAAGATGTTTAGACAGCTGTATGTAGAAAACATAGCAGTATGTCTAGAGAGCTATATGTAGAAAACATAGCAGTATGTCTAGAGAGCTATATGTAGAAAACATAGCAGTATGTCTAGAGAGCTATATGTAGAAAACATAGCAGTATGTCTAGAGAGCTATAATGGTAGAAGAAAACATAGCAGTATGTCTAGAGAGTATATGTAGAAAGACTACAGCAGTATGTCTAGAGAGTCTATATCAGAAAACATAGCAGTATGTCTAGAGAGCTATATGTAGAAAACATAGCAGTATGTCTAGAGAGCTATATGTAGAAAACATAGCAGTATGTCTAGAGAGCTATATGTAGAAAACATAGCACTATGTCTAGAGAGCTATATGTAGAAAACATAGCACTATGTCTAGAGAGCTTTATGTAGAAAACATAGCATTATGTCTAGAGGCTTTATGTAGAAAGGCATGAGCACTATGTCTCAGAGGCCTTATGTAAAAAACATAGCAGTATGTCTAGAGAGCTATAGTAAAAATATAGCACTATGTCTAGAGGCTTTATGTAGAAAACATAGCACTATGTCTAGAGAGCTTTATGTAGAAAACATAGCACTATGTCTAGAGAGCTTTATGTAGAAAACATAGCATTATGTCTAGAGAGCTTTATGTAGAAAACATAGCACTATGTCTAGAGAGCCTTATGTAGAAAACATAGCAGTATGTCTAGAGAGCTATATGTAGAAAACATAGCACTATGTCTAGAGAGCTTTATGTAGAAAACATAGCACTATGTCTAGAGAGCTTTATGTAGAAAACATAGCATTATGTCTAGAGAGCTTTATGTAGAAAACATAGCACTATGTCTAGAGAGCCTTATGTAGAAAACATAGCACTATGTCTAGAGAGCTTTATGTAGAAAACATAGCACTATGTCTAGAGAGCTTTATGTAGAACACATAGCACTATGTCTAGAGAGCTTTATGTAGAAATTATTGCGCTATGTCTAGAGAGCTATATGTAGAAATTATTGCGCTATGTCTAGAGAGCTATATGTAGAAATTATTGCGCTATGTCTAGAGAGCTATATGTAGAAATTATTGCGCTATGTCTAGAGAGCTATATGTAGAAATTATTGCGCTAGGCCAACCCTTGTTACAACCAACAATGTCAGTTACATATTTTAAGATACCCAGATTTAAAAAAAAAGAAAAAAAAAATACCCCGCGTCTCTATGCGGGGATCAAACCCAGGGCTTTCAGGTAGACATGCGCGCGCTGTACCTTACACAGACACAAGTCCTTCCTTTAAATAATTATTCTATCTATTAACTGCAAGCTGAGACTTTGTTCGGTATGGTCCTGAAATTAAACACACGGTATGCATCAGCCTATAGAACACTGCCTAACGTCCTTGTGTGGACTAGTAACCAGAGTGGTCCATCCAATGGTATGCAATGATAGTCAACAAAGGGGTCTCAACCTACTAAAGTACGCACCGATCGGACAATAGGCCTACATGTGAGATACACGTCATAAAAAACATTTTGATTTTAAAATGGATTTAGAATTTGGTTAACATGAATTAATGATGTCGAATATTAATTTCGGAAGTGAAAATATTTTTGAATTACAATAAATGTACTGACAAGAAAAAAATTCACATTACTTGTCACGGATTGCGTGTATTTATATAATAAGTACCTCAGCCTAGATTTTTTTTTTAATTATCAATAGAAATAACGAAGGGCAAGGTTAACGGCGCTGTTTGAATAATGCAACACGCCAACCCACGAATACTGTGACCGCGACCTCTCGTGAACTATATAAGAGAAATGTGAGAGCTCGCAGAACATTAGCGTTATTAATTTTTTTTTTTATTTTGTTCAAATTTAAATGCAAATATTTTTTATTCAGTGTTTTAAACTGTAACAATAACATCTCAGTTATTTTAAGTTTCCGATCGATATGTCCAGTGGGGAATTAAATTTGATTGAAGAACGGAACAATAAATATTTAAACATTATTTTCGGTAAGTTTGTACACGATTTTTTAATGCTGTAATGATAGAACATTCTGTTCTTCTTTCTTCTATTATTTCGCTCTAGTTAATCTTATGGTAGTTAACCTGTATGGTACAGACAACAAACCTCTCTTAGACAACCTGTATGGTATAGACAAACTTCTCTTAGACAACCTGTATGGTATAGACAAACCTCTCTTAGACAACCTGTATGGTACAGACAACAAACCTCTCTTGAATGCTAAACCCAACCATGGTATAGACAAACCTCTCTCTTAGACAACCTGTATGGTACAGACAAACTTCTCTTAGACAACCTGTATGGTATAGACAAACCTCTCTTAGACAACCTGTATGGTACAGACAACAAACCTCTCTTAGACAACCTGTATGGTATAGACAAACCTCTCTTAGACAACCTGTATGGTACAGACAAACCTCTCTTAGACAACCTGTATGGTACAGACAAACCTCTCTCAGACAACCTGTATGGTATAGACAAACCTTTCTTAGACAACCTGTATGGTACAGACAACAAACCTCTCTTAGACAACCTGTATGGTATAGACCAACCTCTCTTAGACAACCTGTATGGTACAGACAAACCTCTCTTAGACAACCTGTATGGTACAGACAACAAACCTCTCTTAGACAACCTGTATGGTACAGACAACAAACCTCTCTTAGACAACCTGTATGGTATAGACAACAATCCTCTCTTAGACAACCTGTATGGTACAGACAACAAACCTCTCTTAGACAACCTGTATGGTATAGACAAACCTCTCTTAGACAACCTGTATGGTATAGACAAAAAACCTCTCTTAGACAACCTGTATGGTATAGACAAACCTATCTTAGACAACCTGTATGGTATAGACAACAAACCTCTCTTAAACAACCTGTATGGTAAAGACAAACCTCTCTTAGATAACATGCATGGTATAGACCACCCTCTCTCAGTCCAACTGTCCATCATATGACAAACTCTCTCAGTCCAACTTTCCATCATACGACAAACTCTCTCCGTCCAACTGTACATCATATGACAAACTATCTCAGTCAAACTGTCCATCAATCGACAAACTGTCTATGAAAACCCATTTATTTCTTTTATTTCGCTTAAACAATATGTTTAGCATATGACAACGTCTATTAGACAACCTACCTAGCCTAGGAAAACCTCTTTTAGACAACATGTCTGGTCTAGGACAACCTCTCTTAGACAACCTGTCACCTAATACAAAACTTAATATCTTCATACCTAACAACCAAACTATCATCCATGCTTAAAGAACTGCTATGCTGTTCTCCGTTAGTTTATTATCCACACCCATTCATCTTGTCTCGATATTTTTCATTATTAGATAAAACCCAATGTGACAGATGTCACCAGTCAAGAGACAACTATCATATAAATGTGCCATGCCGTCACGTGACACACTGTTATGAATGCAGTCAACGTACCAACATATGTAGACAATGTCAACAACATATTACAACTACAATGACATGGTGGGACGTCTTTCATCAGGAGACTGTGACTTAAATTGCGTTGATACAATTTTTTTTCCTAGCATTTTTAAACAATTTTCCCGCCTTACCTCCGTCTGCTGTAGATCAAAAGTAGGAATACTGTTTCCTGCTTAAATAATAATCTCTGCTCAAATGGCAGATATATAGAGTACTAAGTTATCATATTATTTGTTATTTAAATACTTCTTTATTTATATTTTTTTTTAAAGTTTAATGTACCCAAGATGATAAAGGTACAAAGACATACACTTAATCTAATTGAAATCACAGATAGTCTAGCAAATTTTCGTTTGACTGTTAAAACATCATTTTTTTTTTGCATATATTTTACATGCTGCAATGTTAGGGACAGGTTTCAGTTTGAAATCAGGAATTTTAAATTTTGCTGCTGCTGTTTAAAATGTCTCTTTTTTCTTTATTTTTTTTTTTCATTTTAATAATTTATTCTTTAGATTGTTATAAGAAAACAAATAACAACGAATACATTTCTCAATTTCATTCATGACATCAAATAAATAGTCGCACAGTGTCGATACTAGGTTTTTGAAGGCCCTTGAGGGGCGCTTTGCCTCTTTGGGGGCCCCTGCATCTTGACAATCAACACCACCACATGAGATAATGTACTTAATATTTAATGTAATTATTTTTTTTTGCCCCCCCCCCCTTAAGCTTAGGCCCGGGGAGGACTTTTGAATTAGGGCCTCCCAATCCTCAACCCTAGGTACGCCTCTGTGTGTCGCATATACTTACAATTGGCTCAGCACATTTCATGATTTCATCAAAGTTGAACTATGGTCAATGCAAGTGTTTCCATGGTAGAGAAAGTATGTAATATTTAATCGGCCAATACATAATAATGCTTGATATGCCCATTGAGTGAATCTTCATACCGTCTATGTCCCCATTGAGTGAATCTCCATACTTTCTATGTCCCCAGTGAGTGAATCTCCATACTGTCTATATCTTCAGTTTATGTTATCGCCTACATGTCTTCTTTAAGTCAGTATTAATGAAATGTAGACAAAATTGTAAAATTTAATAAGTTTACACGCTACTATGGATTATTTAAGCTTCTAAAATATCATACTTAATGGGACAAAAAAATCAAATGTTTACTTTAGAAGTATTTTCTGTACGTTGTTTAATGTGTAAGGGGTAAATTGTATTTTGTATATTAAAAAAAGAAACTAAATTTATTAATGAAAGATATAACTTACAAAAGTAAAATATGATGTTAACATCAAACAATATATATTTTGGGGTTAACATGTTAAAAAATTAATATGTAAGAATATTATTATTGAGCTTCTAACTATTATTTTTAGTTTATTACAATATTTGTATATCATAAATATTTAAAAATATACTCATCATGAAAATAAATATAGCTGTTATAATTATTTGTTGTTGTTAATGTATAAGTTTATTATTTAGAATTTAGAACATGATGAAACTTTATGTTGAAAGAAAATATTACTCTGAAAAAATCTTATGTTTACTAACAGAGACACACGCATGTTTTTACTGTAATGGGTAAAGTAGGAATGGGTGGAACTAGGGTGCAGTGGCCCAACTAAGAAGATATAATTTTAATAATCCAATAATCCTAATCCCCCACAATCGTGGACAATCCCTCCTTACAGTAAGACGGCTTTGATGAAGGTCTGGACAGTAACTCAAATAAAACAAACTATAAAGATGTGATGTACTAAGGGACACAACCACACATGATTATTTATTTTATCTCAGTTATGTCCCTTAGCGCAGTACCATCTCCCCCCTGCTTTCTTCATCATTTAAACAATTCAGTTTCTGAACACCAAATTGGAGCCAATCACATAGTCCGTGGGGAGCTTCAAAGGGGTCCGTGGGCAAGTCGTGGAAAGTAGTGATTTTTCTTGTATAAAGTATTGCTTGGTTTGGTTAATTGGTTAGCTTTTAGCTAAACAAAAAATGCTAGCTATTTCTATGTTTCAGGCACAGACAACAATGTGCAGAATTGAAAACTTCGCCGGTATTTTCTTATATTTTCGTCTGAAGTCTGAACTAGACTGCATAGTGAATTTTTGAGTCATGTCATCTTGACAGTATTTTTTACTTACTCAGCCTAGATATAAATCTAAGTCTAGATTGGCCTAGAAATAATCTTAGACAAAAGTTTTTAATATCAAATTGTTGGTATACACTTTGCATGTTAATTTTAAATGACACCCGCAGATTGTTTTGGTTTGAAGTAGATTTTGTGTAAATTTTTAATATGAAAATAGGCCAGAACGATAATAGGGACTTTTCGCTAACGCATCGATGAAATAGTGCATAATTCTAGTTATGAACCTATTATGACGTTCTGTTGTTATATGACTTGCTTATGTGACAAAATATTTTTTAGAATGTTAGTAAACAATTCAAAATATTTGATGAGAGGTTTTTTTTTTATAGTTGTTGCGTCACCCTTCTTTTACGTCGCATCACAACTATCTATTACGTCACACCACATCTATCTGTTACGTCGTACCACATCTACCTAGTACGTCACAATGCATCTATCTATCACGTCACACAAAGACTATCTATTACATCACTATTTAATATGTAACACAACATCTATCAATTACGTCACACAACATCTATCTAATACGTCGCACCACATCTATCTAATACGTCACACAACATCTATCTAATACGTCACACCACATCTATCTAATATGTCACATCACATCTATATATTACGTCAAACCATATCTATCGAATACGTCAGACCACATCTATAAGGTCACATCACATCTATTCAATACGTCACACACATCTATCTATTACGTCATATCACATCTATTTATTTAGTCACACCAAATCTATCTACTATGTCCCACCACATATATCTATTACGTCACATCACGTCAATCTGTTCAAATCAAACTGTATACCCTTATTTAATGTCAAACCTGACACTAGGAGTGTGAATATTTATTCTGCACCAAAGGCCTCAACTGACGTGACTTTCCTCCCTTAGGGGTGACCAGTGTCTATTGTCAATGTTTACTTTAAACTGGCAACTACTGTTGTCAAAGTCGTGTATATTTATTCACAACTAAATTAGTTAACTATTTGAAAAAAAAATTAAATCAATATGTTAAATAAAATCTTAATTTACTAAAGTATTTGAAAATTTTAGTTCAGATGATTTAAAAACGAATTTTTTTTATATACGATTGATTCGTTCTTTATTGTATTCTACTTTTTAAATGCTCGTATATATGTCACTTTAAGCCTTTAAAGGGATGTAACTGCCTTTTTGTTACAGGCCTATAAATAGTAAGATTAGATCGAGTAGCATCCCTTATATATCTAGTTTGCTTTCTAATTCTTTAACAGTGTGCGCGACTTACCAATTTCCCAAAGTCCTTCAAAATATCAACATTTGTTTTCACTGTTTCTCTGTCTCTTTATAGGGGCCCACTTTTTTTAGCTACTGGGGCCCAAAGTGACCTTATTTACTTCTGTCGAAATAATGAATTTTGTTAATATAATGAGTACAAATACAGAGTCTAGTAATAAACATACAGAAAAGTCAACATTGTTTAAAGATCTTGAATTTTAATGAATTTTTCAAAAGAAAAATTTCATTTTGAAATTGAATAGAATACAATAAATCAGACGAAATGATGAATTAAATGAAACTAAACATTATGAACCATACAAGGTCAATTTTATCACGAGGCAAGACAAACTGAATCAAGGAAATAAACAATACCAAGACAGTGGTTCGTATTATTTAAATAACTACATTATTAATGTAGGGTAAATAGTTATATAATATATAAACATGAATATGTGTGTGTTTAAGTAGGGTAAATAGTAATATAATATATAAACATGAATATCTGTGTGTTTAAGTAGGGTAAAAAGTTATATAATATATAAACATGAATATCTGTGTGTTTATGTAGGGTAAATAGTTATATAATATATAAACATGAATATCTGTGTGTTTATGTAGGGTAAATAGTTATTTAAATTATGAACATGAATATGTGTGTGTTTATGTAGGGTAAATACTTATGTAATATGTAAACATGAATATTTGTGTGTTTATGTAGGATAAATACTTATATAATGTGTGTGAAAATGAATATTTGTGTGTTTATGTTGGGTAAATACTTATATAATATATATACATGAGTATTTGTGTGTTTATGTAGGGTAAATACTTATGTAATATGTATACATGAATGTCTGTGTGTTTATGTAGGGTAAATAGGGCTTACGTATATAAATATAAACATGATTATTTGTGTGTTTCTGTAAGTTAAATACTTATATAATACATAAACAGAGATAAGCGTGTGTTTTTTTTTTATTAATTTGGAGTGAAATCATTTGAAAATGAATAAGTTTATTTATAATTTATTTTAGAAAATTTTACAAAGAAAAAAATAATTATTAATTTCGTCAAAGCATAGTAGTTTAAAGGTATATCAAAACTTTTGCGAAATTATGTATATCTGAATTTGGAATATTATGTTTTTTTATTGGTAATTACAAGTGACACTAAATGCATATGCTCAGAAATAGAAAAGAGAAAAAAAAATAAAAATATTTCATTGCTTAAAGAAAATAAATTAATACAAAAATATTATGAATGTCTGCTACAATGGCTCAACTTAGAAGACATTCTCTTGGTAAAACAAATCAAACCAGGTGAGTGTTCTGTCAATGTGTCTGTTACACTGAACGCACACACGCACAGTTTCACGATAGTTGTAACAAGTCGTAACATGTCCACATGGTACACTCACGCAGGTAATGACGTCATTCTTTAAACATGATGGACATACTGTTTTATCTGAAAATTGAAAGAGTAAAATTACAGGATTTAATTGAGGATTCATACATAAAATTTATTTGGTCATAAATTAGAATTGTTAAAGTAGAGAGTACATGCAGAGAGCAAGTGAGCTATGACACCCCTATAGCTAATTTTAACATTACGATTGGATGCGGGGTAGAGGGGGGGGGCTTATATTAGCGTCAAAGGAGGGGAGGGGTTTGAAAAAATCAACACATGTATAACTTCGACATATGAATAATCAATATACTGAGCTTTATAACAATCGTTCAAGTTACGTTTATCACACAGGGGCAAGTCAAGCAAAAAAAAATATTACAGATTTAACTAAAAATAATATTAAGTATAACACAGAGGCGTAACTAGGGTGGGGGAGGGGGTCCAAATTCAAAGGGCCCCGGGTCCCAGCTTGTAAGGGACCTCAAATTTTTATTAAATATTAAGTAGCTTATCTAATGGCTTGGTTTCGAATGTCAAAATGCAGGGGCCCCCATAGAGGACAAGCCCCCCCCTCGGGACTCCCAATCCCTTGGTTTGGCACTGGTAGAACAAGTGTATTCGTAGTCTCACACTCTTAAGGCTATATACGATAAAACTTTAATATAAATATAGAAACATCAATTAATATAAACACTTACCTAGGATAGTGTTTAGCTTTATTGTTAACATTGCATTAATGTACTCAAAAGTAACGTTGTTTAGATTCTCCGACATTTGAATAGAACAAATCTTGTCAATTATTGCAAAAGGGAGGAGAAATATAAATAGTATTTTATACGGCTAAATGGATCTGTGATATGAGCGGGAAATTATTCAATGTTTCGACCAATCAGAAATATTTATAACATTTCTGGGCCAAAGTATTTAAGAGATAACTGGGCCAAAGTATTCAAAACTCTCTGGGCCAAAGTATTCATCGAATTTCTGGGCCAAAGTATTTATAAAATTTCTGGCCCAAAGTATTTATAAACTTTTTGACGCAAGTTATAATTATAACGTTTCATGTCCAAAGTATTAATAACATTTCTGGGCCAATGTATAATTATATTTTTTTAATTTCTAATCTAAGTTTAAAAAAAAAAAATAAATTCATGAAAAAATAATAATTAATATAAGGCTCCCCCCACTCCTCAAGTATTAATGTAGTTACATCCCTTTTCATGGGTAAACAGAAACTATTAAAGCGATGTTTTAAGTACTGTAGTTTGTATATATATACATACACATATATACACATATATACATATATAGTAGTTTGTTTATGTGACTGTTGCAATTCAATGAAAAATACTTGGCCCAAGAAATGTTATAAATACTTTGGCCGTATCTGTCTATAATTTCCGTACTTTTATTAATAGTTTAGTTGGGACTCTCGAATTTCCGTTATGATGGGTTATTCTAATATAGCAAAAAAGAAAAAAAAAAGCATTTACTTGTAAGACCATTTGTTGAGTGATAGTTTGACGGTCAACACCGTTTTCTTCTTGAAGCTAAAAATATGGCTAACAATGAATTAGTTGTTATTTATTTTTTGAATGTTTTGATGACAGTATATTTATTATGTTTTTACACAATGTAATTCATACATCTAGACAATATATTATATATTTTTACACAATGTAATTCATACATCAAGACAATTTATTATATATATATTTACACAATGTAATTCATACATCTCGACAATATATTATATATATTTACACAATGTCATTCATACATCTAGACAATATATATTATACATATGGACAATGTTTTTTTTATACCATAACGTTTACTGCATTAAGAATCATTTTACGGCAATACAATGCTATAGTAAGCAACAATTACGTTATGTATACCATTAAATATAATTTTCTAATATGTTGTATTCTTGTAATCATGGAAAAAAGTTTTTACATTGTATATATGCTTTGCTAACAATGTTATGACTTGGGAGTAGTTTAAATAAGTGTTGTTACCTTTCGTCTGTAAATTTAGAAAATATGTATCAAATCTGAGTAAAGGCTTTGCAGGGTGCAGCTATTTAAAATAATCGTTCATAATATAAATGAATAAAAATAAATAGGGTAATCAAAAAATACAATTTGTCCCTTTGCGTATACATTTCCGACCCGCACAATGAATAAATACATCATTTGACTCGTGCAGCCCTCAGGACAACACATTGTGACTTATCAAGCCCTCGGAAAACTCTTTTATCTGTCTGTTCTAGAGTGCCAAAAATCAGTCTCGTCCAAAGAAAATAGCAATCGAGAACAAAAATATCAGTTTTTGCATTTTTTCCAGGGCATTATGACGTAAATGGTCAAGGATAACAGGGCATCATGATGGTAATGGACAAGAATAACAGGGCAGCGTGATATAAATGGACATAAATAACAGGATAGCGGGACGTAAATGGACAAGAATACCAGGACAGCGGGACGTAAATGGACAAGAATAACAGGGCAGCGAGACGTAAATGGACAAGAATAACAGGGCAGCGTGACGTAAAAGGACAAGAATAACAGGACAGCGGGACGTAAATGGACAAGAATAACAGGGCAGCGTGACGTAAAAGGACAAGAATAACAGGACAGCGGGACGTAAATGGACAAGAATAACAGGACAGCGGGACGTAAAGGGACAAGAATAACAGGACAGCGGGACGTAAATGGATAAGAATAACAGGACAGCGGGACGTAAATGGACAAGAATAACAGGGCAGCGGGACGTAAATGGATAAGAATAACAGGGCAGCGGGACGTAAATGGACAAGAATAACAGGACAGCGGGACGTAAATTGACAAGAATAACAGGGCAGCAGTACGTAAATGGACAAGAATAACAGGTAATAAAATGATTTTTTTTTCAATAAGTAAGTTATTTTAAATGGAAAATTTTTTTAACCCATATAATGTAGAATTCATGTTTCTGTAACCTGTTATATTAAGGATTTGTTTTATTTTTAAATGCAAGCAGTGTACTTTGTTTTTAAATTTAGCAATGAATAGAGAGGGAAGACATAGCATGGATGGCCGATATTGAGGACGATGATAGCAGAACTGGTATTGTAGGTTTGATTCAAAATTCTTCCTAACAGGCCTGCTATGGTCAATTCATGCTACACATGTTACTACTTATAAATATATTTTCAAATCATATGCATTCTTCAAAGTATTTTATGTTGTTTATTTAATTTCCATATTTTTTTTAAACTTAAATTCATATGATTTAAAAAATATCGAGTGGTCTAAAAACCTTTGCCCACATGATTTACTCGTTGCTTATCAAATGCAATTTTAAAACTTTATCTTGTGCGCATAACAGCAGAAGCAAGCGAAGGGACGTAACTGCCTTTTAGTATAGCAGAATAGTACGATTAGATACTGGTTGCATCCCTTTGATTTGTCTGTAAATATTATTTTGCAATATCAATCCGCGCGCCTTCACAAAAGCTTCATCAATACCACAAAATTAGCAAAGTATCTTTATTTTCAATGTCTCGTTATTTTTTTAAAGGGACCCATTTTTTATTTCAGCATCCGGGGCCAAAGTGACATTCTGATAAAATATTGAATTATATTATTAGTATTAAACAAAAAGTCAACTTTTGTTTAAGATTTTTTTATTTTACTAGTTGCAAGTACCCGACTTTGCCCGGGTTTAAAATAAGGTTTTCTGTTTACCGTCTGTTTTCTCCCTAACCCCTCTCTCCCTTCCTCTCTCTCTCTCCCTCCCTCCCCCTCTCTCCCTTTCCCTCCCTCCCTCTCCCTCCCTCTCTCACATCTCCCTCCCATCTCCCGCTCACCCCTCTCCCCCTCCTTCTCTCCCAACGTCCATCCTCCCTCTCTCATTCCTTCCCCTCTCTCCTTCCCTCCCCTCTCTCCCTCCCTAACCCCTCTCTCCCTCCTTTCTCCCTCCCTCCCCTTTCCACCTCTCTCTCCCTCCCCCTCTCTCCCCCTTCCTTTCTCCCTCATTCCCTCTCTCTCCCTCCCTGCCCCCTCACTCTTTATCTCTCTCCCTC
Source organism: Bulinus truncatus (assembly GCA_021962125.1). NCBI lineage: Eukaryota > Metazoa > Mollusca > Gastropoda > Planorbidae > Bulinus > Bulinus truncatus. Next base: position 912,306 of record JAGDYQ010000286.1, on the reverse strand, counting down.
CCTCTCTCCCACCCTCTCTCTCTCCCTCCCTCCCCCCTCTCTCCCTCCCTTCCTTTCTCTCTCCCTCCCTCCCTCCCTTCCTTTCTCTCTCCCTCCCTTTGTTTCTCTCTCCCTCCCTTCCTTTCTCTCTCCCATCTACCTCTCCCCCTGCTCCCTCTCCCATCTCCCTCTCTCCCCCTTTTCTCCCTCCCTCCCCTTTCCACCTCTCCCTCCCCCTCTCTCCCCCTTCCTTCCTCCCTCATTCCCTCTCTCTCTCTCCTCCCTGCCCCCTCACTTTTTATCTCTCTCCCTCCCTCTCTCCCACCCTCTCTCTCTCCCTCCTCCCTCCCACTCTCTCTCCCTCCCTCCACTCTCTCTCCCCTCCCTACCCCCTCTCTCCCTCCCTTCCTTTCTCTTTCCATCTCCCCCTACTCCCTCTCTCTCTCCCCCCATCTCCCTCTCTCCCCTCCTTTTCTCCCCCTGTCCATCCCCCTCCCTCCCTCTCTCCCCCCCCCTCCCTCCCTCCCTCCCTACCCTCCTTTCCTCTCTCTCTCTCTCCTGCCCCCTCTCTCTCTCTCTTTCTCTCTCTCTCTCTCTCTCTCTCTCTCTATATATATATATATATATATATATATATATAAATATAAATATAAATATATACTTATTATTATGGCTTCACACTTCTTCTAAAATCCTTCTTCATTCCTTTATCTTCCTCAAACTGTACAAATCAGGGAGCATGAAAAAACAACAACAATTCTTTGCATCACAAAGGCACAATACAGCACCAGCGCGCAAGTTCTATTCGAATCGGGAAATGACGTCACAGAGGAATTTTATTTATGGCGCCGTCGAGATTACTTTAATATAGTAAAATACTAAAATAAAAAAAAAATAATTACAATTAAACTACCCATCGAGATGAAACGAAACCTGTCCTATAACCTTCCCCATGTAATTATGTGTATGTGTAACAAATTTCATGTTATCTGTTTTTCCGGATCTTGAGTTATAAGGGAACAGACAGACAGACAGACAGACAAAAAATGCGTCTTATAAGTATAGAGATTAATGAATTTTTCAAAAAAGTAACATTTAAAAAAAAAAGTCAAATACCATAAATTAATGGAGTTTGAAATAACTCAGATGACAAATTATGTGGGAAAACACCTGATCAAACTATAAATTGGCTAATAGATCCACCAATGCAATGGATTACAACGAATGTTTGAGCTATGTTGCATAACAAAAAAATTCACCTGGGAAAAAAATGTTTCTCTCATTTAAATTGTGTATTTCTAATATCTATGAAAACATTTTAAATTGCGTATGTTGATCCTCAATGTTTTTATAAAGAAAAAAGTTTATTATTGCCAAATAGAATGGGAGACTAATACATTGTATTATTTTTTTTTGTTTTTAGTATAAAGGGTCATTCCATGTCAACTCAACCAGTGGTGTTCACGCGACCCTCTCTGATCTTCCTGAAATTTTCATAGCTTGTGATACATTCAAAGTTGAGTGATTCCTGAAAACTTCAGACCATTTAGTCAAAAACTTTCCGAGATATGATTTTTTAAAGTTTTAAGGGTAGTAGCGAGTTCGCGTGACATTTACATTTTCGCGATATTTGAACGTGAATATTTCAAAAACTAAAAGAGGTATCAGGCTGAAATTTTCTGTATTTACTTATTGTTTTATCCTGAGTTGAATGATGTATTTATCTTAAGTTTAACATGCACACAGAATGCCCTAAAAAATATCAATATTTGACCCGGTATAGCCAAGAACCTATAAGACATGAAATGATGTTTGTTATACAATTAGTAAGTACCATATATGTGTTTATTATTTTGATAGAGAGTCCCTGTTAATCAATAATAGTGTACACATGGTGGGCCCTTTTTAGCATCATGGTCGTCCATTTCGGCATGCATTGCGACCCCCAGATGACCATGTGAACAGTAATGCACACTTTTCATATTTTGCACACTTGTTAACCTTGACATGTACTAGCTATGGTGAAAATTTCATGTTGGTGTCTTCTCTTCCGTGACCTATGTTTTTTTGCCTTTTTTTAACTATCCTTGGGTTGCACTGTTCAATGAAGTTTTTGTTCATTTAAAACTTTTTAAAATACCCATTATCATATATCATCTCATTCAGAAATGCACAAACATTAAAACTGTGCCTTTTTTGTTGACATATCTCTTAAATAAAAAATTTTTTTGCATAAAAATAAAAAAAAAAAAAAATTTTTTTTTTTACAAATTACAAACAAACATCAAACACCAAGAAGGAAAAAAAAATCTTTTTGAGATATACTTAAATTTTATTCTTATATTAAACCTCAGTCAAAATTACATATTACAACACAAAATTCAATGAAATCTATCAATAAATAAAATAGTTATGACATTTTATATAAAACACACACACACACTAATTTTATGAGCCGAAATTATCAGATAACCAAAACAAACAAAAACAAATTAATTTAAATAGAAAAAAATGCCACATGTTATATATCAGTGAGAGCAGAAATGCAAAAGGTTTTATCATCTATTAGATTACTTTAGACAACTTTTTTATAATGATTTTGTAGTATGTAAAATGTAGAAAAAAAGACAGTGTTAAATTTTATTCACAGTTAAAAAAACAGGTAGAAATAATTTTTTTTATAACAATCCCTGTAATTCTTATGATTATATTAAATCTACATTAAAAATACACAATATACTATGGATTCATAAATATTTTTATCCACAAATATATTTAAAAAATCATTTTCAGAAAAACATGCATAAACATTTATTTATCGGAAAAAAAAGATTTTTTTCCTGAAACTAAGTGAAAGACATTTTAACATTGTGCTCATTTCTTCAACATGTATCAGCTAAAACCCAAATTTTCATCCCCTATTTAGTTGGCTTATCTATAATATATTGTCTAAAACTATATTTACCAATGCAGATTATTTCATCTATGTTAAGATTTTCATAAGGCAGGCAGTACACTTTCTTCTAAAAAAATTAATGGATATTTTACCTTGGCTTGCCAATCAGTGTGTTGTTCAGTCTCAAAATTTTATATTTTTAAAATCCATGAATTAGTTTGAATCTGAGCTTAGATATGAATAATCACGTTCAAAGTCCATAGAATAGCACAACGGTGGAGAAATATGAATGTGTGGAGAAATATGAATGTTAAATTGGTGTTAGAATAATACTCATGCACAAAACAAAAAGTATGTAAAGCTCATTGGGTGTCACTTAGTCCAGTACTCCTACAGGGAACTTTTCAGGTCTACCTCATGTTTTGCATTGCTGTTTGTATAGTTCCCAATTTGTACCATAACTCCAGAAGAACACAACTTGATAAAAGCTCCTGCAGAAAAGTAAAAACAATGTAAATTTTGAGTGAAATTTTTTTTTCATAAATGTAAAAGTACAATACAGTTTGTAATACATAATTTCTAGCTCCTTTCATGTAATAATCAAAATTCTGATGATATAAAACTTAACAAATTAGTAAAAAGTAACACCTTTCTTCCTTAGTAAAGAATACATATACACCAATGAATTTGATATTATTAGTAGGCTATTTTATTTATAAATGATTGTTACCTGGCATAAGAAATTCAAGATAACATTGTCTTGTTTATTCATCATCGAAAAGATGAAGGCATGGTACCCTAGCTGGAAGTGTCGAATCGCTTTGAGAGGTCCATCATCACTAGTCATAGTCATATATGTTTGTTTCCTAAAGTGATGGATAAGACAAAATATTTATATAAATATACTGCATAATAATAGAATTACATTTATATAGTCTATCAGGTTTTAAAAAAAATGTAGTTAACACCATTATAAGTTTATATCTTTTTTTTAAATTACATGACAGAATATTCCATAATTATCTTTATAAGTGATTCATTTATTTAGTCAAAAATTAAAATCAGCTGATAACATAAACAATGCTTTATTTTGATATTATTAGCAGGCTATTTTATTTATAAATGATTGTTACCTGGCATATGAAATTCAAGATAACATTGTCTTGTTTCTTGTCATTCATCATTGAAAAGATGAAGGCCTGGTGCCCTAGCTGGAAGTGTCGAATCGCTTTGAGAGGTCCATCATCAATAATGCCATAGTCATATATGTTTGTTCCCTAAAGTTATGGATAAGACAAAATATTTATATAAATATACTGCATAATAATAGAATTACATTTATATAGACTATCAGGTTTAAAAAAAATGTATGTAACACCATTAGAAGTTTATATATTTTTTTAAATTACATGACATAATATTCCATAATTTTCTTTATAAATGATACGTTTATTTAGCCAAAAATTAAAATCAGCTGATAACATAAACAATGCTTTAGCCTAGTTTAGCACGTGTTATTATTAATTGATTCATTATAGAAAATTATAAAATTTTAAAGAAAAATTAGATTTATTTAACATAGAAATGAATAATTTAACAAATAATACCCAGGAAAATAGAAAACAAAATATTTTTCATTTAAAAAAATAAAATTATTAGCATAAAATAAGAAAACTTCGTACTTACATTCTTAGCTGAGCATTCAGTGGAGAAACTAATGCAATATCTTCATGATATAATGACTAAAGGCTACCATCTGACTCCCATTCATGAGAACTTTACTAGGGGAATAGTTTGAACTAAAATCCGAGTCGTCTGAAGCCGTTTTATTATTTAAAAGGCGACAGAAGTGGGCCGACAGATATACGCTGTAAACGAACCAGTCAAAATGGCGACTGTCGTGTCGGCACAAAAGGTTTTTTTCTCGTGTAATATTTTTAATTTCAAAATTTATTTTTTTTATTGTTCATTTTTATTTTAACTAATTTTATTATCGCTCTTTAAAATAAAAAAAAATATAAAACAATATTTTGAAAGAAAATATTTTTTTTTGGGTTTAAAAGTGTGTTATTCTCATCCGTCTTTAATCCATGAAATTCCATTGGTCGGACGCCGGAGACTTTTAACCCCTTCTTGGTGAAAATCTGCATGAAATTGCATGATTATACACTATTACTGAATATTGCGTAGCAAATATTTCAAAAACTAAAAGAGTTATCAGGCTGTAATTTTCAGTATTTACTCATTGTCTTATCCTGAGTTTAATTATGCATTTATCTTAACTGTCAGTTTATTACAGTTATATAACTTTTTTCCTGATCTTCAATTTCGGTTTTTTTATTTCTTTTATAAAAGCAGGTTTTTGGGGCCCCTAAATTATTTGGGGCCCTAGGCGCGCGCCTAGTGTGGAAAGGGGGGGCGGTTAGGGTCATGTTGATATGATATATGACACACATTAACGTGTCTAGGCATAGAGTTTGACATTTGCTCTTGAATCCACGTGTTTAACATCGCGCACTTTACACTACACCAGGGTAGGGCAAACGTTTTCTACGAAGGGCACCATTGAAAACTTGGTTGTTATCGGCGGGCCGCACACATATTGTGTCTACTTGAATAACAATTTACAATGTATAAAATATGAATTTATGATAATAACGGTAATATCACAATAGACCGTAATAACCATGTATTTGCCACTTTTTTTGCAAATTCACATTCTATTACACATGCACAATACAGTTTTAAATAAGAATTTAATCAGTAGCAAATTTAATGATAAAACTTTACTATTTATAATTATTTTAACAAAATTTTATTACAGTCAGTCAACATCAATATGTTCTTAGATTTGTTTTTTTTCATACAAGAAAACGGTCGCACACAAATGTATGTGGACCCAAATAGTGACTGAAGCTTGGCAGCAAAATGTTTAGGTGTGTAAATGCTGATGTAAGCAAAAATCCTTAAAACTCCAGCAGAAAAGCTGAATTTAACTTCTTCAGGTCAAGCAACTCTACTAAGATTATGGAGCCATGAAACCCATTTAATATCCCTAGATTTGAATCAAATAGTCGTAATAAAATTTCAAATAGAACGAAAACTCCAAAGAAAGAAAATTAATGTCGACATAGGATCCCAACTTGTACACGAGACGGGCCGCATAATATACTCTGGCGGGCCGCATGCGGCCCGTGGGCCGTAGTTTGCCCATCCCTGCACTACACAAACACACGTCCTTCCTTAAAACTTTTCTTCTATCGGTTTAATTGCAAGCTGAGACTTGGTCCCGTATATTTTATGATATTTTTCATAAAATTAAACACACAGTATTCATCAGCATATAGAGAATTACCTTACGTCATTGAGTCGAGAAAGTAGTCGGACTGGTCCACCGTGTGGTACGTCAGATCTGGACACTCAAAATATCACCAGATCCCACATTCCTTCAGTCTCCATACAATGAAGACAATGACAGTCGACAAGGGCAGTGGCGCAACCCAGACCAAATCATCAATACATATTTTACTGTATAAAGTTACTAAAAAGACTGTCAAACTATCTTTTTTCAATATGTGAGCCCCCCCCCCCCAGCTTTTTTTTGCTGGTTGCGCCACTGGACAAGGGGGTCTCAAACCACCAAAGTACGCACCGATAGGACAATTTATATGAGATACACGCCATAAAACATTTTAATTTTAAAATGTATAAAAAATGTGGTTACCATGAATTAATGATTTGGAACATAAAATGTCTGAATTGAAAATATTTTTGAATTAAAATACATGCACTGAGAAAAATAAGCAAACAAAAAATAAAATCGCATCACTGGTCACGTGTTACCTGCACCGCTAGTCATATTCATAAAGTACCATGGCCCAGATTTTTTATTTCATATAGAAATAACAAAGTGCAAGGTTATCGACAATCACGACACTTCAGCAAACCCGAAATGTTACTGTGACGTCGATCTGATATAAACTAAGTAAGGAAATGTCTGTGACGTCACACACACAGACTGCCGTGTGGGAGGGGTAACCCCGCCATATGACCTAGATATAAATAGATTAACTTGTATTGGTTCTATAGTATTAAAGACGTTAAGTAAATGAACGTCAGCCCACCAGATATTTGGTGGCTTTAGGTATGGAAAGAAAGATTTTGATTCTTTCAAACGAATATAGCGGAAAGAAATGTATCTCTTGAGTCTAAGCATGTAAAAAGGATTAGTTTATGCCGAAATTTTAGCATTGTATTTATTGCTACTCACATTCTTTGATTACCCCCCCCCCCGACCAGAGTTGCCAATTTACTAACCACCACTTTCTCAGGGGATAAAGTTACCCGGTGTGGTCGTTTTTGGTTCACGCACCTTAGAGCACACGATGGCAGTGGTCAGGGTCTACAATTGGTCAGTACTGTAAATGGAATGTGTCCCATTTGACCTATCTACACTTGTCAGCTACGTCGACAAAAATTTGATGTTTTATGTCAGCTAACAGTGTAGAGTTTGAAAAAAAATAATCTTCATTTAGACTTCTTTCGATCATGACATATTTTACACAAAAGTCCTGTGTCTGAGATTGGAAAAGGCTTAATTGCTTTTTTTATTTTATCTAAAAATTATTTCAGTACCAGCGAATAACGTTTCTAAACAATCATTCTTTTCACCTATCTTAAATGTAGTTTAAATAGTTTTGGCATTAGTTATTTTTTTAATGTAATAAGGGGATTACCCATTTACTATAGAACCAAAACAAGTTAATCTATTTATATCTAGGTCATATGGCGGGTTACCACGCAGACACGGCAGTCTGCTTGTGTGACGTCACAGTAAGCGATGTTGATGAGATGACGGTGTCATGGACACACATTTTACTTCGCAATCACGCCTGACTGAAAAGGCATGGCTCGCTGAATTAAGAGAAAAACCGCCTAGTATAAAAGTGTTGTATTGAAAACTGTGAACTCTTCCACTGGTGTATGAGGGATATAACAAGTGGTAAATGAATTATTTTTAAATAAAAAAGTTAACCAAAGTGCGATTGTATTTTCTGGTTTTAGTATCTGTCTTAAATCTAATTTAGTGAATTCTAAAAAAAAAGTGTATCTCAAATTCTTTATTTAAATATTAATTGTCACAATTAGTTTAAATGTCATATTTGAGTTCAAAATGTCAAGTACTGACATAAATTTGATTCAAGAACGGAAAACAATATTGTTAAACCATGTTCTAGGTAAGTTTGTAGTGATTTTTTTTTCATTTGGATATTAATGCATCATTCTCAAATATCTTTTATTTTGTTTTTAACGTACTGTTTAGAGCTATGAACATCGTCATTTCTATGGTTTAAGTCAAACTTTTAAACATTGTAGAATTGTTATTTGTATACATTACAGACAAACAATACATATAAACATGACATTAAAAACATCGTACCAAATAACATGAACAATTCTTTATACTTATCAAGCTCGCAGAAGTCAACCTCACTTAGACAATTAGTCTAGTCTTGAACACAAACTTTAGACAAATGCAGTAGTCCACAACAAACACTTTAGACAATAGCAGTAGTCTAGAACAAACACTTTAGACAATTACATTAGTCTAGAACAAACCTTTTTGACAATGGCAGTAGTCTAGAACAAACATTTTAGACAATTATAGTAGACTAAATCAAACACTTTAGACAATTACAGTAGTCTAGAACAAACAATTTAGATATTTGTAATAGTCTAGAACAAACACTTTATACAATTAGATGAGAGCAGAACAACATCCATTAGCCAAAGTAACACCTAATATAAACCTTTTTATAATCATACTTATAACATTTTATCTCGTTTAAAAATCTTTATACTCCTTGAGAATAATATATAAAATATCACCTTATCTTCTTTTCATCAACTAAATATAACTTTTTTTTCTCGATTTAATTTTATGATTAGATAAAACACAATGTGACAGATGTCACCAGTCAAGAGACAACTACCATATAAATGTACCATGCCGTCACGTGACACACTGTTATGAATGCAGTCAACATACCAACATATGTAGTCAATGTCAACAACGTATTACAACTACAATGACATGGTGGGACATCTTTCACCAGGAAACAGTGACTTAATTTTGTCGATTCGATTCATTTTCTGTTTGTATATATGAACATTTATGATTAACAATAATTTATTCAGATCTAGTTTGTGTTTTGTTGATGTTAAAGTCACGGAGTAAATTTTTATCGAAATTGAAATATTTCATTACACTTAATTACCAATAAACATCACATTTGGTTGAGATGAATTGTTGAATGTTTATTTTTCGAAATATAATAATTGTTTCGTACATTTGGTACAGATGTTGTGGCTAAATTCTAATTTTTAAAATTTCTTTTTGATTTAACACTAAAAGTTGGAAGTAAAACAGGAAGTTCAACTCGATTGGGACACACCTTCCATACTAGTCGCACGACTTGGCGCCTTAATGTTTCAGTTCGAACTCTCCAGCTTCAGCCACTGGTCCCCAGAACAATGAGTCTACCCCCCCCCTCCCCACGGAGATGTACGTGGTGGACCAGTGTTTCAGTGTTGAATTAAGAGACAGGTACTATATAGAAAAAAAAACAGAAGGTACATATCTAATGGGTTTACTCTTGCTAAGGGATATAACTTCGTAGGATTATTCATTTTGACTCAGTTATCTTCCCTAGTATACTTGACTATATCTCCCTTAGTATACTTGACGCGATTGTACTTTTACCGATCTCTCTCGCCACCCCCCCCCCCCCTCCTTACCGGAATTTCCCCCCAGTCCACGAATAGTGAATTCCCGTTAACCGTATAATTCACATATTGACTTTGTGACGTAAAAGTTGTAATGATTATACCGGCGGTGAAGAACAGTTGCCGGTGATTGTAAACAATTGATTACTTGATATCCTTCAACCTTTTATAGCTTCCTTTTATAGGTTCCTTTCATAGCTTCAACATTTTTTTTGTAATGCTAAGTTTGAAAAACCGTTTTCAAAAGACTTTTTTTATAAATTTAAAATGGATATTGAAAGTGGAAATCGATTTATTGTTTATTTTAACGTTTCCTGTTTGGTATTTATCGTTTCAAAAGAATTTTTTTATTTTTTATTTCTATTAAACTGACTTGGTTTGAATGTCACGTGGTTTACCCCAACACATGTTAAAAAAAAAAATTCCTAGTTGACATGCTCTGTTAGGGTCTTACGTAGAGACACACATACCCTGTAAGTCAAGTTCAACTCTGTTACATTTTATCAATACATGTTATATTTTATCAATAAATGTTATATTTTATCAATAAATGTTATATTTTATCTATACATGTTATATTTTATCAAATCTTATATTTTATCTATACATGCTATATTTTATCTATACATGCTATATTTTATCTACACATGTTATATTTTATCTACACATGTTATATTTTATCTACACATGTTATATTTTATCTACACATGTTATATTTTATCTATACAATGTTATATTTTATCTAGACATGTTATAATTTATCTATACATGTTATATTTTATCTAGACATGTTATATTTTATCTATTCAAGTTATATTTTATCTAGACATGTTATAATTTATCTATACATGTTATATTTTATCTAGACATGTTATATTTTATCTATTCAAGTTATATTTTATCTATACATGTTATATTAATCTATAGGTTACATGTTATATTTTATTTATACATTTTATATTTTAGTTGTTGTTTATATTTAAGTTATATGTTGTATTCTATTATAATTGTTATATTTTGCATACTATTTATATTTTACTAATTTACTATGCTTTAATTGCTGGTTATATTTTAGCTGTTGGTTATATGTATGTTAGATTTAACTTCTTTGTTATATTTCATTCATTGTCTCGCCTCGCTTACTTTTTGAAACATATACTTTTTTTTAATGCTAATAGCATAGCCAATAAGTGAAGCCACAAAGCAAGTTAAGGCCTAGACTGTATACATGTACTTCAAATGTTTGCAAGCATTGACTTTGTGACGTAAGAGTTGTGATGATGAAGCTGGCGGTGAAGAACAATGGCCGTTGAGTGTAAATAAATGATAACTTCATTTCCGTCAACCATTTAACATTATTCTATATATCCGTGTCCTCCTTTTCATTGTGAAAAAAAATAAATAAATAAAATTCGTCATTGAGAAACACGTATTTCAAAAAAAAAAAATGCCAGTCAGGTCCTGTATCAACTCGACCAGTGGTGACCTTATCTTGCTCTACTATAAACTTTCAGCGCCTCACCCTGACGGCGACCCTGGTGACTGTATTTATGACATGTGTATTTACATTCGGCGTGGGAAAAGAAACATGGCGTGTTAATGAATGATAGAATACAGGATCAGTTCATTGACGACTTACTAGTAAATTTATTTTAAAATACACACTTCAATTTCCATAGTTATTCCTACATCCATTTCGGCTTGAGATAATAACAATCATGTTAACATAATACAAATCCCAAACGTAAAAGGAACACATATGATCTGTAAACAAATATATAAAAGAGGGAGTTTTTCTTGCACAATATGGCGGTCACGTGACTTGTCTGACCTACTTTACGTACAACTGACGTAACCGCAGGAGATCGAACCAGTAACCCTCAGGTCAACAGTCGAGCGCTTTACAACAAGACCATCCTTCCTATCAAGAAAATTTGAGATTAAGTGTTGTCTTACTTAATCGCAAATTGTATGTTCATTTGCATTACTTTAACTTGTAGATGTATGTTATATTTATCATTATAATATATTGATTTTATAACAACTTGCATATCTGTGAGTTTTTTCGTCTGGAACAAGATAGGGCGATCTATAAACATAAATAAACAAAATTAAACGAAAATTGCATTTTAATAAATAAAAAAAAAGAATTGACACAACCAGAGGTCTGTGGTATAATAATGCATCACTAACAGTCATTTGAACAGACTAACAGACACACAGAAATAAAAAAAAAAAGAATTGACACAACCAGAGGTCTGTGGTATAATAATGCATCACTAACAGTCATTTGAACAGACTAACAGACACACAGAAATAAAAAAAAAAAGAATTGACACAACCAGAGGTCTGTGGTATAATAATGCATCACTAACAGTCATTTGAACAGACTAACAGACACACAGAAATAAAAAAAAATTGGAGTAAATTTGTGGTATCCTTTTTTTGTTCCACCACGATGGGGGTGGGGGGGGGAGTTTCTCATCTAGTCGCCTGATGAAATAAGTCAGTCTTACGATGAACACTTATTATGCCTGTGTCATATGAATGACATTTAAAGATGTAGTCAGTCACTGAAACAAGTAAGTGCACGCTTCAAGAGCGCACTGCTTAGGCTAAATATCTTAATAAAAAATAAATGACAGTTGTCGTCCTTTTTAATGTAAGACTTGTTTTTTCTTTTTCATATCTGACATTTCGTCCGATAATTAAAAAAAAAAGAAATGTACATGAAATGTCAGTGAAATAATGCCTATCAATGAATATCAACAACACTACAGTTGTACAACATCGGTACGTGTGACGAATTACCGGTATATGGCCTATAAAACTAGCGCCTATATTTATAATTTAGCAACATCATAATTTGATGACGAAATAGTCGGACTACAATCCACCATGTAGTGTAAACAAAAAAATAACCTTGAACAGTTTTCTTATCTTGATTTTTGATAACACTGAATTCAGTTGAATTATCTCCCCATTAACTTGATGTTATTTAGGTCATGGACCACCAGGCTAGTTTATGTCCATTCCATTGTAAAACCGAAAATGTATTGATTGCCTGGGGCTGGAGTCGAACCAGCGAAACCAATGTAACACAATGAAATATTTGAGACTTTATTTAACGTTTTTATTAATATAAGGTTCCTTTTCCTAATTTAGCTAAAAAAATTACACTCAACAATTGGACATTAGGTTTATCAGTTAAACTTTGAAATATAAAGAAAAAAAATAATTACATGTAGTTCCAAAATGTATGCACACAAACTCACCATCGCGTACAAACTCACAGGAAAGCATTCGCGCGCAGCTGACATGGGAACATATACAGTTTGACTCCAATGAGATTATTGTGGTTTTCTTCCATTCAGAGTTTCAAAACGATAAAAACAAATTCAATCCAACATGTAAAATTAAAAACAATCAACCAAAACCAACACAAGCGCTGAGAGTTTATCTTATTTAGTTATCACTAAAGTTTAGTTATAAATATTTCGCCTAATCCCTTTTATTTCTGGACTTTTCATTATTTAATCCAAAGAATCTTTGAAAATGTACCACCAGTTTTAAACATAGAAGAAACATCCATTACCTGATTCAAAATGGCGAGACATTGGAAATCCAATTGGCTAACTCGTGCTAAACTGCAGACGACGCGGGCTGGCCTATATCGGCGCAGTGATGTGTTGTAACATAGTGCAGAAATGTTTGCAGTGAAGACATGTCACAAAACCACTGGATCTTACGTACAGAAAAACAATCTTTCTTTAAAAAATAAAGAAATTTAATGTTATGCAATATTTTTCTGTTTATATTTCTTTATATCATTGTGATTCAAAAATAAAATTAGCTGTCTTTTATAAATACTTTTTTCAAGTGAAGATTTCATTTTATTAAATACATTTCTTTAAAGTCTACATGTAGCAAGGCATGATAATGGGGACTGATATAATATCAAACAAACCAGTGCACTGCAAAATAGCGCACAGCTTAATTTACAAAATATAGATAAAAAAAAATATTTGTTTAGATTCTTCTTTAAAAATTGTATTACATGGCTTACATATTTTTTCTTCTTTCTGAACATTTTATTGTAAAAATATAAAAACACAGCTCGTATTTTTAAATCTGACGTTTTAACCATAGATATAGATATATGGTTTTAACATAGGAGTAGCATGGACAAAATTTAAGTAAAATAAAATATCAATACAACAAATTTAGACACACTGTGTTTTATGATTTGATAGATCTATAGAGTATTTTACTTAATCCAATTTAGGACATTAAATCCATGGAGTATTTAGAAAATGTTCCACCAATTTAAATAAAATTAACATCATTATATGATTCAAAATGGCGAGACCTTGGCAAAATTGGCTGTGCACAAAATTGACAGAATCAATGGTACAAAACTGAATTTATATTAACAGTTGACTTTTACGTGTTTTGTTGATAATCATTTCCACTGTCTCTTGAACGATTAAAAAAATTGTAATTTAGTATCTTATGTTATTTTTTGTGTGTTGATGTTTCAGTGTGTCAATATTTTTAATAACTGAATTAAAGTTCGAGACTGGACCACTATTTAAACATATTGACTTTTATTTGAATCCTTTGTAAACATTAAAATGTATATTGGATAACTTCCTTACATCTATTTTCCGTAATAAAATCCATAGAATCTTTAGAGAAATCTTTCACCAAGTTTAATAAAAATGTACATCATTACATGATTCAAAATGGCAAGACCTTGGCAAACAATATGGCTGACTCGTGAATACAGCAGACGACGAGGGCTTGCGTACAATGACGATTGGGTGTATTGTGTAACACAGTCAACTTGAGTATCCTTTGTTATTTTTTGTGTGTGGATATTTCAGTTTGTCTCCTTTTTTATAACTGAACTACAGACTAGCCAATATTTACCATTCACTTATACCAAACTTTCCATTTTTTAGCCTTTTGCTGTTTTTTCAGCAGTTATTTTTTTAATAAGGAATCCAAAAACTTTGGTGTGATGCAACCTTCTGTAGTCAGGACAAAAAGGAAAATGTTCAGGCGGGATAACTCTCTTCTGGCCGACCTAATAATTGGGGACAGCTGGTGTCATTTATTCAGTAGACGGGGAGAGCTGCACACTCACGTCGCAAATTATAATTTTAATATTTTAGTCGCCGACTGTAGATTGGAACGACGAGAAATCACACTTCCCCGCGGCCTAGAAAATAAGAAATGAGCCGGCGGTACGATTCAATCACAGACGAGGAAAACTGCATTGGCCCGCCTCTTCCCGTTAAGCCAACATGCTGCACATCGTGCGGGTGTCATTTATTCAGTAGACGGGGAGAGCTGCACACTCACGTCGCAAATTATAATTTTAATATTTTAGTCGCCGACTGTAGATTGGAACGACGAGAAATCACACTTCCCCGCGGCCTAGAAAATAAGAAATGAGCCGGCGGTACGGTTCAATCACAGACGACGAGAACTGCATTGGCCCGTCTCGTCCCGTTAAGCCAACATGCTGCACATCGTGATTTTACATTTTAACATAGAAGTACATGGACAAAATGGAAGACACACAATCCGTTGAAGTATACAATAAGGACTAGGCATACTGCATATTATTTTCTATATTTAGACGTACATTTGCGTGGTGAAATAGTGGAAGGGAATTGTGTGGGGGGCTCAAAATTGAATACTTATTTTAAATTTTTAGGTGTCCACCTTTTGGCTAATTTACAGCAAACACTATCGGTTGTAGAAGGAAAATATGAACTTCTCAGAAGTATGGACCAAGTTTGAGAAGCGTCAAAAAATTATCCCATGTCATAATTCAGGGGCAGCCCCCAAAGTGGCCAAGACACCGGGCCCCTAACTCCCTGTATTCTGCACTGCCGGGTCGGCAATTTTTCTTAGTTAATTGTACTATGCTACGATGTGTATAACAGTAAATAAACCACCTGTCAAACATGTAGCGTTTTGCTTAACACAAGCACTCACTCACGTCTCTCTTTTTTTTTAAAATACGCCATGTTGAACATCATAAAACATTAAATGAATAACTGTTTGGAAAGGAGTCCATTAAAATATTATGAAGGAATTATGATTTTAAGAGTTGTTGTTTATGTTTACCCATAGTGAGGATTATTTTCTTTGGGAGGAACAATTTAACATATGAACTTTATTTGATGTATTATTAGGTGTCCCTATTCTCAAATGTATTTTGGCTACAATAATCTGTTCATGTCCTTGGGGCCACTTCAAGTATATAAGACTGATTGTTAACGCGCTGAAATATATATCACCATTTTCAACTCCAACTGTGTGCCTACTCTTTGATAACTAGTTTTTAATATAAAAGGGATGAATTTTTCTTATTTTTCCTCTTATTATAAGCTGAATGTATTAGTGACCGGAACGGACTGCAAAAAATTTAAGGTAATATTTTTTTTTAACTGGCCTGTATTTCCACAACTAGTCAGGGAAAATTACAACTGGCCTGTGTTTCCGCTTCTAGTCAGGAGAAAATTACAACTGGCCTGTGTTTCCACGGCTAGTCAGGGGAAAATTACAACTGGCCTGTGTTTCCGCTTCTAGTCAGGAGAAAATTACAACTGGCCTGTGTTTCCGCGGCTAGTCAGGAGAAAATTACAACTGGCCTGTGTTTCCGCTTCTAGTCAGGAGAAAATTACAACTGGCCTGTGTTTCCGCGGCTAGTCAGGAGAAAATTACAACTGGCCTGTGTTTCCGCTTCTAGTCAGGAGAAAATTACAACTGGCCTGTGTTTCCGCTTCTAGTCAGGAGAAAATTACAACTGGCCTGTGTTTCCCCTTCTAGTCAGGAGAAAATTACAACTGGCCTGTGTTTCCGCGGCTAGTCAGGAGAAAATTACAACTGGCCTGTGTTTCCGCTTCTAGTCAGGGAGAAAATTACAACTGGCCCTGTGTTTCCGCTTCTAGTCAGGAGAAAATTACAACTGGCCTGTGTTTCCGCGGCTAGTCAGGAGAAAATTACAACTGGCCTGTGTTTCCTCTTCTAGTCAGGAGAAAATTACAACTGGCCTGTGTTTCCGCAGCTAGTCAGGAGAAAATTACAACTGGCCTGTGTTTCCACGGCTAGTCAGGGGAAAATTACAACTGGCCTGTGTTTCCGCTTCTAGTCAGGAGAAAATTACAACTGGCCTGTGTTTCCGCAGCTAGTCAGGAGAAAATTACAACTGGCCTGTGTTTCCGCTTCTAGTCAGGAGAAAATTACAACTGGCCTGTGTTTCCGCGGCTAGTCAGGAGAAAATTACAACTGGCCTGTGTTTCCGCGGCTAGTCAGGGAGAAAATTACAACTGGCCTGTGTTTCCCCTTCTAGTCAGGAGAAAATTACAACTGGCCTGTGTTTCCGCGGCTAGTCAGGAGAAAATTACAACTGGCCTGTGTTTCCGCTTCTAGTCAGGAGAAAATTACAACTGGCCTGTGTTTCCGCTTCTAGTCAGGAGAAAATTACAACTGGCCTGTGTTTCCGCGGCTAGTCAGGAGAAAATTACAACTGGCCTGTGTTTCCTCTTCTAGTCAGGAGAAAATTACAACTGGCCTGTGTTTCCGCAGCTAGTCAGGAGAAAATTACAACTGGCCTGTGTTTCCACGGCTAGTCAGGGGAAAATTACAACTGGCCTGTGTTTCCGCTTCTAGTCAGGAGAAAATTACAACTGGCCTGTGTTTCCGCTTCTAGTCAGGAGAAAATTACAACTGGCCTGTGTTTCCCCTTCTAGTCAGGAGAAAATTACAACTGGCCTGTGTTTCCGCGGCTAGTCAGGAGAAAATTACAACTGGCCTGTGTTTCCGCTTCTAGTCAGGAGAAAATTACAACTGGCCTGTGTTTCCGCTTCTAGTCAGGAGAAAATTACAACTGGCCTGTGTTTCCGCGGCTAGTCAGGAGAAAATTACAACTGGCCTGTGTTTCCTCTTCTAGTCAGGAGAAAATTACAACTGGCCTGTGTTTCCGCAGCTAGTCAGGAGAAAATTACAACTGGCCTGTGTTTCCACGGCTAGTCAGGGGAAAATTACAACTGGCCTGTGTTTCCGCTTCTAGTCAGGAGAAAATTACAACTGGCCTGTGTTTCCGCAGCTAGTCAGGAGAAAATTACAACTGGCCTGTGTTTCCGCTTCTAGTCAGGAGAAAATTACAACTGGCCTGTGTTTCCGCGGCTAGTCAGGAGAAAATTACAACTGGCCTGTGTTTCCGCGGCTAGTCAGGAGAAAATTACAACTGGCCTGTGTTTCCCCTTCTAGTCAGGAGAAAATTACAACTGGCCTGTGTTTCCGCGGCTAGTCAGGAGAAAATTACAACTGGCCTGTGTTTCCGCTTCTAGTCAGGAGAAAATTACAACTGGCCTGTGTTTCCGCTTCTAGTCAGGAGAAAATTACAACTGGCCTGTGTTTCCGCGGCTAGTCAGGAGAAAATTACAACTGGCCTGTGTTTCCTCTTCTAGTCAGGAGAAAATTACAACTGGCCTGTGTTTCCGCAGCTAGTCAGGAGAAAATTACAACTGGCCTGTGTTTCCACGGCTAGTCAGGGGAAAATTACAACTGGCCTGTGTTTCCGCTTCTAGTCAGGAGAAAATTACAACTGGCCTGTGTTTCCGCTGCTAGTCAGGAGAAAATTACAACTGGCCTGTGTTTCCGCTTCTAGTCAGGGAGAAAATTACAACTGGCCTGTGTTTCCGCGGCTAGTCAGGAGAAAATTACAACTGGCCTGTGTTTCCGCGGCTAGTCAGGAGAAAATTACAACTGGCCTGTGTTTCCGCTTCTAGTCAGGAGAAAATTACAACTGGCCTGTGTTTCCGCGGCTAGTCAGGAGAAAATTACAACTGGCCTGTGTTTCCGCGGCTAGTCAGGAGAAAATTACAACTGGCCTGTGTTTCCGCTTCTAGTCAGGAGAAAATTACAACTGGTCTGTGTTTCCGCGGCTAGTCAGGAGAAAATTACAACTGGCCTGTGTTTCCGCGGCTAGTCAGGAGAAAATTATACTGGCCTGTGTTTCCGCTTCTAGTCAGGAGAAAATTACAACTGGCCTGTGTTTCCGCGGCTAGTCAGGAGAAAATTACAACTGGCCTGTGTTTCCGCGGCTAGTCAGGAGAAAATTACAACTGGCCTGTGTTTCCGCGGCTAGTCAGGAGAAAATTACAACTGGCCTGTGTTTCCGCGGCTAGTCAGGAGAAAATTACAACTGGCCTGTGTTTCCGCTTCTAGTCAGGAGAAAATTACAACTGGTCTGTGTTTCCGCGGCTAGTCAGGAGAAAATTACAACTGGCCTGTGTTTCCGCGGCTAGTCAGGAGAAAATTATACTGGCCTGTGTTTCCGCTTCTAGTCAGGAGAAAATTACAACTGGCCTGTGTTTCCGCGGCTAGTCAGGAGAAAATTACAACTGGCCTGTGTTTCCGCGGCTAGTCAGGAGAAAATTACAACTGGCCTGTGTTTCCGCTTCTAGTCAGGAGAAAATTACAACTGGTCTGTGTTTCCGCGGCTAGTCAGGAGAAAATTACAACTGGCCTGTGTTTCCGCGGCTAGTCAGGAGAAAATTATACTGGCCTGTGTTTCCGCTTCTAGTCAGGAGAAAATTACAACTGGCCTGTGTTTCCGCGGCTAGTCAGGAGAAAATTACAACTGGCCTGTGTTTCCGCGGCTAGTCAGGAGAAAATTACAACTGGCCTGTGTTTCCGCTTCTAGTCAGGAGAAAATTACAACTGGTCTGTGTTTCCGCGGCTAGTCAGGAGAAAATTACAACTGGCCTGTGTTTCCGCTTCTAGTCAGGAGAAAATTACAACTGGCCTGTGTTTCCGCGGCTAGTCAGGAGAAAATTACAACTGGCCTGTGTTTCCGCTTCTAGTCAGGGAGAAAATTACAACTGGCCTGTGTTTCCGCAGCTAGTCAGGAGAAAATTACAACTGGCCTGTGTTTCCGCTTCTAGTCAGGAGAAAATTACAACTGGCCTGTGTTTCCGCGGCTAGTCAGGAGAAAATTACAACTGGCCTGTGTTTCCGCGGCTAGTCAGGAGAAAATTACAACTGGCCTGTGTTTCCCCTTCTAGTCAGGAGAAAATTACAACTGGCCTGTGTTTCCGCGGCTAGTCAGGAGAAAATTACAACTGGCCTGTGTTTCCGCTTCTAGTCAGGAGAAAATTACAACTGGCCTGTGTTTCCGCTTCTAGTCAGGAGAAAATTACAACTGGCCTGTGTTTCCGCGGCTAGTCAGGAGAAAATTACAACTGGCCTGTGTTTCCTCTTCTAGTCAGGAGAAAATTACAACTGGCCTGTGTTTCCGCAGCTAGTCAGGAGAAAATTACAACTGGCCTGTGTTTCCACGGCTAGTCAGGGGAAAATTACAACTGGCCTGTGTTTCCGCTTCTAGTCAGGAGAAAATTACAACTGGCCTGTGTTTCCGCAGCTAGTCAGGGAGAAAATTACAACTGGCCTGTGTTTCCGCTTCTAGTCAGGAGAAAATTACAACTGGCCTGTGTTTCCGCGGCTAGTCAGGAGAAAATTACAACTGGCCTGTGTTTCCGCGGCTAGTCAGGAGAAAATTACAACTGGCCTGTGTTTCCGCTTCTAGTCAGGAGAAAATTACAACTGGCCTGAGTTTCCGCGGCTAGTCAGGAGAAAATTACAACTGGCCTGTGTTTCCGCGGCTAGTCAGGAGAAAATTACAACTGGCCTGTGTTTCCGCTTCTAGTCAGGAGAAAATTACAACTGGTCTGTGTTTCCGCGGCTAGTCAGGAGAAAATTACAACTGGCCTGTGTTTCCGCGGCTAGTCAGGAGAAAATTATACTGGCCTGTGTTTCCGCTTCTAGTCAGGAGAAAATTACAACTGGCCTGTGTTTCCGCGGCTAGTCAGGAGAAAATTACAACTGGCCTGTGTTTCCGCGGCTAGTCAGGAGAAAATTACAACTGGCCTGTGTTTCCGCGGCTAGTCAGGAGAAAATTACAACTGGCCTGTGTTTCCGCGGCTAGTCAGGAGAAAATTACAACTGGCCTGTGTTTCCGCTTCTAGTCAGGAGAAAATTACAACTGGTCTGTGTTTCCGCGGCTAGTCAGGAGAAAATTACAACTGGCCTGTGTTTCCGCGGCTAGTCAGGAGAAAATTATACTGGCCTGTGTTTCCGCTTCTAGTCAGGAGAAAATTACAACTGGCCTGTGTTTCCGCGGCTAGTCAGGAGAAAATTACAACTGGCCTGTGTTTCCGCGGCTAGTCAGGAGAAAATTACAACTGGCCTGTGTTTCCGCTTCTAGTCAGGAGAAAATTACAACTGGTCTGTGTTTCCGCGGCTAGTCAGGAGAAAATTACAACTGGCCTGTGTTTCCGCGGCTAGTCAGGAGAAAATTATACTGGCCTGTGTTTCCGCTTCTAGTCAGGAGAAAATTACAACTGGCCTGTGTTTCCGCGGCTAGTCAGGAGAAAATTACAACTGGCCTGTGTTTCCGCGGCTAGTCAGGAGAAAATTACAACTGGCCTGTGTTTCCGCTTCTAGTCAGGAGAAAATTACAACTGGTCTGTGTTTCCGCGGCTAGTCAGGAGAAAATTACAACTGGCCTGTGTTTCCGCTTCTAGTCAGGAGAAAATTACAACTGGCCTGTGTTTCCGGGCTAGTCAGGAGAAAATTACAACTGGCCTGTGTTTCCGCTTCTAGTCAGGAGAAAATTACAACTGGTCTGTGTTTCCGCGGCTAGTCAGGAGAAAATTACAACTGGCCTGTGTTTCCGCGGCTAGTCAGGAGAAAATTATACTGGCCTGTGTTTCCGCTTCTAGTCAGGAGAAAATTACAACTGGTCTGTGTTTCCGCGGCTAGTCAGGAGAAAATTACAACTGGCCTGTGTTTCCACGGCTAGTCAGGGGAAAATTACAACTGGCCTGTGTTTCCGCTTCTAGTCAGGAGAAAATTACAACTGGCCTGTGTTTCCGCAGCTAGTCAGGGGAAAAATTACAACTGGCCTGTGTTTCCGCTTCTAGTCAGGAGAAAATTACAACTGGCCTGTGTTTCCGCGGCTAGTCAGGAGAAAATTACAACTGGCCTGTGTTTCCGCGGCTAGTCAGGAGAAAATTACAACTGGCCTGTGTTTCCGCTTCTAGTCAGGAGAAAATTACAACTGGCCTGTGTTTCCGCGGCTAGTCAGGAGAAAATTACAACTGGCCTGTGTTTCCACGGCTAGTCAGGGGAAAATTACAACTGGCCTGTGTTTCCGCTTCTAGTCAGGAGAAAATTACAACTGGCCTGTGTTTCCGCAGCTAGTCAGGAGAAAATTACAACTGGCCTGTGTTTCCGCTTCTAGTCAGGAGAAAATTACAACTGGCCTGTGTTTCCGCGGCTAGTCAGGAGAAAATTACAACTGGCCTGTGTTTCCGCGGCTAGTCAGGAGAAAATTACAACTGGCCTGTGTTTCCGCTTCTAGTAAGGAGAAAATTACAACTGGCCTGTGTTTCCGCGGCTAGTCAGGAGAAAATTACAACTGGCCTGTGTTTCCGCTTCTAGTCAGGAGAAAATTACAACTGGCCTGTGTTTCCGCTTCTAGTCAGGAGAAAATTACAACTGGCCTGTGTTTCCGCGGCTAGTCAGGAGAAAATTACAACTGGCCTGTGTTTCCTCTTCTAGTCAGGAGAAAATTACAACTGGCCTGTGTTTCCGCTTCTAGTCAGGAGAAAATTACAACTGGCCTGTGTTTCCACGGCTAGTCAGGGGAAAATTACAACTGGCCTGTGTTTCCGCTTCTAGTCAGGAGAAAATTACAACTGGCCTGTGTTTCCGCTTCTAGTCAGGGAGAAAATTACAACTGGCCTGTGTTTCCGCGGCTAGTCAGGAGAAAATTACAACTGGCCTGTGTTTCCGCTTCTAGTCAGGAGAAAATTACAACTGGCCTGTGTTTCCGCTTCTAGTCAGGAGAAAATTACAACTGGCCTGTGTTTCCGCGGCTAGTCAGGAGAAAATTACAACTGGCCTGTGTTTCCTCTTCTAGTCAGGAGAAAATTACAACTGGCCTGTGTTTCCGCTTCTAGTCAGGAGAAAATTACAACTGGCCTGTGTTTCCACGGCTAGTCAGGGGAAAATTACAACTGGCCTGTGTTTCCGCTTCTAGTCAGGAGAAAATTACAACTGGCCTGTGTTTCCGCAGCTAGTCAGGAGAAAATTACAACTGGCCTGTGTTTCCACGGCTAGTCAGGGGAAAATTACAACTGGCCTGTGTTTCCGCTTCTAGTCAGGAGAAAATTACAACTGGCCTGTGTTTCCGCGGCTAGTCAGGAGAAAATTACATCTGGCCTGTGTTTCCGCGGCTAGTCAGGGGAAAATTACAACTGGCCTGTGTTTCCGCTTCTAGTCAGGAGAAAATTACAACTGGCCTGTGTTTCCACGGCTAGTCAGGGGAAAATTACATCTGGCCTGTGTTTCCGCGGCTAGTCAGGGGAAAATTACAACTGGCCTGTGTTTCCGCTTCTAGTCAGGAGAAAATTACAACTGGCCTGTGTTTCCACGGCTAGTCAGGGGAAAATTACAACTGGCCTGTGTTTCCACTTCTAGTCAGGAGAAAATTACAACTGGCCTGTGTTTCCGCGGCTAGTCAGGAGAAAATTATACTGGCCTGTGTTTCCGCGGCTAGTCAGGAGAAAATTATACTGGCCTGTGTTTCCGCTTCTAGTCAGGAGAAAATTACAACTGGCCTGTGTTTCCGCGGCTAGTCAGGAGAAAATTACAACTGGCCTGTGTTTCCGCGGCTAGTCAGGAGAAAATTACAACTGGCCTGTGTTTCCGCTTCTAGTCAGGAGAAAATTACAACTGGCCTGTGTTTCCGCGGCTAGTCAGGAGAAAATTACATCTGGCCTGTGTTTCCGCGGCTAGTCAGGGGAAAATTACAACTGGCCTGTGTTTCCGCTTCTAGTCAGGAGAAAATTACAACTGGCCTGTGTTTCCACGGCTAGTCAGGGAAAATTACAACTGGCCTGTGTTTCCACTTCTAGTCAGGAGAAAATTACAACTGGCCTGTGTTTCCGCAGCTAGTCAGGAGAAAATTACAACTGGCCTGTGTTTCCACGGCTAGTCAGGGAAAATTACAACTGGCCTGTGTTTCCGCTTCTAGTCAGGAGAAAATTACAACTGGCCTGTGTTTCCGCAGCTAGTCAGGAGAAAATTACAACTGGCCTGTGTTTCCACGGCTAGTCAGGGGAAAATTACAACTGGCCTGTGTTTCCGCTTCTAGTCAGGAGAAAATTACAACTGGCCTGTGTTTCCGCGGCTAGTCAGGAGAAAATTACAACTGGCCTGTGTTTCCTCTTCTAGTCAGGAGAAAATTACAACTGGCCTGTGTTTCCGCTTCTAGTCAGGAGAAAATTACAACTGGCCTGTGTTTCCACGGCTAGTCAGGGGAAAATTACAACTGGCCTGTGTTTCCGCTTCTAGTCAGGAGAAAATTACAACTGGCCTGTGTTTCCGCAGCTAGTCAGGAGAAAATTACAACTGGCCTGTGTTTCCACGGCTAGTCAGGGGAAAATTACAACTGGCCTGTGTTTCCGCTTCTAGTCAGGAGAAAATTACAACTGGCCTGTGTTTCCGCGGCTAGTCAGGAGAAAATTACATCTGGCCTGTGTTTCCGCGGCTAGTCAGGGGAAAATTACAACTGGCCTGTGTTTCCGCTTCTAGTCAGGAGAAAATTACAACTGGCCTGTGTTTCCACGGCTAGTCAGGGGAAAATTACAACTGGCCTGTGTTTCCACTTCTAGTCAGGAGAAAATTACAACTGGCCTGTGTTTCCGCTTCTAGTCAGGAGAAAATTACAACTGGCCTGTGTTTCCGCGGCTAGTCAGGAGAAAATTACAACTGGCCTGTGTTTCCTCTTCTAGTCAGGAGAAAATTACAACTGGCCTGTGTTTCCGCTTCTAGTCAGGAGAAAATTACAACTGGCCTGTGTTTCCACGGCTAGTCAGGGGAAAATTACAACTGGCCTGTGTTTCCGCTTCTAGTCAGGAGAAAATTACAACTGGCCTGTGTTTCCGCTTCTAGTCAGGAGAAAATTACAACTGGCCTGTGTTTCCGCGGCTAGTCAGGAGAAAATTACAACTGGCCTGTGTTTCCGCTTCTAGTCAGGAGAAAATTACAACTGGCCTGTGTTTCCGCTTCTAGTCAGGAGAAAATTACAACTGGCCTGTGTTTCCGCGGCTAGTCAGGAGAAAATTACAACTGGCCTGTGTTTCCTCTTCTAGTCAGGAGAAAATTACAACTGGCCTGTGTTTCCGCTTCTAGTCAGGAGAAAATTACAACTGGCCTGTGTTTCCACGGCTAGTCAGGAGAAAATTACAACTGGCCTGTGTTTCCGCTTCTAGTCAGGGGAAAATTACAACTGGCCTGTGTTTCCACGGCTAGTCAGGGGAAAATTACAACTGGCCTGTGTTTCCGCTTCTAGTCAGGAGAAAATTACAACTGGCCTGTGTTTCCGCGGCTAGTCAGGAGAAAATTACATCTGGCCTGTGTTTCCGCGGCTAGTCAGGGGAAAATTACAACTGGCCTGTGTTTCCGCTTCTAGTCAGGAGAAAATTACAACTGGCCTGTGTTTCCACGGCTAGTCAGGGGAAAATTACAACTGGCCTGTGTTTCCGCGGCTAGTCAGGAGAAAATTACAACTGGCCTGTGTTTCCGCTTCTAGTCAGGAGAAAATTACAACTGGCCTGTGTTTCCACGGCTAGTCAGGGGAAAATTACAACTGGCCTGTGTTTCCGCTTCTAGTCAGGAGAAAATTACAACTGGCCTGTGTTTCCGCGGCTAGTCAGGAGAAAATTATACTGGCCTGTGTTTCCGCGGCTAGTCAGGAGAAAATTATACTGGCCTGTGTTTCCGCTTCTAGTCAGGAGAAAATTACAACTGGCCTGTGTTTCCGCGGCTAGTCAGGAGAAAATTACAACTGGCCTGTGTTTCCGCGGCTAGTCAGGAGAAAATTACAACTGGCCTGTGTTTCCGCTTCTAGTCAGGAGAAAATTACAACTGGCCTGTGTTTCCGCGGCTAGTCAGGAGAAAATTACATCTGGCCTGTGTTTCCGCGGCTAGTCAGGGGAAAATTACAACTGGCCTGTGTTTCCGCTTCTAGTCAGGAGAAAATTACAACTGGCCTGTGTTTCCACGGCTAGTCAGGGGAAAATTACAACTGGCCTGTGTTTCCACTTCTAGTCAGGAGAAAATTACAACTGGCCTGTGTTTCCGCAGCTAGTCAGGAGAAAATTACAACTGGCCTGTGTTTCCACGGCTAGTCAGGGGAAAATTACAACTGGCCTGTGTTTCCGCTTCTAGTCAGGAGAAAATTACAACTGGCCTGTGTTTCCGCAGCTAGTCAGGAGAAAATTACAACTGGCCTGTGTTTCCACGGCTAGTCAGGGGAAAATTACAACTGGCCTGTGTTTCCGCTTCTAGTCAGGAGAAAATTACATCTGGCCTGTGTTTCCGCGGCTAGTCAGGGGAAAATTACAACTGGCCTGTGTTTCCGCTTCTAGTCAGGAGAAAATTACAACTGGCCTGTGTTTCCACGGCTAGTCAGGGGAAAATTACATCTGGCCTGTGTTTCCGCGGCTAGTCAGGGGAAAATTACAACTGGCCTGTGTTTCCGCTTCTAGTCAGGAGAAAATTACAACTGGCCTGTGTTTCCACGGCTAGTCAGGGGAAAATTACAACTGGCCTGTGTTTCCACTTCTAGTCAGGAGAAAATTACAACTGGCCTGTGTTTCCGCGGCTAGTCAGGAGAAAATTATACTGGCCTGTGTTTCCGCGGCTAGTCAGGAGAAAATTACAACTGGCCTGTGTTTCCGCTTCTAGTCAGGAGAAAATTACAACTGGCCTGTGTTTCCGCGGCTAGTCAGGAGAAAATTACAACTGGCCTGTGTTTCCGCGGCTAGTCAGGAGAAAATTACAACTGGCCTGTGTTTCCGCTTCTAGTCAGGAGAAAATTACAACTGGCCTGTGTTTCCGCGGCTAGTCAGGAGAAAATTACATCTGGCCTGTGTTTCCGCGGCTAGTCAGGGGAAAATTACAACTGGCCTGTGTTTCCGCTTCTAGTCAGGAGAAAATTACAACTGGCCTGTGTTTCCACGGCTAGTCAGGGGAAAATTACAACTGGCCTGTGTTTCCACTTCTAGTCAGGAGAAAATTACAACTGGCCTGTGTTTCCGCAGCTAGTCAGGAGAAAATTACAACTGGCCTGTGTTTCCACGGCTAGTCAGGGGAAAATTACAACTGGCCTGTGTTTCCGCTTCTAGTCAGGAGAAAATTACAACTGGCCTGTGTTTCCGCAGCTAGTCAGGAGAAAATTACAACTGGCCTGTGTTTCCACGGCTAGTCAGGGGAAAATTACAACTGGCCTGTGTTTCCGCTTCTAGTCAGGAGAAAATTACAACTGGTCTGTGTTTCCGCGGCTAGTCAGGAGAAAATTACAACTGGCCTGTGTTTCCTCTTCTAGTCAGGAGAAAATTACAACTGGCCTGTGTTTCCGCTTCTAGTCAGGAGAAAATTACAACTGGCCTGTGTTTCCACGGCTAGTCAGGGGAAAATTACAACTGGCCTGTGTTTCCGCTTCTAGTCAGGAGAAAATTACAACTGGCCTGTGTTTCCGCGGCTAGTCAGGAGAAAATTACAACTGGCCTGTGTTTCCACGGCTAGTCAGGGGAAAATTACAACTGGCCTGTGTTTCCGCTTCTAGTCAGGAGAAAATTACAACTGGCCTGTGTTTCCGCGGCTAGTCAGGAGAAAATTACATCTGGCCTGTGTTTCCACGGCTAGTCAGGGGAAAATTACAACTGGCCTGTGTTTCCGCTTCTAGTCAGGAGAAAATTACAACTGGCCTGTGTTTCCGCGGCTAGTCAGGGGAAAATTACAACTGGCCTGTGTTTCCACTTCTAGTCAGGAGAAAATTACAACTGGCCTGTGTTTCCGCTTCTAGTCAGGAGAAAATTACAACTGGCCTGTGTTTCCGCGGCTAGTCAGGAGAAAATTACAACTGGCCTGTGTTTCCTCTTCTAGTCAGGAGAAAATTACAACTGGCCTGTGTTTCCGCTTCTAGTCAGGAGAAAATTACAACTGGCCTGTGTTTCCACGGCTAGTCAGGGGAAAATTACAACTGGCCTGTGTTTCCGCTTCTAGTCAGGAGAAAATTACAACTGGCCTGTGTTTCCGCTTCTAGTCAGGAGAAAATTACAACTGGCCTGTGTTTCCGCGGCTAGTCAGGAGAAAATTACAACTGGCCTGTGTTTCCGCTTCTAGTCAGGAGAAAATTACAACTGGCCTGTGTTTCCGCTTCTAGTCAGGAGAAAATTACAACTGGCCTGTGTTTCCGCGGCTAGTCAGGAGAAAATTACAACTGGCCTGTGTTTCCTCTTCTAGTCAGGAGAAAATTACAACTGGCCTGTGTTTCCGCTTCTAGTCAGGAGAAAATTACAACTGGCCTGTGTTTCCACGGCTAGTCAGGGGAAAATTACAACTGGCCTGTGTTTCCGCTTCTAGTCAGGAGAAAATTACAACTGGCCTGTGTTTCCACGGCTAGTCAGGGGAAAATTACAACTGGCCTGTGTTTCCGCTTCTAGTCAGGAGAAAATTACAAGTGGCCTGTGTTTCCGCGGCTAGTCAGGAGAAAATTACAACTGGCCTGTGTTTCCACGGCTAGTCAGGGAAAATTACAACTGGCCTGTGTTTCCGCTTCTAGTCAGGAGAAAATTACAACTGGCCTGTGTTTCCACGGCTAGTCAGGGGAAAATTACATCTGGCCTGTGTTTCCGCGGCTAGTCAGGAGAAAATTACAACTGGCCTGTGTTTCCGCTTCTAGTCAGGAGAAAATTACAACTGGCCTGTGTTTCCACGGCTAGTCAGGGGAAAATTACAACTGGCCTGTGTTTCCACTTCTAGTCAGGAGAAAATTACAACTGGCCTGTGTTTCCGCGGCTAGTCAGGAGAAAATTATACTGGCCTGTGTTTCCGCGGCTAGTCAGGAGAAAATTATACTGGCCTGTGTTTCCGCTTCTAGTCAGGAGAAAATTACAACTGGCCTGTGTTTCCGCGGCTAGTCAGGAGAAAATTACAACTGGCCTGTGTTTCCGCGGCTAGTCAGGAGAAAATTACAACTGGCCTGTGTTTCCGCTTCTAGTCAGGAGAAAATTACAACTGGCCTGTGTTTCCGCGGCTAGTCAGGAGAAAATTACATCTGGCCTGTGTTTCCGCGGCTAGTCAGGGGAAAATTACAACTGGCCTGTGTTTCCGCTTCTAGTCAGGAGAAAATTACAACTGGCCTGTGTTTCCACGGCTAGTCAGGGAAAATTACAACTGGCCTGTGTTTCCACTTCTAGTCAGGAGAAAATTACAACTGGCCTGTGTTTCCGCAGCTAGTCAGGAGAAAATTACAACTGGCCTGTGTTTCCACGGCTAGTCAGGGGAAAATTACAACTGGCCTGTGTTTCCGCTTCTAGTCAGGAGAAAATTACAACTGGCCTGTGTTTCCGCAGCTAGTCAGGAGAAAATTACAACTGGCCTGTGTTTCCACGGCTAGTCAGGGAAAATTACAACTGGCCTGTGTTTCCGCTTCTAGTCAGGAGAAAATTACAACTGGCCTGTGTTTCCGCGGCTAGTCAGGAGAAAATTACAACTGGCCTGTGTTTCCTCTTCTAGTCAGGAGAAAATTACAACTGGCCTGTGTTTCCGCTTCTAGTCAGGAGAAAATTACAACTGGCCTGTGTTTCCACGGCTAGTCAGGGGAAAATTACAACTGGCCTGTGTTTCCGCTTCTAGTCAGGAGAAAATTACAACTGGCCTGTGTTTCCGCAGCTAGTCAGGAGAAAATTACAACTGGCCTGTGATTCCACGGCTAGTCAGGGGAAAATTACAACTGGCCTGTGTTTCCGCTTCTAGTCAGGAGAAAATTACAACTGGCCTGTGTTTCCGCGGCTAGTCAGGAGAAAATTACATCTGGCCTGTGTTTCCGCGGCTAGTCAGGGGAAAATTACAACTGGCCTGTGTTTCCGCTTCTAGTCAGGAGAAAATTACAACTGGCCTGTGTTTCCACGGCTAGTCAGGGGAAAATTACAACTGGCCTGTGTTTCCACTTCTAGTCAGGAGAAAATTACAACTGGCCTGTGTTTCCGCGGCTAGTCAGGAGAAAATTATACTGGCCTGTGTTTCCGCGGCTAGTCAGGAGAAAATTATACTGGCCTGTGTTTCCGCTTCTAGTCAGGAGAAAATTACAACTGGCCTGTGTTTCCGCGGCTAGTCAGGAGAAAATTACAACTGGCCTGTGTTTCCGCGGCTAGTCAGGAGAAAATTACAACTGGCCTGTGTTTCCGCTTCTAGTCAGGAGAAAATTACAACTGGCCTGTGTTTCCGCGGCTAGTCAGGAGAAAATTACATCTGGCCTGTGTTTCCGCGGCTAGTCAGGGGAAAATTACAACTGGCCTGTGTTTCCGCTTCTAGTCAGGAGAAAATTACAACTGGCCTGTGTTTCCACGGCTAGTCAGGGGAAAATTACAACTGGCCTGTGTTTCCACTTCTAGTCAGGAGAAAATTACAACTGGCCTGTGTTTCCGCGGCTAGTCAGGAGAAAATTATACTGGCCTGTGTTTCCGCTTCTAGTCAGGAGAAAATTACAACTGGCCTGTGTTTCCGCGGCTAGTCAGGAGAAAATTATACTGGCCTGTGTTTCCGCTTCTAGTCAGGAGAAAATTACAACTGGCCTGTGTTTCCGCGGCTAGTCAGGAGAAAATTACAACTGGCCTGTGTTTCCGCTTCTAGTCAGGAGAAAATTACAACTGGCCTGTGTTTCCACGGCTAGTCAGGAGAAAATTACAACTGGCCTGTGTTTCCGCAGCTAGTCAGGGGAAAATTACAACTGGCCTGTGTTTCCGCTTCTAGTCAGGAGAAAATTACAACTGGCCTGTGTTTCCACGGCTAGTCAGGGGAAAATTACAACTGGCCTGTGTTTCCGCGGCTAGTCAGGAGAAAATTACAACTGGCCTGTGTTTCCGCAGCTAGTCAGGGGAAAATTACAACTGGCCTGTGTTTCCGCTTCTAGTCAGGAGAAAATTACAACTGGCCTGTGTTTCCACGGCTAGTCAGGGGAAAATTACAACTGGCCTGTGTTTCCACTTCTAGTCAGGAGAAAATTACAACTGGCCTGTGTTTCCGCGGCTAGTCAGGAGAAAATTATACTGGCCTGTGTTTCCGCGGCTAGTCAGGAGAAAATTATACTGGCCTGTGTTTCCGCTTCTAGTCAGGAGAAAATTACAACTGGCCTGTGTTTCCGCGGCTAGTCAGGAGAAAATTACAACTGGCCTGTGTTTCCGCGGCTAGTCAGGAGAAAATTACAACTGGCCTGTGTTTCCGCTTCTAGTCAGGAGAAAATTACAACTGGCCTGTGTTTCCGCGGCTAGTCAGGAGAAAATTACATCTGGCCTGTGTTTCCGCGGCTAGTCAGGGGAAAATTACAACTGGCCTGTGTTTCCGCTTCTAGTCAGGAGAAAATTACAACTGGCCTGTGTTTCACGGCTAGTCAGGGGAAAATTACAACTGGCCTGTGTTTCCACTTCTAGTCAGGAGAAAATTACAACTGGCCTGTGTTTCCGCGGCTAGTCAGGAGAAAATTATACTGGCCTGTGTTTCCGCTTCTAGTCAGGAGAAAATTACAACTGGCCTGTGTTTCCGCGGCTAGTCAGGAGAAAATTATACTGGCCTGTGTTTCCGCTTCTAGTCAGGAGAAAATTACAACTGGCCTGTGTTTCCGCGGCTAGTCAGGAGAAAATTACAACTGGCCTGTGTTTCCGCTTCTAGTCAGGAGAAAATTACAACTGGCCTGTGTTTCCGCTTCTAGTCAGGAGAAAATTACAACTGGCCTGTGTTTCCGCGGCTAGTCAGGAGAAAATTACAACTGGCCTGTGTTTCCGCAGCTAGTCAGGGAAAATTACAACTGGCCTGTGTTTCCGCTTCTAGTCAGGAGAAAATTACAACTGGCCTGTGTTTCCACGGCTAGTCAGGGGAAAATTACAACTGGCCTGTGTTTCCACTTCTAGTCAGGAGAAAATTACAACTGGCCTGTGTTTCCGCGGCTAGTCAGGAGAAAATTATACTGGCCTGTGTTTCCGCTTCTAGTCAGGAGAAAATTACAACTGGCCTGTGTTTCCGCGGCTAGTCAGGAGAAAATTATACTGGCCTGTGTTTCCGCTTCTAGTCAGGAGAAAATTACAACTGGCCTGTGTTTCCGCGGCTAGTCAGGAGAAAATTACAACTGGCCTGTGTTTCCGCTTCTAGTCAGGAGAAAATTACAACTGGCCTGTGTTTCCGCTTCTAGTCAGGAGAAAATTACAACTGGCCTGTGTTTCCGCGGCTAGTCAGGAGAAAATTACAACTGGCCTGTGTTTCCGCAGCTAGTCAGGAGAAAATTACAACTGGCCTGTGTTTCCACGGCTAGTCAGGGGAAAATTACAACTGGCCTGTGTTTCCGCTTCTAGTCAGGAGAAAATTACAACTGGCCTGTGTTTCCGCAGCTAGTCAGGAGAAAATTACAACTGGCCTGTGTTTCCGCTTCTAGTCAGGAGAAAATTACAACTGGCCTGTGTTTCCGCGGCTAGTCAGGAGAAAATTACAACTGGCCTGTGTTTCCGCGGCTAGTCAGGAGAAAATTACAACTGGCCTGTGTTTCCGCTTCTAGTCAGGAGAAAATTACAACTGGCCTTGTTTCCACTTCTAGTCAGGAGAAAATTACAACTGGCCTGTGTTTCCGCGGCTAGTCAGGAGAAAATTATACTGGCCTGTGTTTCCGCTTCTAGTCAGGAGAAAATTACAACTGGCCTGTGTTTCCGCGGCTAGTCAGGAGAAAATTATACTGGCCTGTGTTTCCGCTTCTAGTCAGGAGAAAATTACAACTGGCCTGTGTTTCCGCGGCTAGTCAGGAGAAAATTACAACTGGCCTGTGTTTCCGCTTCTAGTCAGGAGAAAATTACAACTGGCCTGTGTTTCCGCTTCTAGTCAGGAGAAAATTACAACTGGCCTGTGTTTCCGCGGCTAGTCAGGAGAAAATTACAACTGGCCTGTGTTTCCGCAGCTAGTCAGGGGAAAATTACAACTGGCCTGTGTTTCCGCTTCTAGTCAGGAGAAAATTACAACTGGCCTGTGTTTCCACGGCTAGTCAGGGGAAAATTACAACTGGCCTGTGTTTCCGCGGCTAGTCAGGAGAAAATTACAACTGGCCTGTGTTTCCGCAGCTAGTCAGGGGAAAATTACAACTGGCCTGTGTTTCCGCTTCTAGTCAGGAGAAAATTACAACTGGCCTGTGTTTCCACGGCTAGTCAGGGGAAAATTACAACTGGCCTGTGTTTCCACTTCTAGTCAGGAGAAAATTACAACTGGCCTGTGTTTCCGCGGCTAGTCAGGAGAAAATTATACTGGCCTGTGTTTCCGCGGCTAGTCAGGAGAAAATTATACTGGCCTGTGTTTCCGCGGCTAGTCAGGAGAAAATTACAACTGGCCTGTTTTTCCGCAGCTAGTCAGGGGAAAATTACAACTGGCCTGTGTTTCCGCTTCTAGTCAGGAGAAAATTACAACTGGCCTGTGTTTCCACGGCTAGTCAGGGGAAAATTACAACTGGCCTGTGTTTCCACTTCTAGTCAGGAGAAAATTACAACTGGCCTGTGTTTCCGCGGCTAGTCAGGAGAAAATTATACTGGCCTGTGTTTCCGCGGCTAGTCAGGAGAAAATTATACTGGCCTGTGTTTCCGCTTCTAGTCAGGAGAAAATTACAACTGGCCTGTGTTTCCGCGGCTAGTCAGGAGAAAATTACAACTGGCCTGTGTTTCCGCGGCTAGTCAGGAGAAAATTACAACTGGCCTGTGTTTCCGCTTCTAGTCAGGAGAAAATTACAACTGGCCTGTGTTTCCGCGGCTAGTCAGGAGAAAATTACATCTGGCCTGTGTTTCCGCGGCTAGTCAGGGGAAAATTACAACTGGCCTGTGTTTCCGCTTCTAGTCAGGAGAAAATTACAACTGGCCTGTGTTTCCACGGCTAGTCAGGGGAAAATTACAACTGGCCTGTGTTTCCACTTCTAGTCAGGAGAAAATTACAACTGGCCTGTGTGTTTCCGCGGCTAGTCAGGAGAAAATTATACTGGCCTGTGTTTCCGCTTCTAGTCAGGAGAAAATTACAACTGGCCTGTGTTTCCGCGGCTAGTCAGGAGAAAATTATACTGGCCTGTGTTTCCGCTTCTAGTCAGGAGAAAATTACAACTGGCCTGTGTTTCCGCGGCTAGTCAGGAGAAAATTACAACTGGCCTGTGTTTCCGCTTCTAGTCAGGAGAAAATTACAACTGGCCTGTGTTTCCGCTTCTAGTCAGGAGAAAATTACAACTGGCCTGTGTTTCCGCGGCTAGTCAGGAGAAAATTACAACTGGCCTGTGTTTCCGCAGCTAGTCAGGGAAAATTACAACTGGCCTGTGTTTCCGCTTCTAGTCAGGAGAAAATTACAACTGGCCTGTGTTTCCACGGCTAGTCAGGGGAAAATTACAACTGGCCTGTGTTTCCACTTCTAGTCAGGAGAAAATTACAACTGGCCTGTGTTTCCGCGGCTAGTCAGGAGAAAATTATACTGGCCTGTGTTTCCGCTTCTAGTCAGGAGAAAATTACAACTGGCCTGTGTTTCCGCGGCTAGTCAGGAGAAAATTATACTGGCCTGTGTTTCCGCTTCTAGTCAGGAGAAAATTACAACTGGCCTGTGTTTCCGCGGCTAGTCAGGAGAAAATTACAACTGGCCTGTGTTTCCGCTTCTAGTCAGGAGAAAATTACAACTGGCCTGTGTTTCCGCTTCTAGTCAGGAGAAAATTACAACTGGCCTGTGTTTCCGCGGCTAGTCAGGAGAAAATTACAACTGGCCTGTGTTTCCGCAGCTAGTCAGGAGAAAATTACAACTGGCCTGTGTTTCCACGGCTAGTCAGGGGAAAATTACAACTGGCCTGTGTTTCCGCTTCTAGTCAGGAGAAAATTACAACTGGCCTGTGTTTCCGCAGCTAGTCAGGAGAAAATTACAACTGGCCTGTGTTTCCGCTTCTAGTCAGGAGAAAATTACAACTGGCCTGTGTTTCCGCGGCTAGTCAGGAGAAAATTACAACTGGCCTGTGTTTCCGCGGCTAGTCAGGAGAAAATTACAACTGGCCTGTGTTTCCGCTTCTAGTCAGGAGAAAATTACAACTGGCCTGTGTTTCCGCGGCTAGTCAGGAGAAAATTACAACTGGCCTGTGTTTCCGCTTCTAGTCAGGAGAAAATTACAACTGGCCTGTGTTTCCGCTTCTAGTCAGGAGAAAATTACAACTGGCCTGTGTTTCCGCGGCTAGTCAGGAGAAAATTACAACTGGCCTGTGTTTCCTCTTCTAGTCAGGAGAAAATTACAACTGGCCTGTGTTTCCGCTTCTAGTCAGGAGAAAATTACAACTGGCCTGTGTTTCCACGGCTAGTCAGGGGAAAATTACAACTGGCCTGTGTTTCCGCTTCTAGTCAGGAGAAAATTACAACTGGCCTGTGTTTCCGCAGCTAGTCAGGAGAAAATTACAACTGGCCTGTGTTTCCGCGGCTAGTCAGGGGAAAATTACAACTGGCCTGTGTTTCCGCTTCTAGTCAGGAGAAAATTACAACTGGCCTGTGTTTCCGCGGCTAGTCAGGAGAAAATTACATCTGGCCTGTGTTTCCGCGGCTAGTCAGGGGAAAATTACAACTGGCCTGTGTTTCCGCTTCTAGTCAGGAGAAAATTACAACTGGCCTGTGTTTCCACGGCTAGTCAGGGGAAAATTACAACTGGCCTGTGTTTCCACTTCTAGTCAGGAGAAAATTACAACTGGCCTGTGTTTCCGCGGCTAGTCAGGAGAAAATTATACTGGCCTGTGTTTCCGCTTCTAGTCAGGAGAAAATTACAACTGGCCTGTGTTTCCACGGCTAGTCAGGGGAAAATTACAACTGGCCTGTGTTTCCACTTCTAGTCAGGAGAAAATTACAACTGGCCTGTGTTTCCGCGGATAGTCCGGAGAAAATTATACTGGCCTGTGTTTCCGCTTCTAGTCAGGAGAAAATTACAACTGGCCTGTGTTTCCGCGGCTAGTCAGGAGAAAATTATACTGGCCTGTGTTTCCGCTTCTAGTCAGGAGAAAATTACAACTGGCCTGTGTTTCCGCGGCTAGTCAGGAGAAAATTACAACTGGCCTGTGTTTCCGCGGCTAGTCAGGAGAAAATTACAACTGGCCTGTGTTTCCGCTTCTAGTCAGGAGAAAATTACAACTGGCCTGTGTTTCCGCAGCTAGTCAGGGGAAAATTACAACTGGCCTGTGTTTCCGCTTCTAGTCAGGAGAAAATTACAACTGGCCTGTGTTTCCACGGCTAGTCAGGGGAAAATTACAACTGGCCTGTGTTTCCACTTCTAGTCAGGAGAAAATTACAACTGGCCTGTGTTTCCGCGGCTAGTCAGGAGAAAATTATACTGGCCTGTGTTTCCGCTTCTAGTCAGGAGAAAATTACAACTGGCCTGTGTTTCCGCGGCTAGTCAGGAGAAAATTATACTGGCCTGTGTTTCCGCTTCTAGTCAGGAGAAAATTACAACTGGCCTGTGTTTCCGCGGCTAGTCAGGAGAAAATTACAACTGGCCTGTGTTTCCGCTTCTAGTCAGGAGAAAATTACAACTGGCCTGTGTTTCCGCTTCTAGTCAGGAGAAAATTACAACTGGCCTGTGTTTCCGCGGCTAGTCAGGAGAAAATTACAACTGGCCTGTGTTTCCGCAGCTAGTCAGGAGAAAATTACAACTGGCCTGTGTTTCCACGGCTAGTCAGGGGAAAATTACAACTGTCCTGTGTTTCCGCTTCTAGTCAGGAGAAAATTACAACTGGCCTGTGTTTCCGCAGCTAGTCAGGAGAAAATTACAACTGGCCTGTGTTTCCGCTTCTAGTCAGGAGAAAATTACAACTGGCCTGTGTTTCCGCGGCTAGTCAGGAGAAAATTACAACTGGCCTGTGTTTCCGCGGCTAGTCAGGAGAAAATTACAACTGGCCTGTGTTTCCGCTTCTAGTCAGGAGAAAATTACAACTGGCCTGTGTTTCCGCGGCTAGTCAGGAGAAAATTACAACTGGCCTGTGTTTCCGCTTCTAGTCAGGAGAAAATTACAACTGGCCTGTGTTTCCGCTTCTAGTCAGGAGAAAATTACAACTGGCCTGTGTTTCCGCGGCTAGTCAGGAGAAAATTACAACTGGCCTGTGTTTCCTCTTCTAGTCAGGAGAAAATTACAACTGGCCTGTGTTTCCGCTTCTAGTCAGGAGAAAATTACAACTGGCCTGTGTTTCCACGGCTAGTCAGGGGAAAATTACAACTGGCCTGTGTTTCCGCTTCTAGTCAGGAGAAAATTACAACTGGCCTGTGTTTCCGCAGCTAGTCAGGAGAAAATTACAACTGGCCTGTGTTTCCGCGGCTAGTCAGGGGAAAATTACAACTGGCCTGTGTTTCCGCTTCTAGTCAGGAGAAAATTACAACTGGCCTGTGTTTCCGCGGCTAGTCAGGAGAAAATTACATCTGGCCTGTGTTTCCGCGGCTAGTCAGGGAAAATTACAACTGGCCTGTGTTTCCGCTTCTAGTCAGGAGAAAATTACAACTGGCCTGTGTTTCCACGGCTAGTCAGGGGAAAATTACAACTGGCCTGTGTTTCCACTTCTAGTCAGGAGAAAATTACAACTGGCCTGTGTTTCCGCGGCTAGTCAGGAGAAAATTATACTGGCCTGTGTTTCCGCTTCTAGTCAGGAGAAAATTACAACTGGCCTGTGTTTCCACGGCTAGTCAGGGGAAAATTACAACTGGCCTGTGTTTCCACTTCTAGTCAGGAGAAAATTACAACTGGCCTGTGTTTCCGCGGCTAGTCAGGAGAAAATTATACTGGCCTGTGTTTCCGCTTCTAGTCAGGAGAAAATTACAACTGGCCTGTGTTTCCGCGGCTAGTCAGGAAAAATTATACTGGCCTGTGTTTCCGCTTCTAGTCAGGAGAAAATTACAACTGGCCTGTGTTTCCGCGGCTAGTCAGGAGAAAATTACAACTGGCCTGTGTTTCCGCTTCTAGTCAGGAGAAAATTACAACTGGCCTGTGTTTCCGCTTCTAGTCAGGAGAAAATTACAACTGGCCTGTGTTTCCGCGGCTAGTCAGGAGAAAATTACAACTGGCCTGTGTTTCCGCAGCTAGTCAGGGGAAAATTACAACTGGCCTGTGTTTCCGCTTCTAGTCAGGAGAAAATTACAACTGGCCTGTGTTTCCACGGCTAGTCAGGGGAAAATTACAACTGGCCTGTGTTTCCGCGGCTAGTCAGGAGAAAATTACAACTGGCCTGTGTTTCCGCAGCTAGTCAGGGGAAAATTACAACTGGCCTGTGTTTCCGCTTCTAGTCAGGAGAAAATTACAACTGGCCTGTGTTTCCACGGCTAGTCAGGGGAAAATTACAACTGGCCTGTGTTTCCACTTCTAGTCAGGAGAAAATTACAACTGGCCTGTGTTTCCGCGGCTAGTCAGGGGAAAATTACAACTGGCCTGTGTTTCCGCTTCTAGTCAGGAGAAAATTACAACTGGCCTGTGTTTCCACGGCTAGTCAGGGGAAAATTACAACTGGCCTGTGTTTCCACTTCTAGTCAGGAGAAAATTACAACTGGCCTGTGTTTCCGCGGCTAGTCAGGGAGAAAATTACAACTGGCCTGTGTTTCCGCTTCTAGTCAGGAGAAAATTACAACTGGCCTGTGTTTCCGCGGCTAGTCAGGAGAAAATTACATCTGGCCTGTGTTTCCGCGGCTAGTCAGGGGAAAATTACAACTGGCCTGTGTTTCCGCTTCTAGTCAGGAGAAAATTACAACTGGCCTGTGTTTCCACGGCTAGTCAGGGGAAAATTACAACTGGCCTGTGTTTCCACTTCTAGTCAGGAGAAAATTACAACTGGCCTGTGTTTCCGCGGCTAGTCAGGAGAAAATTATACTGGCCTGTGTTTCCGCTTCTAGTCAGGAGAAAATTACAACTGGCCTGTGTTTCCACGGCTAGTCAGGGGAAAATTACAACTGGCCTGTGTTTCCACTTCTAGTCAGGAGAAAATTACAACTGGCCTGTGTTTCCGCGGCTAGTCAGGAGAAAATTATACTGGCCTGTGTTTCCGCTTCTAGTCAGGAGAAAATTACAACTGGCCTGTGTTTCCGCGGCTAGTCAGGAGAAAATTATACTGGCCTGTGTTTCCGCTTCTAGTCAGGAGAAAATTACAACTGGCCTGTGTTTCCGCGGCTAGTCAGGAGAAAATTACAACTGGCCTGTGTTTCCGCTTCTAGTCAGGAGAAAATTACAACTGGCCTGTGTTTCCGCTTCTAGTCAGGAGAAAATTACAACTGGCCTGTGTTTCCGCGGCTAGTCAGGAGAAAATTACAACTGGCCTGTGTTTCCGCAGCTAGTCAGGGGAAAATTACAACTGGCCTGTGTTTCCGCTTCTAGTCAGGAGAAAATTACAACTGGCCTGTGTTTCCACGGCTAGTCAGGGGAAAATTACAACTGGCCTGTGTTTCCGCGGCTAGTCAGGAGAAAATTACAACTGGCCTGTGTTTCCGCAGCTAGTCAGGGGAAAATTACAACTGGCCTGTGTTTCCGCTTCTAGTCAGGAGAAAATTACAACTGGCCTGTGTTTCCACGGCTAGTCAGGGGAAAATTACAACTGGCCTGTGTTTCCACTTCTAGTCAGGAGAAAATTACAACTGGCCTGTGTTTCCGCGGCTAGTCAGGGGAAAATTACAACTGGCCTGTGTTTCCGCTTCTAGTCAGGAGAAAATTACAACTGGCCTGTGTTTCCACGGCTAGTCAGGGGAAAATTACAACTGGCCTGTGTTTCCACTTCTAGTCAGGAGAAAATTACAACTGGCCTGTGTTTCCGCGGCTAGTCAGGAGAAAATTACAACTGGCCTGTGTTTCCGCTTCTAGTCAGGAGAAAATTACAACTGGCCTGTGTTTCCGCGGCTAGTCAGGAGAAAATTACATCTGGCCTGTGTTTCCGCGGCTAGTCAGGGGAAAATTACAACTGGCCTGTGTTTCCGCTTCTAGTCAGGAGAAAATTACAACTGGCCTGTGTTTCCACGGCTAGTCAGGGGAAAATTACAACTGGCCTGTGTTTCCACTTCTAGTCAGGAGAAAATTACAACTGGCCTGTGTTTCCGCGGCTAGTCAGGAGAAAATTATACTGGCCTGTGTTTCCGCTTCTAGTCAGGAGAAAATTACAACTGGCCTGTGTTTCCGCGGCTAGTCAGGAGAAAATTATACTGGCCTGTGTTTCCGCTTCTAGTCAGGAGAAAATTACAACTGGCCTGTGTTTCCGCGGCTAGTCAGGAGAAAATTACAACTGGCCTGTGTTTCCGCTTCTAGTCAGGAGAAAATTACAACTGGCCTGTGTTTCCGCTTCTAGTCAGGAGAAAATTACAACTGGCCTGTGTTTCCGCGGCTAGTCAGGAGAAAATTACAACTGGCCTGTGTTTCCGCAGCTAGTCAGGGGAAAATTACAACTGGCCTGTGTTTCCGCTTCTAGTCAGGAGAAAATTACAACTGGCCTGTGTTTCCACGGCTAGTCAGGGGAAAATTACAACTGGCCTGTGTTTCCACTTCTAGTCAGGAGAAAATTACAACTGGCCTGTGTTTCCGCGGCTAGTCAGGAGAAAATTATACTGGCCTGTGTTTCCGCTTCTAGTCAGGAGAAAATTACAACTGGCCTGTGTTTCCGCGGCTAGTCAGGAGAAAATTATACTGGCCTGTGTTTCCGCTTCTAGTCAGGAGAAAATTACAACTGGCCTGTGTTTCCGCGGCTAGTCAGGAGAAAATTACAACTGGCCTGTGTTTCCGCTTCTAGTCAGGAGAAAATTACAACTGGCCTGTGTTTCCGCTTCTAGTCAGGAGAAAATTACAACTGGCCTGTGTTTCCGCGGCTAGTCAGGAGAAAATTACAACTGGCCTGTGTTTCCGCAGCTAGTCAGGAGAAAATTACAACTGGCCTGTGTTTCCACGGCTAGTCAGGGGAAAATTACAACTGGCCTGTGTTTCCGCTTCTAGTCAGGAGAAAATTACAACTGGCCTGTGTTTCCGCAGCTAGTCAGGAGAAAATTACAACTGGCCTGTGTTTCCGCTTCTAGTCAGGAGAAAATTACAACTGGCCTGTGTTTCCGCGGCTAGTCAGGAGAAAATTACAACTGGCCTGTGTTTCCGCTTCTAGTCAGGAGAAAATTACAACTGGCCTGTGTTTCCGCGGCTAGTCAGGAGAAAATTACAACTGGCCTGTGTTTCCGCTTCTAGTCAGGAGAAAATTACAACTGGCCTGTGTTTCCACTTCTAGTCAGGAGAAAATTACAACTGGCCTGTGTTTCCGCGGCTAGTCAGGAGAAAATTATACTGGCCTGTGTTTCCGCTTCTAGTCAGGAGAAAATTACAACTGGCCTGTGTTTCCGCGGCTAGTCAGGAGAAAATTACAACTGGCCTGTGTTTCCGCTTCTAGTCAGGAGAAAATTACAACTGGCCTGTGTTTCCGCGGCTAGTCAGGAGAAAATTACAACTGGCCTGTGTTTCCGCTTCTAGTCAGGAGAAAATTACAACTGGCCTGTGTTTCCGCTTCTAGTCAGGAGAAAATTACAACTGGCCTGTGTTTCCGCGGCTAGTCAGGAGAAAATTACAACTGGCCTGTGTTTCCGCAGCTAGTCAGGAGAAAATTACAACTGGCCTGTGTTTCCACGGCTAGTCAGGGGAAAATTACAACTGGCCTGTGTTTCCGCTTCTAGTCAGGAGAAAATTACAACTGGCCTGTGTTTCCGCGGCTAGTCAGGAGAAAATTACAACTGGCCTGTGTTTCCGCTTCTAGTCAGGAGAAAATTACAACTGGCCTGTGTTTCCGCGGCTAGTCAGGAGAAAATTACAACTGGCCTGTGTTTCCGCGGCTAGTCAGGAGAAAATTACAACTTGCCTGTGTTTCCGCTTCTAGTCAGGAGAAAATTACAACTGGCCTGTGTTTCCGCGGCTAGTCAGGAGAAAATTACAACTGGCCTGTGTTTCCGCTTCTAGTCAGGAGAAAATTACAACTGGCCTGTGTTTCCGCTTCTAGTCAGGAGAAAATTACAACTGGCCTGTGTTTCCGCGGCTAGTCAGGAGAAAATTACAACTGGCCTGTGTTTCCTCTTCTAGTCAGGAGAAAATTACAACTGGCCTGTGTTTCCGCTTCTAGTCAGGAGAAAATTACAACTGGCCTGTGTTTCCACGGCTAGTCAGGGGAAAATTACAACTGGCCTGTGTTTCCGCTTCTAGTCAGGAGAAAATTACAACTGGCCTGTGTTTCCGCAGCTAGTCAGGAAAAATTACAACTGGCCTGTGTTTCCACGGCTAGTCAGGGGAAAATTACAACTGGCCTGTGTTTCCGCTTCTAGTCAGGAGAAAATTACAACTGGCCTGTGTTTCCGCGGCTAGTCAGGAGAAAATTACATCTGGCCTGTGTTTCCGCGGCTAGTCAGGGGAAAATTACAACTGGCCTGTGTTTCCGCTTCTAGTCAGGAGAAAATTACAACTGGCCTGTGTTTCCACGGCTAGTCAGGGGAAAATTACAACTGGCCTGTGTTTCCACTTCTAGTCAGGAGAAAATTACAACTGGCCTGTGTTTCCGCGGCTAGTCAGGAGAAAATTATACTGGCCTGTGTTTCCGCTTCTAGTCAGGAGAAAATTACAACTGGCCTGTGTTTCCGCGGCTAGTCAGGAGAAAATTACAACTGGCCTGTGTTTCCGCTTCTAGTCAGGAGAAAATTACAACTGGCCTGTGTTTCCGCTTCTAGTCAGGAGAAAATTACAACTGGCCTGTGTTTCCGCGGCTAGTCAGGGGAAAATTACAACTGGCCTGTGTTTCCTCTTCTAGTCAGGAGAAAATTACAACTGGCCTGTGTTTCCGCTTCTAGTCAGGAGAAAATTACAACTGGCCTGTGTTTCCACGGCTAGTCAGGGGAAAATTACAACTGGCCTGTGTTTCCGCAGCTAGTCAGGAGAAAATTACAACTGGCCTGTGTTTCCGCTTCTAGTCAGGAGAAAATTACAACTGGCCTGTGTTTCCGCGGCTAGTCAGGAGAAAATTACAACTGGCCTGTGTTTCCGCGGCTAGTCAGGAGAAAATTACAACTGGCCTGTGTTTCCGCTTCTAGTCAGGAGAAAATTACAACTGGCCTGTGTTTCCGCGGCTAGTCAGGAGAAAATTACAACTGGCCTGTGTTTCCGCTTCTAGTCAGGAGAAAATTACAACTGGCCTGTGTTTCCGCTTCTAGTCAGGAGAAAATTACAACTGGCCTGTGTTTCCGCGGCTAGTCAGGAGAAAATTACAACTGGCCTGTGTTTCCTCTTCTAGTCAGGAGAAAATTACAACTGGCCTGTGTTTCCGCTTCTAGTCAGGAGAAAATTACAACTGGCCTGTGTTTCCGCTTCTAGTCAGGAGAAAATTACAACTGGCCTGTGTTTCCGCTTCTAGTCAGGAGAAAATTACAACTGGCCTGTGTTTCCGCGGCTAGTCAGGAGAAAATTACAACTGGCCTGTGTTTCCACGGCTAGTCAGGGGAAAATTACAACTGGCCTGTGTTTCCGCTTCTAGTCAGGAGAAAATTACAACTGGCCTGTGTTTCCGCGGCTAGTCAGGAGAAAATTACATCTGGCCTGTGTTTCCGCGGCTAGTCAGGGGAAAATTACAACTGGCCTGTGTTTCCGCTTCTAGTCAGGAGAAAATTACAACTGGCCTGTGTTTCCACGGCTAGTCAGGGGAAAATTACAACTGGCCTGTGTTTCCACTTCTAGTCAGGAGAAAATTACAACTGGCCTGTGTTTCCGCGGCTAGTCAGGAGAAAATTATA
The DNA here is from genome assembly GCA_021962125.1 of Bulinus truncatus. Classification (NCBI taxonomy): domain Eukaryota; kingdom Metazoa; phylum Mollusca; class Gastropoda; family Planorbidae; genus Bulinus; species Bulinus truncatus. The sequence goes on along the minus strand of JAGDYQ010000286.1, from coordinate 868,716 downwards.
CTGGCCTGTGTTTCCGCTTCTAGTCAGGAGAAAATTACAACTGGCCTGTGTTTCCGCGGCTAGTCAGGAGAAAATTACAACTGGCCTGTGTTTCCGCTTCTAGTCAGGAGAAAATTACAACTGGCCTGTGTTTCCGCTTCTAGTCAGGAGAAAATTACAACTGGCCTGTGTTTCCGCGGCTAGTCAGGAGAAAATTACAACTGGCCTGTGTTTCCGCTTCTAGTCAGGAGAAAATTACAACTGGCCTGTGTTTCCGCTTCTAGTCAGGAGAAAATTACAACTGGCCTGTGTTTCCACGGCTAGTCAGGGGAAAATTACAACTGGCCTGTGTTTCCGCTTCTAGTCAGGAGAAAATTACAACTGGCCTGTGTTTCCGCGGCTAGTCAGGAGAAAATTACAACTGGCCTGTGTTTCCGCTTCTAGTCAGGAGAAAATTACAACTGGCCTGTGTTTCCGCTTCTAGTCAGGAGAAAATTACAACTGGCCTGTGTTTCCGCGGCTAGTCAGGAGAAAATTACAACTGGCCTGTGTTTCCGCAGCTAGTCAGGAGAAAATTACAACTGGCCTTTGTTTCCGCGGCTAGTCAGGGGAAAATTACAACTGGCCTGTGTTTCCGCTTCTAGTCAGGAGAAAATTACAACTGGCCTGTGTTTCCGCGGCTAGTCAGGAGAAAATTACAACTGGCCTGTGTTTCCGCTTCTAGTCAGGAGAAAATTACAACTGGCCTGTGTTTCCGCGGCTAGTCAGGAGAAAATTACAACTGGCCTGTGTTTCCGCGGCTAGTCAGGAGAAAATTACAACTGGCCTGTGTTTCCGCTTCTAGTCAGGAGAAAATTACAACTGGCCTGTGTTTCCGCGGCTAGTCAGGAGAAAATTACAACTGGCCTGTGTTTCCGCTTCTAGTCAGGAGAAAATTACAACTGGCCTGTGTTTCCGCTTCTAGTCAGGAGAAAATTACAACTGGCCTGTGTTTCCGCGGCTAGTCAGGAGAAAATTACAACTGGCCTGTGTTTCCGCTTCTAGTCAGGAGAAAATTACAACTGGCCTGTGTTTCCGCGGCTAGTCAGGAGAAAATTACAACTGGCCTGTGTTTCCGCGGCTAGTCAGGGGAAAATTACAACTGGCCTGTGTTTCCGCTTCTAGTCAGGAGAAAATTACAACTGGCCTGTGTTTCCGCGGCTAGTCAGGAGAAAATTACAACTGGCCTGTGTTTCCGCGGCTAGTCAGGAGAAAATTACAACTGGCCTGTGTTTCCGCTTCTAGTCAGGAGAAAATTACAACTGGCCTGTGTTTCCGCTTCTAGTCAGGAGAAAATTACAACTGGCCTGTGTTTCCGCGGCTAGTCAGGGGAAAATTACAACTGGCCTGTGTTTCCGCTTCTAGTCAGGAGAAAATTACAACTGGCCTGTGTTTCCGCGGCTAGTCAGGGGAAAATTACAACTGGCCTGTGTTTCCACTTCTAGTCAGGAGAAAATTACAACTGGCCTGTGTTTCCGCGGCTAGTCAGGAGAAAATTACAACTGGCCTGTGTTTCCGCTTCTAGTCAGGAGAAAATTACAACTGGCCTGTGTTTCCGCGGCTAGTCAGGGGAAAATTACAACTGGCCTGTGTTTCCGCTTCTAGTCAGGAGAAAATTACAACTGGCCTGTGTTTCCGCGGCTAGTCAGGAGAAAATTACAACTGGCCTGTGTTTCCGCTTCTAGTCAGGAGAAAATTACAACTGGCCTGTGTTTCCGCGGCTAGTCAGGAGAAAATTACAACTGGCCTGTGTTTCCGCGGCTAGTCAGGAGAAAATTACAACTGGCCTGTGTTTCCGCGGCTAGTCAGGAGAAAATTACAACTGGCCTGTGTTTCCGCTTCTAGTCAGGAGAAAATTACAACTGGCCTGTGTTTCCGCTTCTAGTCAGGAGAAAATTACAACTGGCCTGTGTTTCCGCGGCTAGTCAGGAGAAAATTACAACTGGCCTGTGTTTCCGCTGCTAGTCAGGGGAAAATTACAACTGGCCTGTGTTTCCGCTTCTAGTCAGGAGAAAATTACAACTGGCCTGTGTTTCCGCGCTAGTCAGAAAAATTACAACTGGCTAGTCAGGGGAAAATTACAACTGGCCTGTGTTTCCGCTAGTCAGGAGAAAATTACAACTGGCCTGTGTTTCCGCGGCTAGTCAGGGGAAAATTACAACTGGCCTGTGTTTCCGCTTCTAGTCAGGAGAAAATTACAACTGGCCTGTGTTTCCGCGGCTAGTCAGGGGAAAATTACAACTGGCCTGTGTTTCCGCGTCTAGTCAGGAGAAAATTACAACTGGCCTGTGTTTCCGCTTCTAGTCAGGAGAAAATTACAACTGGCCTGTGTTTCCACGGCTAGTCAGGGGAAAATTACAACTGGCCTGTGTTTCCGCTTCTAGTCAGGTAAAAATTACAACTGGCCTGTGTTTCCGCTTCTAGTCAGGAGAAAATTACAACTGGCCTGTGTTTCCACGGCTAGTCAGGGGAAAATTACAACTGGCCTGTGTTTCCACTTCTAGTCAGGAGAAAATTACAACTGGCCTGTGTTTCCGCTTCTAGTCAGGAGAAAATTACAACTGGCCTGTGTTTCCGCTTCTAGTCAGGAGAAAATTACAACTGGCCTGTGTTTCCGCTTCTAGTCAGGAGAAAATTACAACTGGCCTGTGTTTCCGCTGCTAGTCAGGAGAAAATTACAACTGGCCTGTGTTTCCGCTTCTAGTCAGGAGAAAATTACAACTGGCCTGTGTTTCCGCGGCTAGTCAGGAGAAAATTACAACTGGCCTGTGTTTCCGCTTCTAGTCAGGAGAAAATTACAACTGGCCTGTGTTTCCGCGGCTAGTCAGGAGAAAATTACAACTGGCCTGTGTTTCCGCTTCTAGTCAGGAGAAAATTACAACTGGCCTGTGTTTCCGCTTCTAGTCAGGAGAAAATTACAACTGGCCTGTGTTTCCGCGGCTAGTCAGGAGAAAATTACAACTGGCCTGTGTTTCCGCTTCTAGTCAGGAGAAAATTACAACTGGCCTGTGTTTCCGCTTCTAGTCAGGAGAAAATTACAACTGGCCTGTGTTTCCGCGGCTAGTCAGGAGAAAATTACAACTGGCCTGTGTTTCCGCTTCTAGTCAGGAGAAAATTACAACTGGCCTGTGTTTCCGCGGCTAGTCAGGAGAAAATTACAACTGGCCTGTGTTTCCACGGCTAGTCAGGGGAAAATTACAACTGGCCTGTGTTTCCGCGGCTAGTCAGGAGAAAATTACAACTGGCCTGTGTTTCCGCGGCTAGTCAGGAGAAAATTACAACTGGCCTGTGTTTCCGCTTCTAGTCAGGAGAAAATTACAACTGGCCTGTGTTTCCACGGCTAGTCAGGGGAAAATTACAACTGGCCTGTGTTTCCGCTTCTAGTCAGGAGAAAATTACAACTGGCCTGTGTTTCCGCTTCTAGTCAGGAGAAAATTACAACTGGCCTGTGTTTCCACGGCTAGTCAGGGGAAAATTACAACTGGCCTGTGTTTCCGCTTCTAGTCAGGAGAAAATTACAACTGGCCTGTGTTTCCGCTTCTAGTCAGGAGAAAATTACAACTGGCCTGTGTTTCCGCTTCTAGTCAGGAGAAAATTACAACTGGCCTGTGTTTCCGCTTCTAGTCAGGAGAAAATTACAACTGGCCTGTGTTTCCGCGGCTAGTCAGGAGAAAATTACAACTGGCCTGTGTTTCCGCTTCTAGTCAGGAGAAAATTACAACTGGCCTGTGTTTCCGCGGCTAGTCAGGAGAAAATTACAACTGGCCTGTGTTTCCGCTTCTAGTCAGGAGAAAATTACAACTGGCCTGTGTTTCCGCTTCTAGTCAGGAGAAAATTACAACTGGCCTGTGTTTCCGCGGCTAGTCAGGAGAAAATTACAACTGGCCTGTGTTTCCGCTTCTAGTCAGGGAGAAAATTACAACTGGCCTGTGTTTCCGCTCTAGTCAGGAGAAAATTACAACTGGCCTGTGTTTCCGCGGCTAGTCAGGAGAAAATTACAACTGGCCTGTGTTTCCGCTTCTAGTCAGGAGAAAATTACAACTGGCCTGTGTTTCCGCGGCTAGTCAGGAGAAAATTACAACTGGCCTGTGTTTCCGCTTCTAGTCAGGAGAAAATTACAACTGGCCTGTGTTTCCACGGCTAGTCAGGGGAAAATTACAACTGGCCTGTGTTTCCGCTTCTAGTCAGGAGAAAATTACAACTGGCCTGTGTTTCCGCGGCTAGTCAGGAGAAAATTACAACTGGCCTGTGTTTCCACGGCTAGTCAGGGAAAATTACAACTGGCCTGTGTTTCCGCTTCTAGTCAGGAGAAAATTACAACTGGCCTGTGTTTCCGCGGCTAGTCAGGGGAAAATTACAACTGGCCTGTGTTTCCGCTTCTAGTCAGGAGAAAATTACAACTGGCCTGTGTTTCCGCGGCTAGTCAGGAGAAAATTACAACTGGCCTGTGTTTCCGCTTCTAGTCAGGAGAAAATTACAACTGGCCTGTGTTTCCGCGGCTAGTCAGGAGAAAATTACAACTGGCCTGTGTTTCCGCTTCTAGTCAGGAGAAAATTACAACTGGCCTGTGTTTCCGCGGCTAGTCAGGAGAAAATTACAACTGGCCTGTGTTTCCGCTTCTAGTCAGGAGAAAATTACAACTGGCCTGTGTTTCCGCTTCTAGTCAGGAGAAAATTACAACTGGCCTGTGTTTCCGCGGCTAGTCAGGAGAAAATTACAACTGGCCTGTGTTTCCGCTTCTAGTCAGGAGAAAATTACAACTGGCCTGTGTTTCCGCTTCTAGTCAGGAGAAAATTACAACTGGCCTGTGTTTCCGCGGCTAGTCAGGAGAAAATTACAACTGGCCTGTGTTTCCGCTTCTAGTCAGGAGAAAATTACAACTGGCCTGTGTTTCCGCGGCTAGTCAGGAGAAAATTACAACTGGCCTGTGTTTCCGCTTCTAGTCAGGAGAAAATTACAACTGGCCTGTGTTTCCGCTTCTAGTCAGGAGAAAATTACAACTGGCCTGTGTTTCCGCGGCTAGTCAGGAGAAAATTACAACTGGCCTGTGTTTCCGCTTCTAGTCAGGGGAAAATTACAACTGGCCTGTGTTTCCGCTTCTAGTCAGGAGAAAATTACAACTGGCCTGTGTTTCCGCGGCTAGTCAGGAGAAAATTACAACTGGCCTGTGTTTCCGCTTCTAGTCAGGAGAAAATTACAACTGGCCTGTGTTTCCACGGCTAGTCAGGGGAAAATTACAACTGGCCTGTGTTTCCGCTTCTAGTCAGGAGAAAATTACAACTGGCCTGTGTTTCCGCGCTAGTCAGGAGAAAATTACAACTGGCCTGTGTTTCCGCTTCTAGTCAGGAGAAAATTACAACTGGCCTGTGTTTCCGCTTCTAGTCAGGAGAAAATTACAACTGGCCTGTGTTTCCGCTTCTAGTCAGGAGAAAATTACAACTGGCCTGTGTTTCCGCGGCTAGTCAGGAGAAAATTACAACTGGCCTGTGTTTCCGCTTCTAGTCAGGAGAAAATTACAACTGGCCTGTGTTTCCGCGGCTAGTCAGGAGAAAATTACAACTGGCCTGTGTTTCCGCTTCTAGTCAGGAGAAAATTACAACTGGCCTGTGTTTCCGCGGCTAGTCAGGAGAAAATTACATCTGGCCTGTGTTTCCACGGCTAGTCAGGGGAAAATTACAACTGGCCTGTGTTTCCGCGGCTAGTCAGGAGAAAATTACAACTGGCCTGTGTTTCCGCGGCTAGTCAGGAGAAAATTACAACTGGCCTGTGTTTCCGCTTCTAGTCAGGAGAAAATTACAACTGGCCTGTGTTTCCACGGCTAGTCAGGGGAAAATTACAACTGGCCTGTGTTTCCGCTTCTAGTCAGGAGAAAATTACAACTGGCCTGTGTTTCCGCTTCTAGTCAGGAGAAAATTACAACTGGCCTGTGTTTCCGCTTCTAGTCAGGAGAAAATTACAACTGGCCTGTGTTTCCACGGCTAGTCAGGCGAAAATTACAACTGGCCTGTGTTTCCGCTTCTAGTCAGGAGAAAATTACAACTGGCCTGTGTTTCCGCGGCTAGTCAGGGGAAAATTACAACTGGCCTGTGTTTCCGCTTCTAGTCAGGAGAAAATTACAACTGGCCTGTGTTTCCGCTTCTAGTCAGGAGAAAATTACAACTGGCCTGTGTTTCCGCTTCTAGTCAGGAGAAAATTACAACTGGCCTGTGTTTCCGCTTCTAGTCAGGAGAAAATTACAACTGGCCTGTGTTTCCGCTTCTAGTCAGGAGAAAATTACAACTGGCCTGTGTTTCCACTGCTAGTCAGGGGAAAATTACAACTGGCCTGTGTTTCCGCTTCTAGTCAGGAGAAAATTACAACTGGCCTGTGTTTCCGCGGCTAGTCAGGAGAAAATTACAACTGGCCTGTGTTTCCGCTTCTAGTCAGGAGAAAATTACAACTGGCCTGTGTTTCCGCTTCTAGTCAGGAGAAAATTACAACTGGCCTGTGTTTCCGCTTCTAGTCAGGAGAAAATTACAACTGGCCTGTGTTTCCACTTCTAGTCAGGCTAGTCAGGAGAAAATTACAACTGGCCTGTGTTTCCGCTTCTAGTCAGGAGAAAATTACAACTGGCCTGTGTTTCCGCTTCTAGTCAGGAGAAAATTACAACTGGCCTGTGTTTCCGCGGCTAGTCAGGAGAAAATTACAACTGGCCTGTGTTTCCGCTTCTAGTCAGGAGAAAATTACAACTGGCCTGTGTTTCCACGGCTAGTCAGGGGAAAATTACAACTGGCCTGTGTTTCCGCTTCTAGTCAGGAGAAAATTACAACTGGCCTGTGTTTCCGCTTCTAGTCAGGGAAAATTACAACTGGCCTGTGTTTCCGCTTCTAGTCAGGGAGAAAATTACAACTGGCCTGTGTTTCGCTTCTAGTCAGGAGAAAATTACAACTGGCCTGTGTTTCCGCTTCTAGTCAGGAGAAAATTACAACTGGCCTGTGTTTCCACGGCTAGTCAGGGGAAAATTACAACTGGCCTGTGTTTCCGCTTCTAGTCAGGAGAAAATTACAACTGGCCTGTGTTTCCGCTTCTAGTCAGGAGAAAATTACAACTGGCCTGTGTTTCCACGGCTAGTCAGGGGAAAATTACAACTGGCCTGTGTTTCCGCTTCTAGTCAGGAGAAAATTACAACTGGCCTGTGTTTCCACGGCTAGTCAGGGGAAAATTACAACTGGCCTGTGTTTCCGCTTCTAGTCAGGAGAAAATTACAACTGGCCTGTGTTTCCGCTTCTAGTCAGGAGAAAATTACAACTGGCCTGTGTTTCCGCTTCTAGTCAGGAGAAAATTACAACTGGCCTGTGTTTCCACGGCTAGTCAGGGGAAAATTACAACTGGCCTGTGTTTCCGCGGCTAGTCAGGAGAAAATTACAACTGGCCTGTGTTTCCGCTTCTAGTCAGGAGAAAATTACAACTGGCCTGTGTTTCCGCTTCTAGTCAGGGGAAAATTACAACTGGCCTGTGTTTCCGCTTCTAGTCAGGAGAAAATTACAACTGGCCTGTGTTTCCACGGCTAGTCAGGGGAAAATTACAACTGGCCTGTGTTTCCGCTTCTAGTCAGGAGAAAATTACAACTGGCCTGTGTTTCCGCGGCTAGTCAGGGAAAATTTTTTTTTTAATTTATTGGAGATTTAGAAATCTCGGGTAGGACCAAATGAGTTCCGATAGAAATTCCTTACGATCTGACCACGCCATTAACTGTTTACAAGTGAAAATAATTATAAACACCCTTTACAAATGGCTACTGCTTCTTAGGAAAGGGGGGGAGGGGGCGTCCTAGCCATGCTGCTAACCCACTGAACAAAACCGTATGACTTTCGAGTTGCGACAACGGTTTCAGAGGGCGACATTTTGTGTCCGGTGCGAGGTGTAGATTTTAAACTGCCCCACGACACGTTGTCGCCACGAACGTATTGGAGGAGGCAGTTGTAGTTGAAGACATGATATGTAATATGTTTAGAGGGGACGTATTCATACCTAGTCCTGATCTTTTATAATAAAAGGGATGAATTTTTCCAGTTCAAGTCATAATTTATTGGAGATTTATGAATCTCGGGTTGGACCAAATAAAAGCTTGTTTCATATGATAAAAATCAGACGAAGCCATGATCTGTTTACACATATTATCTAACAATGTCCTTATCTCAAATCTGTCCGTCTCATTTTGTCCTCATGTAAACAGTGTGCCACTTGTAAATTCGCGAATTTTCCATAATGGAATGTACTCACCTTACTAATGTGATAATTGAGCCAGTGGGTTTGGTGATTGACTTACACAGCAAACTGGCAACCTTCTTCATACTCTCGGTTGTTAATAACGAAAATCATATGTCGCTGCTTTTGCCCTATCATAACCGTTGCCGTACCACGTGGGGGGGGGGTACTCGTCCCACCCGTTGAGAACATCTGCTCTACATGATAATCAACAAACACATAGGCGGAGATTCAATAAAGAACATTTTGTTTAACTGTGCTTTCTGCCGTCTTCATCTAGTAGTCTCTGCTGTTGTTACGTCACACGGTCCATTGTAGGGTTTATACGGTGCGATGATCCCAAATATCAGCGCACAAAGGGTAGGGAGTGAGTTGTAACAATACTATGATGAAAACAGTAAGAACTATAGTAGCAGGCTCGTTGAACGTACATGTCTAGTTTTTGTGTTGTTGATATATGAAGAAAGAAAGATTGGAATTTCTTAAAGCCATTCAGACACTAAAATGTCAATGTCCGTATTTCAGTTCAAGATGTCGGCTAACACCAGTGACGTTGTGGATATTGACCTAGCGTTTGAGAGGAAGACAAGACAGTTAAATACTATCTTTGGTAAGTGTAAGCCTCGTTACTTATTATAACAAGTATTCAGTCTACAAAATAAATAAATATATAAAAATAATCATTTAGTATTGGCTACAACAGTCATGGGTTATATACGTCTCACGGGCCAAATCCCGCCGACCGGATTGTTAATATAGCCCCCCCCCCTCCTGCCACTAGTGTAAGGTTGCAATAACTTTATGACGTTTTAATTTTTTTTTTTATTTTATCCATCCATCTGCTTTTTGTTCGATCCATCGGTCGAATTTACTCACAGCGATGTAGTGCGTGACTCAGGAAGTTTGCCTAACCCTGGGATTAAAAAACATACGGACCAAACATTTTTCTCTCCTTCGCCATTTTGTTTTCAAATAACTGTCAATGTTATTATTTATTTTGTACTTCATTTTCAAAACTATTTCTATTTCAGACAAACCACAATGTGACCGATGCCATCAACGAAAAGACAACTACTATATAAATATGCCATGCCGTCACGTGACACACTGTTATGAATGCAGTCAACATACCAACATATGTAGTCAATGTCAACAACATATTACAACTACAATGACATGGTGGGACGTCTTTCACCAGGAGAATGGGAACAACGTTCAATAACTTGAGAATCGTTCTCCTGAGGCAAACGTACATTTCAACATGACAATATTGGAATTCCCCACCCCCTCTTTAAATAATAATTGACACATGGTGCACTGAAGCCAACTAACAAGATGCCCCGTTGTATGACTTAAAAAAGTCTCCACATGATTGGGGTCCCTAAAAAGTATTTTGCCTGTTGTAAGAAACGGCTCTGAAAGCAAGTTTTTTTGTAATTTTATTTTATTTTTTTTTTATTTTGCAAAAGAAAAACAAAAAACCCGTATGATATTTCACATATAATTTTCTGTTATTCATATTTTGACGATTGTTTTGAAACTATTTTTCTCCTTAACAAATGGTTGTCTTCTCAATACATTTTTTTTTTAAATTGAAAATCCAATTTTGTAATTGATGTGAATAAATAAAAAATGTTAAGTTTATTAAAATATTTTTTTTGGTGTATATTAAAGCTGCTATTTTTATTCTAGTCCTGCAACTGTTGTAAATGTAAATGCTCTGTTTTGATTTATCAATACACTGTATAAGTTTTTTAAATTGTACTGAAAAATCAGTGAAATGTATTGAACAACCATGTGTATTAAAAATATATAAACAAACAAAAAAATACGTTTATTCTCAATTCATGAAAAAAAAAATCGCAATTATTTTCTGTTTGTTTTTGTTACATTAAGACTTCATTAGGCTACTACATACACATATATCGTGTTGATACATTTTCTATATTAAAATTCTCTATGGAATAAAGAAGTAGTAACAAATTTACGAATACAAAACATTAGGTTTAATTTTATGAAGATATGTTTAACATATACAGGGTCTGTGACGTCACTGGCAGTGCAATGTGACACACATTGTGACGTGTTTTTGTTTACATTCTAGTTCCCTCTCTTCGCTCGCAGTTTGTGGGCGTTAACTAACTGTATCAAAACTATCATTACGTTTACCGGGTTTAATGTAAGTGAAAGAGGTCGAACGGGAAGACAATATTTTATATGACTGTAACGCGATATAGACAGTTTTACTATTTAATATAAAACATGATTATCATAAAAATAAAATAGATTTTTGCAACAATATTTGTAATCACTGTTACACAGAGTAAACTTGGATGAAATTCTCTTGATGAAACAAAACAAATCAGGTGAGTGTTTTATGTGTCTGTTACATTGAATTCACACAATTACAGTTTCACGATAGCAAAGGATACTATTTTTTTTCTTCAAAATAATAAGACTATAAATTATTAAAGATTAAAAAAAATTGCTATATCTATCTTTGTGGCTAACAAGAATCTTGAGAAACACTTCAAGTTTTTCATTTTATTTTCAAGGAGTTCTATTATTTTAATAAATACAAATAGGAATTGTTCATTAACTATAATAAGAATCCATTCATTGGCTATTAGTTTCTGGACACACTTGATGGTTGTGTGGTGTAGTAAACTGGTTTGAGTCCCGATGACTGAAGTCCGCTATGTCTCCGTCGTGTCGTTATGGCCGTTACAGTCTCAATAGTTGGATAAATTAAATGTTCTGTCCCATTTGCCTTTGTAGATATACATACAAATTACAGTAGATACATACACATTACATTTTATTAAATAAATATTTATTTAAAAAAAAATATATGTAATTACTAGAAATGTTAATTATGATATTTTAATTCAATTTATTATTATTAAAAATTTTAACTTGTTGTAAAAGCCATGTAAGTCTAAGACTTTCCGATGTGTATAAATAGTTAAGCTGACATGAAAGTCTAAAACTGAATTCCCGTTATGATGTGTTTTACTAGTATAAAAAAGTCAATATATTTCTTGTAAGACAATTAGATGTGTTGCGGTTAGACAATCAACATCTGAATATTTTTGCAGGTAAATATTTGAGAATTAATGAATTAGTTTTTTAGAATGATTTAATTAAGTAACAGATGATCCAAATTGTATCGTTAAAACACAACTCGCAGTTGACCTATTTAAAACCATATTTCCTCTTTCTTAATTTTTTTTTAATACATCATTTGACCTTACACAAATTTCAATGTGGGTTTTTTTTTTCCTTTTTTTTTGTTTAAAGGTGTAAATATTTCAAGTAATATTGACCTACATGTTTGTGTTCATCACGGAACACGTTTTATCAAGTACATTTATTATGTATCTTGTATAGTAACCCGTCAGCCCTCGAAACTTTACAATGTGACCCGTGCAGCACTGGGCATGACACAATGTGAGACAAGCTATCCTAAGAAAACATGTCTGTGCTTAAGTGTAAACCAAAGAAACATAAGTCTTATACATCAATGGTGCCAACATTCATTCCACAATAATTAGACCGGGGAAAGACAAAATGTTCAATTTTTGCGTCATTTCCAGAGCAGCATGACGTTAACTGAAGGAATAGTATCATTTGAACAGGTAATAGAATTATTTTATAAAATAACTTAGTTATTTTAAATCCTAAAGGTTTTCTCCCACATAACAACGCGTTTCATTTCCTCATTATGTTTTTTTTTCTATAATCTGTAGACATTTAAGTCTTACAATTTCTCCAGACAGACAGCTGGTCTAGTTTTTATTTAGCTCAAATCTCAAATGTAGCGTCAAATATGACGTAAGTCTAGTCTACTAATATCAAATGTCGGGTCAAATATGTCATAAGTCTAGTCTACTATTATGGAAAGGTAACACAGAGGCGGATCTAACGACGAGTGGGCACCGATATGAGATTCGTCAAATATAATCAAACTATATACAACTTTTTAATGGCTGTCTTTATTTTTGGGAGCCCGATATAATTAGACTGTATTCACCTTTTTAATGACTCTCTTTATCTTAGGGAGCCCAAAATATTCTCCTTCAAGAGTCTCAACTGACCTAACTTAACTCTCTTAGCCAGGACGTGTGGTCAGCCATAAGCATGGTCCGTCCCCTAAAGGCATTGTTGGACCAAGCTTTGTTTACTATACTAGGTAGTTTCCCTTTTTGAAACACCCGTGTAAGGTTTGTTTACTATACTAGGTAGTTCCCCTTATTGAAACTACAGAACTTGGCTTTGTTTACTATACTAGGTAGTTCCCCTTATAAAACAGTTGGAGCAAGGTTTGTTTACTATAATAGGTACTTCCAATATTGGAACACGAGGACTAAAGTTTGTTTACTGTACTGTAGAACTAACGTTTGTCTGAGAAGAGTTATTTAATTATATATACACAGATAATATTGTTACAACTTTAATTATCAATTTTTATTTTGTAGCTACCCAACAAAATTTGATTTCAGCAATGGGGCCCATTCTAACTTTATTCGCTTTTGATGAAATTTTGATTTTTATTATTAGAATTATCGCCATTACAGAGGTTTATAATAAACATAGAGAAAAGGAAACATTGTTTAAGATTTTGTATTTTAATAAATTATTCAAAAGTAAAATTTTATTTTAAATATAATACAATAATTTAATCGATATTGAAATAACCCAAATGTTTAATATGAAAAATAGATTACCTGATCCAGCTAATGTTGTGCTAATAGATCCAATACAATGTATTCTATTGAATGTTTGTGTTATGGAGCATAACAAACAAGTTCACCGGTGGTAATACTGCTGCTCATCTTATTTAAATTATTTATTTCTAATATCTATGAAAAAAAATAAAATTAACATTTCTCACCTGACCCTGACGGAGAATAACACTAACAATTATAAAATGATGGCTTCAAACGTTAAATTTACTGTGTGTTATAAATAACATTTCTTGAATGGCTCAGTTATTATCAAACTATTAGAGGAAGTAACTGTCTAAAATGAAAGAAAAACGTTAAATTCTAGACACAGTTGCATCCCTTATTAGACAATATACATTTAAAAGTAAATATTGTAAATAGAAAACTGCAGTGATAATAAATGGCACACTGTAATAATCAATGAAAAATGAAAACATGTAGGTAATTATTTCCGCCTTGCTATGTGTAAAGTTCCTGTAAGGATGAGATGAAATCCCTTAGATCCTATAAACCACTAATGGGACGGTTTTATGGTGCCCTTCTTTCATCCCCACCATAGCCGATAGTGCAATGGCCATGGAGGCACCACGGGAGATATATCGGGAACTTGAGCCAAGACCTGAAAAATTTCCTTGGTCCTCACCGGAGATCGAACCAGGTACCTTAAGGTCGACAGTCGAGCGCGTTACCGCACGACCATCCGTCCCCTTCCGCTTTGCTATAACGTCATTTACTTTCAGCAGACGTCACAATAAATGTACACAACTTTATTACGTAAAATCTAAAAAAAAAACAAACATTGTATATATATTTTTTTAATTGTGAAATTGTAACAAACCTAGTTGTAATTAAAAAACCAACAACACATATGTGTGTTATTATATTAAACATAATATTTGTATGAACATTCTATCTCGTCCAAAATGAAAAAGTATCTGAAGATAATACATGCATCTCACATTGTTTGTAATTTCCTGGGCAGTAAATTGTAAGAAAATCAAACAGTAATAAAATTCATTTTACATATGACGACACCAAAGGCGTCACCAAGCCCACACAAAAATGATGTAAGGAGGTGCAACGTATGTTATGTTTGTCAAATTGTTCCCCAAAACGACCACATTGATTTAGGTTATACACCCCCTTCTCGTCCAACATCAAAACAAAACAAAAGGAGAATTTTGTTATTTATATAGTTAAGTATTCCCCATCTCCCCCTTTCCGCCATTTTGACCAATTTGACCGATTTGACCAATTTTACACTTTTATATTTCTTATTGAATTAATTTTTTTTCATTATCCATATACAGAAAAAAAAAATTATCAGATATCTTCTACTATTGATGTCTGGTATCTATCAAAACTATCAACGCGTGATTACATTTACAATAGCTTCACATCTGTCTATTACGTCACATCACATCTGTCTATTACGTCACATCACATCTGTCTATTACGTCACATCACATCTGTCTAATACGTCACATCACATCTGTCTATTACGTCACATCACGTCTCTCTATTACGTCAACTCACATCTGTCTATTAAGTCACATCACATCTGTCTATTATGTCACATCACATCTGTCTATTTACGTCACATCACATCTGTCTATTTACGTCACATCACATCTATTTATTAAAAATCAAACTATATACCCTTTTCAAAATGACAATCGTAATACCAGGAGAGCTCATATTTGTTTCTGTCCCAAGGGCTTCTCTCTCTCTCTCTCTCTCTCTCTCTCTCTCTCTCTCTCTTGTTGGGGGCATGATATACAACACTGGAATTAATTTTACATACTCATATGCACTTTGTTATCTAGACTAAGTTCTAATAAATGATCTGCAATATCGTGATATTTCGAAAACCGACTGTAATATTTCTTTTGAGATTCAATTGTTAACATTTGATGATTCTAATACTCTAATACAAACATTCACATAATATAAGATTCATGCGCCCAACGCTTTTCGTTTTTATAAAAATCGGAATCTCTTATAAAGTCTATTACTATTACCATCTTACCAATTTATTCAGAAATTATTTTCTGCTTTTTAGTACGCAAGGAAAAAAAAAACATTTTATAAAATATTTTTTTATAATGTAATTTTTATTTTTTAATTACTCGTATTTATGTCACCTGAAGCCAGCGAAGGGAAGTAACTACCTTTTTGTTACAGACCTATAAATAGTAGGATTAGAATCCAGTAGCATCCCTTGGATATCGAGTTTGCTTTTTTTTTTCTATAACAGTGTGCGCGATTCAGTCAATTTCCCAAAAGTCTCTCAAAATCTCAATATTTTTTTTTCACCGTTTCTCTTTCTATCTAATGGGGTCCACGTTTTTCTTAGCAACCGGGGCCCAAAGTGACCTTATTTACTTCTAATGAAAAATTGAGGTTTATTAATACAATCATTATAAATAAAGAGGCTAGTAATAAACAAAGAGAACAGTCAATATTGAATTTTTATGAATTTTTCAAAAGTCGAATTTAATTTTGAAATTGAATTTAATACAATAAATCAGACGAAATGATGAAATAACCGAATTTAAAAATTATAAATTATGCAATGTCACCTGAAATAAGGGTACATAGTTATATATTATATGAACAGGAATATTTATGTGTTTATCAATAAATTTAGAATGAAATATGTGAACATGTGTAAAGTTGTATATAATTTACTTTAGAAAGAAAAAATTGTTATTGATTCGTCAAAGCATATTAGACTACATTTTTTTTAAAGCAATTGCCATTTAGGGTGATAACTTTTTATATCACATCTTTTGCAAAAATATGTATCATTGAATTTGGAATAGTATGTTTTTTTTTTTTAATTTGTAATTACAAGTGACAATAAATGTACATGTTCAGAAATAGAAGAGAGAATAAAAATAGAAATATTTCATTGCTCAAAGAAAATAAATTAATACGACTTTTACACGAGTCTATAACTATTATAACTCTCGACTGCACTGTCCACTTAGTCCACGTGTAACACCTAGTATCCCCTTCCTGGGTCTGTAGTCTCTCTCTTGGGTCCCCTCTCTGTTTGTCTGTGTGTTACAACCGTTATAACTTCCCCTATATATAGGATAAATCACCCCCGCATATTACATCATTTTCCCGCCAAAACCACAGAGGTCAATGTGTAGGCGATTTGCGCCAAACTCCGTGCGTGGGGTGATTGACATTATTGCATCATGCATGCTTGACCCTGCAAGCACTTACCATACCATATAAGGAAATAACGCAGTGACTAACAATGCGTGGTAGCAATGGATGGAACAATACCAAATAAGGCGATAACATGAAACGTAAACAAAGCTTAATCACAAGGGA
This sequence comes from Bulinus truncatus, assembly GCA_021962125.1. NCBI lineage: Eukaryota > Metazoa > Mollusca > Gastropoda > Planorbidae > Bulinus > Bulinus truncatus. Next base: position 852,376 of record JAGDYQ010000286.1, on the reverse strand, counting down.
TAGGACATATAGTTTAGTATTTTGCTTAACAATGTTTACATTTATGAGGTAAACTAGACTGAAGTTCTATATTGATTTTCCATAATATGGTCAGCTCAATGGTCCAGAATTTGTCCAGTGACCATCACTGTTTTTGAGTGTCCAGCACTTTGTCCAGTGCCCAACTATGTTTTTTTTATTGTCCAGCACTTTGTCCAGTGACCAACAATGTTTATGATTGTCCAGCACTTTGTGCAGTGACCAACAATGTTTATGATTGTCCAGCACTTTGTGCAGTGACCAACAATGTTTATGATTGTCCAGCACTTTGTGCAGTGACCAACAATGTTTTTGAGTGTCCAGCATTTTGTCTTGTGACCAACAATGTTTTTGATTGTCCAGCACTTTGTCATGTCACCAACAATTTTTATCTGAGGCACTAGACACATTTAAATTTACTACTTGTTATATATAACATTTCTTATACGGCTAAGTTATAGTCAAACGAAAAAAGGAGGTAACCGTCTAAAATGTAAGAAAATGTCAAATTCTAACATACAGTTGCATCCCTTATAGAAAAAAACTGATTTTTCTAGAATTCTTTTGTTAAAAGACTAAATTGTGAAATGACAATTTTTTTTTACAATGAAATAAAATTCAAAATATGCACATGGAAAGTTGGTGGTGATGAAAGCGTGTGTGGTGGGGGGGGGGGGTCGGTCTATGGGTTTTAAACATTTAATCTGAGGGTCAGTGAGGTCATTAAGTTTGCACACGTCTTCTATTGATGGTGTCTGGTAACTATTAGAAATACCAACGCAAGATTACATTTACATTTACGTCATATTACATCTATCTATTACAGAGTTAATCCTCAAATATTGAAAAGGAGGACAGAAGTGACAACTTTTACGTAATTTCCAGGCAACATGACTTTAAATAAAAGGAATATACTCATTTTAACATGTAATAAAATGATGTTTTACAATAACTAAGTTATTTTAAATGCCTAACTGTATCTCATCCACATCAACTGACCTGAATTAACTCCCTTAGCTAGGACGGGTGGTCATCTATAAGACTGGTCCGTCCCATAATGAAATATTTGGACCTGGCTTTGTTTACTATACTAGGCACTCCCCTTTATTGAAACATCTGGCCTAACGTTTGTGTAGGTTGAGTGTAGTTATTAATACACACATAATTAAACACTTAATAATTAATATTAATTTTAATCGCTACCTTAGGTTGTACATCTATAATTTTAAGGCCAAATATTTATATTATGTTGTTACGTAACACTTCCGGAAACCCCTTCACCCCATTATTATTAAATAAATTACATATTGTATAAACGTGTAGCGAGAATGAATTTTTCGCTGGCTGAATATTTCATAAACACCCAGTTTCTCTAACAGTTTTGTTACGAAATAAACCTGCCTAAATATCGCCTTGTAAGCAACATTTTAATAAAATCTGAAACTTTTTTTTCACAATTAACTCAAAATTACTCATAATAAGCAAATGTATGGTATATTTTTTTTATCTAGGTAATATAAAATACTGAATCCCCTTTGGTTGGTGTATTTGATAAAACATATCTATAATTTAACGATAACTCTCTCCCATTTCCGTCCAACCCAGAACCAATTCCTAAAAAAAACATGTTACATAGCTTGATCCCGCGCACATTGCAGTAAACTACCTCAATCATTCATAAGTAAAGGCGGCAATAACACAGGTAAAGTTTATTAACTATTATGATCAGAAGGAGCAGATCAATATGACGAGTTTTTTTTTTATACAATCTTGCCTAAAATTAGATAGTCTAATTTGTTGAAATTATTTTTTTTTAGAACTATAACTTTAGCTATAACAATATATTATATAATTTATACCGCCACACTAGAGTCAATTTATCTAGATTAAGAAACTGATGAAGTAATGCGGAGAATGTCTCATTAGGAAACAAAGAGAAGTAAGCGGCCATATATGAAATTCTCTTTGAGCACTGGCATTTGAGTTGTGCTTGTCCACCACTGGTTTAACTTAAATTAAAATGATAAAATAAACCCATGATTTAAAAACTATTTTCACATGATTGATTAGTTGGTTATTAATTGTCTTGCATGTATATCAGTTGAAGTCATCGATGGTAAGTAACTGCTTTTTTGTTTGGTAGAATAGTTGGATCAGATATTGGTTGCTTCCCTTGGATTTTTCAGTGTAATTTTTATCTATAACAGTGCGCGCCAAAATTCCCCAAGGTCATCTCAAAATCACACAGTAGACTTGTATCTTTATTTTCAATGTCTATTTTATTTTTAAAATGGGCCCAAGTTTAATTTCAGCCCATGGGGTCTATTTTTACTGGTTGCATCCCTTGTATTTTTCAATGTTATTTTTTTTTCATAGAAGGTTTCCCGCCTATTCCCCAAAGTCATTTTAAAACAACTGCTCGGGTTTTTTTTTTAAAATGGGGCTAAGTTTTATAGCAACCAGTCGGACCAGTTTTGTGACCTTATTCGTTTCTGATGAAATATTGAGTTTTATTAATATTGTACATACATAAAAAAAAAAGATTTTATATTTTTATGAATTTTTCAAAAAGTTAATTTTTATTATAAATCAAATACAATAAATTGATGAAAATTGAAAAAAAAATCTCAAATGAAAAATACTGTAAATAAAATCTTGATTACGCTTATTTTGTGCTAATAGATCCAATAGAATGTATATATCGAGTGTTTGTGTTTATAACAAAAAAGTTCACCTTATTTAAATTATTTATTATTAATATGTATGATAACATTTAAATTGTGTTGAGCGGAAAATTTTTCACAAATAAGAATTAATATGTATTCGCATTAGAATGTTAGACTACTAATATTGCTTTTTTTTAAAAGCCAAATGAAAGCTAAGGGAGTTAACTTTATCAATTCAAACTTGTCAAAATTATGTACCTTTGAAATTTAAATATTACGATTTTATTTATTTATTAATTAAATGTTCAGTACATGTACATATTTATAAATAGAAAGGTTAATTAATAATGAACAGCAATTTATAAAAAAAATGAAAAAAAAATATTATGTATGAATACAAATATACAAGTATTACATTGCCCAGAAAAACAAAAACAAAAAATAGTCTAAAAAAAAACATATATTGGACAACAAATTTTGGAATGACACTTTGAGTGACAAAACTTAGAAGACATTCTCTTGGTGAAACAAATCAAACCAAGTGAGTGTTCTGTCTATGTGCCTGTTACATTGGACGCACTCACGTACAGTTTCACGACAGTTGTAACAAGTTGTAACATGTCCACATGGTAGACTCACGCAGGTAATGACGTCATTATTTAGACATGATGTACATACTGTTGTATCTGACAATTGAAAGAGTTAAATTAATGAATTTCAATTTCAAAGATTTCTATTTGATTCAGTATAATTTAATAGGTCATAGTTAAGAATTTAAATAAAATGTCTGAAGTTTCGAACCAGAAACATGCATCACACCCATCCGAATTAATACCAACATGCCTCCGAGCCACATAAATATGAAGGAAGTAAAAAAGATTAAGATATAAATCTATCATAGAAATACTATTTAACATTAAATATCGCTCATGTTTTCTATGACATTAATAATAAGCTTAAAAAGGGAATCTTTTACACCATTAATATAATTATAGGCCACTGATTTAAAATATAAAGCATGTGATGTTTCAGTTAAACTTTTGAACGAAATGTTGGAAAGTAGTTTGGACAGTCAAACACCATCTGGGTCAGTCTTGTTCCAGAACTAACTTTACTATTACCTTTTGATGCCTTGGGTGAGTGTCAAGGTTGGGGGGAGTTACTATCATTAGATGAATGTATTTTACCAAATAATATTCTATATATATCTACTTAAATTTTTAATAATTATCCAAGTTACCTTTATAACTTAGGCAAATTTGGACATATTTGCTATTTACTCAGAAATGTAAAGATAACATATATAGACTTAAAAGAAAAAAATATTATTAAAAATAAAAATTTATTGATTTACTATTATTGCGGCTGTAACACATTCAAAAATACATAATCTTGCATATTAAAATTTCTTCAGGAAATGTATAGTTTTTACATAGCTATAAAAGATAGTACTACACTATAATATACTATTTTACAAACATTATTTAATATAATCACTTACCTAGGATAATGTTCAATATTATGTTTATCTTTGTATAAATGTCCACAAAATAACTATTAGTTATATATGGCATTTCAGTTTGTTTTCGATTTGCGCAATTGTTAGTGACTTTACCAGTCAGAAGTCCGGAGTTTTATAAGTCCGCTGTTGATTTTCAGAATGAGGGCAACCATTGGACCGTGACTTTACGCCCCATTGGGTAGAACACTACGCCCCATTAAGTAAGTGGCGCAATTTTTTAAAATAGGGCATGGTTTATGTACGTAACATTATGCTTTTTTCAAATGGGTTTGTGAAAACATTTTTTCCCATTCAAAATACAAATAAAAATAAATACATTTAAGTTATGAAAATAACATATAACAAAATATTCTTCTATTTTTCCATTTATTATCTAATAATAATTATTATACTTTAAAAAAAAATAAGAATAAAAATAAATAGATTTGTTTAAAAAAAAAAATAGTTATGTCCCTTTGTGTGGCTAACAAGTAATTAGAACATTTCAAGTAAAAGTAAATAAGAAACCCATATTGGGCTCTTTAAAGTTTTTATTTTATTTTATTAGCAACCTTTCTATTTTTAATTGTATTTTAGTGACCCACAGAGTAAAATTAGTATATTGTCTATAAACGTGTTTTAATAAAAACAATTAGGCATTTCTATATATAGCATAAAAATTCATTCTTTAGCTGTTACATGCATTTTTTAACAGACATATTGGACTTTAGTCAACTTAATCTCTCCATTGTGTCGGTCGTCTGCTCTATCATGGTGGACTTGACTTGATCTGTTTCATATCGGATGACACACATTTTCTGAGTTGATAGCAGTGGCCGATGGTCGTGTGGTAAAGATCTCGTCTGTTGAGCGATGTTCGTGTGGTAAAGATCTCGTCTGTTGAGCGATGGTCGTGTGGTAAAGATCTCGTCTGTTGAGCGATGGTCGTGTGGTAAAGATCTCGTCTGTTGAGCGATGGTCGTGTGGTAAAGATCTCGTCTGTTGAGCGATGGTCGTGTGGTAAAGATCTCGTCTGTTGAGCGATGGTCGTGTGGTAAAGCTCTCGTCTGTTGAGCGATGGTCGTGTGGTAAAGATCTCGTCTGTTGAGCGATGGTCGTGTGGTAAAGCACTCGTCTGTTAAGCGATGGTCGTGTGGTAAAGATCTCGTCTGTTGAGCGATGGTCGTGTGGTAAAGCACTCGTCTGTTGAGCGATGGTCGTGTGGTAAAGATCTCGTCTGTTGAGCGATGGTCGTGTGGTAAAGCACTCGTCTCTTGAGCGATGGTCGTGTGGTAAAGATCTCGTCTGTTGAGCGATGGTCGTGTGGTAAAGCACTCGTCTGTTGAGCGATGGTCGTGTGGTAAAGATCTCGTCTGTTGAGCGATGGTCGTGTGGTAAAGCACTCGTCTGTTGAGCGATGGTCGTGTGGTAAAGATCTCGTCTGTTGAGCGATGGTCGTGTGGTAAAGATCTCGTCTGTTGACCTGAGGGTAACTGGTTCGAACTACCGTGAGAAATCTTATGAATTTAGCGATAAAATTTTAATTCGATTCTTAAGAACAATTTAGCTTATTAAATCCATGATTTTTATAAATAATTTTAGCTGAAATGAACTTGAGTTTGAAATTTCCCTTATGATGTAATATTCTAATGCAGAAAAATATAACACTTCCTTGTTGTAAGACCATTTGTTAAGTTATTTTAGACAATCAACACCTATTTCTTTAAGCAGGTAAATATTATGTTTATAGTTTTTTTAAATGATTTGATTTATGTAAGATGATACTTGACTGTAAAAATATTTGTGAGTGACAATTAAAGTTTTGTTTAGAAGATAATGATCACTGGGTACATTGGAATGACAGGAAAAGTATTTTTCGTTTTAATTGAAGTAGTAAATGGCATGTTGCCATTTAAATATTTGCAATAATTAATATTAATCCCATTTGTAATTTGGTGTCTGCTAAGATTACTAACCTTCTAATGTTTTGATTGATTATGTCAGTGTTTCTCAAACTTTACCCATTCAGGAACCCCTTTTTATTATGTGTTTTACAAAGTACCTTTAATGTAAAAAAATAATGACCACTTAAAAAAAACGATTATAATAATAATTATTTTTAATACATAGATAATTATGCAAAATATCTTTCATAATTATATTAGTAATTTTTTTCATACATTTCATTCAATATAATTAATAAAAAGTAAACATTTGTTTATTTTGAGCTGACACATCATCATTTTGCTTTGAGTTCAAAGTTAAGTGAGAAATTATGGTTTACCATATCGCCATTAAATTAACATGAAAAAAAAAACATATCAGTAAAATTATTTTCTATTTTATTTTAGGTTACTCAAACTGCGTCAGGTGTTTGTTGGATTCTAGACCCTGGGCCAGTGAATTAACGTCTTTTGGTACGTGGGAGCTCAATAAATGTACAGCCTGTGTTATGTGAACATCGTCCAACGTGTGTGAAGTCGCTGTAAGGATGAGATGAAATCTCTTTCATCCCCACCATAGCCGGTAGTGCAATAGCCATGGAGGCACCACGGGAGATGTAGCGGGGACTTGAGCCAATACCTGAATCATTTTCTTGGTCCTGAGTGGAAATTGAACCGGGTACCTTTAGGTCGACAGTCGAGCGCTTTACCTCAAGACTATGTTACTTTCTATCTCAGATATTTGGGAGACCTATAATATCCTTTGCAGAGCATAATAACGATTTCCACATAAGATGATTCATTAATTATCAAAGTCAATCATTTTGTTTTAAAGTTTGATATTTATATCATAAGTCAACTGTGGATGGAAGTAACTGCCTTTTTGTGGGATGAAAAGTAGGATTAGATACGAGTTGTATCCCTTGGATATCAAAGTTTGTTTAGTTTTTTTTTTTATGAATCAAATCCCAAATACAAAAAAAAAAAATATATTTTTATAGAGATCCAGGTTTTATTTCAACATCCGGGGCCATTCTGATTAAATATTGAATTTAAATAAATATAGTAAATACAGAGACTTATTATAACCATGAGAGATGTCAACATTGTGTATGATTTTGTATTTTAAAGAATGTTTTAGAAGTAAAACTTTCTTTTCAATAAAATTCAATAAATCTGAAGAAATGATTAAATAAATCAAGTTACTAATTAGAAATCAAGTTTGATTAAGCTAATGATATCCTAGTTTTTTTATTCCGCCATTGCCAGCAGAATAAAGGGTTGTACGACTAGCCCAAACTGATTGGCCATAATTGCAAGGCAAGGGGTTTTTCCTGTCAGTCAGACATGAAATGCTTGTTATCGATCCAAATCAATTTATTATTTTGAGTGTTAGTACATGATGAAATAAAACTAATTAACCAGTGAAATACAAAGATGGTATGACAAATGTGCATTTTTGTAAAATTATTATTTATTACATTTTTTATTTTTTTTTTATTAGATGATTTAACGCGTATTTAAATAATCATATCACATTTCATCAGCTTTTTTAGATTTTAGTCTTACATTGTCTGATATTTAGAACAATAATAAGTTTTACTTTCCTGTAAATGTTTATAATATGTCCATAATCTTGTTAGAAATAAATTTTAATTTTTGATCTGCCATAGAATGACAGACTAAAGGTGTCTCTCATTTATTTTTAAAGTAATTGTCACAAAGGGAGTTAACTTTATTAAATCAAACGTATTTCAAAATTATGCACCTTTGAAATGAGAATATTACGTTTTTATTTATTTATAAATACAAGTGAGAATAAATGTACAAGCTTAGAAATAGAAAAATAAAAGAATCATAAATAGCCAGTTAAATAAAATTATAATAAATTCTTGAATATGATTACAACATAAAGAAATATTACATTGCCCAGAAAAAGACAACAACAAAAATGCTAAGGTTGTATAACAATATTTGGAATGACTGTAACAATTGATAAATTTAGATGCCATTTTCTTGGTGAAAAAATCAAACCAGGTGAGGGTTCTGTCTATGTGTCTGTTACATTGGACGCACACACGCATAGTTTCACGACAGCTGTAACAAGTTGTAACATGTCTACATGGTAGACTCACGCAGGCAATGACGTCATTACTTAGACATGATTGACATACTGTTGTATCTGATAATTGAAAGAGTAAAATTTAGGAATTTCGACAGAAGATTTCCATCTAATATAATTTTATTTATTATGACATAGTTTATTACTTATACAGAAATGTCCATTACTGCAGTTTCCAACCAGAGACACTCATCTCTCTCATCCAACTTACTACCAACCTGCCTTCAAGTTACGCGGAAATAAAGCAAACCAAAAAGATATTGAAAGATACACATAACATCTTATAGAAAGAATTTTTAATATTAAGAAAAAAAACGTATGTATTGTATATAATTACGAAGTATGTTCGAAAGAAAATGTCTCTGTTTTCGTATATCCTACTATAATTTTATTTCACTAAATTAAAATATATAGTCGGGCTAATGTACTGAAAAGTATATTTATCACACAAGTTACCTTTATAACGGTGGAATGTGAGGAAATTTAAGTTATTTAGTATATATATCCACACACTTAAATAGATACGACTTGGGAAAGTTCCAAATTCTAATTATCCTAGCAGCATTTTTCTTAATCAATTAAAAATATTTTTTTTATTTTTTTTTTACTCCGCCTTTGCCAGCAAGATAGGGTGTAGTGTGCCTACCACACAAGCATTGTTGGCGGCGCTGATGCACGTCTGCCATCCCTATAGAGCGGTGGGGTGAGGGTGCTCGCTATCATCTGCCGGGATGGGAGAAAAGAGGGTTTTATGACGTGCCCAAACTGGCCAGACCAGCTGGGTGTGTGTACTGCTGATCGGCCAGAATGGCAAGGCAATGGGTTTTTCCTGCCACTCGGACTGAGGGGAGATTTAATAGCTGGCTGCGCAAGTGTGCTTGAGTGGGACAGAGTGGAATTGTGTTATGTATCGACCACATCCATCACCACTGCCAGCTGTGAATACGACCGTCTCGGATAGTCCAAGCAAGAAAATTCTTTTTTGTTTAGTTCCTGGACTAGAGATCCCCAATGATCTATTCCCCGTAGATCATGGTATGTCTCTAGGACCAGGATTGTAGAGTTCACACATATATCATGCCAAAATATTTATATGATACTCTCCACACTGGACCCATGCGGCCCTCGGAAATACACAAAATGATCTTTGTTGCCTTTAGAACTACAAAAGTTTTGTACAAAATAATACAAAACTACAAAATAATAAATTAATCATTTATTTGCATTAGAATTTTGGACTATTACTATTGCTTTTTTTTTAAGAGTCCAAGGTAGCTAAGGGAGTTAAATTTGTCAAATCAAACCTACTGCAAAATTATATACCTTTGAAAATAAAATACTACGATTCCATTTATTTAAAAATTAAAATGCACATAGTTATAAATAGAAAGGTTAATTAAAAAAAGCAATTTATGGAAAATAGTAATAAAATATTATGTATTATTACAAATATAGAAATGTTACATGACCAAGAAAAACAAAGAAAAAAAAATACAAATGTTTGTACAACAATATTTGGAATGACTGTTAACATGACAAAAACCTAGAAGACATTCTCTTGGTGAAAAAAATCAAACCAGGTGAGTGTTCTGTCAATGTGCTGATACATTGGACGCACACACGCACAAATCCACGACAGTTGTAACAAGTCGTAACATGTCCATATGTATTCTTTAGACATGACGGACAAACTGTTGTATCTGATAGGTGAAATAGTAAAATTAATGTATTTCAATTCCAATAATTTTTATTTCGGATAAAATAATTTAAATGGTCATATATTAAGATTTAAAATAAAATATCTGGAGGTTCGAGCCAGAAACATGCATCGCATCCATCCGAATTACTCCCAACATGCCTCCGAGCCACATAAATATGAAGCAAACCAAAAAGATAAAGATATTTATCTACCATTTAAAGACTGTTTAATATTATACAGCACTCATGTTTTCTACGATATTAAGGAATATTTTCAAAGAAACTTAAGAGGAGAATCTTTTGATGCATTACATCATAATTTTAATTTTAGGACACTTAGATAAAAAAAAAGCCTTGTGTGTTTCAATTAAACATTTGAACTGTAAATGTTTTTATGCGTATATCTAAATAATGTTTAATGTATAACGAGTGACTGCACGCTGATGGAAATATCTATTGTCTGCTGCAGTGTATTTTTCATTTAACGTGTTCCCCGAATCACCAACGAAATATTAGAAAGTAGAAAGAACACACAGACACCAAGTGGGCATGTATTCTTCCAGAACTAACTTTAACATTACCATTGGATGTGTGGTTCACTGGGTGAGTGTCAAGGTGGGGGAAGGGGAGGTAACTATCAATAGATGTATAACTTTGACAAAAGAATATTTTATATACATTTACTGAACTTTAAAGTAATTATACATATTACATTTATAACTGTGAAATGTCATAAAATATTAGTTATTTAGTCAGAAATGTAAATAAAACATACAAAAATATTATTAACAATAAAACTCTTTTGATTTAATCTAATTGCCTTTGAAATATCTCTGAAATTTTGTAATCTTGCAGTTTATCTTTGGCTATAATTGATAATACTGTAATATTTTACAAAAAAAAATATAAAAAATAAACACTTACCTAAGATAGCGTTCAATATTCTCGTTATCTTTACAACGATGTCTTCCTGAAAATTACCATCGCTTATAACTGCTATGTATGACATTTTAATTATTACAAAATTTGTAACGTTATTTAACAAGTGAGAAGATTTGAAGTTTATAGCGAACTGAGGGGGGAGGGGTCGTAGTTGATATATAGCGAGTAGGCTGAAGGACAGGACTTGTTCCATTTGCCAGAGTTTTTTTTTAATACACTAGTGTCATTGATTCTTCAAATGAAAAGATAAGATTAATTTTTTGGCGTATGTTAGCCAGGACGGATGAGACACCTTTTTTTTTTTAAATGTAGAGCTTAGTTTATTTACTGATCATTTTATTCAGATGTTTTTTTTTAAAACTTATTTTATTTCATTCTAATAATTATACAAATAAAAAATAATGAAATAGTCTTCATTTTTGTTTTGATGAGCTATTAATAATTATTATAAGTTAACAAAAAATAAGAATAAAAATAATATATTTTTTATATGATACAAAATTGTAGTTATGTCCCTTTGTGTGACTAACAATTAATTAAATCATTTCAAGTAAAAGGAAATAGGAAACATATACTGGTGTTACGGGCCATTTGTTTTATGTTATAAGTTATGCGTTTTAATTTAAACGTGGAGATGTTGATTTACAGATTCAGCTTAATGTCTGTCTGTTTCACTCTGGTCGCTCACACCTTTTACAGCCAATAACCTAAACGAACTAGATGTGTGGGGAACACGACGAATTATTTACAAAATGTACATAATAACGTAACAAGTCCATAAATGAATACAAATTTAAAATCCACAATAATTCACTCTGCCTCAACTCTGACTAACTAAAGAGCTCTTACTATTTCTCGTCGCTCTCGTAACTCCCGTCCCGTCACTAAAAAAACTCAAAACTCCTGTCCCTAAAAACTGTCTTCACTAGATCTTTCATAACTATCCCTTGTAATTAACTTCTCCTAACTAACTAATGTCCGAATCCATCCAGTGTTATTTATACCATAACGTCTCTGCCCTAATTACCCTAAATATGTCACAGTCTCCTTCAATATTGTATTTACTATCTAATCTTTCTAGGAGCGTCACCTGGTAGTTATTGTTAACCCTACTAGACTGTCCAACGTCACCTCCCGTTCTTCTTACCTTTGCTGTCTACTTTCTAGTGTTTCCCTACCTTGCCCTAAGTCGTCTGTACCTCGTCTAGCATTACTTGTATTAATCTTACTAGCTAGACCATCTTAAAACGTCGAAAGTGATTGTCTTTGTCTCTAGATCTACTATAGCACGGTCACAATTATGCTTTTTTAGTGTTTAATTTTATTTTAACATTTATATTTGTATTAAAAAGACCCGCAGAGTTCAATTAGTATAAAGTCTATACATGTATTTTAATAAATATAAATCGGTACTTTGATTAACTAATAAAAATCAATTCTTTAGCGGTACATGATGAGTGTGTGGTGTAGTAAATGGTTCAAGCCCCGATGACTAAAGTCAACTATGTCTACAAGGCGTTTTCAAGGCTATTGTAATCTGCATAGTTGGAGTGGATAAATAAAGGGCTATGTCCCATTTATTGTTTTTAATTGTAAAGAGATACATAGCTTAGTTATACATAGAAATTTTCAATCTATTAAATAAATATTTTTTCTGAAATCTGTAATGAATAGTAATGTTTATAAAAACGTTCTTATGAAACTCTTTAGTAGTAACAATCCTAAGTTGTAAAAGATAAGTCTATGTTGTTCCGATTTTATAAATAGTTTAGATGACATGAACGACTTAAATGAATTCCTGATATGATGTTTTATTTCAATACAGACACACATAAATCATCTTGTATTTTGTTAAACCATCTACTTTGAGGCGGTTAGACATTCAAACATCTGAATGTATTTTGTAAGTAAATTTATGACTTATAATAAATTAGTCATTTTGATTGATTTAATTAAGTTTATTGACTGATTAAATATATATATATATATATATATACTTTGAGTAGAATGTTTAGAGTTTAGGTTAATGTCAAATAGTTAAACTGTATATTGTTTAGTTCATTCAGCGGTTCTCAAAGTCTTTGATTGCGGTCAACTGTATTTAATTAACTGATTGACTATCTAAGTGTGATAGATTACAAATTAAAAAAAAACAACTTTAATTTGAACATTCAATATCTAAACATTATTGACGTTTTCAATGAATTTTGATAGTCTTTTATTCATAGCATGTTAGTAAAAAATGTGTCCCCAAACAGCAAATGGGTCCTTCTAAAATCACATTCGTCTTTTTTATTTTTAAAATGTATTGTGGGGGCAAGGCTCCCTATACGCCCCTTATCCCATTTAAATCTGGGTAGACATGAGGGACATTTTACCAACTTTTACCAGAACCTGGAAAAATTCCAATGGTTCTCACCAATGATCGAACCCAGCACTTTTAGGTTGACATCCAAGTACGCTACACCACTCGTGGATGGGGGACGGATGGTCGTGTGGTGAACACTCGACTGTCGACCTGAGGGTTCCTGGTTCGATCTCCTTTGAAGACAAATGGATTTTCAGGTTATGACTTTGAGTACTCACTATATTCCCCCCCCCCCCCCCAAGCTATGATGGAGATAAAATATAGACACCATGAATCATCATTATTTTCATCTCATCGCTACAGGTGACATCACTCACACACAACACTTAACCATCCGTCAATATTATTGGTAATGACTTTCTTTTTTCTCTATGTTTTTATTTTTATATATATATTCATGTTAGACAATTTTTTTTTTAAATTCTGTTTTGATGTTGGTAATATTAGGTGATACTGATACCGTAGATCCTTAATAACGTGTGTGATCAAAGGCTAAGAATATACTGTTTTATTAGTCCATTATTTTACAAGTATAGTTTTTATGCAATTTTTTTTTTTTATAAATTTTGCTCTGTATGAAAGTTTTTTTCTGAAATTGACCAAATACCAACTGTTTCAATTTGATATGATAAATCTTCACGGATACATATATGCAGGCACGCCGAGAGAGGGGGGTCAGGGAGTGTCATTGCCAGGGGGCCCACATTTGTAAGCAGCCCTTTCGACCATGTCATTTTTTTCACGACTCATTGTTTATTAAGGGCCTGCAATGATGTCCTGCCCTTTGGCCCTTGTTGGCTCTCGGCGCCACTGCATATATGATACATTTAAATGGGAAATAAGTTAAATATTTTCGATGTGGATGAAAAATCCAGATAATCTGGCCACATTATTCTATAAATAGCAGCAATGATCTAATTATCGAGGATAAACTTTTTCTATGTAATAAAAATTGTTCATCAACACAAGGCCAGTATCTATTTTTTTCCTTTGCACCATCAATAAACTCTGGATTAATGCACTTTAACAGTAGTTTAACATATGTTTTTTTTTTTTAAATTTAAATATGTTTTAATATATAAAGAGACATTTAGTAATGAAGCTGTGTTGCAGTATATGACGTAAGTCACTAACCGAAGAGAAAGATAAATTCGTTAGTCTCATTATTCTTAGTGTTATTACTTGAAATTATTAACTATTTTCTTTACTTAGCTCTCTCAATCTGTCTTCTTTGCAAGTTGGACACTGGAATGAACTGAACACTAAATAATGAATTCCCAACAACTATAGTCTGCTAGATAGTCTGCTAGATAGTCCGCTAGATAGTCTGCTAGATAGTCTGCTAAATAGTCTGCTAGATAGTCTGCTAGATAGTCCGCTAGAAAGTCTGCTAAAAATTGACCAGGCAATGATATCAAGCGGGTGGCACAACAAGCCCTACCGCCAAGTCCTACAATCAGAGTTACGTTAATTTTCCACATCCAATCAACACATAGCTCGCTAATAATATGGTCATTTTCTATTGGTGGCGGAGACGAGAATGAAATATAACTGACGCCACCCACCACATACTTCCGTCACTCTGAATTCTTGTGCTGGTACAGTAATACAAAATATGCGCAAACTGCTTAATTTTAAGGTATTTCCATTTTTTTCTGTTTTATTAAAAAAAAAAAAAAACAAATATAGAATTACAATAAAAATATCTCTAAAAGTGGCTCTTTAACTTTAATCATTTAATCCCAGAGAAGTCTTGTGATAATTGAACTTATCAATGTAAATAATCAACTATTGTAACAACATATTAAGCTAAATATATTGTAATCAACCAAACTTTTATGTCAATAATGATACTTTGAATAAATAATTGTATGACGTAATGAAGTGTACTTTGTTTACTTTTTAATGCATTTTTCAATGTAACACAATGATGATACAATGTTGGTACAATGATGGTACAATGATCGTGCAATTATGGCACAATGGTGGTTCAATTATGTAACAATAATAGTACAATGGCGGTACAATATTGGCACAATGATGTTACAAGTGTGGCACAATGGTGGTAGAAGTTCGGCACAATGATTGTACAAGGATGGCGCAAAGATGGTACAATGATGGTACAATGATGGTACAATGCTAACAAACATTTAGATGCTATTTTGTTTCTGTATCTCTCTATTACGGCTCAGACCACAAAATGATGAGCACGTTTAGATTTCAAAAAGGTCACTCCATTGTAAAAAAATACTTGTATCAGTCGGCATACATGGACCGCAAATAGATACTCAAGACAATAAGATAATATAGTCTCCAGTTAAAGGGGTAACTTTACATTATATTTGTAAGCACAAAGTTACCACATCAAACATGTACTAAAAATGGAAGCATGCATGTAGAAATTAGTGAATTAAAGCAAAATTAATGTCATAGGTACAACCACAAAATATTCACTCACTCTAGTTTATACAAGCCGTCTCACCAATTACTCACTGTGGCCCTGTGAGTGAGCTCCAACCGGGGAGTATTCGCATCGTGTCCCCGTGACTAACTTGACCCTGACACATGGGGAAACATAGAGTCTAGCCCGTGTCTTCTACATTGTGGGATTCCCCGCGGTTAACATTTAATTCCTGATCTAAGCTTTACATTATGTCAGGTATTACTAATCGTGTTATTAACGCTCTTTTTGAGGGGAGGAATGGCCTCCAAAGTGTCCCCCTCCCCTGAGGTAACAACAAGTTAGTTGGCCGGTTATTTGACCCTGAGCACCCGTCTAACAATAGATTAGTAACCCTGAGGAGTTATCGGCCTTGTCTTGTCATTGTCCCCACCAGGGGTATGCGCCCCAATCAGACCAAACGTCCAGGTCTTCTCCTGTCTACTTCTCCCCCCCCCCCCCAGCTTCACTGTTGAACTTATAGAACCTTGTGTCCTGAGTTCTTCTGACTGGGGCAACTTGTTCTTCCATTGACTTTGTCAAGTAACGAACTCTTGATTCCCTTTGCTTGATTCCTAGAATTACTGTTAAATTTTATGAATACAAGATGTCTGAGATGTATAGGCTAAACAAAGAAATTTTATCGTATTTTTGATGTTACATTCATGTTTCAGGACCGGTACACTTGTGTTATCAGGAAATAGTTTTATTAAACTCAATCTGTCTTCTTTGCAAGTTGGACACTGGAATGAACTGAACACTAAATAATGAATTCCCAACAACTATCGTCTGCTAGATAGTCTGCTAGATAGTCTGCTAGATAGACCGCTAGAAAGTCTGCTAAAAATTGACCAGGCGATGATATCAAGCGGGTGGCACAACAAGCCCTACCGCCAAGTCCTACAATCAGAGTTACGTTAATTTTCCACATCCAATCAACACATAGCTCGCTAATAATGTGGTCATTTCCTATTGGTGGCGGAGACGAGAATGAAATATAACTGACGCCACCCACCACGTACTTCCGTCACTCTAAACCCTTGTGCTGGTACAGTAATAAAAAATATGCGCAAACTGCTTAATTTTAATGTATTTCCATTTTCTTCTGTTTTATTTAAAAAAAAAAACAAAACAAATATAGAATTGCAATAAAAATATCTCTAAAAGTGGCTCTTTAACTTTAATCATTTAATCCCAGAGGAGTCTTGTGATAATTGAACTTATCAATGTAAATAATCAACTATTGTAACAACATATTAAGATAAATATATTGTAATCAACCACACTTTTATTTCAATAATGATAATTTGAATAAATATTTGTATGACTTAATGAAGTGTACTTTGTTTACTTTTTAATGCATTTTTCAATGTAACACAATGATGATACAATGTTGGTACAATGATGGTACAACTATGGTACAATTATGGCACAATGGTGGTTCAATTATGGAACAATAATAGTACACGGGCGGTACAATATTGGCACAATGATGTTACAAGTGTGGCACAATGGTGGTAGAAGATCGGCACAATGATTGTACAAGGATGGCGCAAAGATGGTAGAATGATGGTACAATGCTTACAAACATTTATTTTGTTTCTGTATTTTTCTATTACGGCTCAGACCACAAAATGTTGATCACGTTTACATTTCAAAAAGCTCACTCCATTGTAAAAAAATACTTGTATCAGTCGGCATACATGGACCGCAAATAGATAACTCAAGACAATAAGATAATATAGTCTCCAGATAAAGTGGTAACTTTACATTATATTTGTAAGCACAAAGTTACCACATCAAACATGTACTCAAAATGGAAGCATGCATGTAGAAATTAATGAATTAAAGCAAAATGAATGTCATAGGTACAACCACACAACATTCACTCACTCTAGTTTATACAAGCACCGTCTCACCAATTACTCACTGTGGCCCTGTGAGTGAGCTCCAACCGGGGAGTATTCGCAACGTGTCCCCGTGACTAACTTGACACTGACACATGGGGAAACATAGAGTCTAGCCGTACTAGGGCCCGTGTCTTCTACACTGTGGGATTTCCAGCGGTTCACATTTAATTCCTGATCTAAGCTTTACATTATGTCAGGTATTACTAATTGTGTTGTTAACGGTCTTTTTGAAGGGGAGGAATGGCCTCCGAAGTGTCCCCCTCCCCTGAGGTAACAACAAGTTGGTTGGCCGGTTATTTGACACTGAGCACCCGTCTAACAATAGATTAGTAGCCCTGAGGAGTTATCGGCCCTGTCTTGTCATTGTCCCCACCAGGGGTATGCGCCCCAATCAGACCAAACGTCCAGGTCTTCTCCTGTCTACTTCTCCCATCCCTTCCCCCCCCCCCCACAGCTTCACTGTTGAACTCATAGAACCTTGTGTCCTGAGTTCTTCTGACTGGGCCACTTGTTCTTCAGTTGAATTTGTCAAGTCACGAACTCTTGGTTCTCTTTGCTTGATTCCTAGAATTACTGTTAAATTTTATGAATACAAGATGTCTGAGATATATAGCCTAAACAAAGATATTTTTATCGTATTTTTGATGTTACATTCATGTTTCAGTACCGGTGCACTTGTGTTATCAGGAAATAGTTTTATTGAACTGAGCATATTTAAATTATACTTTTGTTATATACGTGATACGTGTGTTAATATAGTCCTGCTAATGTTTTATTGGTTTCACTGGTTCGACTCCAATCTGAGGCAGATATATATATATATATATATGTGATATAAATAGAATGGAATGGACAAATCAAGCCTGGTGGTCCATGACCATAACATTTTGGACAGTAACTTTGTGATAATAAATATTGTCTAACGATTTATATCAAACCTGTGTTAGACATGTAAAGTGTTTAAGTTGTTTGTAATAAAGTGTTGTGACGATGATACAAAAAAAAAAGATGTGATATGGTTGATTGTTCTCTTTTTGCATGGTTTAAAGAAAAAAAACACCTCCATAAAGAGTAATTAAACAGCCTATTATAGAGATGACGTTCAGACCTTCTCTGTAAAGTAGGTAACACATAACACATAAAAAACATATTAATTTCAAAAAGTCCTTATTAAATCGTCTATCATTGTTTCAATGTAATGGAACTGAACCATTATCTTACTGAGTAACTTTTATTTACCTTCATGTTGAGCCCACACCCCCCGCCCCTCAGTCAATGGTCTTTTACTACTAAAACAATTGTTGTGAATATTAGTAAGACATAAATTACTTTGTTGATGCTTGCATCTATTATTTAAAGAACTGTTAGCTGCCCGTTGCATTTGCAACTAAATGTTTAATATGAGAATTAATATGAACTATAAACATGTAATTCCAAGTGCATAGGAAAAAAAAAACAACTTAGTAAATAGCCGGTTTCAGCAACATCTCTTAGTGATCTATCAATAGTATCTAAAGCATGGCTCGATGACATCGTGTACTCATCAAGCAAAAACATTTCAGTATTTCGTAATTGATCCGCTGCAAATGCATTGTGTGCAAATTTTGTCTTACCGTCTTCTTTAAAAAGGAACTATTAACACGGAATTCCAAGTGAAGAATGAGCTTTTTTATTTATAGCGACGGCGTTTCAATATAATAATCGCTTACAAACTACACGCAACCGGCAGCAAGAACAGAAGCATATAGTTAGACATGTACTATTTACGACTGGCTAATAGTAAATTTAAATTAATAAAAAATAAGTACAATTGGGAAATTACGTCTTAGAGGAAATCCCAAGTGTAGAATTATTGTTTTATTTATTTCTTCCACATTTACTAAGTTAAATTAGTATGTTAAAGAAATCTGAGTTAATTCTTTACAATTGTATTTCATGTTTATTTTTTTTTTCCATACACGATTGACTCATTGCATATCAAATTCAACTTTTTTTGAAATTTATATCAACATATGTCAGCGAAGGGAAGTAACTGCCTTTTTGTTCTATAAATAGTAGGTGGAGATACGAGTTGCATCCCTTAGATATCATGTGTGTAGTTTTATTTATTATCACTGTCTCCCAGTCTTTTTTAAAGGGGACCAGGTGATCTTGTCAGCTTCTGATTTAATATTGAATTTTATTATTAGAATAAGTAAACATACATAGGATAGCTAACAATAAAATGTAAACGTTTTTCAATGTTTTTTATTTTAATGAATTTTTCTAAAGTAATAATCTTTTTTTTATTTTTAATCAAATACAATAATTTTACAAAAATTGAAATAAGAAAGGGACGAAATAGCAATAATACCCGACCAAGCTTATTATTGCCTAATAACTCCAATATATCGAATGTTATATTGAGTGTTTGTGTTATGGGGCATACAAATCAAGCCCACAGAAGTAAAATATCTGTGCATATCATCTAAATTATTTCTAAATCACCAGATGTACCCTGCAAAATATTTGCATAGAGCTATATCCCCTTAGGCTTGATTAGGGGTTAGGTTATTTTTTTTTTCGGGCAGATTTTTTCATAATTGTATTTTAAACTGGAATACTGTTGTATTAATTATTTACTTTCGATTTAACGCAGAACCCAAATCGCTATTATTTTATTAGATTACATTATCTGTGTCCATAATTTTGTTTTTAAATGAGAATGAATTATTTCTTCGTCATAGAATAATTGACTAATTTTCTGACTTTAAAAAAAAAAATAAAATTATTGTGATTAAGGGAGTTAGTTAGTTTTGTTAAATATACACATTAATATTATTTCAAAATTGTGTGCCTTTTAAATTATTTTTTTATATATTACATCTCTAGACTTATAAGACACATTTGCTGAGGGAGGGTGAGGGGGAGAGAGAGGGGGAGAGAATGAGGGAAAGAGAGGATGGGAGAGGGAGGGAGGGAGGGAAAGAAAGGGACGGAGAGAGGGAGAGAAAGGGGATAGGTAGTAAGAGATGGGGAAGGAGGGAGACAGAGAGGGTGGGAGACAGAGGGAGAGAGATACAGAAAGAGTGAGGGGGCAAGAAGGGAGAGAAAGGGAAGGACGGAGTGAGGAAGAGGAAGAGTGGGAGAGAGAAGGAGGTATGTAGAGAGGGAGATGGGGGAGGGAGGGAGCGAGAGAGGGTTTGGGGAGGGAAAGCAAGGGGGGGAGGGAGAGAGAGGGAGGGTGGGAGAGAGAGGGGGGGAGAGAGAGGGAGAGAGAGAGAATGGGTAGGAAGAAAACATAAGGTAAACAGAAAACCTTATTTTAAACCCGGGCAAAGCCGGGTACTTGCAACTAATTTACAATAAATGAACAAGCTTAGAAACAGAAAAAATGAATTTATCATAAGCAGTCAGTTTAAGAAATAAAATAATGAAATCTTATGTATGATTACAAATATTAAAATATTACAATGCTGAGAAATAGAAAACAAAACTTATAATGATTGTGTCAATGAATATTTTTTTAATACAGAACATATAACCATTCAGTGCATCACCATTGTGAAGGTATTGATGTTAATATTGTTTTGATGCTATTTGTGCATGTGTGAGTAAGCACACGTTTTAATTAACTAGAGAGTATACATTTTAATGTAGTTATCTGACGTAGTGAAACGTCACTTGTCATTTTACTTAGATACAAACCTTGGAGATTGTAGAGAGTTCTTTTTCGTGTCTTGAGACAGTAAGACGTATATCTAGTTGGTAGTTTTCTTAAGTATTGATGAAAGTCAGTTAATAATAATATATTTGAAGTTAACTGTGATGTAATATGACTTCCATTTATCTTAATGTCGTCGTTTAATACATGTCGTTGAATCAGCTGCATGGACTTGTGACTTTCATTTGAGTGTATTTGTGATGAACACTTAAAGCAACACCATGCTACCGTATGCCTCCAGTACCACAACATCAAAGACCCACATCATACACCTCGAGATCCGTATAAATCGATGACGTTGTGAATCGAATTGGAATGGAATATTATGTTGACAGTCCTTTGATTCGAATACCATTCAGGCCAAAAATACCGAGTCTTTCAACTCTTGATTCCGATGAATCGTCTCACATCTATGGTCTCACAACTAAATGCACGTCTCATATCTATGGTCTCACCACTAAATTCACTAACACAGTTTAGTGAGCAGAAACACAACACGTCAACTGAACTATTGACACAGATTATGGGATAGAAAAAAAAAACATTATTAGCGCTAAAGTCACATTGCGGTAATTTATAATTGTAGAAATCTTTTTATTTTTACCATAATGTGTTTTGGTCATTTTCATCAATAATAATGAACTAAACATTAGATTAAAATGTGTTTTATATGTAGGTCATGGACCACCAGGCGTGTTTATGTCCATTCCATTGTAAAACCGAAACTGTATTGATTGCCTGGGACTGGAGTCGAACCAGCGAAACCAATATAGCACAATGAATTTCACGAGTCTTTGTTTAACGTTTTTATTTCACTGAAATATATCATTATTTATAATTATAATTTATAATCAATATAAAGTTGCCTGATACCGATTACACACTCATAAAAATGCTCGCTAGATGTTGCTATCTTGTAGTCAGAATATCATTTGAGTCTTGTGTGGAATACAATGTTTGAGGCAAAAAGACCCTATTTGGATGATACGAAGTTTAAACCCCTATTGTTACAGTTTTTTATGATTGCCTGCTTTCATCCTCACCCGATGCCAACGGTGCACTGGACATGGAGGACAACAGGGGATAAGGCGGGAGACTTTCCCCTTGTCCTGAAATACGCATTTGTCTTCATCGGACATCGAACCTGGGATTCTCAGACCGACTGTCGGTTTCTTAAACGCTTTAAGGGGTTGGGGAAGGGGTTCAGGATGGGATTAGTTAAAGACAAAGACATTTTAAGGGGTCAAACACATAAGCATTTGTTCCCCCACCCCTACACCAGTCCTAATGCATGCTATTTAATCTGAATTTTACTAGAATAAGGCTTTTAATAATATTGTAACTAGAATAATGCATTAGTTAACATTCTACTAGAATAAGTCCTTTGATAACATTGTACTAGAATAATGCATTAGTTAACATTTTACTAGAATAAGGCCTTTGACAACATTGTACTAGAATAATGCATTAGTTAACATTGAACTAGAATAATGCCTTTGATAACATTGTACTAGAATAATGCATTAGTTAACTTTTTACTAGAATAAGGCCTTTGATAACATTGTACTAGAATAATGCATTAATTAACATTTTACTAGAATAAGGCCTTTGATAACATTGTACAAGAATAATGCATTCGTTAACATTTTACTAGAATAAGGCCTTTTATAACACTGTACTAGAATAATGCATTAGTCAATATTGAATTAGAATAAGGCCTTTGATAACATTGTACTAGAATAATGCATTAGTTAACATTGAACTAGAATAATGCCTTTGATAACATTGTACTAGAATAATGCATTACTTAACATTTTACTTCAATTCAGACGATCATTATATATATATATACATGTATCAATGCACGGCCATCATTCTGGACAGGCAAACTTCGCGACCACTTTGGACCCCACAATGTAAAAGGGCTCAACACTTCAAGTAAACATTCTGTTTAACTCGGATGCTAGGAAAGTACATTTACCTGATGTACCTCGGAATATCTCTAAGGCTCTGTTCACTGGGCCCCTAATTACATCAAAACGGCCCTGTGTGTATGCACTTTTATTTGATTTTAATTTTCTCAGGCAGACAGAAGATGAGTTGAATATTGTAAGATTCACATTCAGAAGATGTTAAAAATTAGAAACAAAAACAAACAATTCATCTTAGCCATATTTGGTTTCAATAACATTCACTAGACTTACTTTTTGTTTTAAAATATACGGTAGAAAACTTCACAATAATTAAGTAAAATATTTTAAATCAACATGTTAAGCATACATTTTTAAGATAATAAATATTTTAACAAATGTGTATCTTACTGTTAGTAAATTATTTGCCTTTATACCACACTGTATAGCAATACACGCTATTACGTAAGTTAAGTTTTCTTTATGATTAAAATAATACATGACATATATGTATTGCGAAAGTATTCTCAGATTATTAAAGTAATTAATATAACACTAAACACGAAAAGAAAATATCCATACAAAAAATTACAAAACAAACATGAATGAAAGATTTTTATTTAAGAGTTTTCTTTGACTTACTTGAATATTTCCTTGACCACTTTTTGCTCACTCTTTTTTTTTGGAGGCCTCCCCCTTGTCTGTTTCCAACTTTTCATCTTTTGCTCGCAAGATCTACTCCAAGGGGTCTTTTGGGCGGCCAACCTCTCTCTTACCTTACGGGTTCCACTGCAGAGCCATTTTTGTGATGTTTTATAGAGGCTTTTTCAATGAGTGGCCTATCCATCTCCATTTTCTTCCTAGCACTTCTACATCCATGGGATCTTGGTTTGCCAGCTGCCAGAGATCTCCGTTCTTGAATTTATCTAGTCGCCTTTTCTTTAAGATATTCACTTTTCTTTACTAAAAAGCAAAAAAAAAAAGCGAAGACACAAAGTAATCTATTTATAGTTATCGGAAATATTCGAAATGACGTTTTTTCGTCGTTTAGAACTATTAGTGAAATTAAAATATCCCAAACTACATTAGTTGTCTCAAGAGTAGGGCCGTAGAGGTAGTTGCCTTCGACAGACGTTCCCAAGTAGAACCCTTGCGATTGACGCGTCTTAATACGGTGTATAGCCAACTTATATGTATAGATCCCCTCAGTTGACGATCAACCCAGGAGACACAAATGATCATGTCTCTCTCTCCTGTTTGGTGGAGGGTCATTTTGATATGATATGTAACATACATTAACGTGTCTAGGTCCGACGTTTTACACTTACTCTAGAATCCACGTATTTTACATCGTGCGCTTTAAACTACACAAACACACAAACGTTCTTCTATCGGTTTAACTGCAATCTAAGACTTTAACCCGTATATTTCATGATATTGTTCATGAAATAAAACACACTTTGTTCATCGGCATATAGAGAACTACTTTACGTCCTTGAGTCGAGCAAGTAACCGGTCTGGTCCACCCTGTGATACGCCAGATCTGAGCACTTAAAATAACACAAGATCCCAGATTCCCTCACCCTCCATACAATAAAGACAATGACAGTCGACACGGGGGTCTCAACCTACTAATGTACGCACCGAGCGGACAATCCATATGAGATACAAGACATAAAAAAAATTCATTTTTTAAATTTATAAAGAATTTGGTTAACATGAATTAAAGATGTTGAATATTAATGTCAGAATTGAAAATATTTTATAATTAAAATAACTGTACAGCCATCACCACTTATCGTATTCATAAAGTTGAAAACCATGGCCTAGATGTTTTAATTTCGATACAAATAACAAGGGCAAGGTTAAAAAAGTGTGCGACGGTCGTGGCGTTAGCAATACAGAGCCGTGACGTATGTTATACACTATGTAAGTAAATGTAAAAGTTTTAATAAATGCTCGGAGAACATTCACGTTCATACAAACGATTTTTTTAAAAAGTTGTTCACATTTAATCGCATACATTTTATTTTGTGTTTTAAACTTTAACTTGCTCAAAAGGAAATACTATTCCAAACATCGATTTAAATGTTGATAGACTCAATTATTTTAAATTTGGGATCGAAATGTCCAGTGGTGACTTAAATTTGATTCAAGAACGGAACAATAAATTGTTAAACATTATTTTCGGTAAGTTTATGCAATAATTTTTTTAATGATGTAATGATAGACCTTTCTGTCTATGTATTCTCTATTATTTCGCTTAGACAATATGTCAAGCTTTAGACAACCTCTCTTAGACAACCTGTCCTACCTACAAAAACATGTCTTAGACATTTAGCCTGATATAGAACAACTTCAATTAGACAACTTGTCCATCCAATAACAACCTATCCGAGACAACCTGTCTGTTATAGAACAACCTTACTTAGACAACCTGTCTGTTATAGAACAACCTTACTTAGACAACCTGTCTAGTATACGACAACCGTTCTGTTATAGAACAACTTTACTTAGACAACCTGTCTGTTATGTGTAAAGTCCCTGTAAGGATGAGATGAAATCCCTTAGATCCTATAAACCACTAATGGGACGGTTTTATGGTGACCTTCTTTCATCCCCACCATAGCCAATAGTGCAATGGCCATGGAGGCACCACGGGAGATATATCGGGAACTTGAGCCAAGACCTGAAAAATTTCCTTGGTCCTCACCGGAGATCGAACCAGGTACCTTCAGGTCGACAGTCGAGCGCGTTACCGCACGACCATCCGTCCCCACCTGTCTGTTATAGAACAACCTGTCTAGTCTACGACACCTGTCTGTTATAGAACAACCTTACTTAGACAACCTGTCTGGTCTACGACAACCGTTCTGTTATAGAACAGCCTTACTTAGACAACCTGTCTGTTATAGAACAACCTTATTAAGACAACCTGTCTAGTCTACGAAAACCTGTCACCTAATCCAAACTGAATATTTTCATTCTTTACAACCAAACTTTCATCACTGTATTAAAAACTGATTTTCTGTTCTTCGTAAGTTTGTTTCCCCCCTCATTCATCTTGTCTCGATATTTTTCATTATTAGATAAAAGACAATGTGACAGATGTCACAAGCCAAGAGACAACTACAATATAAATGTGCCATGCCGTCACGTGACCCACTGCTATGAATGCAGTCAACATACCAACATATGTAGTCGATGTCAACAACATATTACAACTACAATGACGTGGTGGGACATCTTTTATCAGAAGACAGCGACTTAAATTTTGTTGATCAATAATATTATTTTCTATCATCTTAAAACAATTTTTCCGCCTTACCTCAATCAGCTGTAGATCAAAATTAAGAATAATGTTTCCTGATTAAATATTAATGGCTGCATACAAGACACGATATATAAAATATGAAGTTATCATTTTATTAGATTTTTAAATACTTCTTTAATTATCTTTTTATTTAAAGTTTAATTTACCAAAGAAGACTAAGTTACTAAGACATACACTTAATCTAATTGAAATCTAAGATAGTCTAGCAACTTTTAAAATAACTGTTAAAACATCATTTTTTTTTTACATTTTCTTTAATTGATGTAATGTTATGAATCTGTTTCAATTTGGAATCAGGAATTTAATATTTGCTGCTGATGTTTGAACAGTTTCTTTTTTTCTTTAAACTTTTTCATTTTAATAATTTATTCTTCAGATTGTGATAATAAAACAAATAAAAATGAATACATTTCTCAATTTCATTCATGAAAAAAAAATAATTAGTCGCACTGTGCCGAACCTAGGGATTTGGGGGACCCGTGAAAAGCGTTTGGCCTCATTTGGGGGCCCATACATTTTGACAATCGAAACGACCACATGAGAAAATGTACTTAATATTTAATGTAAACAAAATTATTTGGCCCCCCTCAAGCTGGGGCCTGGGGAGAACTTTCGAATCAGGCCCTCCCAATCCCCTACCCTAGGTACGCCTCTGTGTGTCGCATTTACTTACATTGGGCTCGGCACATTTCATGATTTCATCATAGTTGAACTATGGTCAATGCAAGTGTTTCCATGGTAGAGATAGTTTGTAATATTTCATCGGCCGATTCATAATATTGCCTGATATGCCCAGTGAAAGAATCTCCATACTGTCTATGTCCCCAGTGAGTGAATCTCCATACTGTCTATGTCCCCAGTGAGTAAATCTCCATACTGTCTATGTCTCCAGTGAGTAAATCTCCATACAGTATGTCCCCAGTGAGTAAATCTCCATACTGTCTATGTCTTCAGTTATGTTATCGCCTTCAAGTCTACTTTAAGTCAGTATTAATGAAATGTGGACAAAATTGTAAAATTTAATAAGTTTACACTCTACTATAGATTATTTAAGCTTCTAAAATAACATACTTAATGTACTTAATTGTATTTTGTGTATTTTCTGTATGTTGTTTAATGTGTACAGAGGTACATTGTATTTGTGTATTTTCTGTACGTAATTTTATGTGTACTGGGGTAAATTGTATTTTGTGTATT
This sequence comes from Bulinus truncatus, assembly GCA_021962125.1. Lineage (NCBI taxonomy): Eukaryota > Metazoa > Mollusca > Gastropoda > Planorbidae > Bulinus > Bulinus truncatus. The sequence goes on along the minus strand of JAGDYQ010000286.1, from coordinate 824,624 downwards.
TTTAAAGAAACTAAAATTCTCAATGAAAGATGCAACTTACAAAAGTAAAATATGAAGTTAACATCAAACAATATATATATATATATATATATATATATATTGTGGTTAACATGTTAAAAATTGATATGCAAGAATAGTATTATTTTTAGTCTATTACAGTATTTGTATATCATAAATATTTAAAAAATATACTTATCATGAAAATAAATATCGCTGTTATAATTATTTGTTGTTGTTAATGTATAAGTTTATCATTTAGAATTTAGAACATGATGAAACTTTATGTTTGCTAACAGAGACACACGTGTGTTTTTACTGTAATGGGTAAAGTAGGAATGAGTGGAACTAGGGTACATTGATTCAACTAAGAAGAATGAATTTTAATAATCCAATAATCCTAATCCCCCACAATCGTGGACAATCCCTCCCTACAGTAAGATGGTCTTGATGAAGTTCTGGACAGTAACTCAAATTAAAAAAAAATATATAAAGATGTGATGTACTAAGGGACACAACCACACATGCTTATTTTTTTTATCTCAGTTATCTGCCTTGGCGCAGTACTATCTCCCCACTGCTTTCTTCATCATTTATACAATTCAGTTTCTGAACACCAAATTGGAGCCAATCACATAGTCTTTGTACATCATCATCAGCAGCAGTAAGAAGTAACAAAGTATTAGTTGTATTACTTTTAGTCCAAAGTAAGACGCTTAGAAAAAAAAAAAACTTTTCCAGTATTTAAAAAAAAATGAAAACTCTCCACATGGACTGAGAAATTCAAACAGCCATTGATAGTGGTCACAGTGATATGTGTGTGTGTGTATCTGTATGTGTCTGTGTGTCTGTGTGTGTGTGTATCTGTATGTGTATGTGTGTCTGTGTGTGTGTGTGTATGTGTGTCTGTATGTGTATGTGTGTCTGTGTGTGTGTGTGTGTATGTGTGTCTGTATGTGTATGTTTGTCTGTGTGTGTGTCTGTATGTGTATGTGTGTCTGTGTGTGTGTCTGTATGTGTATGTGTGTCTGTGTGTGTGTATGTGTGTCTGTATGTGTGTATGTGTGTCTGTATGTGTATGTGTGTCTGTGTGTATGTGTGTCTGTGTGTGTATGTGTGTATGTGCGTGTCTGTGTGTATGTGTGTATGTATGTGTATGTGTGTTTGTGTGTGTGTATGTGTGTGTATGTGTGTATGAGTGTGTATGTGTGTGTCTGTATGTCTGTGTGTGTAAGTATGTGTGTGTATGTGTGTCTGTATATGTATGTGTGTCTGTGTGTGTGTGTATGAGTGTGTATGTGTGTCTGTGTGTGTATGTGTGTATGTGTGTATGTGTGTGTCTGTGTGTCTGTGTGTGTGTATGTGTGTGTATGTGTGTCTGTGTATGTGTATGTGAGTATGTGTGTATGAGTGTTTATGTGTGTCTGTGTGTGTGTGTGTGTGTATTTGTTAATATTTAATACATTTTTTAAAAATATTTTTGGCTTGACTAGGGATTGGACCCTCTACCCATTGCACATGCGTCGAGTTCAATATCGAGTTCACTATCGACTTAGCTATAAGAGGAAATAATTATATATTTTTAGTATACTAGCGAATGATAGTAATCCAATGCACACACATTCACATACGCAATAATACAGGGAGGATACTTCCTACTGCCGAACTTGGAAAGGGGCGGGGCATAAAGAGACCTGTTAATTATATGAGAACTTTTCATATTGAGAGGGGGAGGGCGTCAATAAATTAAGTAAATAGCACAGGGCGCCATAGTAGCCATCTACGACCTTGCAGATTCACTCACAGACAAAATGTCCGCTAGGAGCGTTGGGATTCATTTTACACTAGGGAGTACCCTCTACATGTAATGTCAACAAACAAGGGCCCCCACTACAAATTGGGCCCATTATAGTAATAATTTCTATTAATATCGATGCGAAGTGGGCCCCGACATCTACTTTTGCTCAAGGCTAAAAACATTTTCTAGAATTGTCTGCTCATTGCCCAATATTTCCTTACAAAAACGGTCCTGTATCTCGGTATTTTTTTTTTAAATTTCCTTTTTTCAGAAAATTAACCGTTTTTGTTTATTTAATATTCAATTGAAGGTTCACATCTATACTTTCAGCGTATTTGTCTAGAATTGAAAAAAAATGTCGGAAGAATTAATAAATGGATATATAATATTTACCTTATATAGTTTTTTCAACACAGACTTGCATTGCAGTAATTTCGGTTTAAATAGCTTGCATACATTATCCACTTTTTTTAAAAAAGCTCCATTTAACGTTTGAATCAAACAATTTCAAAACAAGAAACACATTTAACTGAAAATCGTTGTTTAAATTTCTCAAAGAATGACTAGTGGTACACAATTATGTAAATTGACAATCACTAATGACATCATAAAAGTGTTTTTCTATGTCAGCCTATTGATTTATAATCAATCCGTTAGATGAGCATAAACGTAAATGTACTTCTAAATGTATTAAAACGTCACAAGAATACATGAATGAAATAATTTATCGTAATGTATTTTTGTTTGTAACAAGCTAAAGATGGCGAAGAATTGCGGACGCAAAACAATCTATTTATAGGCAATCGGGAAAATTTCATATGACAGAGTTTTCGGTCAAATATCAAAGTTCACATTTAGTTATAAATGCAGAAGCTACCTAGCAATTTTGATGAAAAGAATTAAACTTTAAAAAAGTAAAGATATTAATACAGGTAAAAAAAAAAAAAAAAAACTAGAATTACTGATATACATATTCTTACATCCCAGACCATGGCCCAGATTCCTTTTTTTATTGGATAAATACAATAAGGTCAGTGAAATGCCATGGGCTATACATTAAGGATACACAATTACACCAATAGGTAGTAGCCTGTTAGCATTGTATCCGCGAGTGTATAAAAGTGTGAATTTCGGCATCATTCTGAGGATAGATCCAATAAGATTTAGCCAGAGCTCAATTTAGTTTTTATTAATAGATAGGCTAACCAAAGTACAAGTGTATTTTCTGTTTTCAGTAACAGTTAAGCGTAGATAAATAAAATTAGAATACAAAAAAAAAAAAAAACAATTGCATCGCAAATTACGCTTTAAATATTAATCGTTACATTTATTTTTTATGTCATATTTCAGTTTAAAATGTCATGTGTTGACATAAAATTAATTCAAGAACGGAAAATAATATTGTTAAACCATGTTCTGGGTAAGTTTGTACGTGATTTTGTTCTAATGTCCATACAAATACACCATACTTGAAAATCTTTGTTTTTCCCACGTAATGTTTAGAGCAATGAATATCGTCATTCCAAAAGATTAAGTAAAACTTTAAAATCTTGTACAAGTCAATGAAACGGCTTGTTTTCATTATTGTCTTTATTATTTAAAGTCAACCAATACATAAACAAAGAGCATTAAAAACATTCCAGACAAATTGCATTGAAATTGAACAATTTTGAACCAACTGACATGAACAATTCTTTATATCCACGGAGATGTATGTGGTGGACCTGTGTTTCAGTGTTGAATTAAGAGACAGGTACTGTTTAGAAAAAAAACAAAATAAAATAAGAGGTAGAAATGTAATGGGTTTACTCGAGCTAAGGGAGATAACTTCGTAGGAGTTTTCATTATGACTTAGTTATTTCCCCTTGTTCACTTGACGCGATCGTACTTTACCTATCTCTTTCTCTCACACACCCATTTCCCACAGTCTGCGAAAAGTGAATTTCCATAGATCATATACTTCACATATTGAAAGCATTGACTTTGTGACCTTGTGATGATGCCGGAGCTAGTATATATATATATATATATATATATATATATATATATATATATATATATATATATATATATATATATTTTTTTTTTTTTTTTTCAAGCTTTTTCATTATCAAGAATTTTGATCAAAAATGCCCTTAATTAATTAAGTTATTTTTCGATCAAATTCGAGATCCTTAAAATTGAAATAACTGCCGTCACGCAAAACGTGAGAGGACCGCTTGTAATAGCGGTCGCAGATTTTTGCACATCGCCATGCCGCTGGTTATTCGACAGTCGGTGGGCTGTTGTTGTATCAGCGGCAGGCCACTGTAAGCATGCCACTTAATTCTTGATAGCGGACCGATATCGACTGCTAACAGGGATATAGTTGGTCTAGTGTTTCTTTGTATGCTGCTTCAGTCTGAAGTAGCTTAAATGAAATCATTAAAAGTCACAACAAACAGCCGATATGAAAGCTCTTATGTAGAAAACGATATTTGTTCAAACCGTATTTTTCCCTTCTTGAACTAAATATTAAACCTTTATTCACTCCTGTGGCAGTGACATGATGGACACTACCAGGGTCACCTTACCACTACTTGGGCCTCCCATGGGAGAACTGACATGATTTGGCAACCAGTAAAAAGATCAATGCAAATGATCAATGAGGTTGGGGCCCTTAAGAGAATGTTTTGAATCGACCATGAAAGTAGTCTAAAAATGTCGAGGTAAGCTTGGCAGTACCGTACAATTCATGCAATCACTGTCCAAAAATTTCAAGTTGAAATTCCAGAAGACTATGTCTTATAACTGGTGTGCATTGATGAGAGAAACAACAGGAACAACTAAACACGAGCATATCGTCTCATTTTAACGTAGGACTCGGTCTTAAGTTTTATGATATGATAAAGTTACAAGAGAAATATGCGGTCAGTTATACTCATTAACATGAGTAAGCCAGTACAAGTTCTGATAAAAACCAAAAATAGAATAAAACAGGTTCGTCCACGGGCTGAATGTAGTTCATACAAAGAATCGCACATTTATAGACTACGCATTGTTTATTTATTCTGGGTTTTTTTCTAGAATTCTGCAATACGGGGCTCCAAACAATGACTAATGATTCCAGTGCAAGGCTAGACACAACATGTCATTAACTTTCTCCCCACCCGTCATTACTCGGCTATATATTGCAGTAAGATTTTTTTTTAATGCAATGAGACAATTTAAAGATAACTAAATACGTTAAAGAAAATTTTTTATCCAGCCAATAAAACCTGTTATCATCAAGTACTAATACACAGAATAAAGATCAGGCTCATATGCAAATAGATGTAAACAAATGTGTGTGATACGAGGGGGGGGGGCGCACCCAGAATGAAAGATTATCCTTGCAGTTTAATTTACTCCAAAAAATTTGTACACACTGAACCATTTTAAGGCCTGAGCCAGTTGTTTTGTAAGTTAATGATGTTTAATGAATTTCATTTCAAGTCCCTTATACAAAGATTTTTCGAATTTCATTTCAAGTCCCTTATACAAAGATTTTTTGAATTTCATTTCAAGTCCCTTATACAAAGATTTTTTGAAATTAATTTCAAGTCCCTTATACAAAGATTTTTTGAATTTCATTTCAAGTCCCTTATACAAAGATATAGTTTATCTCTTATATGTCAGATACCACTGATGGGGTGTTGTTTTTAATTACGCAGTGGCTACGGATAGAGCCAGCTGTACTCCGTATTTTTTTTTTCGGGATACAGCAATTTTTTACAATTTTTCTTTTCGGGCATAGGGCTAGGAATAGGGCTAGGAAAAGGATTAGGGTTAGAGATAGGGTTATGGTCGTTAGGGATAGGGTTAGGAATAGGAGCAATAGCTATAGCTGGCCCTCGAAAAAAAATCATTCGGAATCCAGCAATCGCGCATGCCAGTGGCGTCACTAGGGTTGGTGTCACCCGGTGCGGTAACTCATGGTGTCACCCCTCTCATGACACCCCATAGACATACAACATTCTTAGCAAAATTTATAAATAAATTTACAACGTCAATAGAAGAATAAATAATTGATATCTATAAGTCAGTGCAAGTATACCAATAATTTCATCAAAATAATCTATATACATAATCGTCTAACCTATGCGTACGTTCGACAGACCTACACACCGTGCGGTGTAAAGTATGCTCATGGCGATAAAAGCCGCATGTCTTTACGTTAAAAATACACGGCACCGTACGGGTTGAAAGCTTACATCGCTAAAAAAAAGTCTGAGTTCTACGTCACACATTTGCGGAGTTAAAAAATAGTGCGTGTCATCGACCGTCTCTATAAAAATAGTCTGGGGAATTCCAAAATTATAGAAACTAAAAAGAGACAATGTATGTTAAATGAGAGTATGTTTGGTGCGCATTTTGTTCATCAAAGGAATCTTTGTTGAATAAAAATGGGGAATTCTAAACACAACAAGGATTTCTTATTAATGAATTAAGATTTTTAAATGATATTGAGTAGTGTGCGCAAATTATGTTTAATAGTCGGGGGTTGTTTTTGTTAGGCTTCCGTACCCATAAAGAGGATTATTTTCTTTGGTATGAATTATATAAAAAGCTATTTTTTGTACATAGACTGATTGTTAACGCGCTCAAATATATATTACCGAGTTGGTTGAGATAGGTGTGGGAATAAACCAAATGGTTGCAGAAAGGGGGGGGGGGGGGGGGTCAAGCAGACGATTCAAGTTGCAACACCGCTAATTTTTTAACTTCACGTCTCTCTTTTTTTTTTAAATACGTCATGTTAAACATGATAAATTATAAAATTCTATAAAAAAAGGAACTGTTGGAATGGGGGTGTAGGGTTGGAAAAGGAGTGTTTAACGGGGGGGGAGGTAGGGAGAGGTGTCACGTGGTATTGTTAACAGGTCGAACATGCACTTATACTAAATGCCCCTTTTTGTAATTTTGTACATTTAGACCCACTGCGATTCGGGCATGTCTTGAGTGGAAGGGGGTGGCGGGCGGGGGAGGGAGGGAGGGAAGGATGGGTGTGGGGCTAAGTGAAAGACAATTGATACATTATTAACAAAATAACTATTGAGAAAGTGTCCTTTTAAATATTATGAATGAATTAAGATTATCAATGATATGGTGTTGTGAGCGCATCACCATTTTCATCTCCAACTGCATGCCAAATAGCCGGTCTGGGTACCGGGCCTGTTTAGCTAGTTAATAATAAAAAGTACGCAGTGTCTGTTAATAATCAGAGATATTTTTATATTTGGCATTATTTTTTTTCGAAGCCTTATAAAGTCATTTGCTGTTAATAATCGGAGATATTTTTATTTATTTTTAAAAAATTAAATACGGCTTTGAATTATTTTAAATTACAAAATAAGAATATAGGCCTAAAACTAGATATTTTGCATTTTGGTGTCACCCCTTGTGAGGGTGTCACCCGGTGCGGTCCGCACCCCCCGCACCCCACTAGTGACGCCACTGGCGCATGCGCACAAAAAATAGTCCGTCTAGAGCGCTAGAGCGCATGCGCGTTGACTGTATCGGTAGCCACTGCGTTTTTTTTTATCCCCACCATGACCATGAAAAAAAAGGTCTAATAACAGTGAGCAGGTCAAAGTTCGCACGATGTACACCCCCGCCTCCATTATCCCAGTGTTTAAGGAATACAATTATTTATTCATCTCTAGTTTCTCGGATAAGGCCTAGAGTATCCGGTTGGGGGGGGGGAGAGGGGTCAGGCCGGGGGGGGGGGCATTTAATTTAATTTTAGTTACCATTTAATTATTCTTTAGCATCGGAATGGTGGCGGCATTCTAAGTGTCTACCAACAGGCGCCACTAATCGCTATGTATTTACGTTATAACAAATGAGTTCGGACAACAAGAGTAATTTGATATATTTGGTTGAATTTATATAAACCAAAAAAAAGATGTACAGTTACAAACATTGTACTTAAGAGAATATATTACACAATGCTACAAATTTCAGCTTGATTTTTCAGCAATAAACGTTTGTTTTTTTAATCTCCTCAAGTTGTTTCCCTTATAGCCCCAAGTTACTGGACTTGTCATACATTATGGTATTGTGTATGCTTTATCGCACGAATGTTATGCTAATATGTTTGTTATTACCAACTTCCATAGATATAAAGACAATTCCGAATAGTATAAATCATTGGTTCTCAATCTTAATGAATTCGTGAAAAACTCAGCTTTGGAAGACTGGAAGTGACTTCACCAATCATTAGGATTGTTTATCGTCGAACACTGGAAGTGACTTCACCAATCATTAGGATTGTTTATCGTCGAACACTGGAAGTGACTTCACCAATCATTAGGATTGTTTATCTTGGAACACTTGAAGTGACTTCACCAATCACTAGGATTGTTTATCTTGGAACACTTTAAGTGACTTCACTAATCACTAGTATTGTTTATCTTGGAACACTTGAAGTGACTTCACCTATCATTAGTTTTGTGCAATCACGGTATAAGAATCATATCTATAAAATACTGATTAAATTACACAGAACCCAGGCCTGGTTTACAAGAAGATAACGATAGCAGCCATACACGTAGTAACAGCTACACATTTGAAAATAAAAGAGTGCTGTGGTTTTTTTTTTTTTAATTTAAAGTAGCCTGTGCATGTGGTATGAAGTCAATCTACAATTGTATATATGTGTGTCTGTAATGTGTTTCAAACATGTAAATGAACAAATAAACAACCATTGATTTTTTACAGCCAATCTAAAGTAAATTTGATACAATTAACATCCACATTGATTATCTTGTTAAAGCCGGGTGATGCTATGGATACAGATATTTGTGAAAAAATTGTTACATTTATTTTCTACTGTTGTTTGTTTGTTATTATTAAATTAAGAAGGCGAAGTTAAGTATAATCAACGCTTTTTTAATCTATATTATGTAAAGAAGTTACAAACATATTGAAAATATTAATGAAACTCATGGACTGAACTGTCTGTGGTGAACTGCATCCATCCACGGTCATCTAAACTGATTAGGTCAAGGTGGCCGTGTTCCGACTGTTAGTTGAGCTCAGGGAGCGAACTCTGTACGTTTACTGCATCCAACAGCTATCCACTGAGAATACACTAAAGAGTATCTCAAAAAAGTATTTTTTTTTTTAAAACAACATCCGATTAATACCGTAAATCCATACTAGTTTGATCTCATGGATACCACAGTGAGAATAAAAGACATCTCCTTGAGGTGTGTTACTGTAAGTATTCAATCTGGGCTGTATTTATAATTGTGTGTGTGTTTTTAATAGATGAAACATTATTGGTATATTTAAAGTGGGCTTCCATAACATTAAAAGAATATTTTTTTCCCTCATGACAAATATGTAGCAAAAGCTTGCTGTTTACTTACATACGTGTGTGAGTCAAACTTTAGTTTATTTAACACATATTTTGAAGTAAAATCAAAGAGTTTTTAGTACTTAAAATTACTGAAAAATTCGATATATTTTTTAAGTGATTTTCTCAATTTCTTCATTTTTATGCACCATGAACTTTAATAAAAATATTAAGGCTCCACAACTATCAAAGATACAGGAAAAAAATTTAGCCGATTTGACATTAACAGTTCAGACTCTAAGTTTACATTTCCTTGTCAAGTTTCAATGAATAGTTTTCAAACAAATGTTTATATAGCTGTATGCATTCTTGAAAAAAAAAAGTCAAAACTTTCAACCTATCCAAGCTATTAAAATATCTCAATGTAGAAAGGTGGGTGCTTTTACAACTACTGTTAATTTCAAAACGAATCTTAATAATCTCACATTTCTAAGAAAGCTAAAATTGGTTTATAAATCACTTCCCAACGATTATCATAGTTTCCATGGAAATCAGAAAAGCAGACCAAACTTTCACCATGTCTTACTTATTGAAGCGACACTAATAAGATCAGGAATAAAAAGGGGGTGGGGGTGTATTACCTTAAATTTGACTATTATAACTTTATTAAAACAAATCAAAGAAGTTATAAATAAAATTATCTTGGTTGTCGCCCAGTGTCTGAATTTCGAAGAACTTGACACATTCCATGTAGTTCAGTACAACAGACGACTTATGCAATAAACTCTTATTTAAGAGTTGTGGTTATATTTGGATTTAAATAATTATACAATGAATAGATAAAAATACCATGGCCTAGTTACTTTAGTTCTTTTTATAAAAAAGAATAAGCGAAATTAAATATGTATATATCAATGCACGGCCATTATTCTTGACAGGCAAACTTCTCAACCACCTTGGACCCCGCAATGTAAAAGTGCTCAACACTTCAAGTATAAATTAGTTTTTCACTCGGATGCTAGGAAAGTACATTTACTTAACCCTACAGTGCCCAATTTATTTTTTTTAAAATTTGTACTATTATTAACATTCGATGGGAAATAAAAAAGCGAAAGTTGATTGCGCATGCTTTTCCGGTAATTTTACATCCCTCTGAGATAACGTGAATAAATACATTCACCTTTTTAGGCCAAAGTTAATAATAAGATTATAATAATGAGCAAATATGGTTGATTCATATTCAAATGTCTCTAAGGCTCTGTTCACAGGGTCCCTAATTACATCACAACGGCCCTGTGTGTATGCATTTTTATTTGAGTGTAATTTTCTTAGGCAGACAGAAGATGAGTTGAATATTGTAGGCTTCACATTCAGACGAACAAACCATCTTAGTCATATTTGATTTTAATAACATGCACCAGTCTTAGTTTTTGTTTTAAAATATACGGTAGAAAATATCACAATAATTAAATAATATATTTTTAAGATGATAAATATTTAAAACAAATGTGTATCTTACTCTTAGTAAAGTATTTGCCTTTATACCACACTGTATAGCAATACACGCTATTACGTAAGTTAAGATGAACATAGTACATGATATATATGTAATTGCGAGGGTATTCTCAGATTATTGAACTAGTTAATACTAGCAATCCCGCGGCGTAACATACGCCGCAATATCAATCAATATAATTACTATAATTATATTTTTAAATAAGCAATCAAACAATATAACAGGCTGACATCTTTGGACAAAATACATGGTATGCAAAGTTGAACTTTGACCTATCATGTGCAGACTTTATGGTCACTGTTCGGTACCTTCCAGCAACTTGTTTTTTATTTTATTGTTTAGTTTTTTTTCATTCAGTTTCTAGCAAACATATTTCGGGGAGGGGGGTGTTTTAATTTGCACTGCTTTTTTTCTTGTTTGCAACAATTCACTTTGTGTCTGCCTCAATCCACCCCTTCACCCAGCACACTATAGTGTTATTTTTTTTTTATTAGACTTGCTCAACCAGCTTAAGTTTCTTTTAGTATAACATTCATCCTACAGTACCTACACTGTTCAGTAATGATAGATGTTGTGTAATGCGTACATATTCTGAAACAGTTACCAGTTGTTTGTAATCTATATTAATACACCAAGCAATACACATTAACACTAAAAAATGTGTTTGTTAGAAACTGAATGAAAACAATAATCAATGCAATAAAAAAGCAAGTTGCTGGAAGGTACCATATTATAATATTACTTTTTCTTCACACATGATTGCATTATTAAATGTGTTTTTTATTCACAATAATCAGTTGACATAATGCTATTTTATGTACATCATTCCCTCATTTCCGCAGTTAAACGGATACAGTATTTACCGCGACTGGGGATAAATGAAATAGTTTCGTATTTGGAGCACATAAAAACACGATTACGACCAAACAATACTGTTTTAAAAATTACTGGAGCTGTCTAGACATGAAATAGTATTATTAACTATTACACAACCACCATCGTGCTCATATTGCTTAATATATTTTACCAAATAAAAGGACAAAACGTCATATAAGAAATTAAAATAATCTGGTTTTATAAAAGAAATAAAAAAAAATACGCGCTTGCTGCGGGAATTCCACAAACTTATAAATAGTCTTTCAGGCTGGTGTAGACAATGCGAGTTGTCGAACGTGGTTGACTTATAGTCTTGCTTGCTTAACGTATTTCCGGCGTCCCCCCCCCCCCTCGGTTATCGCAAGTTTAGTTAAGACATCATTAAATTATCGAAATATTTTTTGTTCTAAAACGGGCGGACGGACTGTAATTTTAACATTTCAGTTTTGCCCCCCCCCCGGGGGTCAAAGTTGTCTAGATCCGCCCCTGAACATGATTACAACCAAACAATACTGTTTTAAAAATTACTGGAGCTGTCTAGACATAAAATAGTATAGACCTTTCTCACTTGTTTTCCTGCGCGTCAGCTTTCTTTGTGAAAGTGTTATAATGGGCTTCCGGTCGCTTTGTTTATACTTGATTAATACTTAGCTCGATTATTTTTCCTACTTTTTTTGTCTAATATATGATAAAATGACTTTAAATTTGTAACCAAAATTTAATTTTTGTGATGTTGACAAGTTTTTAAAGTCACAAAATGCCCCGATATCAGAGAGAGAAATTACGAAGGATTATAAATACTTCTCTGAGAAGTATGTCCATGACATGAAAAGTTACATTTTACACTAAAATTGTTATTTAAAGTTTTTATAATTGACGATTAGGGCCCCCCTTCTTTTTTTGCTCTACTTAGTAAAATGTATTACTTGCCCCCCCCCCCCCGCTATTGCCTGGCCCCCTGCTGTAAAATGCCTGGCCCCTGCTGTAGAATTTTCACGCTACGGGGCTGGTTATCTGTTTAGGGATAGTTAGGGTGAGTAACGTTAGGTTTTTTTATAATTTAAAAGGTAAAAATCTCAGTCCTCAGCAAACGTTGAGAATTAGACCTATCTTAAATCACATAAGTCATAATTTTCTAGATGGACACATTCCTAACCTTGGCACTTATTAACAGTAACACCAACATTAACTTTACTTAATTTTACATTACTATAATCTTAACCGAAACTCTAGTATAAACACTCATGTACATTATATTATTTAACCATGATTGTTAAAACAGTATATTTTTGGTTAGCATATATTGTGCGATAGATAGTAATTAAAAATCGGTAGTAAAAGGTTTGAAACTACTACCTCATATTCAATGGCTCACATATTGAAAAAAGACAGTTTGACAGTAGTTTTAGTAACTTTATATAGTAAAATATGTATTGATGACTTGGTCTGGGGGGACCTCAAGCCCCCCTCCTTGTTGCGCCACTGCTCATTATGCTGAGGTGATGGTCAATGTGTTATTTTTCTTAAATAAACAATATACAGTTACAGACCTTAGCTCTACACTAGGAAATGTAGTCAAACTATCAGCTAGATGCTATAGAAGCTAGAGAAAAAAATCACGAACCTCATAATTTACAGGAAAAATATATGATATTATAATAAAATATGTTACTTATTTAATATTTTTTAAAATGAAAATGAAAATATCTGGTGGTTTCTTGGTGTGAGAAGGGAATTTATATCTCTACAGCCAGATACAAATGTTTGAAAAATGACAAATTAACAAAAAACATAGCCTTTTGGTTGAAGGAAGTCGGACTACAATAAGTCAAAATCAAAATGTCAACTTTATACATTGGTATACAATTGTACTTTTTTACTGAGTTGAAGTTGTTTGCATTAAACACATGTTTAACTGTTTACAGACAGCCCATTAAAATATTAAGATTAAAATGTCGAGAGCATACATTAGTGTTAGCAGTGGTCTTTAATTATTAAAATTATATCGTATAGTATTAAAAATCAGAAAAACATTGTTATAGTTTTAACTTTTAAGATAATGATAAATAATCACACTGAAAAATATATTATATTTTGATTATTTGATTTTCATGATTAAAATTTAAAGAATAGCGGCAACAGAAATTTATTATTCGCAAATTCAAGTACATTAATTGGTACCGGAAGTGTAACTAGCCCCTCTAAACAAACAATTCAGTAAGGGGACTACTTTATGAGAAAGGTCTATTGTACAACCACAAGTGCGCTCGTACTGTTTTTTGGGAGGCCTCCACTGCCCCCCCCACCCCTTTTCTGTTTCCAACGTAAGATCTTCTGCTCGTAAGATCTTCTTCAAGTGGCCTTTGAGTGGCTTATCTCTCTGTGTAGAGCCATTGTCGTAAGTAGCCGACACATCTCCATTTTCTTCTGACCACTTCAAGATATATGGGATCTTGATTTACCACATGTCAGAGATCTCTGTTATTTAATATATTTAATCGCCTTATCTTTAAGATATTCATTTTTTTTTTACTAACAAGCAAAAATAGCAAAGTCAAAGTAATCTATTTATAGTTATCGGAAAAATACGAAATGACGTTTTTTCGTCATTGAGAACTATTGGGTAAATTAAGATATCACAGACTACATTAGTTGTCTCAGGAATAGGCCCGTAGAGGTAGCTGCCTAGGACAGACGCTCCCAAGAGGAAACCTTGCGATAAAGGCATCTTGATGCAGTATATAGCCAACAGATATATTTATAGAGCCCCGCAGTTGACTGTCAACCCAGTCTCCACGAATGATCACGTCTCTCGTTGTTTGGTGGAGGGGAGGTCAGGTTCATGCTGATATGATATATCAATAGCATACATTAACATGTCTAGGACCAATGTTTTATACTTACTCTAGAATCCACGTATTTACATCGCGCGCTTAACACTACAGAATCACTCGTCCTTCCTTTAAACCGTTCTTCTATCGGTTTAACAACAAGCTGAGACTTTGATCCGTGTAGCCATGAAATGAAACACACTGTGCCCATCAGTATATAGAAAACTACCTTACGTCCTTGAGTCGAGCAAGTAACCGGACGTGTCCACCTGTAGTAAGTCAGATCTGAATACTAAAAATATCACAAGATCCCGGATTCCCTAATCCTCCATACAATGAAGACAATGACAGTCGTCAAAGGGTCTGAACCTCCCAATTTAAGTACACACCGATTGGCCAATTCCTATGAGATACACGTCATAAAAAAATTTGATTTTAAAATGTATAAAGAATATGGTTGAAGTGAAGTAATGATGTTAAACATTAATGTCAGAATTGAAAATATTTCCCAATTAAAATAAATGCACAGCCTGCACCACTAGTCATGTTCGTAAGTATCAGAGCCTAGATTTTTTTTTGATACAAATAACAAAGGAATGGTTAGCTGTAATTTTCTGAAACAGAACGACTGTGACGTAGACCTGCTATAAACTATATAAGGAAATGTGAAAGTTTTAATAAATGCCCGTAGAACATTAACGTTATTAAAATTAATTTTATTAAAATTTAATTGTATCTTTATTTTTTTATTTAGTGTTTTTAACCATAAATTGCTGGAAAGAAAATAAGATCCCTAACATCAATTTGTATGTCGATATGTCAAGAGGGGAATTAAATTTGATTCAAGAACGGAAAACTAAGTTGTAAAATTTTCTTTTCGGTAAGTTTGTGCAACATTTTTTTAATGCTGTAATAATAGACCTTTCTTTTCTTGTTTCTTCTATTATATCGCTTAGACAACGTGTCAAGTCTTGGACAACCTCTCTAAGACAACCTGTCCTACCTACAAAAAACATATCTTAGACATTCTGTTTGGCATAGAACAAACTCTCTTAGACAACTTGTACATCCAACAACAACCTCTCTTGGACAACCTATCTGGTATAGAACAACTTCTCTTAGACAACATGTTTAGTATATAACAACCTCTCTTAGACAAGACAACCTGTTTGGTAAAGAACAACCTCTCTTAGACATACTGTCTGGTATATAACAACCTCTCTTAGACAACCTGTCTAGTATAGAACAACCTCTTTTAAACAAGCTGTCTGTTATAGAACAACTTCTCTTAGACCACCTGTCTAGTTTAGAACAATCTCTCATAGACAACATGTCTCAATGACGACTTTCAAACTGGCAACTTTCTTCTGGCCAACAATGTAGTCGTTATAAATCAGAAATAAGAAGTTTATGTTGTTGTAATGTTTGACAGAAGGCTATTCTGTTCTTATCGTGTTACGGTAAGCGCTGCAACCATGACTAACTTCATTTCAGATGAAACATCATTGTCAAAAACAAAAAAAAAAGCCTACCAGAATTTCACTCAAATACCACAACTGTCAAGAGGATGTTTTTATTGCTGATTTGGCAACGGTGTCAATTGTTTCCTTGTAGTTCTCCAATTGTTGAAGTAGCTGCAAACCTCTACGGGGAGCAGATTTAGCACATGGTGATATAAAACAAGAATTCAGGTAGACCTTAAGTATCAAGGTGTTGAAGTGACCCAGTGATGACAATTCACGTGCATTTAGTTGGAACTGAGAACGCAAAATGAACATCTTAAGGCTGTAAATCGGTTTTGCCATCCACCGGGCCCGGTTATAAGCTCCAGGAGTCAAAATCTTTTCATCTGCACCACAAGCTGCACCTAGAAAAAGAAGTGACAGTTACAGAAGCTCACGATAATCATCTCTGTTAGCTGATGCTGAATGAAGTGAATGGGCTTATCCCGAACTGGATTGAGAACCACTGCAATGTAATCTACATCCATTCCACTTGCTTACATTGATGTGTCAACTGAGCCTCAATATTTACGAAATCTCTGGAATAACTTGATATTTGGTCCACT
This sequence comes from Bulinus truncatus, assembly GCA_021962125.1. Classification (NCBI taxonomy): domain Eukaryota; kingdom Metazoa; phylum Mollusca; class Gastropoda; family Planorbidae; genus Bulinus; species Bulinus truncatus. The sequence continues at coordinate 808,217 of JAGDYQ010000286.1, read as the reverse complement.
AGATGGACCCATCAGTGAATAAAACACCTTTACCACAATGAGTTCCATTATATGGCGCCTGCACGCTAAGCTGATCAATTCTCTGCCAAGTTTCTTATCCAGAAGAATGCAGGCACCTGCATTTATGCCAGTGTTACTAGCTGTAGTGTCGAAACACACGAACTTGATGTTATCAGCAATGTTCCATTCTTGAATAAGATTAAACACGGCTGTTGCCTCGGCCTCTCCCAGCAACTTCATTGTTCCATCACTGGATACCAGAACAGCAAGACGATCAATAAACTCTTTGAATGTTAATGCAGGCAACTTTTTTCCATTCCAGTGCGCAGTTAATGGGCAGTTTGGATGAAACGATGCATGAATATCTGTAGCTGCTGCTTCACGATGTTTATGTCGACTATGTCTGACTGATTCCATGTTAATCGCCAGGGCTGCAGTACTGTGGCCAAAATATTCTGCTGCTGATAGAATTATGTAAACTTCGTTCTTGTAAAATGCAGATACCAAACCTGGACTCACAATATTGGTGGATGGGACAATCCTCACTGGCTTAGTAGACACTTTGGTGGTTCGGGGAGCTCGTCAGGGTCAAAACACTCGGTGATCTTAGCCTCTGTGTCACTGTCATTGCTGGCACTAAACTCCATCTTCTTTGCCTCATGTTGAATCCGCCTAGCCTCCATTTCCTTACTATATTCTTGCTCTAAGCGCCTTTTATGAGACCTTTGTTCTTTCCGAGTTAGCACCATATCCACTGGACGCATGCAACCACGCATCCCTTTCTATCTTTGTGCTTCAAGAAATTTTATGTCTTCATGTACCTAAATCTTAGCTAAAGCCTCAGCATGTGAATCATCAGACAAATAAGTATAAATTTCAGTAAATTGGTGCCCACTCTCCTTTAGTATCTGTTCTGCGGGTTAGGTTTTTTCTTATTCCAATCCATGCTAAATGGAGATCCTTTATCTTGGAAATATGTGGCATTCTTTGCAAACTTTAATGCGTGCCTTATGCCAGAGTTGAACAACTTCTTTCATTGTCACTGTGGCACTAGCAGTAATATATATTGCACTGACATGAAAATATAAATAAGTAACAGAAATTATATAAATAAGTAACAAAAATTGCCCCCCGAATTGCCTTGTGTGTAAAATACAGACATTTTTGCATATAATATGAAAATTCGACTCCTTTGAGCTACCTCTAAATATCACTATATCTTCAAGAAACTTGGTAAAATTACTTAGCATAGCTAAAGGAAAAAAATTAGGGGTTGGGAAAATGAAACTTAAATTTGTTTCCGTATACATTGAGTAGCACCCTAATATATATATATATATATATATATATATATATAAAGTTTGTTTACAAGACTGAGCTTACTTTCTTGAAAAGTGCGTAGAAATGAAACCAGAACTTTCCAATAATCACGTAAACTTTTGTATCTTTATTTAAAACTTTGTGAATTTGATATCAGTAATTTGTCGAAGATTAGAAAAAAACTGTAAATTTTAAATTATTGTAGATAAACGATAACAAATTACCACTTGTTATCTATAATTTTTAATGCTTCTAAGATAACACTGATAAAAAATGCAATAATCTTCACTGACCAGAAATAACAAATTATTCAAGAGTCCTCTCAGTTTCATCACCGTACGTTCAGGCGTACTCAAAAGGTCATGTAGTTTCCCGGATAGGGCAGTGTCTCGGCCCCAGGCAGTATCCCGGCCAGTTAAGAAGGGTTCGAAATTTAAGGTTCAGAATATACTGACACATTACAAAACAGTGTTTGTACTTTTTCCTTTATTTCACCCACTATATTTGATTAACAGGACATACGAGTCTCAAGAGATTATTGTAAGTACCAGTTTCTTTTACAATTATTTCATTACATTTTCACCAAAATCTTTGTCAATGCAACAAAGATATAAGATGCTAGTAGTGATGGTGCCACAACATCTAACTACAAATCTGACAATAAGATGCTAGTAGTAAAGGCACCAAAACATCTAACTACAAATCTGACAATAAGATGCTAGAAGTAATGGCACCAAAACATCTAACTTCAAATCTGATAATAAGATGCTAATAGTAATGGCACCAAAACATCTAACTATAAATCTGACTATAAGATGCTGGAAGTGATGGCGCCACAACACCTAACTACAGTTCTGACCATAAGATACTGGTAGTAACGGAGCACAACATCTAACTATAGCTCTAACTATAGCTCTAACTATAAGATACAAGTAGTAAAGACGCCACAACATCTAACTACAGTTCTAACTATAAGATAATATTAGTAATGGCGCTCCTATATGGTGAAGGCGGGCGCGTTAGTGGCATTCTGATATGATATAAAACATATATTAACGTATCTGGGCCCATGTTTTTACACTTGCTCTAGAATTCACGTATTTTTACATCAATGATGAAAGACAAATTGTTATTTTTTTCTGTTTTCTCCACCATAGAAGAGAGCACTTTGTCTAGACAGCTGTATTTAGAAAACATAGCACTATGTCTAGACAGCTATATGCAGAAAACATAGCACCCTGTCTAGACAGCTAAATGCAGAAAACATAGCACCCTGTCTAGACAGCTAAATGCAGAAAACATAGCACCCTGTCTAGACAGCTAAATGCAGAAAACATAGTACTATGTCTAGACAGCTATCTTTAGAAAACATATCACTCTGTCTAGACAGCTATATGTAGAAAACATTATACTAAGCCAACCTTTGTTAAAACCAGTGTCAGTTACATATTTTGAGATGATTGTCTGGAATACTTTCACCGAAACTTGAATGAAAATTTTGGGTCTCTCTGCGGGGATCGAACCCAGCGCTTTCAAGTACAATGTCGGGCGCTTTACACCGCACAAACATCCCTCTGTTCTTTAAGTAGATCTTCTGAGCTTTGTCGGTTTAACTGTGAGCTGAAACTTTGTTTCTTAGGGCTTAAAGCCATGAAATGAAACACACTGCATGAACTGAACTTCCTAACATCCTTGTGTAGAGCTAGTAACTAGGCTGGTACACCCAGTGATACGCCATTTCTGGGCACTCAAAAAAATCACAAGATCCATGATTCCTTCAGTCTCCATACAATGAAGACAATGACAGTCGACAAGCGGACACGGTTCTATGAGATAAAGAAAATAAAAAAAAAAATAATTGATTTTAAAATGTATAGAGAATGTGGTTAACATGAATTAATGATGCTGAACATTAATGTCGAAACTGAAAATATTTTAAAATAAAAAAAAATGTACTGATAAAGAAATAACAAGCAACATAATTGGCATTACTCGTCACATGCTGCTAGCACCGTAATTATAATGTAAGTACCATAGATTAGATATGTTTTATTATTGATACTAGAAACAAATGCCAAGCTTTAATTGCCCGCCTGTCACTAGAGATAACACACTTTAGGATTTATACATAAAGTGAACACTTGAGAGATAAAAAAAAAACAACTGAGAGACAATGATGTCGACATGCCATGAACTATATAAGCAAATGTGAGAGTTCAATATCTATAATAAATGCTCAGACAACATTTACGCAATTAAACATTTTTTTTTTTAAATTTTGTTAAAATTTAATTGCATATATTTTTATTTAGTGTTTTAAACTTTAACATCCCAAACATCAATGTATATGTCGATAGACTCAATTTTTTTAAATTTCAGATGGATCTGTTCAGTTGGGAATTAAATTTGACTCTAGAACGGAAAACTAATTTGTTAAACATTCTTTTCGGTAGGTTTGTGCACGATTTTTTTAATGTTGTTTAATATACGTTTCTGTTCTTGTTTCTTCTAATATTTCGCTTAGACAACATGTATGGTATAGACCACCCTCTCTTAGACAACCTGTATGGTATAGACCAACCTATCTTAGACAACCTGTATGGTATAGACCAACCTCAGTTAGACAACCTGTATGGTATAGACCAACCTCTCTTAGACAACCTGTATGGTATAGACCAACCTATCTTAGACAACCTGTATGGTATAGACCAACCTCAGTTAGACAACCTGTATGGTATAGACCAACATCTCTTAGACAACCTGTATGGTATAGACCAACCTATCTTAGACAACCTGTATGGTATAGACCAACCTCAGTTAGACAACCTGTATGGTATAGACCAACCTCTCTTAGACAACCTGTATGGTATAGACCAACCTCTCTTAGACAACCTGTATGGTATAGACCAACCTCTATAGACCACCTGTATGGCATAGACAAACCTCTATAGACAACCTGTATGGTATAGAGTATAGACCAACCTCTCTTAGACAACCTGTATGGTATAGACCAACCTCTCTTAGACAACCTGTATGGTATAGACCAACCTCTCTTAGACAACCTGTATGGTATAGACCAACCTCTCTTAGACAACCTGTATGGTATAGACCAACCTCTCTTAGGCAACCTGTATGGTATAGACCAACCTCACTTAGACAACCTTTATGGTATAGACCAACCTCTCTTAGGCAACCTGACACCTAATACACAAAGTGATATCTTCATACCTTACAAACAAACTGTCATTCCGGTATTAAGACCTGCTATTCTGTTCTCGGTTATTTTTTTTTCCACTCACTCATCTTGTCTTGATATGTTTCATTATTAGATAAAATCCAATGTGACGGATGCCAAGAACGAAAAGACAACTATCATATAAATGTTCCATGCCGTCACGTGACACACTGTTATGAATGCAGTCAACATACCAACATATGTAGTCAATGTCAACAACATATTACAACTACAATGACATGGTGGGACATCTTTCATCAGGAGACAGTGACTTAATTAAACTGTGTTGATTCGATTATTTTTTTATTTGTATATTTGAAAACTTATGATTAACTAAAATGTATTCATATTTAGAAAACCTACCTACCGATATAACGCAGAATAAAACCAATTTGTAAATTAATTTGTGTCACAAAATGCCAAGTGTTGACATACGTTTGATTCAAGAGCGGAAAACAATATTGTTAAACCATGTTATGGGTAAGTTAGTACATGATTTTTTGTTCATTTTCCTTACAATACACCATACCACGCATTATCTTTTATTATGTTGTTTTTTTCTAAGTAATATTAAGAGCAATGAACATCGTCAAATTTTTAAAACTTTTACCAGTCAATGAAACGGCTGGTTTCGAGAGTTATTTAGTGATAGGAACACTATCTATAGCTGGACCCCGAAAAAAAAATTCGGAATCCAAAAAAAATAGTCCGTCTAGAACGCTAGAGCTCATGCGCGTTTGATTTTACCGTACAGCTCTAGACGGACTATTTTTTTTTTTTTGGATTCCGAATTATTTTTTTTCGGGGTCCAGCTATAGACATTGTTCCTATCACTAACCATATCCCTAACCCTCACCCTAATCCTATTCCTAGCCCTCAAAAAAAAAATAGTCCGTCTAGAACGCTAGAGCGCATACACGTTTGATGTAACTTGATATAACCGTAGCCACTTCGATTCAAATATTACACTAGGAAAGTCAGTTCTTGTTAAGTAGGTCACAATAATGTCGTAGCTAAGAGAAACTCAATATATGCTGTTACAAAGAAATGAAAAAGAAGGAAGAGAAAATTTTTTTCAAAATCAGTGATAGAGCATTTGAAAGAGTAGAAAACTTTAAATACCTGGGATCAACCATAAGTGAGAAAAACGATATAATGATAGAGATAAAAAACAGAATAGAAGTAGGGAACAGAATATATTATACACTGCATAAAATACTGAAAAACAGACAGATCTCCAGAAAAATTAAAAAAACCATATACAAGACAATGATTCGGCCAGCAGTAACATATGGTAGCGAAACATGTACCATCAGCAAACAAGCAGAAAATATGCTAAACACTTGGGAAAGGAAAATATTTAGGAAAATATATGAGCCAGTAAAGGACAATAACGAGTGGAGAAGTAGAACCAATTCAGAGTTGTACGAACTTTACGAAGAACCAAATATAACAGCTGAAATTAAAATGAATAGATTAAGGTGGGTAGGGCACATAGAAAGAATGGAAAACAACAGAGGTCCAAAAACGATTTATAAGACAACACCTAATGAGAAAAGGCCTAAAGGCAGGCCAAGAAGCAGATGGTTGGAGGAAGTGGAGAAAGACCTTAAAGCCATAGGAGTGAGAGAGTGGAGGAAGACCTTAAAGCCATAGGAGTGAGAGAGTGGAGGAAGAAGACCCTGGATCGGGAAAAGTGGAGAAGTGTAGTATGGCAGGCCAGGGCCCTAAATGGGCTGTAGAGCCAAAGGAAGAAGAAGAAGAAGAGAAACTAAATGAAAACTTCAGTAGAAAGTATTTATATTAGGGACAATCTGCTTATGATTTTTATTATTGTTATTAATAATAATTATAGGTTGCAAATGTTTAAATTTGGAGGTGATAATTTGTTTGGGTGCTGTGATACAGAAATCCAGAGAATTTTAAAAGAATTTTAACATGGAAGTAACATCCATTACAATTACATGATTCAAAATGGCGAGACCTTGGACTTGGCTTACTCATGCTAAACTGCAGACGACGCGGGCTGGCCTATATCGGCGTGGTGGTGTGTTATAACATAGTGCAGACATTTTTGCAGTGACACATGTCACACAAACTCTGGATATTATTTACAGAAAAAAATCCTTAAAAAATAAACACACTTAATGTTATGCAATATATGTCTGTTAATGTTTCTTTATACCATTGTGATCCAAAATAAAATTAGCTGTCTTTTATTAATATGTTTTTCTTTTTCAAGTGAAGAATTAATTTTGTTAAATACATTTCTTCCAAGTCTATTTGCAACAATGCGTGATAATGAGATTAAGATATTAAAATGTTTAACAAACCACAATAGCGTACATCTTAATCAATAAAAGATATATCATACAAAAATGCATATTTAAATTATTTTCTCACATCTGCATTAAACGGCTTATATTTTATTTCTCTGTTCTTTAACATTTAATTGTGAAAAATATAATAACACAACTCTTACATTCTAACCTTAAATTTGAACATAGAAGTAACATGGACTAAATGTAAGCAGAATGAGCTTTGGCTACAATAAATTTAGGTACATTGTGCTACATGATTTGAAAGAGCCGTAGAGTATTTACTTACATCTATTTCAGGATTTAAAATCCAGAGAATCTTTAGGGAATGTTTCACCAATTTTAATAAATTAATATCATTACATGATTCAAAATGGCCAGACCTTGGCAAACAGCTTGGTTGTCTCGTGAATACAGCAGACGACGAGGGCTGGCGTTCATTGGCGATTGGTTGACGTTATGAAGGTTGTACATACGATTGTCAGAATCAATGAAAGATATTCAGGGTAACGAAATATTTTATGAAGCTTAAACTGTAGCGCAGTTAAAACAGTTTTGTTATTTAATAACATAATCCGTTACTGTACATACATTTTTAACAACAACGAAAAAACAGAATTATATAATTTAATGTTTAGAATACATTCTTTATTCCCATTTTATTATATAACAGTGTCATTAAAAATAAAGTTTAAAAAAAAAACATGACTACCTACCAAAAAAAAAAGAAATAATTTGTACAACAATACTTAGTATGTCTGTTACAAAGAATAAACATAGAAGACATTCTCTTGATGCCAGATCAAATCACAGCCACAGCCAAATAACTGAAATGTTGACAAACATTTTTGGGAAGATTAAAGAAACATTTTTCTGTGGACCAAAGTCACCTTGCAATCTTTGTTCATAGTAGAAATACTTTTATTTTATGATAATGTGTTTTGGTCGGTTTTATCACCAATGATGAACTAAACATTAGACTAGAATTGTTTATATAGGTCATGGACCACCAGGCGAGTTTATGTCCATTCCATTGTATAACCGAAACTGTATTGATTGCCTGGGGCTGGAGTCGAACCAGCGAAACAATTATAGTACGATGAATTTCATGAGACATTATTGAACGTTTTATTTCACTGGAACATAGCATTATTTATAATTACGATTTATAATTAATATAATATTAAGTTTTCCAGTTAAAAACATAATTTAAAACTTGTAGAAATTAAATGAAAGAATATATTAGTTCTAAAATGCTTAATTATTGCTATATGTAGCGCACTTGCAGTCAATATATCATTTGAGTCTTTTACGGAATACTACGTCTGAGAAAAATGACCCTTTATGGATGAGATTAAATCTCTCAGATCCTTTAATCCCCTAATGTGTTTTTATGTTGTCTTGCTTTCACCCCCCCCCCACAATGCAAACGGTGCACTGGACATAGCGGACCACGGGGGATAAAGCGGGGACTTTCAACATGACCTGAAATATGCATTGGTCCTCACCGGACATCGAACCCGGGAATTCTCACATCGACAGTCGATTTCTTTGAGGCTTTAAAAGAAAGGGGAATGGGATGAGTTAAAGACAAAGACATTTGAAGGGGGAGCATTAGAATAGTACGTCAGTGTCGGCGTTAGGATATCGGAACATTTGTCAGGGGCTCACGAGTTAAGAGGGACACCTGTGGCTTTCGAAATGTATTCTGTAGAGGAAATATGGTAAGAAGAGGGCCCAAATTACACAGTTTGTCAGGGGCCCTTGAGTCTGCAACACTATGTGTATTTGTGCTACAACTTCAATTATTATTTAATTTTTTTTTAAAATGACCTTTACAAATATGATCGTCAGGGCAAGTAATGTCCACATCAACACATTTGATTTCAAACGTCATATCTTTTGGCCAACTTGTCATCGGGGAATTTTTTTTTGACTTGATCAGGGATTGGACCCTGTACCCATCGCACATGCCTCGAGTTCACTATCGAGTAAGCTATCCAGCCTATAAAGGGAAGTAAAGGGAAATAATTATATATATATATATATATATATATATATATATATATATATATATATATATATTATTAATGTAGCGAATGTTAGTAAACCAATGCACACACATTTAAATACACAATAATACAGGAAGTGCACTGCAGACTGCCAAGCTAGGAAGGGAGAGGGTGGTACATAAAGAGCGGTGTTAATTTGTTAATTGTTTGAGCACTTTTCATATTTAGAGGGGAGGGGGTGCCAATAAAATAAGTAACTACCACAGGGCGCCAAAGTAGCTAGCTATGATTCTGCAGATTCACTCACGGACAAAATGTCCCTTAGGAGCGTTGGGATTTATTTAGCAGTAGGGAGCACCACTCTACATGTAATGCCAATCAACAATGGCCCCCTACTACATATCGGTCCCATTCTAGAAATAATTTGTATTAATATCGATGCGAAGTGGACCCCGACACCAACGTTTGCCCAAGGCTAAAAAAAATTTTTTAGAAGTTTCTGCCCATCGCCCCGTATTTCCATAAAAACGGTCCTGTATCTGGATAGTTTAAAAAAAAAATCTTATTTCCTGTTTTATCTACTATTCAGTTGCAGGTTCACATCCATACTTTTAGCGCATTTGTCTAGAATTGAAAAGAAATGTCGAAAGAATTAATAAATAAATATATAATATTTACTTTATATAGTTTTTTCAACACAGGCTTGCCTTGCAGTCATTTCGGTTTAAATAACTTGCACAGATAATCCCTCTTTTAAAGATCCAGTTAACGTTTGAATCAAAAAATTTTAACACAAGAAACAAATTAAACACAAAATCTTTGTTTAACTAAATCAATGAATGACTAGTGGTACACAATTCTGTAAATTGACGCATACTAGTGAAATCATTAGAAACTGTTTTTCTATGTGAGCTTATTGATATTTAATCAATCAGTTAAATGAGCATAAACATAAATTTAGTTGTAAAGATACTGAAACGTCACAAGAATACATGAATGAAATAATAATTTATTGTAATGTTTCTTTGTTCGTAACAAGCTAAACAAGGCAAATAATTGCGGAAGTAAAATAATCTATTTATAGGTAGTCGGGAAAATTTCAAATGACAAGAGTTTTCGGTCAAACATCAAAGTTCACATTAGTTATATATGCAGAATTTGCCTAGCAATACATGCATTTTAATCATTGTAGCCAGAAAGTTTTGGACCAAAACCTTTAAAAGAGAAAGTAGCGCATATTCTTTTTGGCTATATTTCGTGCACTAATTTAGAATTTGCTTTAGATAGCGGACCTTTGCAACACTGGTTCTGATACGACACACAGCATACCGTTACTTTTTTAGTCCTGCTTTTGACACTGCCCCCTATGGTTACATATAGGCTTTGATAAGACATAAAGCTCAAAGAAAGATAACTAATTACGCACATTTGGTACTTTCACTTCGCCCAGTGGATTGAGATTAATGCTAGAGTCTCTCCTGATCTTAGACAAGCCATTTTTGATAGAACCAGGTTATAAAGTAGCACTCGGACTCTGTAAACTTAAATATGGGTGAACTACGGCCTTGTAGCGTGTTTGGGCCGGCCCTCCACTCGTTTCAGAGTAAAACAAAGCAATAGACTTTTATGTTATGTTGTTAACATAAAATTTACATCAGTTCATGTCAACACTCAATTTATCTGCTCTTGCTGCTGCCCGTCGGACAAATTCACGAACCTAATGTGGCTGGCGATGGAAAAAGCTTTACCCACCCTTGGAATATAACATGGTAATTTATACATTTCAATGTTAATTATTATTATTTTTATTTTTTTTTTTACAAAAAGATCCCCCTTTAAAATTTAACAAATACAATCTGTCTCTCTGTGAGCCTCAAACCCGGGACATTCATGTCTAAATTGATGCGCTTTTCACCGCACGTCTACCATTTAAGCCATTAGATGCAATGGGATTTGATGTGTTTAGTGAAAGGGTCAAGGCCATAGAAGCATATGATGAATTTATTTTGATTCATTTAGATTCAAACAAACTGGTCTGTCTGAGTAAAGAGAACCAAATTTGGGGGGAAAGATGTAATAGTTATGTCCTAGATTCTATGTTGAAACAGATGTTAGAGTTAGGGCCTATATTACATGGGGAATCAGGTGTAAGTGTTAGGCCTAAGATTCTATGGGGAAACAAATTGAAGATTCAGACCTAAGATTCTATGGGGAAACAGATGTAAGAATTAGGCCCTAGATAAACCCTGTCTATACAGCAACTTTTACTTTTTTTTTTGTTTTTAATTAGCTGGCATGATTTTATGAGATTTGTGTATATGTAATTCAAAAATATATTTATTATGTAAGTATTGAATCACCCTTGTGACCAACCAGCATGACATCAAAGATTTTATTAAAAGCTAGAAGAACTTGACACATTCCACGTAGTTCAGTACAACAGACGACTTATCCACATTAAGGTGTTAAACTCAATAAACTTTTATTTAAGAGCTGTGCTTATATTTTGATTTAAATAATTGCACGATACATAAATACAAATATTGCAAATAAAAAAAAATAGCATTACAGTTGTAAACATTGATTTATCACATATCAAGTTCCTATACTTCTTTTTATAAATAATATTAAGCGATGTTGAAAGACGACACCGGCATTGTTGTGCGGTACACACGGACCACAGTAATCCACGCTTGGCTGAATAGGCATGGTTCACGAAATTAAGAGACAAACCGCCTACTACAGGGATGGTCAAACTACGGCCCGCGGCCCTTCGGCGTATATTATGCGGCCCGTATGCATGTACATATTGTGAGTGTGAATGCGAAACAAATGACAAATACATGGTTATTATCATTAATTCGTATTTTAATATATTGTAAATTGTATATGTGTGTATATATATATATATATATATATATATATATGTGTGTGTGTGTGTGTGCGGCCCGCCGATAACAATCAAGTTTTAAATGTGGCCCTCCGTAGAAAAAGTTTGCCCACCCCTGGCCTGGTATATATAGTGGGATTTCTGCTGTATTGAGTACTGTCAACTCGTGTACTTGTGTGAGTATGAGAGATTTAGCTAGAGGTCAATTTTATTTTATTTAAGTAGATAAGTTAACCAAATTGCGATTGTATTTTCTGGTTTTAGTAACTATTTTAAATCCACATTAGTGAATTCAGAAAAAAAAAAATTAACTCAAATTTTGCTTTAAATATTAATTGTGACATTTATTTCAAATGTCATATTTCAGTTTGAAATGTCAAGAGTTGACATAAATTTGATACAAGAACAGAAAAAAAAAAACATAGCTAAACCATGTTCTGGGTTCGTTATTAGTGATTTTTTTTTCATTTTGTTATTAATACATCATGCTTAAATATATTTTATTTTGTTTTTAACGTACTGTTTACAGCAATGAGCATCGTCATTTCTATGTTTTAAGTCAAACTTTTAAACTGTGTACAATTGTTATTTTTATACATTACAGTCAAGCAATACATATAAACATGACATTAAAAATATCGCAGACATTTTACATTGTACTTGGAACAATTTCGAACCAAATGTCATGAAAATTTCTTTATATTAATCAAACTTGCATAGGTCAACCTCTTTTACAATTGCAGTAGTCTAGAGCAAACACTTTAGACAGATGCAGTAGTCTAGAACAAACATTTAGACAAATAGACGAGACGAGAACAACCTCCATTAGCCAAAGTATCACCTAATATAAACCTTCTTATCATCAAACTTAGAACTAACATTTTACATCGTTTAAAAATCTTTAAACTCCTGGAGTATAAAATGTAAAATATCAACTTATCTTCTTTTCATCAACAAAATTTAAACATTTATTTCCCAATTTATTTTCATGATTAGATAAAATCCAATGTGACGGATGCCATCAACAGAAACACAACTACCTTATAAATGTGCCGTGCCGTCACGTGACCAAATGTTATGAATGCAGTCAACATACAAACATATGTAGTCAGTGTAAACAACATATTACAACTATGTTGATTGTGTTAAACGTGTTTTCCTTTGGAGATATCTGTTAAATTCACAAGCAGACTATGACTTAAATTTTGTCGATTCGATTCTTTTTCTGTTTGTATATTTTAAAATTTATCGTTAACTAAAATATATTCCGATTTAGCAAACATGGATACCACAAAAATGAAGAATAAAACCGAAGGTGAATTTCTTCGTGTTTTGTTTATGTTAAAGTCACAAAGTATATTTTTATCGACATTGAAATATTTGACAACATTTAATCATCAATAAACATCACATTTTGTTGAGATGAATTGTTGAATGTTTTTTTTTAAATATAATAATTATTGTGTACATTTGATACAAACGTTATGGCTAAAGTCTATTTTTTAAATTCCTTGTTTATTTAACACTAAAAGTTGGAAGTCAAAAGTTGAACTCTATCGGGGCACACCCCCCTCCTGTACTTGTCTTACGACGGGGAGGGGGGAGGCTAAATATTTCAGTTCGAACTCTCCAGCTTCATCCACTGGTCTCTAGAACAATGAGCATCCCCACCAACTGAGATGTATGTGGTGGACCAGTGTTGAATTAAGAGACAGGTACTATGTAGAAAAATGGCTTTACTCGTGTTAAAGGAGATAACTCCGTAGGGACTATTCATTTTGACTCAGTTATCACCCCTAGTATACTTGCCTATAACTCCCTTAGTTAGCCTTAGTACACTTGACGCGATTGTACTTTACCGATCTCTCCTCCCCGCCCACCCTTTCCCCCAAATCCCCCCCCCCCAGTCCACGAAAAGTGAATTCCCGTTAACCGTACAATTTACATATTGACTTTGTGACGTAAAAGTTGTAATGATTATACCGGCCGTGAAGAAAAGTTGTAATGGTTATACCGGCGGTGAAGAAAAGTTGTAATGATTATACCGGCGGTGAAGAAAAGTTGTAATGATTATACCGGCGGTGAAGAAAAGTTGTAATGATTATACCGGCGGTGAAGAAAAGTTGTAATGATTATACCGGCGGTGAAGAAAAGTCATAATGATTATACCGGCGGTGAAGAAAAGTGGTCTTTGATTGTAAACAAATGATTAGTTGATTTCATTCAACCATTTAACATTATTATATATATTTGTGTCCTCCTTTTCATTGTGAAAATAAATATAATAAAATTGGTCATTTAGATAGATAATAAAAAAAAACCTTGAGGAACAGATAAAAACCATATTAACATAATACATATCACCAAAGTAATACGAACACATCTGATATGTATACATATATAATACAACAATGTTTGAGTTTCTCTGCACAATATGGCGGTCACATGACTTGTTACGTGGTAGACGTCAGACTTTCCGTACAACTGACGTAACCACGGGAGATAAAGCGGGGATTTAAACCTTGACCTTAAAAAAATCAATTTGTTCTCACAAGAGATCAAACCTGGGACACTCATGTCAACAGTCGAGAGTTTTACCACTCGACCTTTGACTTACTTTTGTTAAACATTTTATCTTCATCTGCATTACTTTGACTGGTAGATTTATGTTTAATTTATCATTAAAATAATTTACAATTCCAAAATTTCATCTCTGTTTTTTTCTGGAACAAAATTGGGCGATCTATGACCAGAAAAAAAATATTACACCGAAATCACATTTAAATAAATCATAAAAGAAATGACACTATCAGAGCGCTGTGTTAAAATAATGAATCACTAACAGTAATTTCAATAGACACACAAATAAATTTAAGGAATTAAAAAAAATTTTTATATGATTTCTTACGGGGCAAAACGAGGAGTAGCAGACCAATTCTAGCAAATTCTCTTCTTATCGCCTGAGATGTATGAATACAAATACGCCTATATCAATAACATTTTAATTCAATTCTTTTGTAGTTAACATCGTAATTTGTAAAAGCCAAGTAAGTGTGTAATTTTCCGATGTGTACAAATAGTTTAGCCAAAAAAAGTGACTCGAACTGAATTTCAGATATGAAGTTTCATTTTAATACAGGTATTAATATAATCATTATATTTCTTGTAAGATGATTTTCTTTGTGGTGGTTAGACAATGATATGAATATTCGTGCAGGTAAACTATGTGACTATTTATGAATATTAATGAATTAGAGTACTGAATGATTTGATAAGGCAAGCTGCATAACTGAAAAAAAAATTGATTTAAGTGTTCAAGTCATCAATAATAAAACATCAATATTTGAGTAGAATGTTAAGCATAATTCACACGACATAATAGTAAGGAAAGTAAAGGCGGCTAGTCTTTGTGCTAGCCGCGCATACATTTTATATTCTGTGCGTAAAGAAACATGAATTTATCTGCCCTGATAAGTGTACATAAACTATAACACTGTATCTCTTTGTATTAAAAATTTAAATGTTTTTTAATCTGCTATTTAAATCGTGATATTAAAAACAAATAATGACCATTTCAATGTTTTTGTTTTTTTTTCAGTTTTTGAAGTGGATTTCGAAGCAAAAGAGTGTGAGTAACACTGAGTCACATCATATGAGTCCCAATGTAACCTACGGTGTTAATGGTGCTATGTGGGTGTGACTAAAGTCTCAGAGTCTCTATACGCCCCTCACCCCAATACAAATTCTCATCTGACCCTTTCTTATGTTTTTTTTTGTTTGTTTTCAAGATAAGACGTCGAATGTCACAAACACGTATTAAATGACGGTGTAAAACTTTAATGCTACTAGTAACAAAAGTATTCAGCGACAAACAAGATTTTCATTTTACAAATAAGGATATTTGAACGTGAAAAGTTTTACATAGCTTCATTGTTTGTGGTGACTAAAGTTTCTTAAGAAGGTGGGGGCCCTAGACAGAAACTTAACATAAAAAAGGCCATGTAGGCCCGTAGGTCTCTTGCAAATGGATTGGCTTGAATGAATACACTTACTTCTTCACGTGACTGAAAAAAATAGCCTCACCACTATAGTTTAGTAATTTGCTTAACAATGTTTACATTTATGAGGTAATCTAAACTGAAGTTCTGTATTGATTTATCATAATATGGTCAGCTCAATGGTCAAAACCAGGACAGTACGGTCGTCGCCAGAATTCCATAGTTCATCTCTCTAAATAAATGTAGAGTCCAATGTAATCGAGCTATTTCCTTTAATTTTGATTGTCCAGAATTAGTCCAGTGACCATCACTGTTTTTGAGTGTCCAGCACTTTGTCCAGTGACCAACTATGTTTTTGAGTGTCCAGCACTTTGTCCAGTGACCAACTATGTTTTTTATTGTCCAGCACTTTATCCAGTGACCAACATTGTTTTTGAGTGTCCAGCACTTTATCCAGCGACCAACAATGTTTTTTTATTGTCCAGCACTTTGTCCAGTGACCAACAATGTTTTTTGAGTGTCCATCTTTTTATCCAGTGACCAACAATGATTTTTATTGTCCAGCACTTTGTGCAGTGACCAACAATGTTTTTGAGTGTCCAGCATTTTGTCTTGTGACTAACAATGTTTTTGATTGTCCAGCACTTTGTCATGTGACCAACAATGTTTATCAGCGGCACTAGACACATTTAAATTTACTTTTTGTTATATATAACATTTCTTATACGGCTCAGTTATAGTCAAACGAAAAAAAGAGGTAACCGTCTAACATGTAAGAAAATGTCAAATTCTAACACACAGTTCCATCCCTTATAGAAAAAACTGATTTTTCAAGAATGCTTTTGTTAAAAGACTAAATTGTAAAATGACAATATTTTTTACAATGAAATAAAATTCAAAATATGCACATGGAAAGTTGGTGGTGATGAAAGCGTGTGTGGTGTGGGGGGGGGGGTCGGTCTATGGATTTTAAACATTTAACTTGAGGATCAGTGAGGTCAAAAAGTTTGCACACGTCTTCTATTGGTGGTGCCTGGTAACAATTAGAAATACCAACGCAAGATTACATTTACTATTGCGTCATATTACATCTATCTATTACAGAGTTAATCCTCAAATATCGAAATAGATGACAGAAGTGACAACTTTTACGTAATTTCCAGGCAACGATGACTTTAAATAAAAGGAATAGACTCATTTTAACGTAATAAAATGATGTTTTACAATAACTAAGTTATTTTAAATGGTTAACTATATCTCATCAACATCAACTGACCTGAATTAACTCCCTTAGCTAGGACGGGTGGTCATCTATAAGACTGGTCCATCCCATAATGAAATATTTGGACCTGGCTTTGTTTACTATACTAGGTACTCCCCTTTATTGAAATATCTGGCCTAACGTTTGTGTAGGTTGAGTGTAGTTATTAATACACACATAATTAAACACTTAATAAATTAATATTAATTTTAGTCGCTACCTTAGGTTGTACATCTATAATTTTAAGGCCAAATATTTATATTATGTTGTTACGTAACACTTCCGGAAACCCCTTCACCCCATTACTATTAAGTAAATTACATATTGTATAAACGTGTAGCGAGAATGAATTTCTCGCTGGCTGAATCTTTCATAAACACCCAGTTTCTCTAACCGTTTTGTTACGAAAGAAAACTGCCTATATATCGCCTTGTAAGTAACATTTTAATAAAATCTGAAACTTTTTTTTCACAATTAACTCAAAATTACTCATAGTAAGCAAATGTACGGTATATTTTTTTATCTCGGTAATATAAAATACTGAATCCCCTTTGGTTGGTGTATTTGATAAAACATATCTATAATTTAACGATAACTCTCTCATGGTGGAAGTTTGAGTTATCAATCATAGCCAACCCTCCCCCCACCCCCATTTCCGTCCAACCCAGAACCAATTCCTAAAAAAAACATGTTACATACCTTGATCCCGCGCACATTGCAGTAAACTACCTCAATCATTCATAAGTAAAGGTAGCAATAACACAGGTAAAGTTTATTAACTATTATGATCAGAAGGAGCAGATCAATATGACGTGTTTTTTTTTACAATCTTGCCTAAAATTAGATAGTCTAATTTGTTGAAATTATTTTTTTTAGAACTATAACTTAGCTATAACAATATATTATATAATTTATACATCCACACTAGAGTCAATTTATCTAGATTAAGAAACTGATGAAGTAATGCGGAGAATGTCTCACTAGGAAACAAAGAGAAGTAAGCGGCCATATATGAAATTCTCTTTGAGCACTGGTATTTGAGTTGTGTTTGTCCACCACTGGTTTAACTTAAATTAAAATGATAAAATAAACCCATGATTTAAAAACTATTTTCACATGATTGATTCGTTGATTATTAATTGTCTTGCATGTATATCAGTTGAAGTCATCGATGGTAAGTAACTGCTTTTTCGTTTGGTAGAATAGCTGGATCAGATATTGGTTGCTTCCCTTGGATTTTTCAGTGTAATTTTTATATATAACAGTGCGCGCAAAAATTCCCCAAGGTCATCTCAAAATCACACAGTACGAGCGCACTTGTGGTTGTACAATAGACCTTTCTCATAAAGTAGTCCCCCTTACTAAATTGTTTGTTTAGAGGGACTAGTTACACTTCCAGTACCAATTAATGTACTTGAATTTGCGAATAATAAATTTCTGTTGCCGCTATTCTTTAAATTTTAATCATGAAAATCAAATAATCAAAATATAATATATTTTTCAGTGTGATTATTTATCATTATCTTAAAAGTTAAAACTATAACAATGTTTTTCTGATTTTTAATACTATACGATATAATTTTTATAATTAAAGACCACTGCTAACACTAGTGTATGCTCTCGACATTTTAATCTTAATATTTTAATGGGCTGTCTGTAAACAGTTAAACATGTGTTTAATGCAAACAACTTCAACTCAGTAAAAAAGTACAATTGTATACCAATGTATAAAGTTGACATTTTGATTTTGACTTATTGTAGTCCGACTTCCTTCAACCAAAAGGCTATGTTTTTTGTTAATTTGTCATTTTTCAAACATTTGTATCTGGCTGTAGAGATATAAATTCCCTTCTCACACCAAGAAATCACCAGATATTTTCATTTTCATTTTAAAAAATATTAAATAAGTAACATATTTTATTATAATATCATATATTTTTCCTGTAAATTATGAGGTTCGTGATTTTTTTCTCTAGCTTCTATAGCATCTAGCTGATAGTTTGACTACATTTCCTAGTGTAGAGCTAAGGTCTGTAACTGTATATTGTTTATTTAAGAAAAATAACACATTGACCATCACCTCATCATAATGAGCAGTGGCGCAAGAAGGAGGGGGGCTTGAGGCCCCCCCAGACCAAGTCATCAATACATATTTTACTATATAAAGTTACTAAAACTACTGTCAAACTGTCTTTTTTCAATATGTGAGCCATTGAATATGAGGTAGTAGTTTCAAACCTTTTACTACCGATTTTTAATTACTATCTATCGCACAATATATGCTAACCAAAAATATACTGTTTTAACAATCATGGTTAAATAATATAATGTACATGAGTGTTTATACTAGAGTTTCGGTTAAGATTATAGTAATGTAAAATTAAGTAAAGTTAATGTTGGTGTTACTGTTAATAAGTGCCAAGGTTAGGAATGTGTCCATCTAGAAATGTGACCAATATGTCTGTTAAAAAATACATGTAACAGCTAAAGAATGAATTTGTATGCTATATATACAAATGCCTAATTGTATTTATTAAAACACGTTTATAGACATTATACTAATTTTACTCTGCGGGTCACTAAAAGACAATTACAAATAAAAAAGTTGCTAATAAAATAAAATAAAAACTTTAAAGAGCCCAATATGGGTTTCTTATTTACTTTTACTTGAAATGTTCTAATTACTTGTTAGCCACACAAAGGGACATAACTTTTTTTATTTAAATTTATTTTTAAATAAATCTATTTATTTTTATTCTTAATTATTTTTTAAAGTATAATAATTATTATTAGATAATAAATAAAAAAATAGAAGAATATATTGTTATATGTTATTTTCATAACTTAAATGTATTTATTTTTATTTGTATTTTGAATGGGAAAAAATGTTTTCACAAACCCATTTGAAAAAGTATAATGTTACGTACATAAACTATGCCCTATTTTAAAAATGTTCTCCTCCAAACGGCACCGGTATAAAATTAGCTCTCCGATGGCTGTCCTTATTACTGAATATCACCTGCGTGTTTTACCCAGTCCGCTATAAAACTCCTGTCTTCTTACTGATAAAGTCACTTACAAATGTACAAATTGAAATGGCATACATAACCAATAGTTATTTTGTGAACATTTGTACAAAGATAAATAGAATATTAAACATTATCTTAGGTAAGTGATTATATTAATTAATGTTTGTAAAATAGTATATTATAGTGTAGTACTATCAATTATAGCCATGTAAAAACTATACATTTCCTGATGAAATTTCAATCTGCAGGATTATGTAATTTTGAAAGTATTTAAGGGGCAATAAAAGAAAATCAATACATTTTTATTCTTAATAATATTTTTTTTGTTTGTTTACTATACTAGGTAGTTCCCCTTATTGAAACTACAGGTCTTGGCTTTGTTTACTATACTAGGTGCTTCCCCTAATTAAACTGCTGGACTTGGCTTTGTTTACTATCCTAGGTAGTTCCCCTTATAAAACAGTTGGAGCAAGGTTTGTTTACTGTACTATAGAACTATAGAACTAACGTTTGTCTGAGAAGAGAATTTTTATTTTGTAGCTACCCAACAAAATTTGATTTCAGCAATGGGGCCCATTCTAATTTTATTAGCTTTTGATGAAATATAGATTTTTATTATTATAATTATAGCCCTTACAGAGGTTTATAATAAACATAGAGAAAAGGCAACATTGTTTAAGATTTTGTATTTTAATAAATTATTCAAAAGTAAAATTTTATTTTAAATATAATACAATAATTTAATCGATATTGAAATAACCCAAATGTTAAATATGAAAAATAGGTTACCTGATCCAGCTAATGTTGTGCTAATAGATCCAATACAATGTATTCTATTGGATGTTTGTGTTATGAAGCATAACAAACAAGTTCACCGGTGGTAATACTGCTGCTCATCTTATTTAAATTATTTATTTCTAATATCTATAAAAAAAAATACACATTTCTCACCTGACCCTGACGCAGAATAACACTAACAATTATAAAATGATGGCTTCAAACGTTAAATTTACTGTGTGTTATAAATAACATTTCTTGAATGGCTCAGTTATTATCAAACTATTAGAGGAAGTAACTGTCTACAATGAAAGAAAAACGTTAAATTCTAAACACAGTTGCATCCCTTATTAGACAATTATTCTCTGACGCGTATACATTTAAAAAGTAAATATTGTAAATAGAAAACTGCAGTGATAATAAATAGCACACTGTAATAATCAATGAAAAATGAAAACATGTAGGTAAATATTTCCGCCTTGCTATGTGTAAAGTCCCTGTAAGGATGAGATGAAATCCCTTAGATCCTATAAACCACTAATGGGACGGTTTTATGGTGCCCTTCTTTCATCCCCACCATAGCCGATAGTGCAATGGCCATGGAGGCACCACGGGAGATATATCGGGAACTTGAGCCAAGACCTGAAAAATTTCCTTGGTCCTCACCGGAGATCGAACCAGGTACCTTCAGGTCGACAGTCGAGCGCGTTACCGCACGACCATCCGTCCCCTTCCGCTTTGCTATAACGTCATTTACTTTCAGCAGACGTCACAATAAATGTACACAACTTTATTACGTAAAATCTAAAAAAAAAATAACATTGTATGTATATTTTTTTAATTGTGAAAATTGTAACAAACCTAGTTGTAATTAAAAACCCAACAACAGATATGTGTGTGTTATTATATTGAACATAATATTTGTATGAACATTCTATCTCGTCCAAAATGAAAAAGTATCTGAAGATAATACATGTATCTCACATTATTTGTAATTTCCTGGGCAGTAAATTGTAAGAAAATCAAACATTAATAAAATTCATTTTACATATGACGACACCAAAGGCGTCACCAAGCCCACACAAAAATGATGTAAGGAGGTGCAACGTATGTTATGTTTGTCAAATTGTTCCCCAAAACGACCACATTGATTTAGGTTATACACCCCATCTCGTCCAACATCAAAACAAAACAAAAGGAGAATTTTGTTATTTATATAGTTAAGTATTCCCCATCTCTCCATTTCAGCCATTTTGACCAATTTTACACTTTTATATTTCTTATTGAATTATTTTTTTTCATTACCCATATACAGAAAAAAGTAGCAGACGTCTTCTATTGTTGATGCCTGGTATCTATCAAAACTATCAACGCATGATTGCATTTACAATAGCTTCACGTCTGTCTATTACGTCACATCACATCTGTCTATTACGTCACATCACATCTGTCTATTACGTCACAACACGTCTACCTATTACGTAACATCACATCTATTTATTAAAAATCAAACTATATACCTTTTTCAAAATGTCAATCGTGATACTAGGAGAGCTCATATTTTTTTCTGCTCCAAGGGCTTCTCTCTCTCTCTCTCTCTCTCTCTCTCTCTCTTGTTGGGGTCATGATATACAACACTGGAATTAATTTTACATACTCATATGCATTTTGTTATCTAGACTAAGTTCTAATACATGATCTGCAATATCGTGATATTTCGAAAACCGACTGTAATAGTTCTTTTGAGGGACAATCGAAGTGGTTCTCGGGCTGGGCCCATGGGGTGAACGGACTTAAGATCCGGCAAGCCCTAGAGCGTCCGTCCAAAACTGACCCGTGGTGGAAGCTCAGGCGTGTCGAGCAGGCGCTAATTGCCCAGTTCCGAACTGGGCACTGTCCTATTGGCGCGTACTTTGGGAGGTTGAGGCCCAATGTCGACACCCTTTGCAGACACTGCAGGGAAGTGGAGGAAAGTGTTGATCATTTGCTATTCGAGTGCCCCGGACTGGCGGACCACAGGGTGGACCAGTCCGGAAGCCTGCTAGCCATCGGGCTCTATGATATTGAGAGACACAGCAGGTCTGATCTCACGGGCTCTAAGAGACTAAGTCTCAGCCTGCAGATAAAACTGAGAGAGTTCAAAGAGAGAGAGAGAGAGAGTTCTTTTGAGATTCTATTGTTAACATTTGATGATTCTAATACTCTAATACAAACATTCACATAATATAAGATTCATGCGCCCAACGTTTTCGTTTTTATAAAAATCAGAATCACTTATAAAGTCTATTACTATTACCATGTTACCAATTTATTCAGAAATTATTTTCTGCTTTTTAGTACGCAAGAAAAAACAAGCAATTAAGCCTGTTCCATTCTGGACACAGGACGTGTTAGCGCATTTTCGTATTATGTATCAGTACGTATGCTATCTTTCAGTAAATATTTGTAAATTTTGGAAATGTTTATAAATTCAATTGTGTAATGCATATGTTTGTAAAAAAAAAATTACAAAGACGTTTCTTTATATTTGAAAAAAATTATTGTCTCTTAAATCTAACTACAAGTGGTTTGTGGTTGCTGAAATAGGACTCATAATTGAAAACATTCGAAATTATAGTCATTTAATCGTCCGAAAACTCCGTCAATTGTTGCATAGCTCTGATACTTTCAATTAAACTCAGAACACAAGCTTACTATTTCATTTGATGAGTTTCTTAATAAATCTTGGTGAAACTACGTGCTGCAGTATTTCGCACCAAATGAACGGGCTATTGAATGTACAAGGTGTATATATAATATATAAGCCCCTTAGGAGCCCTGAAGTCCGCCCCTCATAGGTTCTATCGCGAAATGAACTTTTGATGTACACATGGCAGGCCAAGACCTACAAAATGATATATACATCATTGGTCTAGGACTTATGGTTGTTGAGATCTAGGGTGATGACGGACGGACAGACAAAACGGGGACAATAGAGCATTTTTTTTTCGAAAATGCTCTAAAAATGTAATTTTTATGTTTTAAATTACTCTTATTTATGTCACCTGAAGCTAGAGAAGGGAAGTAACTACCTTTTTGTTACAGACCTATAAATAGTAGGATTAGAATCCAGTAGCATCCCTTAGATATCGAGTTTTTTCTTTCTATAACAGTGTGCTCGATTTAGTCAATCTCCCAAAAGTCATTCAAAATCTCAATATTTTTTTTTCACCGTTTCTCTTTCTATCTAATGGGGCCCACGTTTTTCTTAGCTACCGGGGCCCAAAGTGACCTTATTTACTACTAATGAAATATTGAGTTTTATTAATAGAATCAGTATA
The DNA here is from genome assembly GCA_021962125.1 of Bulinus truncatus. Classification (NCBI taxonomy): domain Eukaryota; kingdom Metazoa; phylum Mollusca; class Gastropoda; family Planorbidae; genus Bulinus; species Bulinus truncatus. The sequence continues at coordinate 784,057 of JAGDYQ010000286.1, read as the reverse complement.
AATAAAGAGGCTAGTAATAAACAAAGGGAACAGTCAATATTGAATTTTTATGAATTTTTCAAAAGTCGAATTTCATTTTGAAATTGAATTTAATACAATAAATCAGACGAAATCATGAAATAACCGAATTTAAAAATGATAAATTATGCAATGTCATTTTTATCACTAACATGCAAACTTATTTACATGAAATAAGGGTAAATAGTTATATAATATATGAACAGGAATATTTATTTGTTTATCAATAAATTTACAATGTGTAAAGTTGTATATAATTTAATTTAGAAATAAAAAAATTGTTATTGATAAGTCAAAGCATAGTATACTACATTTTTTTTAAAGCAATGGTCATTAAGGCTGATACCTTTTTATATCAAATCTTTTGCAAAATTATGGATATTTGAATATGGAATAGTATGTTGTTTTTTTTTTAATTTGTAATTACAAGTGACAATAAATGTACATGTTCAGAAACAGAAGAGAGAATAAAAATAAACAAATATTTCATTACTCAAAGAAAATAAATTAATACAACTACATTTAGAATGACTGTCACAGCGAATAAACCTAGAAGACATGGCAATTCGTTGTATATGAATAGCCCCTTGGAACCTATAAAGTATGGTCTATATTTACGGGTATAGGCCCGGAATGAAACATTTGTATAATGTCTTTCTTAATGTCATATTTGTATGCTGTGCAAAGGAAGTAAAGTTTCATTAACCCTAGAAACTCATGCAACACATTATTACATTCCTTTAAACAGAGTTGTGATAACAAATTCATGCTAGACAATCTTCAAATTCATAAATTTGTGTTCAAATCATCTGCTTCAATGAAAGTATTTATATAAATCTTGTAGAATTTACAGCTTCAGTTTATTGAATGTCGACGCATTTTGCTTAACTCTTATTAATTAAATTAACATGAAAAAACATCTGAGTCAAATTATTTTCTATTTAATTTTAAGTTACCCAGACTGCGTCAGGTGTTTACTAGATTCTAGGCCATGGACCAGTAAATTAACGTCTTTTGTTATGTTGGCGTACGATGAATGTACAGCCTGTGTTATGTGAATATCGTCCAATGTATCACATGTTACTATGTGTCTCATATATTTGGATAGGCTTGCCATACGTCCCGGTTTTGTTTAGATTCAGGGCACAGTTTCTTGGAAATAATTGAGCAAAATTATTAGATCAGAGGATGATTAATCTGCTCTTGTGTGATCAGTAACATTTTGGTAAGTAACACAGTGATACAAATTTACAGAAGTGAAAAATACGAGTGGTACAACAAGAAGAAAACTGTTTTGTTTTGTAAAAAATATCATGTTTGTGTTCCATTATGAATAAAATAACAAAGATTATCTATTCTATATTTTAAAAGTTTTTTACATTACTGTTTTCATACCCCCCCCCCCCCCGGAACCGACATCCCTAAACCTAAAGTAAAAAAAGACAGAACTTTTCCGGTTGGTCCGTGAAAAAATATGGCAACCCTATATTTGGAACACCTATAAGATCCTGTACAGAGCATAATAAAGTTTTCCACATGCGAGTGACTCGTTGAATATTAAAGTATATCATTTATTTTTAAGTTTGATATTTATATAAAAAGTAAACAGCGGAGTGAAGTAACTACCTTTTGTTGGATGGAAATTTAGGTTTAGTTACGAATTGTATCCCTTGGATATCAAAGTTCATTTTGTTTGTTTATTAATCAAATCCGAAATACAAAGAAATGTTTATTTTAATGTTTTATATAGGGACCCAGTTTTTTTTAACACAAGGGGCCCTTCTGATGAAATGTTTAATTTTATTACAGTCAATACAGTGACTAATTATAAACAAACAGAGAAGTCAATATTGTTTATGATTTTATATTTTAAAGATTTTTTTTAGAAATAAAAGTTTATTTGAAATATAATACAATAAATAAAAAGAAGTTATAAAATTCATAAAGTGACAAATCAGAAAAAAATGGTTGATTAAGTTAATGAAATGCTAGTTATCGATCCAATATAATTTACTACGTTGAGTGTTAGTGCATGATGAAATAAAACTATTTAACCAGTGAAATACAAAGCTGGTATGACAACTGTTCATTTTTTTTACTTATTCTATGATTTTACGCGTATTTAAATAATTTAATCACATATCATCAGCTTTCTAGATTTTTAACTGTACATTGCCTCATATTTAGAACAATAATCAGTTTTACTTTACTGTAAATGTCCATAATTTTGTTAGAAAGAAATTTTAATTATTGGTCCGCCATAGAATTACAGACTAATGATGTCACTCATTTATTTTTAAAGCAATGGTCACAAAGGGAGTTAACGTTATTAAATCAAACGTATTTCAAAATTATGTACCTTTGAAATGTGAAAATTAAGTGTTTTTTTTTTATTAATACAAGTACATGTACAAGCTGAGAAATAGAAAAATGAATAAATTATAAATAGCCAGCTAAAAAATGTTTTAACAAACTCTTAAAAACCATTACAAATAAAGAAATATCACATTGCCCAGAACAGAAAAAAAAGTACAAAAGTTATACAACAATATTTGGAATGACTGTTACAATAAGTAAACCTAGAAGACATTTTCTCGGTGAAACAGATCAAACCAGGTGAGCATTTTAAATTGTCAATGTTTGTCCACAGTACTGTTTACAAAGAACACTTAATTATTGATTTGCATTAGATTGATAAATGCTAGACTAAAATTCTTACTTTCTAATTACAAGGCAAATGTAGCTAAGGGAATTAAACTTTGATAAATATTTTTTTTGCAAAATTGTGTACTTTTGAAAATATGAAATGACGTTTTTGTTTGTCTATAAATACAAATGACAATAATTGTATATGTTTAGATATTGAAAAGTAAATTAATTAAATTAATCATAAGCAGCCAGTTAAATTGTTTTCTTTAAATCTTATTTATAACTATAAATATAGAAATATTACATTGCTCAGAAAAACAAACAACAGATTGGACAACAATATTTGGAATGGCTCTTAGAATAAAAAAAAAAAAAAAACTTAGAATGACAAAACTTAGATTACATTCTCTTGGTGAAACAAATCAAACCAGGTGATAGTTCTGTCTATGTGTCTGTTACACTGAACGCACTCACGTACAGTTTCACGGCAGTTGTAACAAGTTGTAACATGTCCACATGGTAGACTCACACAGGTAATGACGTCATCCTTTAGACATGCTGGACATTTTGTTGTATCTGATAATTCAATAAATAAAATTAATGAATTTCAATTTTAAAGATTTCTATTTGATATAGTATTATTTAATAGGTCATAGTTAAGAATTTAAATCAAATGTCTGAAGGTTCGGACCAGAAACATGCATCGCACCCATCCGAATTAATACCAACGTGTCACAAAATTTGAAGGAAGTAAAAAAGAATAAGATATATATCTATCATAGATAGACTATTTAACATTAAATAAAACGCATGTTTTCTATGCCATTAAGGAATATATTTTCCAATAAGCTTATAAAGGGAATCTTTTACACAATTATTATAATTTTTGGTGACTTATATAAAATATAAACCCTGGGATGTTTTAGTTAAACATTTGAGCAATACATGTTTTTATTTGCATATCTAAATAATGTTTTATGTATGACGAATGTCTGCACGCTCAGGGAAATATCTTAAATCTGTTGCATTGATTTTTTTATTTAACGTGTTCCCCAATCACCAACGAAATTTTAGAGAGTAGAAAGAGCACGCAGACACCAAGTGGGCATTGTCTTCTTCCATAACTAACTTTGACATTACCATCGGATGATTGGTGCACTGATTGTCAAGGTGAGGGAGGGGAGTTAACCATCACTAGATACATTTCTTTGACAAAATAATATTCCATATACATTTACTCTACTTTTAAGTAATCATACAAATTACCTTTATAACCATGAAATTTTATAAAATTTTGGTCAGTTAGTCAGAAATATTAAGAAAACATAATAATGAAACTTTATTGATTTACTCTTATCGCCCCTGAAATAATTTCAACTTTTGTTTTAATCTGCAGTTTGTAATCTTTAGTTCTATAATATAACATAATTTTCTACAAACATTAATAACAAATAAACACTTACCTAAGATAGTATTCAATATTCTTGTTATCTTTACAAAGATTTCCTCCTCAAAAATACCATTGCTTATAACATTTATGCAAGCCATTTAATTTTTTTTTTTTAAATTTGTAACTTTACTAAACCAGTTAGAAGATTTGATGTTTATAGCAGACTGAGGGAAATCGCAGGTAATACATTGCCTATAAGCCAATGAAGTGTACTAATTGATACATTTCTGGGAAAGTCTGATTTTTAAAGTAGGTCTTAGTTCATAAACTCTTCATTAAGCTTCTTTAGATGGTATTTGTGTTGTTGTTTTTTTTCAATTCTTAATATTTATAAAAAAAAACATTTAATTAATGTAAATAATAATAAATATGGAAATATTTTTCTATTTTTTTAATTCGCTAATAATAATTGTTATAAGGATAAAACTAAAGTAGAAAAAAAAAATAGATTTATTTAAAAATACACAATTTTAGTTATGTCCCCTTTTCTGGCTATCAAAACATTTCAAGTAAATGTAAATATAAATAAGATATATATAATGGACTATTTAAAGTTTTTGATTTTATTAGCAACGTTTATATTATATGTAAGTCCTGCAGAGATCAATTAATTTTATATCTATAAATGTCTATAAATGTTTATAAATGTATATAAATGTCTATACATGTGTTTTAATAAATACAATTAGACATTTTCATATCTAACATAAAAAATCCATGTTAATTTTTTTTAAGCAGACATATTAATCACACCTGTTGTGTGTGGTATAGTGACTGGATCGAGCCCCGATGACTTAAGTCAACTTAATATCTTCATTGTGTCGTCATGATGATAGAAGTCTGTATAGTTGAAGTGGATAAATTAAATGTTTCTTTTCCATTCGTCATTTTTGGGTTTAAGATATTAATATCTTAGATATACATAGACATTACTATATATGATATAAATATTTATTGTTTAATACAATCTGTAATGAATAGTAATGTTAACAATAACATTTTAATTCAATTCTTTAGTAGTTAAAATCGTAATTTGTAAAAGCCAAGTAAGTTTGTAATTTTCCGATTGGTATATATAGTTTAGCATAAATGAATGACTCGAACTGAATTCCCGATATGATGTTTATTTTCATACAGATATTAAAATAATATTTTTTTTGTAGTAAGACGATTGACTTTGTGGTGGTTAGTCAATGATGCGAATATTTTTGCAGGTAAACTATGTAATCATTAATGAATTAGTGTATTGAGAGATTTGATAAGGCCAGCTACATTACTGAGACAATAATTTATGAAAGTGTTCAATCACGTGACTAAAATAAAAAGTCACACAACTATAGTTTAGTATTTTGCTTAACAATGTTTACATTTATGAGATAATCTAAACTGAAGTTTTGTATTGATTTATCATAATATGGTCAGCTCAATGGTCAAAACCAGAACTTTATGGTCGTCGCCGGGATTCGAGAGGTCAATTCTCCGAGTAAATGTAGACTCCAGGGTAATCCAATGTGTCCAGCACTTTGTCCAGTGATCAACAATGTTTTTCAACGGCACTAAACGTATTATATATTACTGTTTGTTATATATAAGAGGTGGTAACTGTCTTAAGTGTAAGAAAAAATGTCAAATTCTAACATAGAGTTGCATCCCTTAAAAGAAAACTTATTTCCTCGAATGTTTTTGTTAAAAGACTAAATTGTGAAATGACCAAATTTTTACAATGAAATAAAATTCCAAATAGGCACATAGGGAGGTGGTGGTGGCGATGTAAGCGTGTTTTTGTGAGGGGGTCAGTCTGTGGATTTTAAATATTGAAACTGAGGGTCAGTGTGGTCAAAAAGTTTGCACACGTCTTCTATTGTTGGTGTCTTGTAACTAATAGAAATACCAACGCCAGATTACAATTACGTAATATTAAATCTATCTATTACAGAGTTAATCTTCAAATGGAGGACGAAAATGAGGACACTCTTTCTTGGAGTACATAACATTAAAAAATGAGAAATTTGCTTTCTTAAGGAGGACAGATGGTCACTATAAGTTTACATTTTTCGGCCACCACTATAAATATATAAGTTGATCTTAATACCTGTTTGTATTTTAACTTGTGGATCTTTAAAATTTCTTTTTTCAAAGAACTGAATATTTCCTGTCATATTTACCTGTCCATATTTCCATGTATGTTTACCTGTTTATATTCAACTCATATTTACCTGGCAGAGCTAAAGTGTCAACCATATATACATAAGCTATCTATTCATGGTGTAACAAATTCAGTCTTTTCTTAAAATTATTAGCAATTGAAAAGACAAAATGTTCTTTTACGTCATTTCCAGGGCACGATGACATATACTTAAAGGAAAAGATTCATTTTAACAGGTGAGAAAATTATTTTTTTCTCCAATAACTAAATTATTTAAAATGGCTAACTAAATGTCATCCGTATTAATTTACCTAACTATTGTACTATAAGGGATTCAGTGTAGTCACTTAAAAGCATGGTCCATCACCTAACGAACTGTCAGACCGTGCTTTATTTACTATATTAAGTATTTCCTCTATTTGAAATACACGGACTGAAGTTTCCCCAGGTAGAGTGTAGCTATTTATACACATTTAATTAAATATTTAATTCTAAATACTAATTTTAATCGCTACTCATCCAAAATGTGTCCATAAGCAATGTTTACAGTAGACGACCATTTTCAAGGTCGTGCACCTGATTTAATTACAAGAACAAATTATTTTTTATGATGTTGTGACGTAACACTTCAGGACCCCCCCCCCTCTTTTTTTTCTTTATAATTTTTTTCTAGGTCATCATTAAATAAGTTACATATTGTGTAAACGTGTAAAAAATGAATTTCTCACTGACTTCGTCTTTCATAAACTGCCAGTTCTGCTAAATGTTTTGTAACGAAACACACCTGCCATAATATCTCCTTGTAAGTTAAATTTAAAAGAAAACTTTTTTTCACAATTAACTCAAAATTACACATAATAATTAAAAACTGATTGATTTCTTTCAATGGGTCATATAATTTGTCAAACACTCTAGAGTCCATGTTTCTATATTAAGAAACTGATGAAGTAATGCATTTTTTTTAAAGTTTGATATTTACATCAAAAGTAAACAGCGGAGGGAAGGAACTGCCTTTTTGTTGGACGTAAAATTAGGATTAGTTACGAGTTGTATCCCTTGGCTATCAAAGTAGGTTAAGTTTGTTTAAAAATCAAATCCTAAATACAAAATTTTTTTTTATTTTAATTTTTTTTTTATAGAGAGCCAGTTTATTATTTCAACATCCGGGGCACTTCTGATAAAATGTTGAATTTTATTATTACAGTAAATACAGAGACTAATTATAAACAATGAGAGACGTCGACATTGTTTACGATTAGTATTTTAAATATGTTTTTTTTTTAAAAGTAAAAGTTTATTTTAAATATAATAAAATAAATCAGTAAATTTTTAAAATACAGAAATTGAAAATTTAGAAATCAAGTTTGATATGCTAATGATATAATGAATATCAATCAGATACGATAGATCATGATGATTGTTAGTGAATGGGGATAAACTAACTAATTTATCAGTGAAATAAAAAGATGGTAAGACAACTGTGAATTTTTTTTTTTAAATCAATTATTTACTAACTACATGTTTTTACGCGTATTTAAATAATTATATCACTTATCATCAGGTTTCTTAGTTTTTTAATTAATCATTGTCTGACATTTAGAACAAGAATCAGTTGTAGTTTCCTGTAAATGTTTATATCTGAGCCTAATTTTTTAGAAATAGATTTTTATTATTGATCTGCCATAGAATAATAACGATGTTCACAAAGGAAGTTAACATTATTTTAACAAACATTTTAAAATTATGTACCTTTGATATTACGTTTTTATTTATTTATAAATGCAAGTGACAGTAAACGTACAGGCTTAACCCAGAAAAACACGACAACAAAAAATACAAGGGCTGTACAATAAAATTTAGATTGACTGTTACACAAGTAAATTTAGATGACATTCTGTTGGTGAAACAGATCAAATCAGGTGACTGTTACATTGAACGCACAAGCGCACATTTTCAAGACAGATGAAACAAGTCGTAACTTGTCCACATGGTATACTCACGCAGGTAATGACGTCATCCTGTATACATAACGGACATACTGTTGTATCTGATAATTATAAAAGAGCAAAATTTAGAGATATCAGTACCAAATATTTTATTTGAGATATAATTATTTAATAGGTCATATTTTAAGAATTGAAATAAAATTTCTGGAGGTTCGAACCTGAAACATGCATCGCTCAAATCCTAATTACTTCAAACGTTCAACCGATTCAAATAAATATGAAGCAAACCAAAAGATAAAGACATTTACCTATGATAGAAAGACTATTTAACATTAAATAGTACTCTTGTTTTCTATGACATTATGGAATATTTTCGAAAGAAACTTAAGACGGGAATCTTTTGATGCACACACCATTATTATAATTATAGGCCATTGAAATAAGTTATCTAGTCTGGGGTGTTTCAGTGAAACTTTTGAACAGTAAATGTTTTTATTTGTATATCTAAATAATGTTTAATGTATGACGGGTGTCTGCGCGCTGAAGGAAATATCTTGTATGTTGCACTGTGTGAAATATTAGAAAGTAGAATGAACACGAAGAAACCAAGTGGGCATGTATTCTTCCAGAACTAACTTCAACATTACCATCGGATGTGTGGTTCACTGGGTGAGTGTTTCGGTGTGGGAGGGGAGGTAAACATCCTAGATGTATAACTTTGACAAAATTTATATTTTATGTACTTTTAAAAAAGTCCACAGCCACCACATTACGTAGGTCAGAAATACTTTTGAGTAATCATACACATTACCTTTATAACTGTAAAATATTAGGAAATACTAGCTATTTAGTCAGAAATAAAAAAAAAAAAACATAAAAAGAGAATATTAAGAATAAGAATGTATCGAAGTATTCTTATTACCCCTGAAATACTTTCAAAATGACGTAATCTTGCAGTTTATAATGGCTATAATGATAATACTATAATATAACATAATATTTTACAGAAATTAATAAAAAATAAACACTTACCTAAGATAGTGAACAATATTTTTGATATCTTTCCATACATGTCACAAAGGTCCATTGTATCTGTTAGTAATGTATGCCATTATAATTATTTTCATAATTTGATCTTTGCTAAGTTACTTAGCAAGTGAATAGGATGGACTTTTATACTGGAGATATAGCCAATAGCCTTGACGATGATTGTCACGTGTGCCAGTATTTCTGACCTACGTAATGTGGTGGCTGTGGACTTTTTTAACTTGACGGAATAGCTCAAGTAAAAATCATTAAGTTTTTCAAATGGACTTAAGCTCATTTATTTACATTCTAATTTTTTGTTTTAAATATATACATTCAAGTAATGGAAATAATAATTACCAAAATATAGATGTATCTTCCTAATTAGATAATTATTTTAATTTTTTTTAATAAAAATAATAACAATTAATTTAAGTTATGTCTTTTTTTTATTGCTATTAACAAACATTTCAAAATAATGTAATAAGAAATATATATTGGGCTCTGAATGTTTTTAATTTTATTTTTAACATATATATTGTAATTGTATTTTTAAGACCGCAGAGTACAATTAGTCTAATGTGTTTAAATTTGTTCTTATAAATACAGTTAGACATTTTTATGATCTAAAATAATAATCAATCCTTTAGCTGTTATTTTTTAACAGACATATTGTTACACACTTCATGGTTGTGTAATGAAAAGAATTAGCAGTCAATTTGTAATTGGTTTAAGCCCCGAGTCAATTTTGTTTCCGTAGTGTCTTTATTGACATTTCTGACTGAGTCTGGGATAGTTGGAGGGGTAAAAAGGGACCCATTAGTCGTTGTTAGGTATTAATAGGTATTAAAAGATTTAGGTCTCAGATATAAATATAAATTACATTGTATCAAATAATTTTTTTTTTTTATTTATAGATATGTAATGAATAGTAATGTAAACAATGATATTTTAATTCAATTCATTGTAAGTAACTCCCTTAACTTGTAAAAAGAAAAGAATTTTTTTTATTTTCCGATGTCTATAAATAGTTTACATGACATGACGGACTAGTTTACTACACACACACAGAAATCATTTTGTGTCTCGTTATACCATCTACTTCGTGAGTATTAGACAATCAACATCTGAATGTAAGTTGTAGGTAACCATATGACTATTGGGCTTTGTAGGGTTAGTGACATAGTTATTTTGAATAATTTAACTAGGTAAGTTAAATGACTGAAAAAAATAATTGTTGTAAGAGTTAAAGTAATCAACAAAAAACATAATTTCTTTGAGTAGCATATTTAGAATTTAAATGACTGTTAATTAACAATTATAGTTGGAACTGTCCATTGTTTGGTTCTTTCATATAATTACACAACAGTTCTCAAAGTGTGGTGTCGAGGTCAAATTTTAGATGAGTCAAAACGGAATTTTAAAATATAATTAATTGATCGAGAATTTAAGTTGATAAATTATACATCTAAAAATAGATTAATTTGGAAATTAAAATAGGAAAACTATATTAAAAAAATTAGAAAAAATATTTAAAAATAAAATTGAACAATTCGCCTAAAAGCGTTTCAATAATTTAACCTGTCTTTAATTTTTTATAATTAGTTGTTTTTTTTTTACAAAGATGTAATAATTTCCAATTATATTTACCTGTCTATATTTCCAATTATATTGTTATAACTCTGCTTCACACCTCCCCCCCCTTCGCACCTCTGCCCGAGGTGAATGATGCAATCACTTTTGTACGCCTACACATTGTTAATTCGGTCGTTCGCCCCCCCCCCCCCGCCTTAGTACAAGTGATGCAATAGTGTTATTTGCCACCTGCACGCCCACGCAATGACCTTCACCCTCCATTTTGGCGGGAAAACGATGGTTTAGCGTGGGTGAGACTGCCTATAAAAGGAACAGTGATGTGAGGAGGACGGACGAACAGGTCGAACGTTCGAGTGGAGAACGACGAACGACGCAAGGAAGAAGGGACAACGAGAGACCAGGTCTGTTGATGCCGCGAGTTCGATCAGCACATCGCCAGCGATAACACGTAGACTCGTTTCAACTGGATTAGTTGTACGCATAATGGACTTTGTTGTTTTGTTTTAGCATGTACTATTGTGACCTGTGCATTGTGGACTGTGAATAAACCTTGTTGTTCAACTGGCGAACCCACGTGTCCTTTAGTGCCTACCTAGAGAATTTTACAAGTCGCAACAATATTTACCTGTCTATATTTCCAATTATATTTACCTGTCTATATTTCCAATTATATTTACCTGTCTATATTTCCAATTATATTTACCTGTCTATATTTCCAATTATATTTACCTATCTATATTTCCAATTATATTTAACTGTCTATATTTCTAATCATAATTACCTGTCTCTTTGCAAACACTACATTTTTCACTCACAGGTACGAGAGTCTGGACAAGATGAAACTGTGATGTCAAGTGTAGAATTGCAATAAGACCGCTAGACTTTGTGTTTATACAAATAGTATGACCCATGCGGCTCTTGTAACATACACAGTAGAGTGTTTCAAAGGATAATGGTGAAAAAAAAATGTTTAATTCACTTTCGCATACCCCCCAGAATCGTGAGGTTTCGGGTCAGTAATACGAAGGCCAAATTATAAGAAAAAATATTGAGTCTAAGTGACTGCTCATTAGCATCAAACTTTAAAGTTTGTTTTTTTTTTGCAAAAGGGTCATTCCATGTCAACTCAACCAGTTTTTTGACAATTGTTCACCGGACCCTCTCAGATCTTTTTGAAATTTTTAGGGCTTGTTGTACATTCAAAGTTGAGTGATTCCTGAAAATTTCAGACCATTTGGTCAAAAACTTTGTGAGATATGATTTTTTAAAGTTTTAAGGGTAGTCACGAGTTCGCGTAACATTTACATTTTCGCGATATTTGAACGTGAATATTTCAAAAACTAAAAGAGTTATCAGGCTGAAATTTTCAGCATTTACTCATTGTTTTATCATGAGTTGAATGACGTATTTATCTTAAGTGTAGTTTGCAAAAAGAATGCCCTAAAAATTTCCAAACATTGCACTTCAGACAGTTTTCATCTGTACTTGACCCAGTATAGCCAAGAACCTATCAGACACGAAATGATGTTTGTTATACAGTTAGTTAGTAACATATATGTGTAAACTATTTTGATAGAGAATTCCTGTTAATCAATAAATAGTGTACTCATGTTGGGCCCCTTTAAGCATCATGGTCTGCTTTTCTCTCATAAAACCAAACTTTCTCACTGTTTGTCAACTATGAGCTGGATGTAGAGACATCAATAGCAGCAAATCGTGATGTATCAAGGGTCGGTCACGTTTCTTTGAAACATTTGAACAGTAAAAAGTGTAGTCCAGATGATTTAAACAACTTGTCAAACACTGCTGCTGATATTATTTTAAAGATGTGATGACGGCATGCTAGAAGTAGAAGGCGTTTGTCAAACATCCGCTGAATAACTGTTATGGCGCCAGTTTGAACTCCTGTGCTAGAACTTGTATCAAAACAAAGACCAGCCAGCCATTCTGGGACACCTTTCAACTCATGTAGTATCTGAACCACAGCTTTACCCATTAATTCACCAGTTGATCTTGGAAGTTGTAGAATTGTCAGAAGCTCTTCAACCTTCACTCAAGACACAACAATTGGCATTCGATCAACTAGCTCGTCTGATTGGCCACCAACATCTGGTAGTAACTTTCCATCAAAATGAGCAACTTATGGTGTGCCTGGCACAAACATCTCCTTCTGGTTTACTGTGACTGATTGGCAAACATTTTTTCTAGCTCTATATATTGTACTTGTTGACAGCATTACTGTTGTTGATTCATCAGCTGGAAAAATTCAACTTTCAACTCCATCTGCCTATCACTTCTACAGCCTTTGTTCTTGCCAAGCTTAACCTATCTCTCGTACAATGCTTTCAGCTTGGCAACAGCATTAGGTTTCTGTGTCGTTGGGATGTGCGCTATAAACCATATAGCAGAAACTTCATCGATCACATTTGAGCAGCTTTCAGAGAGAGAAAGCTTCTGACTCTTCAAGTAATAAAGCAAACGACGCAGAGTGAGCCCCATAGTTGGTAGGCTGTTAGAACAAGTGATTAAATCAAGAGATGCTAACTGTTGACCAATCAACCAGACATCGATTTCAGATCTAGTTTTGAAAGTCTTTTGAGGTACAGATGCCTTATTAATTATTACTATATTCAATGCACACAGGACCATTATATAGCTATAAAATGGTCTTGTGTGTATTGAATATAGTTAGCATAATTATTCATAATAAAATGACTACAAGTTTAAATATATATAACATCAGTTATATATAAATTGTGTATATTATTAGTCCAATACTTTATACAAATATATAGATCTTTGTTTGTTTGTGCTTTGTATATGGCTATAAAATCATCAATAAATTTTTCTCTAAGAGTTAGACCGGCAAAACTCATGCCTAGTCTATGCTTACGAATATGCCAAAAGAAGGAGACCCTTTGAGAAGTCTGTTAATGTCAATCTTTTTGACTGAAATTTTTACTGGTTACCTAATACATCAATCCTCATCCATTAATGCCCTATGCGGTTAAATTTGAAAAAAAAAATTTTTTGAAACACTCTAATACACAGTTACCCATGTGGCCCTCGAAACAACTATTTTAAAAATTGTGCTGAAGTGTCAACACCCAGTCACGTCTTACAAAAAATATACAAAGACAAAACTTTTAGCTTTTGAGTTATTTCCAGGACAGTATAAAGTGCATTGAAGGGAATAGATTCAATTTGTGAGGAAATAAAAGTTGTTTTAAATGATGACGTTTTTCTCCCATATGTCATAGCGTTAATCACCTCATTTATTATTTATTTTTATAACCTAAAAACACTTAAGTCTTCTAATTTCTTATTTAGTTTTTTTTGAGAGACAGTTTTCTTTTAATTGGAACCGTCTGGTATTTCTCTTGTTCAAAACTCAAAACAAGTTTTATAATTTGAAACTTACGTCACGTCACAAAGGACTAGTCTGCTAAAATTGAAAAGGTAGAAACTTATTTCATTCAAATAGGACATACCTTACAAAAAGTGGGCTTTCTTCAGGGCCGATTCTAACGGCGAGTGCACTGGAAACCGATCGGAAAATGCAAATGTGTACCCTTTTTAAAGCCACTCATTTAATTAAGAGGGTCAACATTTGTTTTCTGCCTCAAGTGGCTCAATTGACGTGACTTTTATCTATTTATTTACTATTCTAGGTACCTCCTCTTTTAAAACCACTCGAAGTTAAAGAAAGAGAAGAAACTTGTTATATGAATTGCGCTTGGTCACCATTGGTAGGTGAATTCCTTTTGACAACAAGTAGAATGTGTTGTTTCCCCTTGGCTATTACTTGCATATGAGTTGCCATGGCATCACTTGTAAATAAATAACCCCTGCTAAACTCTAAAATTTGGCATATATTTAGGCAGTATTATACAATTGTATAGTGTTCCTATTATTGTTTTTTTTTATATGCTGTGTAAAGGAAGTTAAGTTTCATTAACACTAGAACGACGACAGCGGTCATTTTGACCGCAACGATACTTTGTGGTTTAATTACTTCTAAGCGGCTAACCCCAGACTATTGAAATTGTATGAATTTACATATCTTTATAACATTGTTAAAATTATAAAAGATGTGTATAGTTGGTTTTATAATAATCAAAAAAAAAAAAAACAAGTTTAACCTAGAACGACTGCAGCGGTCAAAATGACCGCCATACTGGTTTATGTCTTGTGACGCTGTCAGCTGACGTCAAATTGTTGCCAAAAGAACATCCATCGTTGGTGCGATAAGACAGAATCAACGAGAGTTGCCAATGAATTTGTAAAGACACAATTCCAGACAGACCCGTAGCTTCCGTGGTTGGGGGGCCGCCCCCCCCCTGCGTTTTTTCTGCCCCCCCCCTTCCGCTTATTTGTTCTACAATGGTACAAAAAGAAGCCGTTGAAAGCCAAAACAGTATATCTGCATATTGATTACCTTGCATAAACATATTGAATTTAATGAAACAAAAAAAATCCAGAAACTGAGCAGTATAATTTTTGTAAGTGTGGAGCGGACGATCTGGACCAAATGAGCCGTCTGTACACAAGGAGATCAGCATCACGAAGATAGCCAGTCTATATCTTCTACAATGTTCTGGACTTTACGGCTATAAACACATTTATATTATTTCGATTATGCATATATTTCTGCATTCCTAGGCGGTCTAATATTTTGAACCTTGTTCACAAATTGAGATCGCCTTACTGTGCAACAAAAAGCAATTTATAGCCCCCTTGCCCCCTCCCCCATGAATACGCCCATGTATATATATATATATATATATATATATATATATATATATTATTGACTATAGCTGTTGTAATGTAAATTAAGCCTAGCTAGAAATACAGCAGTAAAGTAGATAAATAAACACCGTTACATATTTGACGAGTAGATTACCACACAACAGGCGGCTATCCGATCATTTGATGAGGGCTCACAAGATGGGTCCCTTGGCTTTGGAAATGTATTCTGTGGAGGAAATGTTGTAAGAGTGGGGCCCCAGATTACATAGTTTGTCAGGGGCCCTTGAGTCTTCATCGTTAACTACGGGGAGAGTAAACATTTATACAAAAGTAAGTTTGCTTGTAATATGTAGATTGATCAAAACTAATTGTCCGCACACACACACATATGACACAATCAAACATAATGAGTTTCAATACACACCACAGACAGACACTGTGTACACGACCGTCTTAATATAACTATTACATCCGGGGCCAAAATAATTTTAAAATGATTCAATTTGTCTCGGAGTGGGAGTCCTTCAAAAAAGACGATCATTATATATATATATATGTATCAATGCACGGCCATTATTCTGGACAGGCAATCTTCGCGACCACCTTGGACCCCGCAATGTAAAAGAGCTCCACACTTCAAGTATAAATTATTTTTAACTCGGATGCTAGTAAAGTACATTTACTTATAGTACCACGAAATATCTCTAAAGCTCTGTTCACAGGGCCCCTAATTGCATCAAAACGGCAAAGTGTTTATGCATTTTAATTTGATTTTAATCTTCTCAGACGGACAGAAGATGAGTTGAATATTGTAAACTTCACATTCAGAAGATCTGTTAAAAATTAGAAACAAAATCAAACAAGCTATCTTAGCCAAAATTGGCTTTAATAACATTCACTAGACTTACTTTTTTTTTCACAATAATGAAGTGAAATATTTAAAGTAACATGTTAAGCATAAATTTTTAAGATAATAAATATTTAAAACAAATGTGTATCTTACTCTAAGTATTTTTTTTGTCTTTATACCGCACTGTAATGCAATACAAGCTATTAAAAAAGTCACGTTTTCTTTATGATTAAAATAATACATATATGTAATTGTGATGGTAATCTCAAATTATTAAAGTAGTTAATATAAATAAACACGAAAAGAAAATATTCATACAAAACATTACAAAACACACACATGAATGAAAAAGTTTATTCAAAAGTTTTCTTTGACTTCCTTGACCTAATTCCTTCACCACTTTCATGCGCACTTTTTTTTTGGGAGGCCTTCCCCCCCCCCCCCCGGTCTATTTCCAACTTTTCATCTTCTGCTCACAAGATCTACTCCAAGAGGTATTTGGGCGGCAAACCTCACTATGGACAGCGGTTCCACTGCAGAGCCATTTTCGTGATGTATTCTAGAGTTTTCTTCAGTGAGTGGTCAATACATCTCCATTTTCTTCTGAGCACTTCTACATCCATGGGATCTTGGTTTGCCAGCTGCCAGAGATCTCCGTTCTTGAATGTATCTAGTCGCCTTTACTTTAAGATATTTAGTTATTTTTTACTAACAAGCAGAAAATAGCGAAGGCATGAAGTAATCTATTTATAGTTATCGGAAAAATTCGAAATGACGTTTTTTCGTCGTTGAGAGCTATTGGGGAAATTAAAATATCCCAGGCTACATTAGTCGTTACAGGAGTAGGTCCGTAAAGGTAGTTGCCATGGGCAGACGATTCCAAGAGGAAACCTAGCGATAGAGGCGTCTTGATACGGTATAAAGCCGACAGATATATTTATAGAGCCCCTCAGTTGATACTCAACCCAGGCTCCGAGAATGATCATGTCTGTCGCTCCTGTATGGTGAAGGGGGCGCGTTAGGGTCATGTTGATATGATATATAACATACATTAACCTGTCTATGCAGAGCGTTTGACATTTTCTCTAGAATCCACGTATTTCACATCGAGCGTTTTACATTACACAAACACACGTCCTTTCTTTAAATAGTTCTTCTATCGGTTTAACAACAAGCTGAGACTGTGTCCAGTATAGTCATGAAATGAAACACTTATAGAGAACTAACTTACGTCCTTGTGTCGTGCTAGTAACTGGACTGGTCCACCCTGTGATATGCCAGATCTGAGCACTTAAAATATCACAAGATCCCTGATTCCCTAACTCTCCGTACAATGAAGACAATGACAGTCGACAAGGGGTCTCAACCTACTAATGTACGCACCGAGCGGACAATCCATGTGAGATACACCACATAAAAAAATATATTTTTTAAATTTTTACAGAATTTGGTTAACATGAAATAATGATGTTGAATATTAATGTTAGAATTGAAAATATTTTATAATTAAAATAACTGTACAGTCATCACAACTTATCGTATTCATAAAGTTGAAAACCATGGCCTAGATGTTTTAATTTCAATGCAAATAACTAGGGCAAGGTTAAAGAAAATTGTTGAGGAACGTGATTTCGACAATTTTTCAAATTGTGTGTCTCACAATTTTTCACATGTTTGCCGTGACGTATGTTATACACTATGTAAGTAAATGTAAAAGTTTTAACAAATGCTCGGAGAACATTCACGTTCATACAAACGATTTTTTTAAAAAAGTTGTTCACATTTAATCGCATACATTTTATTTTGTGTTTTAAACTTGAACTTGATCAAAAGGAAATACTATCCCAAACATCGATTTATATGTTGATATACTCAATTCTTTTAAATTTGGGATCGAAATGTCCAGTGGTGACTTACATTTGATTCAAGAACGGAACAATAAATTGTTAAACATTATTTTCGGTAAGTTTATGCAATAATTTTTTTAATGATGTAATGATAGACCTTTCTGTCTATGTATTCTTTATTATTTGTAGACGAAATTGTAAAATGTAATAAGTTTACACGCTACTATAGATTACTTAAGCTTCTAAAATATCATACTTAATGGCAAAAAAAATCAAATATTTACTTTAGAAATATTTTCTGTATGTTGTTTAATGTGTACAGAGGTACATTGTATTTGTGTATTTTCTGTACGTAATTAAATGTCAGGGGTAAATTTTATTTTGTGTATTTTTAAAGAAACTAAAATTCTCAATGAAAGATACAACTTACAGAATTAAAATATGAAGTTAACATCAAACAATATATATTTTGGGGTTAACATGTTAAAATATTGATATCTAAGAATATTATTATTCAGCTTCAAAGTATTATTTTTAGTTTCTTACAGTATTTGTATATCATAAATATTTAAAAAATATACTCATCATGAAAATAAATATTGCTGTTATAATTATTTGTTGTTGTTAATGTATAAGTTTATTATTTAGAATTTAGAACATGAAGAAACTTTATGTTTACTAACAGAGACACACGCATGTTTTTAGTGTATTGGGTAAAGTAGGAATTGTTGGAACTAGGGTGCAGTGGCCCAACTAAGAAGATATAATTTTAATAATCCAATAATCCTAATCCCCCACAATCGTGGACAATCCCTCCCTGCAGTAAGACGGTCTTGATGAAGGTCTGGACAGTAACTTAAATTAAAAAAAAAAATATATAAAAATGTGATGTACTAAGGGACACAACAACACATTTATTTTATCTCAGCTATCTCCCTTGGCGCAGTACCATCTCCCCACTGCTTTCTTCATCATTTAAACAATTCTGTTTCTGAACACCAAATTGGTGCCAATCCTATAGTCTATGTACATCATCAGCAGTAGCAGTAAGAAGTAACAAAGTATTATTTGTATTATTTTTAGTTCAAAATAAGGCGCTTAGGAAAAAAAAAATGTTCTAGTATTTGAAAAAAATGAAACTCTCTACATGAACTGAGAAATTCAAATAGCCATTGATAGTGGTCACAACGATATATATGAGTGTGTGTCTGTGTGTGTGTGTATGTGTGTCTGTATTTGTCTGTGTGTCTGTATGTGTATGTGTATGTGTGTCTGTGTGTGTGTGTCTACATGTGTATGTGTGTCTGTGTGTGTCTGTGTGTTTCTGTGTGTGTCTGTGTGTATCTGTGTGTGTGAATTTGTTAATATTTAATACATTTTTTAAAAAATATTTTAGGCTTGACCGGGGATTGGACCCTCTACCAATTGAACATGCGTCGAGTTCACCATCGAGTTCACTATCGACTTAGCTATAAGAGGAAATAATTATTTATTTTTATTATACTAGCGAATGATAGTAATCCAATGCACACACATTCACATACGCAATAATACAGGCAGGATACTTCCTACTGCCGAACTTGGAAAGGGGCGGGGCATAAAGAGACATGTTAATTATATGAGAACTTTTCATATTGAGAGGGGGAGGGCGTCAATAAATTAAGTAAATAGCACAGGGCGCCATAGTAGCCAGCTACGACCTTGCAGATTCACTCACAGACAAAATGTCCGCTAGGAGCATTGGGATTCACTTTACACTGGGGAGTACCACTCTACATGTCATGTCAACAAACAAGGGCCCCCACTAGAAAATTGGGCCCATTCTAGTATTAATTTCAATTAATATCGATGCGAAGTGGGCTCCGACATCTACTTTTGCTCAAGGCTAAAAACATTTCTAGAATTGTCTGCTCATTGCCCAATATTTCCTTAAAAACGGTCCTGTATCTCGGAATGTTTTTTTTTTAAATTTCCTTATTTCAGAAAATTAACCGTTTTTGTTTATTTAATATTCAACTTTAGGTTCACATCTATGCTTTAAGCGTATTTGTCTAGAATTGAAAAGAAATGTCGAAAGAATTAAGAAATGAATATATAATATTTACCTTATATAGTTTTTCAACACAGGCTTGCATTGCACTAATTTCCGTTTAAATAAATTGCATACATTATCCCCCTTTAAAAAAAACAAACAAATAGTTAACGTTTGAATCAAACAATTTTAAAACAAGAAACAAATTAAACACAAAATCGTTGTTTAAATTTCTCAACGAATGACTAGTGGTACACAATTCTATAAATTGACAATCACTAATGATATCATAAAAATGTACTTCTAAATGCATTAAAACGTCACAAGAATACATGAATGAAATAATTTATGGTAATGTATTTTTGTTCATAACAAGCTAAATATGGTGAAGAATTGCGGAAACAAAGCAATCTATTTTTAGGAAATCGGGAAAATCTCAAATGACAAGAGTTTTCGATCAAATATCAAAGTTCACATTTAGTTATAAATGCCGAAGTTGCCTAGCAATACATGCTTTTTAATCATTGTTGCTAGACAGTTTTGGACCAAACTCTTTAAAAAAGAAAGCCGCACAAAGTAGCACATATTCTTTTTGGCTACATTTCATTTACTAATTTGGAATTTGCTTTAGGTAGCGCATTATGGCAACAATGGTTCTGATACGACACACAGCCGACCGTTACTTCTTAGCCCTGTGTCTGACACTGGTCCCTAGAGTTTAACCGTTCACTAAAGACCCCCCCCCCACTCATACAGATAAAGTGTTCATAAGACATGAAGCCCACAAAAATATATTTAGATACACACATTGACTTCTCTCCCTTGGCCCCGTGGATTGAGACGTAATACTAAAGTCGCTACTGATCTTGTACAATCCATTTTGATATAACCAGGTTATAAAGTAGCACTAAGACTTTGTAAACTTAGGCAAGTGTAAACTACGACCTAGGGGCCTGTTTAGTCCAGCCCTCAAAACGTTTCAGAGTAAAACACAGCGATATACTTTTATGTTATGTTGTTAACATTTAATTTGCATCATTTCATGTCTCCACTCAATTCATCGGCTCTTGGTGCTGTTCATCAGGCAAATTCACAAACCTAAAGTGGCCCGCGATTGAAAAAAGTTTACCCACCCTTGAGCTATAACATGGTAAGTAATACATTTCGGTGTTCATTATTATTGTTTTAGAAATATTTCCCTTCATAATTTAAAAAAAAAATCTCTTGTCTCTCTGTGGGCCTCGAACCCGGGACTTTCATGACTTAAGTGGTGCGCTATTCACCGCACGTTAGCCATTCAAGCCATTAGATGCAATGGGATTAGTTTAGTGAAAGGGTCAAGGCCAATCAAGCACGCACAAGGGGCGGCAAGTAATTTTTCAAAAATTTATTTTGATAAAAAAATCTGGTCTGTTTAAGCAAAGAGAACCACAGTAGGGTAAAAAGAATGGGGGGAAAAGATGTAAGAGTTATGCCCAAGATTCTATGGGGAAACAGGTGTAAGAGTTAGGCCTTTGATTCTATGGGGAAACAGATGTAAGAGTTAGGCCTAATATTCTATTGGGAAACAGATGTAAGAGTTAGGCCCTAGATTATATGGGGAAACAGATGTAAGAGTTAGGTCCTAGATTATATGGGGAAACAGATGTAAGAGTTAGGCCTGAGTTTCTATGTGGAAACAGATGCAAGAGTTAGGCCCTAGATTCTATGGGGAACAGACGTAAGATTCAGGCCCTAGATTCTTTGGGGAAACAGGTAAATGAATTAGGCCCTAGATTTTATGGGGAAACAGACGTAAGAGTTAGGCCTAATATTCTATGGGGAAACAGATGTAAGAGTTAGGCCCTAGATTATATGGGGAAACAGATGTAAGAGTTAGGTCCTAGATTATATGGGGAAACAGATGTAAGAGTTAGGCCTTCGATTATATGGGGAAACAGATGTAAGAGTTAGGCCTTCGATTATATGGGGAAACAGATGTAAGAGTTAGGCCCTAGATTATATGGGGAAACAGATGTAAGAGTTAGGCCCTAGATTATATGGGGAAACAGATGTAAGAGTTAGGCCTTCGATTATATGGGGAAACAGATGTAAGAGTTAGGCCTTCGATTATATGGGGAAACAGATGTAAGAGTTAGGCCCTAGATTATATGGGGAAACAGATGTAAGAGTTAGGCCTTCGATTATATGGGGAAACAGATGTAAGAGTTAGGCCCTAGATTATATGGGGAAACAGATGTAAGAGATAGGCCTTCGATTATATGGGGAAACAGATGTAAGAGTTAGGCCTTCGATTATATGGTGAAACAGTTGTAATAGTTAGGTCATATATTCTATGGTGAAACAGATGTAAGAGTTAGGTCATATATTATATGGGGAAACAGATGTAAGAGTTAGGTCATATATTATATGGTGAAACAGATGTAAGAGTTAGGCCTAATATCCTATGGGGAAACAGATGTAAGAGTTAGGTCATATATTCTATGGTGAAACAGATGTAAGAGTTAGGCCTAATATTCTATGGTGAAACAGATGTAAGTGTTAGGTCATATATTATATGGGGAAACAGATGTAAGAGTTAGGTCATATATTATATGGTGAAACAGATGTAAGAGTTAGGCCTAATATTCTATTGGGAAACAGATGTAAGAGTTAGGCCCTAGATTATATGGGGAAACAGATGTAAGAGTTAGGTCCTAGATTATATGGGGAAACAGATGTAAGAGTTAGGCCTGAGTTTCTATGTGGAAACAGATGCAAGAGTTAGGCCCTAGATTCTATGGGGAACAGACGTAAGATTAAGGCCCTAGATTCTTTGGGGAAACAGGTAAATGAATTAGGCCCTAGATTTTATGGGGAAACAGACGTAAGAGTTAGGCCTAATATTCTATGGGGAAACAGATGTAAGAGTTAGGTCCTAGATTATATGGGGAAACAGATGTAAGAGTTAGGCCTTCGATTATATGGGGAAACAGATGTAAGAGTTAGGCCTTCGATTATTTGGAGAAACAGATGTAAGAGTTAGGCCCTAGATTATATGGGGAAACAGATGTAAGAGTTAGGCCCTAGATTATATGGGGAAACAGATGTAAGAGTTAGGCCCTAGATTATATGGGGAAACAGATGTAAGAGTTAGGCCTTCGATTATATGGTGAAACAGTTGTAAGAGTTAGGTCATATATTCTATGGTGAAATAGATGTAAGAGTTAGGTCATATATTATATGGGGAAACAGATGTAAGAGTTAGGCCTAATATTCTATGGGGAAACAGATGTAAGAGTTAGGTCATATATTCTATGGTGAAACAGATGTAAGAGTTAGGCCTAATATTCTATGGGGAAACAGATGTAAGAGTTAGGCCCTAGATTATATGGGGAAACAGATGTAAAGTTAGGCCCTAGATTATATGGGGAAACAGATGTAAGAGTTAGGCCTAATATTCTATGGTGAAACAGATGTAAGAGTTAGGTCATATATTATATGGGGAAACAGATGTAAGAGTTATGTCATATATTATATGGGGAAACAGATGTAAGAGTTAGGCCTAATATTCTATGGGGAAACAGATGTAAGAGTTAGGCCCTAGATTATATGGGGAAACAGATGTAAGAGTTAGGCCTTCGATTATATGGGGAAACAGATGTAAGAGTTAGGCCCTAGATTATATGGGGAAACAGATGTAAGAGTTAGGTCCTAGATTATATGGGGAAACAGATGAAAGAGTTAGGCCTTCGATTATATGGGGAAAGAGATGTAAGAGTTAGGCCCTAGATTATATGGGGAAACAGATGTAAGAGTTAGGCCTTAGATTCTATGGTGAAACAGTTGTAAGAGTTAGGTCATATATTCTATGCTGAAACAGATGTAATAGTTAGGTCCTAGGTTCTGTGGGGAAACAGATGTAAGAGTTAACCCTAGATTCTATGGGGAAACAGATGTAAGAGTTTTGCCTTAGATTATATGGGGAAACAGAAGTAAGAGTTAGGCCCTAGATTCTTTGTCTACACAGATGAAAGAGTTAGGCCTTCGATTATATGGGGAAAGAGATGTAAGAGTTAGGCCCTAGATTTTATGGGGAAACAGATGTAAGAGTTAGGCCTTAGATTCTATGGTGAAACAGTTGTAAGAGTTAGGTCATATATTCTATGCTGAAACAGATGTAATAGTTAGGTCCTAGGTTCTGTGGGGAAACAGATGTAAGAGTTAACCCTAGATTCTATGGGGAAACAGATGTAAGAGTTTTGCCTTAGATTATATGGGGAAACAGAAGTAAGAGTTAGGCCCTAGATTCTTTGTCTACACAGATGTAAGAGGTAGGCCCTAGATTTTTTTTGTTAATATCTAATAAAAATAAAATTAGTTCATATAACTATTAAATCACCTTTGTGACCAACCAGCGATACATTAAACATTGTATCTAACTAGAAGAACGAGACACATTCTAAGTAGTTCAGTACAACAGACGGCTTACTATTTAGGTGTTTAAATCAATAAACTTTTATTTTAGAGCTATGGGTAAATTTTGATGGAAATAATTATAATGAAACAAAGTAAATATATTTATATTGGTAAAAAAAAATATAGCATTACTGCTTTAAAAAATCATATATTTCAAACCATGGCCCAGTTACATTATATATTTCTATAAATAACAGGAAGTTTAGTTTAAACTGAGCCCGTCAACCCTGATAAAAATCACCGAAGCCGAACATGGCCTTGTGAAAATTCGCCAGTATATAACGTGTAAATCTAGGAAAATTTAGCTACTACTCAATTAATTTTTTTCTATAGATAATATAAACAAAGTACAGTTGTATGTTTTGGTTTTAGTAACATTTAAATCTAGTTAAATGAATTTAGAAAAAAAGAAAAGTGCATCTCATATTTCGATTTAAATATTAATTGTTACATTTAATTTAAATGTCATATTTCAGTAAAAAATGTCAAGTATTTACATAAATTTGATTCAAGAACATAAACAAATGTTGTTAAACCATGTTCTAGGTAAGTTTTTACGTGATTTTGTTCCAATTTTTTTACGTAATGTTTAGAGCAATGAACATCGTCATTTCTTAAGTTTAAGTAAAACTTTTTTAAAACTTGTATAGTCAGTGAAACTACTTTTTTCCATTATTGTCTTCATACATTCATGTCAAACACTATAAAACAAATGCATTAAAAACATTCCAGACATGTTATATTGTAATAGAAACAATTTCGTAACAACTGACATGAACAATTCTTTATATCAACCAAACTTGAACAGGTTAACCAATGATAGTAGTGTAGAACAATGAGAGTAATCCTGAACAATGAGAGTTGTCTAGAACAATGAGAGTAGCCTAGAACAATGAGAGTAGTCTAGAACAATGAGAGTAGTCTAGAACAATGAGAGTAGTCTAGAACAATGAGAGTAGTCTAGAACAATGAGAGTAGTCTAGAACAATGAGAGTAGTCTAGAACAATGAGAGTAGTCTAGAACAATGAGAGTAGTCTAGAACAATGAGAGTAGTCTAGAACAATGAGAGTAGTCTAGAACAATGAGAGTAATCTAGAACAATGAGAGTAGTCTAGAACAATGAGAGTAGTCTAGAACAATGAGAGTAGTCTAGAACAATGAGAGTAATCTAGAACAACCTCTTTTAGACAATTAGACAACACAAGAACAACCTTTATTAGACAAACACCTAATATAAACCTTGTCATCATGATACTTATAACAAACATTTTACCTTGTTAAAAGAACTTTATACTCCAGGTAAATATAACCTAATCATTTTTTCATCAACTAAATTTATCAATTTTTCTCAATTTTTTTTTATGATTAGATAAAATCCAATGTGACGGATGCCATGAACGAAAAGACAACTACTATATAAATGTGCCATGCCGTCACGTGACCCACTGCTATGAATGCAGTCAACATACCAACATATGTAGTCAATGTCAACAACATATTACAACTACTATGACCTGGTGGGACGTCTTTCACCAGGAGACTGTGACTTAAATTTTGTATATTCAATACATTTAATGTTTGGATAATTAAAAACCTTATATAATATTCCTATAGATAACGTCTTTGTGTTTATTCATGTTATAGTCTAGAACTCTGCCTTAAGTCACGGAATACATGTTTATTGAAATTGTAAGATTTAATTAATTACATAAGCATCATAAACTATCACAATTTGTATTATAATTACTTTATGATTTAACAATAAAAGTGTTATGTAAAATATGAAGTTTAGCATAATTTCAAAATTATCTTTAATATATCATATAGTGAGCAGTAAAAAATAGTTTGTTTTTGTCTATAAAATTGCAGTATGTGTATATCATAAATTTTTCATAAAATTTATAAATATTTTATTATCTTGTTAATTTATTTCGTTAATTTCTTTATATTTTCTGTTGCTTAATACTTTTGAATATTAACAACCGATATTAAATCTGTCTCTATTTAATAATATACTTGGTTATATATATATCATAAGTCATTAGCTGCTCTTCGAGAAGCTTTAAGCGCCTCCTCACTGACGACGATCCTGGTGACTGTATTTATGACCACGTGTGTTTATAATTGGCATGGGAAAAGAATCATGGCGTGTTAATGAATGATAGAATACATGATCAGTTCATTGACGACTTACTAGTACATTCTTTTAAAATACACTTTTCAACTTTCATAATTATTTTTACATCCATTTCTGAATGAGATGATATAAACCATGTTAACATAATACAAATCCCCCAAAGAAATACGAACACATCTGATATGTAAACAAATATAAAATAACTTTGTTTGAGTTTCTCCGTATTGTATGGCGGTCACGTGACTGGTCACGTAGCGAACGTCTGACCTTCTTTCCGCACAACTAACGTAATCGGGGGAGATCGAAACGGTGACCATCGGTCAACAGTCGAGCGCTCTACCACACGACCATTCGTCCCACCATGAAAACATGATTTGAAGTGTCTTCTTACTTTATTAAAACATTTTATGTTCATCTGCAATACTTTAACTTGTAGATGTATGTTTTGTTTATCATTATAACGTACTGGTTGTATACCAACTGACAATACACTGACATGATTTTGTGAGATTTGTTTATATGTAATTCAAAATATTTTTTGTTCCTAATGTATCACTCTTGTGACCAACCAGCATGATAAAAAAGATTTTGTATTAAGCTACACGAGTTCGACACATTCTAAGTAGTTTAGTAAAACAGATATCCACATTAAGGTGTTTAACTGAACAAAATTTTATTTATAAGTTGTGGTTATATTTTGATTTAAATAATTATACAAGACAAAAGGAAGAATATAGCAAAAAAAAAAAAATAGCATTACGGCAATAAATATTGATCTATCACATAAAATGGCCTATTTACTTTACTTCTTTTTTATAAACAACAATAAGTGATGATAACGTCTGCGTCAATGCGAATAATCAATAAATGCTCGGACAGTTGTTTTTTTTTTAACATCGATTATTGGATAATTGACTTTGGCCCACCGAATTAAGAGGGAAACCGCCTAGTATAAATAAAGAAGGAGTTCTGCTGTATTGAAAACTGAAACTCTTACACTTGTATGAGTATGAGAGATATAGCTAGAGGTCAATTTTATTTTATATTGTATATATTAGTTAACCAAATCGCGATTGTATTTTCTGGTTTTAGTAACTATTTTAAATCTAGTTTAGTGAATTCAGAAAAAAAGTGTAACTCAAATTTCGTTTTAAATATTAATTGTGACATTTATTATTTTAAATGTCATATTTCAGTTGAAAATGTCAAGTGTTGACAGAAATTTGATTCAAGAACAAAAAAAAATATTGCTAAACCATGTTCTGGGTAAGTAAGTACTGATATTTCTTTCTCATTTTGATATTAATACATCATGCTTAAATATCATTTATTCTGTTTTTTACGTACTGTTTACAGCAATGAGCATCGTCATTTCTATGTTTAAAGTCAAACGTTTAAACCTTGTACAATTTTAATTTTATACAATACAGTCAAACAATGCAAATAAACATGACATTAAAAAATATCGCAGACAAGTTACATTATACGTGGAACAATTTCGTACCAAATGTCGCAAAAAATTCTTTATATTAAATAATATTGCATAGGTCAACCTCTTTTAGACAATTACAATAGTCTAGATCAAACACTTTAGACAATTACAATAGTCTAGAACAAACACTTTAGACAATTACAATAGTCAAGGACAAACACTTTAGACAATTACAATAGTCTAGAACAAACACTTTAGACAATTGCAATAGTCTAGAACACACACTTTAGACAATTACAATAGTCTAGAACAAACACTTTAGACAATTACAATAGTCTAGAACAAACACTTTAAATAATTACATTAGTCTAGAACAAACACTTTAGATAATTACATTAGTCTAGAACAAACACTTTAGATAATTACAGTAGTCAAGAACAAACATTTAGACAAATAGACGATACCAGAACAGCCTCCATTAGCCAAAGTATCACGTTTTATACACCTTCTTATCATCAAACTTATAACTAACATTTTAACTCGTTTAAAAATCTATATACTCCTGGAGTATAAAATGTAAAATATCAACTTATCTTCTTTTCATCAACAAAATGTATACATTTTTTTTCCCAATTTATTTTCATGATTACAAAAAATCCACTGTGACGGATGCCATCAACAGAAACACAACTACCTTATAAATGTGCTGTGCCGTCACGTGACCAACTGTTATGAATGCAGTAAACATACAAACATATGTAGTCAATGTCAACAACATATTACAACTACAATGACATGGTGGGACATCTTTCATCAGGAGACTGTGACTTAAATTTTGTCGATTCAATTTTTTTTCTGTTTGTATATTTGAAAATGTATCATTAACTAAAATATATTCCGATTTAGCAAACACGGATACCACAATAACGAAGAATAAAACCGAAAGTGAATTTCTTTGTGTTTTGTTTATGTTAAAGACACAAAATATTTTTTATCGAAATCGAAATATTTGATTACATTTAATCACCAATAAACATCACATTTTGTTGAGATAAATGATTAAATGTTTTATTTTTGTAAATATAATAATTATTTGTACATTTGGTACAAATGTTATAGCTAAATTCTATTTGGATGTCAAACAGGAAGTTGAACTCTATCGGGTCACACCCCACGTACTATTCTTACGACGGGGGGGCCTAAATATTTAAGTTCGAACTCTCCAGCTTCATCCACTGGTCCCCAGAACAATGAGTATCCCCCCCAACTGTATGTGGTGGACCAGTGTTTCAGTGTTGAATTAAGAGACAGGTGGACCAGTGTTTCAGTGTTGGATTAAGAGACAGGTACTATGTAGAAAAAAAAATGTACATATGTAATGGGTTTACTCGTGTTAAGGGAGATAACTTCGTAGGGATTATTCATATTGACTCAGTTATCTCCCCTAGTATACTTGCCTATATCTCCCTTTGTAAGCCTTAGTATACTTGACGCGATTGTACTTTACCGATCTCCCCCCCCCCATTCCCGCCAATTCCCCCTCCCCCCCCCCCAGTCCACGAAAAGTCAATTCCCGTTAACCGTATAATTCACATATTGACTTTGTGACGTAGAAGTTGTAATGATTATACCGGCTATGAAGAAAAGTTGTCTTTGATTGTAAACAAATGATTAGTTGATTTCATTCAACCATTTAACATTATTATATATATATATCTATATATCTGTGTCCTCCTCTTCATTGTGAAATAAAATATAATACAATTGGTCATGTAGGTAGATAATAAAAAAAAACCTTGAGGGACAGAGTTTTAAAAAATAAATGTCAGACAGGTCCAGTAGCAACTAGACCAGTGGTGACCTAATGTTGCTCTTCAATAAGTTTTCAGCGCTTCCCCCCCCTAATGACGACACTGATAATTGTATTTATGGCATGTGTGTCTACAATTGACATGGGAAAAGAAATATGGCGTGTTAATGAATGACAAAACACAGGATCAGTTAATTGACGACTTACTGGTAAATGTCTTTAAAAATTTACATTTCAACTTTCATAATAATCCCTACATCCATTTCTGAATGAGATGATAAAAACCATGTTAACATAATACAAATCACCAGAGTAATACGAACACATCTGATATGTAAACAAATATAACACGAGAGTGTTTGAGTTTCTCTGCACAATATGGCGGTCACATGACTTGTTACGTAGTAGACGTCTGACATTCCGTACAACTGACGTAACCACGGGCGATAAAGCGGGGATTTAAACCTTGACCACACTCAGGTCAACAGTCGACAGTTTTACCACACGACCTTTGGCTTACTTTTGTTAAACATTTTATCTTCATCTGCATTACTTTGACTAGTAGATTTATGTTTAATTTATCATTAAAATAATTTACAATTCCAAAATTTCATCTCTGATTTTTTCTGGAACAAAATTGGGCGATCTATGACCAGAAAAAAAATATTACACCGAAATCACATTTAAATAAATCATAAAAGAAATGACACTATCAGCGCGCTGTGTTAAAATAATGAATCACTAACAGTAATTTCAATAGACACACAAGTAAATTTAAGGAATTAAATAAATTTTTTTATATGATTTCTTGTGGGGAAAAACGAGGAGTAGCAGGCCAATTCTAGGAAATTCTCTTCTTGTCGCATGAAATGTATGAATACAAATTCGTCTATGTCAGGTAAATGGCATTTGATGATAGACTTTGTCACTGAATTGAACCAATGCACCAAACGAGAGCGCACAGCTTTAGCTAAACAACATGATACAAAAGAAATGTTACATAACTTGCTTTGCCGTCAAATGTGTTATACAATACTTGCTTTTTATTCTTTCTTAGCTGACATTTCGTCCGATATTTTTAAAATACCGATTTAAAATATTTAAAAACACTGTACCAGATATGCCAGTGAAATAATGCCTATCAATGCAAATCAACAAAACTACAGCTGTACAACATAGGGTCATGCGACATGTTACATAGCCTACATAACTAGCGTCTATATTTATAACGGTGGAACATACTGAATTACAATAGGAATTTAGTATATCCCGTTCCCATTCATAACTTTTTGACGAAGTAGGCCAATCTAACATGTAGTATAGATTAAAAAATAACATTAAACTCTTATCTTATCTTGATTTCGATAACGCTGATTTAATATCTAATAAAATGGTGAGATGATTCAGTGAATAGAAATGAGAATTGAACTGAAAAAAAATATTAACCCTCGGAAATATTTCAATTAAATCACAAAACTTTAAGTAAGTGGCCTGTTTTAAAAATGTCATGTCTTTGACTGGGTGACCTATATAAACAGAATCTGGCTATCACCTTCATCAGTCTAAGGCTGTCACCAACCTGTTTGAACTTTCAGCAAGAGTTATATGTAAAGATAAAGGGTATGTTTGTTTGATTGTCACATACCGAAATGTAGAGTGAACTTTATTTCTAAAATGGAAGTTGATAACATGACTTGATGGAGTCACACGATTTGATTCGGATAAGCTGGCTACCTAGATACATACGCCATGTCCGACGTAATAAGAAACTTTTTTTATAAAAAGCATCGTGTTTTGTGAGTTAGAACCCACCCTCTTCCTAATTTTTTTTTCGCGACTGTCCGTTGGTATCCTTATCATCATATGTAAGTTCCTCCAATTCTTGGTTGTATCAATTGTAAAATTATATGACTCTATAGTCTCTCTCATGGTGTGCCCCTGTCTTGGTGTGTCCCAGCCCTGTTGTGCTTCTGTCTTTGTGTGCCCCTGTCTTAGTGTGTCCCAGCCTTGTTGTGCCCCTGTCTTGGTGTGTCCCAGCCCTGTTGTGCTTCTGTCTTGGTGTGTCCCTGTCTTAGTGTGTCCCAGCCTTGTTGTGCCCATGTCTTAGTGTGTCCCAGCCCTGTTGTGCCCCTGTCTTAGTGTGTCCCAGCCTTGTTGTGCCCCTGTCTTGGTGTGTCCCAGTCCTGTTGTGCCCATGTCTTAGTGTGTCCCAGCCCTGTTGTGCCCCTGTCTTAGTGTTTCCCAGCCTTGTTGTGCCCCTGTCTTGGTGTGTCCCAGCCCTGTTGTGCCCCTGTCTTGGTGTGTCCCAGCCTTGTTGTGCCCCTGTCTTGGTGTGTCCCAGTCCTGTTGTGCCCATGTCTTAGTGTGTCCCAGCCCTGTTGTGCCCCTGTCTTAGTGTTTCCCAGCCTTGTTGTGCCCCTGTCTTGGTGTGTTCCAGCCCTGTTGTGCCCCTGTCTTGGTGTGTCCCAGCCTTGTTGTGCCCCTGTCTTGGTGTGTCCCAGCCCTGTTGTGCCCATGTCTTGGTGTATCCCAGCCTTGTTGTGCCCCTGTCTTAGTGTGTCCCAGCCTTGTTGTGCCCCTGTCTTGGTGTGTCCCAGCCCTGTTGTGCTTCTGTCCTGGTGTGTCCCTGTCTTAGTGTGTCCCAGCCTTGTTGTGCCCCTGACTTGGTGTGTCCCAGCCCTGTCTTGGTGTGTCCCAGCCCTGTTGTGCCCCTGTCTTGGTGTGTCCCAGCCTTGTTGTGCCCCTGTCTTAGTGTGTCCCAGCCTTGTTGTGCCCCTGTCTTGGTGTGTCGCAGCCCTTTTGTGCCCCTGTCTTAGTGTGTCCCTGTCTTGGTGTGTCCCAGCCCTGTTGTGCTTCTGTCTTGGTGTGTCCCTGTCTTAGTGCGTCCCAGCCTTGTTGTGCCCCTGTCTTGGTGTGTCCCAGCCCTGTTGTGCTTCTGTCTTGGTGTGTCCCTGTCTTAGTGTGTCCCAGCCTTGTTGTGCCCCTGTATTGCTGTGTCCCAGCCCTGTTGTGCTTCTGTCCTGGTGTGTCCCTGTCTTAGTGTGTCCCAGCCTTGTTGTGCCCCTGACTTGGTGTGTCCCAGCCCTGTTGTGCTTCTGTCCTGGTGTGTCCCTGTCTTAGTGTGTCCCAGCCTTGTTGTGCCCCTGACTGGGTGTGTCCCAGCCCTGTTGTGCCCCTGTCTTAGTGTGTCCCAGCCTTGTTGTGCCCCTGTCTTGGTGTGTCCCAGCCCTGTTGTGCCCCTGTCTTAGTGTGTCCCAGCCTTGTTGTGCCCCTGTCTTGGTGTGTCCCAGCCCGTTTGTGCCCCTGTCTTGGTGTGTCCCAGCCCTGTTGTACCCCTGTCTTGGTGTTCCCCTGTCTTGGTGTGTCCCTGTCCTGGTGTGCCCCTGTCTTGTTGTGTCCTACCCTGTTGTGTCCCTGTCTTGGTGTGTTCCTGTCCTGGTGTGCCCCTGTCTTTGTGTGTTCCAGCCCTGTTGTGTTCCTGTCCTGGTGTGACCCAGTCTTTGTGTGTTCCAGCCCTGTTGTGCTCATATCCTGGTGTGCTCCTGTAAGCTTGGTTTAAAAAAGTAAATTATTTAAATAAAATATGTAAGCATGAAAATATATTTTATGTCTTGCTTATATGCACAACTTATGTCTTAGGGAACGTTAACTGGGGGGATTTTTTTTTGGGGGGGGCTGGTTAAAAACCTAGAAAAAAAAATTATTTGATAAGTTAATGGCTCTTCCACTAGATTGAAACAATGACAGACGATTTAATCATGGGAGTTTAAAACTAAAATAAAGAAGTCCATACAATTTGTAATTGTTGTGTTTTACCGACTTTTCACAGAAGCACTGAACGTCATCTTAATAATAGGTTAGGGTCAGGGTTATGGTTATTGGCGTGGCACAATAGCGCCTACAACAGCCTACTCTACAAAAAAAAAAGATAAAATAAAGATATATAATTGAATTCTTCTTCAAAATTGTACTACATGGTTTACATTTTATTTCTCTATTATTTAACATTTTATGGTCAAAGTTATTATATACACAACTCGTACATTCTATTCTTACGTTTTGACATAGAGGTAACATGAACATAATGTACCATGCAAAAAGGAATATAACAACAACATCGTTAGACATTTTGGTCTCAAGCATCGCCGCAACACTTTTTTACACTTTATTACAAATAACTGAACATTTCAAGTCTCCACACTTTATTACAAATAACTGAACATTTTACACGTCTCCACACTTTATTACAAATAACTGAACATTTCACGTCTCCACACTTTATTACAAATAACTGAACATTTCACATGTCTCCCACGGATAAGTCTCCGATCACAGTTAGAAATGTGATAACAATCGTTGAACATATTTGGATCATCAAAAAGTCACTGGCCAAAATCTTATCGGTCATGGACCACCAGGCTTGATTTGTCCATTCCATTCTATTTATATCACATATACATCTGCCTGGGACTGGATTCGAACCAGTTAAACCAATAAAATATTAGCAGGACTATATAAAAACACGTATTATATATATATATATATATATATATATATATATATATATATATATATATATTCAACAAATTTTTCTTTTATATGCTCTTTTCAATAAAACAATCTCTTGAAAACACACAGGAAACAGCCTTGAAACAAGATTGTCAAAAATAACATCAAAAATACGAATTAAATATCTATGTGTAACCTATACATTTTATGTCAGATATACACTGATCGAAAACATATCAATACATCCAACGTTATGGGCATACAGTTACTCTAGTACCACTGGTATATGTGTAAAAGCATATACATACATTTCAAGAATAAAAGAAAGAAATTTATTGTTATAAAAAATAATAAAACATACATAGGTATAGTTTAAACTTAATTTATCGGACAAATAAAATTCAACATTCCTAGTGCGGTATATGTACAAAAAAAAACGCTCATAGAATAAGAGAGTTGGTTTAAGTATTTTTAAAAACTAAACAAATAGCACGTGTGTGTATACAAGCTTTAAGTTAAAAGAAATTTATATTTTCTGTTTAAGTAACTATTTAAAATGTCACGTTGTGAATAAAATGACATTTTAAATTTCTCTTTACTTGATAACGGTTTAATTTACTTTAAATGTCCCATTATAGTTCAAAATGTCATGTGTTGACATAAATTTGATTCAAGAACGGAAAACAAAATTGTTAAACCTTGTTCTAGGTAAGTATGTACACGAATTTTGTTAATTTTCTTTACAATGCAGCGCATTATCTTTTATTTTGTTTTTTGTTTTCTAAGTAATATTAATAGCAATGAACATAGTCAAACTTTATAAAACTATTTACTAGTCAATGAAACGGCTGGTTTCGAGAGTTATTTTTATAAATTACAGTTGAACACAACATATATACATTACATTCAAACACAGCAAATAAATCACAGTTAAACGCAATATATAATCACAGTCAAACACAACATATAAGTCACAGTCAAACACAATATATAAATCACAGTTAAAAAAAACATATAAATTACAGTTAAAAAACATATAAATTACAGTTAAAACAAAACATATACATTACAGTTAAACACACTATATGAAAAAGACATTCAACATTGCAGATTGGTGAAATTATATTATACTTTTTTCGTCCACAAAGCCCCGTAGCATGAAAATTCTACAGCAAGGGAAGACATTCTACAGCATGGTCAAGGCCTATAGCAGGATGGGCCAGGAAATAAATGTTACTAAGTAGAACAAACAAGCAGAGTGGGCCAGACAAAGAGCAGGGGGCCCGCCCCTGACCCCTAACCCCCGCACGCTACGGGCCTGAGTACAAACAAACAATATATCTCATTCAATTAGACATGCCAGGAACAACATCTCCTCTGCAAACTAAAACCTTTTATAACCCTTGATTTCATTTTACTTCATGATCAATATTTAACCTCATTTTATGACATTTATACGGTTCTCCTTGAGAAAAAATCACTTTATCATCTGTTCATCTATTAATTGTTTACATTTTAAAACAAACAAACATTTGTGATTAGATAAAATCCAATGTGACGGATGCTCTCAACGAAAAGACAGCTACTATATAAATGTGCCATGCCGTCACGTGACCCACTGTTATGAATGCAGTCAACATACCAACATATGTAGTCAGTGTCAACAACATATTACAACTACAATGACGTGGTGGGACGTCTTTCACCAGGAAACAGTGAATTAAAATTTGATCTATTCAACACATTGTGTGTTTGGATGTTTGAACCCTTTTGGTAAACTAATTTGTGTTTAGATTTAGCAAAACTACATACCCCGATTATCCCGAAAGTGGATATCTATGTGTTTTGTTCATGTTATGGTCTAGAATTATGCCTAAAGTCATAAAACAAATTGTTAATGAAATCGTAAAATTTAATTAATTAGTTAATCACATACTGATTTTGAAATGAATAGTTTAGAAAATCTGTATTTTTAAAAATATGTCGTGTCTATATCGTTTCCTGTACAATAATTGTTGTAAGTCAATAGAAAATTAACCAAATTTTAAATTGGTGTTTAATAACTTCGAAATAGATTTTTTGTGAATAAGTTGCAGTAGATGTGTATCTTACATTTATCATACAAGTAAATAAAATTGTTATATCACATTCTTGTTACTTTATTATTTTTAACATTTTGTATTTAATAAAATAATTTTATTCTGAGTCAATTAATTTTTTTTATATATCTAAATATACAATGTTACGAAAACATAAGATATAATGCCATTTGGAAATTAATTAAATGGAGAGTAACACACTGAAATCTTAAAATAGACTAATTTAGATATAGTTTTCATTAAAGCACTCTCAAAATGTGCAAAATGTAAAACATAATACAATGTCAACACTTATAAATTGTCTTAAATATAACACAGTGAAAATTCACATGTATGGCTGCAATTCGCCGCCGTCATAAAAAAACATAATAAGACCCGGTCGTAGGGCTGAATGCCTGGACGTAGCCCCAAAATAAAAAGGAATAATGGTCTCTGCCTCGTATTCGAACATATACAGACGGCTCTCGGAATAATACACGTTCCGTTTAGACGGACCAGAAGCCATTACGAAAGAACAGCAAAAATAAACAACAGCGCTATAAATAAATAGTATAGTATCATGTGACATGTTTCAATTATCTGTTTGGCAGACACAACTATGAAAGCTTTTAATATTACATGGAGACATATACTGTATGACTCCACATAGGTTAGTGTGTTTTTATTCCATTCAAAATTTCCAAACGATAAGTCAAAAACAACAATCCAACATTTATAATTAATTATATAAGCAAATCAGACAATCAAACAAAAGCGCTGAAAGTTTATCTTATTTAATTATTTAATTATTCACCACCATAGGCGCAACTAGACCAAACTTTCGGGGGGGGGGGGGGCAAAATATCACTTGTATTAAAAAATAACATTATTTATATATTTTTATTTTATTTTAAACAAAATTTGGTCCAATCTTTTTTTTTTTTTATTTCGCCACTGTACATCCCTGTAATTAATATTCTCTGTTTATCATTACGGCTCCTAATACCAAACAGTAAAAATCATATTAAAAACGAGACACACCTTACTTAAAATTTAAAATAAATTAACATTTAATTAAAATATTACACTGGGAAAGTCTGTTCCTGTTAAGTAGGTCACAATAATGTCGTAGATACAAGGAACAAAATGAAAACTTCAGTAGAAAGAAGTATTTATATTAGGCATAATGTGCTTATGGATTTTTATTATTGTTATTAATAGCTTTTTTAGATTGTAAATGTTTATGTTTGTAGGTTATAATTTGTTTCTGTGCTGTGATGAATTAAGTAAGGACAAATTAAAATAACGAGAAGATTAGCTGGCTTTTAGCCAATTTACAGATAAATATTTTGTTCACAATACGAAATCAGTTTTATTATTAGAACAATTTCTTGATGTACAATTATTTCAATATAAAATTCTAAAGTTTGTTATTTTACATGTTTAGCCAACTCACATCTATTTGAGGAGTTTTTTCATAATTAAATCCAAAAGAATCTTTAAAAGAATTTTAACATAGAAGTAAAATACATTACATGATTCAAAATGGCGTGACCTTGGACTTGGCTTACTCGTACTAAACTGCAGACGACGAGGGCTGGCCTATATTGGCGAAGTGGTTTGTTGTAACATAGTGCAGACATGTTTGCAGTGAAGACATGTCACAAAACCACTGGATATTACGTACAGAAAAACAATCTTTCTTTAAAAGATAAACACATTAGTTGTTATACAATATTTTTTTCTCTTAATGTTTCTTATATCATTGTGATTCAAAAATAAAATTAGTTGTTTTATAAATAAGTTTTTTTTTCAAGTGAAGAATTCATTTTGTTAAATGCATTTCTTCCAAGTCTACAAGCAGACAGATTTTTTTTACATAATAGGGACATAGCTGTTAAAATTTAAATTAAACCAGTGCACCGCAATAGAGCGCACATCTTAATCGATAAAAGATAAATAAAATAAAAATACATGTTTAGATTCTTTTTTTCACACCTGTATTACACGGCTTACATTTTATTTCTCTGTTCTTAAACATTTTATTGTCAAAAATATAATAACACAACTCTTATATTCTAACCTTACATTTGAACAAAAAAGTGACATGGACTAAATGTAATTAGAATGAAAAATTGATATACAAATTTAGGCACAATATTGTTTATGATTTTAAAGAACCATTAACATTAATTAAATCCAACTCTATTTAAAGAATTAACAACCTAACATGATTCAAAATGGCGAGACCTTGGCAAACAACTTGGGTGACTCGTTATTACAACAGACGACGAGGGCTGACGTAAGGTGCGAATGGGTGGCGCCATGAAGGCTGTACACTGTCCATACGATTGTCAGAATCAGTGAAACAAAACTGAATTTTTTTATGACATAATACGTATCGTGTTGTTGATATTTTCCAGTCTCTTTAAGAAATAAAAAAAGTGAATTTAGTATCTTATGTTATTTTTTGTGTGTGGATATTTCAGTGTGTATACTTTTTTAATTAATGAATTAAAAGTGGAGACTAGTCTACTATTTAAACATATTGACTTTTATTTTAAAGTCTCTGTAAACATTAAATTGTATATCTCGGTGTTGGCTTCTTCAATGATTGCCACTAAACACGCACCCGAGAAAGATACCGCTTGGTAACGAAATATTTCATATGGATTAAACTGTAGCTCAGTTAAAACAGTTTTAATAAATAATAAAATTATCCGTTAATATATTTATGTATTTAACATCAACAAATAAACAGATTTATACAATTTAATATTTAGAATACAGTCTTTATTTATATTTTATTATCTAACATTTTCTTCATTAATATTCAAAGTTTGGATACAAATCTGACTTCTTCCCCCAAATAAATAAATAAATATATTATACAAAAATACTGAGAATGACTGTTACAAAGAATAAACATAGAATACATTCTCTCGATGCCAGCTCAAAACACTGCCACAGCCCAACAACTGAAATGTTGAAAAATATTTTTGGAATAGATATAAGAAACATTTTTTTGGGCCTAAGTCACCTTGCAATCTTTTTTCATAATAGAAAACTGTGTGTCAGTAGTGTTCTTACTTTACATAATTTGTCATTAGGGGTCTTCAATTTCAGGATTTGTAACTTTTAAGAAACTCAGAATAGCTTTGAATCTGTCAAAAGACATAAAAGCACAAGCCCACAATCCATTATAATGAGACTTTTTGCTCCAAAATCTGTCAATACTAGAGGTTTTAACTATTCCTGCATACATTATCAGCCCAGAAAAGCAATAAAATTCCTCTGGTGTAATAACAAACCAACCCTTGTAAATACTTACATTTGTGGTCCATGAATCCTTGCGTAATCATTAGTATACTGGCTTATGTGAGTTCCTATATCCAGTGTGAAGTATAGTTTGAAGAACCATTAGTATACTAGCTTATGTGAGTTGCTATATCCAGTGTGAAGTATAGTTTGAAGAACCATTAGTATACTGGCTTATGTGAGCTACTATATCCAGTGTGAAGTATAGTTTGAAGAACCATTAGTATACTGGCTTATGTGAGTTACTATATCCAGTGTGAAGTATAGTTTGAAGAACCATTAGTATACTGGCTTATGTGAGTTACTATATCCAGTGTGAAGTATAGTTTGAAGAAATCCATGGCATGGAAGAACCTTTTTGCACTATATCTTGTTCTAACTTCTTTCAAGTGAATTCCTGGAACCCTTTCTGGTAGAATTGAAGAAGTGACTTTCTCACCTTAGCCGTTGAAGCTGTGTAAAATAAAAATAAAGTAATTAATTATAAATTAAGTATTTTTATTTTTTTTAATAAAAAATAATGTTTTAAATGTAATAATAAAATATATAAACTATTATATAAAACAAAACAGAAGACTATAGTACATATATATGTGTGCTCTCCTATCAGCTGATTTTTGTTTATCAATCAGCTGACAGCTAAAGTTTTATATAGTACCATGCATTAAATGGAAAAACAAAATATTTAACATGTATTTTTACGTTTTTTTTTAATTATTAATATACTTACAATAATTAACTGCTAAAATGTTATAACTAGCATGATATTAGGTGATTATTTAGCATATAACAGACCATAAATCGTAAAAAATAAAACGAAAAAAAAATACAGCATATTGTTGTGAGCATTGGTATACTTATATATTAAAAAATAATAAATAATATTATTTGTATTAAGTTTTAAAAAATTGCCAAAAATGGTATATTTATTAGTATGCCGACAGGGATTCGTTTACTAACTTGTCGTCTACTGAGTCTGTGTATAAAAGTGATAGTCAGACACACGAGTGAAATATTTTTAAACCAAACTTGCAGTCTCTGCTGAGGCTTTTGTAAGTAATTTGCCTGAAGAAATACTGAAGCAGACATTAACAGAAATACTAGCATGTCGTTTAGCGACTTGTTTTTGTTCTACTTGGGAGTGTGTGTTCCTAGAGTTGAAATAGTCTGGTCCAAGAATTGACTATGAGCTGTCCGACAGCAAAGAAAATATTAACAGGGCTGCCAGAAGACGTTTGATGAAGTGGGCTCACAAATGTGGGCGAGAGGCGACAATCGGAGCTCTTTTGAAAACATTATTGACAGTTGAAGAGTTTAAAGAGACAAGCATCTACTGGGAGGAGATAAAACGAATTTTATCACATGATACATGCTAATTTCAATGTTGATTGTAATGAAAGCGAGACAATGGAAATAAATATGGAATGATTTTACAACGAATGTAATATACAGTATGACTCCAATGAGATTATTGTGGTTTTCTTCCATTTAGAGCTTTAAAACGATAAAGACAAATTTAATCCAACATATAGGCCTATAATTAAAAACAAATTCAATCCGAAATATAGGCATATAATTAAAAACAAATAACCTAACCAAGACAAGCACTAAAAAGTTATCATAATTAGTTATCAGTAAAGTTTCGTTATAAATATGTCGCCAACTTACAATTATTTCTGGACTTTTCATTATTTAATTCACGGAATATTTCAAAATGTACCACCAGTTTTTAAACATAGAAGTAACTTTCATTACATGTTTCAAAATGGCGCGACCTTCGACGTGGCTTATTTGTGCTAAACTGCAGACGACGAGGGCTGGCCTATATTGGCGCAGTGATGTGTTGTATCACAGTGCACAAATGTTTGCAGTGAAGACATGTCACAAAACCACTGGATATTACGTACAGAAAAATAATCTTTATTTAAAAAATAAACACATTAGTTGTTATACACTAAATTTTTCTCTTAATGTCTCTTTATAACATTGTGATTCAAAAATTAAATTAGCTGTCTTTTATAAATATTAAATACATTTCTTCAAAGTCTACATGCTGCAAGACGTGATAATGGGGACAATAGCTGATAAAAAATCAAACAAACCAGTGCACCGCACAATAGCGCACAGCTTAATCTACAAAACATAGATAAAATAAAGATATATATATATATATATATATTAAGATTCTTCTTAAAATATTGTATTACATGGCTGACATTTTATTTCTCTTTTCCTTAACATTTTATTGTCAAAAATTTAAAAACACAACTCGTAGACTTAAACATGACGTTTTAACAAAGAAGTGACATGAACAAAATTTAAGTAGAATAAAATATGAATACAAACAATTTAGACACACTGTGCTTTATGACTTGAAAGATCTATAGAGTATTTTACTTACATCTATTTTAGGAAATTTTCCATAATTAAATCCATGCAATCTTTAGAAAATGTTCCATCAAAATTTTAATAAAATTAAATGTTTTAAAATGGCGATACCTTGGCAAACAACTTGGCTGACTCGTGAATACAGCAGACGACGAGGGCTAGCGTACAATGGCGATTGGGTGTATTGTGAAACACAGTCAACTTGAGTATCCTTAGTTTTTTTTTGTGTGTGGATATTTCAGTTTGGCTCCTTTTTTTATAACCAAAACTCTCCTGACAATGAACAGCCTTTTGCTGTTATTTAAGCAGACATATTTTTTTATAAGTAATCTAAAAAACTTTGGTGTGATACAAGCATCAGGCGGGATAACTCACTTCTTGCTGGCATAATAATTTAGGGACAGTGAGTGTCAGTTATTTTGTAGACGAGGAGAGCTGCACACTCACGTCGCACATAATAATTTTATTTTGGTGGCCACTGTAGAATGGAACGACGAGCAATCACACTTCTCCGCGACCTAGAAAATAAGAAATGAGTCGGGGGTACAATTCATCACAGACGAGGAAAACTGCATTAGCCCGCCTCTTCCCGTTAACCAACATGCGGCACGTCGTGAGTTTACGTTTTAACATAGAATTACATGGACAAAATAGAAGACACACAATCCATTTTAGTATACTATAAGACCTGGGCATGCTGTACATTATTTTCTATGTTGTGACGTCACCTGGTGAAATAATCTTTCGTCTGGACGAGAATAGTTATGGGGAATGGGAAGAACTCATGGGTACAAAATTTGAATACATTTATGTTACTGGACATGGGATAATGTTTAATGACTGTTTAATCTGTTGTCTTATATTACGGTCAGACCATAGTTGAATCCAGCTCTCCATGTCACCTTCTGGTATACCATCCCAGATTTGCAAGAGTCGTTTAGACACCGAGTTGAAAAAAACCAGTCATCTAGAGACGTTGCAACTACGATAACGATGGCGTAGTCTCTATCAAATGGACTTCTGTAGCCTCCACTAATTGTTCCACTATTAGATAGTTTGTTCAGATATCTAATGCTAGTTAACTGAGCTTCGACAGTAACTTTGAAAAGTTGGCGACTCAATGCCGGTTTCTGCCTGGTATAGAGCATCCCAATAGCCATTGGTAAGCAAGAGCCGTTGTAGAATACAAGTAAGTAAGTACGCCATATTCAAAATCATTTGCTTATTGTAAATGTAGAAAAGATTTAATGAGTGCTGTACATCGTGGCTGATAGAGATATTACTCTCTAGGCGCTTGTTTTATAACGGTTCGATCGTACATGCCAAGTTTAAGACTCACTATCGGATTCCTCATATTGTCAGTCTATTAAAACAACAATGTTTAGCTATATTGGTCTCTCAGTTTAAAAATGCATTGGTACGCCATATTCCAAATCGTTTGTTTACTATATAAAGGAAGAAATTTTCTCGTATTATTCATAATTTTCTAACTTTGCTAGCAGATAGATAGGTCAAACAGAATTGCAAAGATCCTAAGGTAATTTTTTTTTTATTATGTGAAATTTAGTAAAGATTAAATGAGTAATGTACATCGTGGCTGATAGAGATATTATTCTCGTGGCGCTTGTTTTAATCGGTACGCATTATTTATGGTCCGACTGTACATGCCAAGTTTAAGACACAATGCCGGTCTCCTCGCATTACTTACCGAATCCTTCACCGATAGTTACACTGTTAGTGATGGAGCTCATATAGCCATCCATCAAGCAACAATGTTTACGTAGGATAAAACTTAGCCATGTGGGCCTGTCAGCTCATATGAAGGGGAGTTAGGAATGGGGGCGATACAACCGTCGGATGTCATAGATTGTGTCCGCATTGGAGCGTCCTATGAATCGGTTTTTGCCAAGCTACGCACCCCTTAACAATACCGTATGATTTTCGATTTGAAATCACACAGCGAAAGCCAGAAGCTATATAGAGCGACTTTCATAGTCCGGTCCGAGTAAGAGGCTTCGACAAGACCCACGAATATCGTTGTCGCCACGAACGTAGAGGATATGGCGACAGTTCTGAAGACATGATAATGTTAATATCACATGTTTTCGAGGGGATGTATGGTGCTCAAAATGATCG
The DNA here is from genome assembly GCA_021962125.1 of Bulinus truncatus. Lineage (NCBI taxonomy): Eukaryota > Metazoa > Mollusca > Gastropoda > Planorbidae > Bulinus > Bulinus truncatus. The sequence continues at coordinate 739,481 of JAGDYQ010000286.1, read as the reverse complement.
TTTCTGATAGAAATCCTTACAATCTGACAAAGCCACGAGCTGTTCTGCTGCTATTACGACACACAATTAGCGCTTTCAATTTTACATGATTACAGTGGATGTCGCTTGACAATGTGGGTCTTCCAGTTTTTATGAAGGGGATTTAGGAAGGGGGCGATACCACCGTCGGATGTCGTAGATTGTGTCCACTATGAATCGGTTCTTGCCCAGCTGCACGACTTTGAACAAAACCGTATGACTTTCGAGTTGCGACTACGAATTCAGAAGGCGAGAAGTCAGATGGTACATAGAGCAAAATTTTGAGACTGGTAAGGTGTGTACATTTTAAAATAGCTCAGCGACTCATTGTCGCCACGATCGTATTGGAGGTGGCAGTTGCAGTAGAAGACATGATGTAAGCAGTTTACCCCTCACTTGTAAGTTCGCGAATTATCCATAATGGAATGTACTCACCTTTCAAATGTGATAATTCAGCAAAAGGTTTGATGATGACTCACGCAGCAAACTGTCAACCTTCTTCATACTATATGCTGTTTATAACGAAAATCATATGACGCTGCTTTTGCACTGTTCCCGTGCCCCGTGTGGGGTACTCGTTCCACCGGTTGAGAGCATCTGCTGTACAGGATAATCACCAAAACATAGGCGTAGATTCAATAAAGAACTTTTTATACGACCGTGCTTTCTACCGTCTTCACCTAGTAGTCTTTGCTGTAATTACGTCACACAGTGCAATGTAGGGTTTTTACGGTGCCATGGTACCAAATATCAGCGCACAAGGGGTTAGGAGTTGACATGTACGTTCAACGAGCCTGATAATATAGTTCTTAATGTTTTCATCAAAGTATTGATGAAGAAAGATGACATTTCTTAAAGACAGTTAGGTCTAAAATGTCAATGTCCGTATTTCAGTTCAAGATGTCAGCTAACACCAGTGATGTTGTGGATATTGACCTAGCGTTTGAGAGGAAGACAAGACAGTTAAATAGCATCTTTGGTAAGTGTTAGCCTCGTTACTTATTATAACAAATATTCAATCTACAAAATAAATAAATATATAAAAATAATCATTTAGTATTGGCTACAACAGCCACGGGCTAAGTACGTCTCGCGGGCCGAATCCCGCCGACCGGATTGTAAATATAGCCCCCCCCCCCTGCCACTAGTGTAAGGTTGCAATAACTTTATGACGTTTTAAATTTATTTTTTATTTTATCGGTCGACTGTACCCACAGCGATGTAGTGCGTGACTCAAAAAGTTTGCCCAACCCTGGTTTTAAACATTATACGGACCAAACGTTTTCCTCCGTCATTTAGTTTTTGAATAACTGGCAATGTTATTACTTCTATTTCAGATAAACCACAATGTGACAGATGTCACCAGCAAAAAGACAACTATTGCCTGAATATGCCGTGCCGTCACGTGGCCCACTGTTATGAATGCAGTCAACGAACCGACATATGTAGTCAATGTCAAAAACGTATTACAACTACAATGACATTGCAGGACATCCTTCGCCAGGAGACTGGGTACAACGTTCAATAAGAAGAGAATCGTTCTTCGGAGGCAAACATACATCACAACATGACAATCTTGGAATCCCCCCCCCCCCCTTAAAAATATAATAATTGAGAACTGGATCACCTGACCCAATAAATAATAAAGTCCCGTTGTGTGAATATCTTTGAGACATGGATCACCTGACCAATCTAAACAAGATTTCCCTTTGTGTGACTTTGGTGCTTGGAAAAGTCTCGACATGATTGTGGTCCCTAAAAAGTACTTTGCCTGTTATAAGAAACGGAAGCATGTTTATTTGTAATGTTGTTATAATTTTTTTTTTTTATTTTTGTTATTCATATTTTGAAGAAAAAAATCCGATTTCGCAATTGTTGTACATAAATAAAAAATTAAAGTTTATTTCAAATATTTGTTTGGTGTATTTTGTAGCTGCTGTTTTATTCTAGTCCTGTAATTGTTGTAAATTTAGATGCACTATTTTATTTATTAACAAACTGTGTAAGTTAAATAAATTGTACTGAAAAATAAATAAAATGTATTGAACAACAACCTTTTTGTATTTAAAAAAATATGAACAAACTATAAATATGTTTATTCTCTATTTATTAAAAAATCGCTATTATTTTCTGTTTGTTTTGGTTACCAGTACATTAAGATTTCATTAGGCTACTACATACACATATATCGTGATGACTTATACAAAGTACATATTCTCGATTAAAAATGTCTATGAAATAAAGAAATAGTAACAAATTTACGAATTTAGGTTTAATTTTATGAAGAAATGTATAACATATACATCATCTGTGACGTCACTGGTAGTGACACACATTGTGACGTGTTTTGTTCACATTCTAGTTACCTCTCTTCGCTCGTCTTTCAATTATAGTTTTCTTTGAATAGAGTTTTCGCTGTATTTTTTACAAATTTTATCCCGACTACTTGATTCGAATCTATGGATATTAAATCTGTTTAATGGCTCGAGAATATGAGTTAGAACTACTTGACTCGTGCAGCCCTCGAAACTTTACAATCTGACCCGTGCAGCCCTCGGAACTTTACACTGTTACCCGTGCAGCCCTCGGAACCTTACAATGTGACCCGTGCAGCCCTCGGAACTTTACAATGTTACCCCTGCAGCCCTCGGAACCTTACAATGTGACCCGTGCAGCCCTCGGAACCTTACAATGTGACCCGTGCAGCCCTCGGACCTTTACAATGTTACCCCTGCAGCCCTCGGAACCTTACAATGTGACCCGTGCAGCCCTCGGAACTTTACACTGTTATCCGTGCAGCCCTCGGATTTTTACAATGTTACCCGTGCAGCCCTCGGAACTTTACAATGTGACCCGTGCAGCCCTCGGAACTTTACATTGTGACCCGTGCAGCACTGGGCATGACACAATATGAGACATGCGGACCTCAGAAAACACGTCTCTGCTCAAGTGTAAACCATATAACCATATATGTTATACATAAATGGTGTCAACATTCATTCCACAATAATTAGACCGGGGAAAAACAAAATGTTCAACTTTTACGTCATGCCCAGAGCAGCATGACGTTAACTGAAAGGAATAATAGATTCATTTAAACAGGTATAATAATTATTTTATTCAATAACTTATGTTATTTTAAATGTTGAGTGGTCGAGTGGTGTAGAGCGCTTGACTGTCGACCGGAGGGTCCTGGGTTCGAATCTCAGTGAGAACCTTGGGATTTTTTCAGGTCATGGTGAGAGTCCCCAGCTTAAAATGGGTGCCTGACTATAAGTTGGGGAAGTAAAGACGACTGGGCGTTGTTTTAACCACACAATCCCTTCATATGCCGAGGTTATAGAAACAGATGAATTCTACACTTCATCTGCCCCGATAGCCCGTTAGGGTTAAGGGAACTTTACTTTCTTCTCTCACATAACAACGCGTTTCATTTTCTCATTATGTTTTTTTCACAGTTATATACAATATACAGAACTTTATAAAATTTATAAAATTGTGAAATTGTAAAAAAAACCTAGATTTAATTAAAAAACAACAACAGATTTGTGTGTGTTATTACATTAAACATGATATTTGTATCAACATTCTATCTCGTTCAAAATGAAATACTATCTGAAGATGATACACGTATCTCACATTGTAAGTAATCTTCAGGTCAGTTTAACGTAAATTGTAAGGGAATCAAACAGTAATACAATTCGTTATAAATATGACGACACTAAGGGCGTCACCAAGCCCACACAAACATGATTTATGGAAGCGCAACATTTGTTATGTTTGTCACTTAGTTCCCCAAAATGACCACATTTATTTATTTAGATCTTAGAGTATACCTCCTCCTCGTCTCCCATCAAAACAAAAAACAAGATAGAAAAAAAAATAGCAGACGTCTTCCATTATTTAGGTCTGGTATCTGTTGCTGGTCAGCACTGGTATTTGAGTTGTGCTGGGCCACTTCTGGTATTTGAGTTGTGCTGGGCCACTACTGGTATTTGAGTTGCACTGGGCCACTACTGGTATTTGAGTTGTGCTGGGCCACCACTGGTATTTGAGTTGTGCTGGGCCACTACTGGTATTTGAGTTGTGCTGGGCCACCACTGGTATTTGAGTTGTGCTGGGCCACCACTGATATTTGAGTTGTGCTGGGCCACTACTGGTATTTGAGTTGTGCTGGGACACAACTGGTTTAACTTGAATCAATATGGTAAAAGAAAACGCGTTATTTAAAAACTATTTCCACATCATTGTCTCGTTGCTTATCAAATTCTACCTTTTTGAATGTTTTGTAATTATATCAGTTAAGTCAACAATGAGGAAGTAAGTGCCTTTCTGTTTGGTATAATAATTGGATTAAATATTGGTTGCATCCCTTTAGATTTTTCTATGTTATTTTTGTTATATAACAGTTTTTACAACTATCCATCTCAAAACCACACAATTAGACTTGTATCTTTATTTTCATGGTCTATGTAATTTGTTAAATGGGCCCAAGTTTTATATCAGCCGGTCGGGACATTTGTGACATAATTCGCTTCTAATGAAATATTGAATTTTATTATTATAATTATTGCCCTTACAGAGACTTGTAATAAACAAAAAGAAAATATTTTGTATTTTAATGATTTTTTTCATAATTAAAATTTTATTTTTAATCACATGCAATAAATTGATGAAAATTGAAAAAAAAATCAGGTAAAATATACTGTAAATAAAATCTTGATTACGCTTATGTTGTGCTAATAAATCTAATACAATGTACTACATCGAGTGTTTGTGTTTTGGAGAATAAAAAAAAGTTAAACTTATTTAAATTATTTATTATTAATATCTATGAAAACATTTTAATTTTGATGATAGAAAATGTTTTCACAAATAAAAATTAATTATTTATTCGCATTAGAATGTTAGAGTAATACTATTGCTTTTTTTTTTAAAGCCAATGACAGCTAAGGGAGTTAAATTTGTCAAATCAAACCTTTTGTCAAAATTATGTACCTTTGAAAATTAAATATTACTATTCTATTTATTTTTAAATTAAATTTTTAATAAATGAGCATATTTATAAATAGAAAAGTTAATTAATAATAATCAATTCATAAAAAAATGGAGATAAAATATTATGTATGATTACAAATATACAAATATTACTATGCCTAGAAAAACAAAACAAAAAGAAAGCAAATAGTCTAAAAAAAAATGACTCCCCAGGAAAAAACGTATATTGGACAAAAATATTTGGAATGAAACTTAGAATGACAAAACTTAGAAAACATTCTCTTGGTGAAACAAATCAAACCAGGTGAGTGTTCTATCTATGTGTCTGTTACATTGGACGCACTCACGTACAGTTTCACGGCAGTTGTAACAAGCTGTAACATGTCCACATGGTAGACTCACGCAGGAAATGACGTCATCATTTAGACATGATGGACATACTATTGTATCTGATAATTCAAAGATTAAAATTAATGAATTTCAATTTCAAAGATTTCTATTTGATATAGTTTAATTTAATAGGTCATAGTTAAGAATTTAAATAAAATGTCTAAAAGTTCGAACCAGAAACATGCATCGCACCCATCCGAATTAATACCAACGTGTCACATACATTTGAAGGAAGTAAAAAAAGAATAAGATATATATCTATCATAGATAGACTATTTAACATTAAATAACACTCATGTTTTCTATGAAATTAAGGAATATTTTTTTTTAAATAAGCCTATAAAGGGAATCTTTTACACTATATAATTTTAGGTCACTTATATAAAATATAAATCCTGGGATGTTTTAGTTAAACATTTGAACAGTAAATGTTTTTATTTGTATATCTAAATAATGTTTAATGTATGACGAGTGACTGCACGCTGAGGGAAATATCTTAAGTCTGTTGCACTGAATGTTTTATTTAACGTGTTCGCCAATCACCAATGAAATGTTAGAAAGTAGAAAGAGCACGCAGACACCAAGTGGGCATGTATTCTTCCATAACTAACTTTGACATTACCATCGGATGTGTGGTGCTTTGGGTTAATGTCAAGGGAGGGGAGGTAACCATCACTAGATGTATATCTTTAACACAAGAATATTCTATATACATTTACTGAACTTAAAAGTAATCATACAAATTACATTTATAACCATGAAAAACATAAGAAACAAAATAATATTAAGAATAAAACTTTTTAATGATCTATTCTTATTTCCCCTGAAATAATTTCAATTTGTGTTTTAATCTTGCAGTTTGTAATATTTAGTTCTAAAATATAACATAATATTTTACAAACATTAATAAAAAATAAACACTTATCTAAGATAATGTTCAATATTCTTGTTATCTTTACAAAGATGTCCTCCTCAAAATTACCATTGCTTATAACAGTTATGCAAGCCATTTTAATTTTTTTTTTTAAAATTCGTAACGTTACTACACCAGTTAGAAGTTTTGATGTTTATAGCGGACTGAGAGAAATCGCAGTTAATATATCGCATATAAGCCAATGAAATGGTCGGCCGTACAGCAATCATTTTTTTGATTTAAAAATGCGGCACTCTACTCAATAAGATATATAAATAAACCTTATAATAAAACATATAACCGTCCGGTTTATCGTCAGGTCGGGGCACGATCCGCATTTTTAAAGTAGGTCTAAGTTTATAAACTCTTCATTAAGCTTCTTTAAATGATTTTTGGTTTTTTTTTTATTTCGATTCTAAATATTTATAAATAAAAATACATTTAATCAATGAAAATAATAATAAATATGGAAATATTTTTCTATTTTTTTAATTCGCTAATAATAATTGTAATAGGGATAAAAAAAAGTAGAAAAAAAAAAATAGATTTATTTAAAAATACACAATTTTAGCTATGTCCCCTTTTCTGGCAATCAAAACTTAAACATTTCAAGTAAATGTAAATAAGATATATATAATGGACTATTTGAAGTTTTTGATTTTATTAGCAACGTTTATATTATTATAGTATATTTAAGTCCTGCAGAGATCAATTAATATTATGACTATAAATGTTTATAAATGTCTATAAATGTCTATACATGTGTTTTAATAAATACAATTAGACATTTTCATATCTAACATAAAAATCCATGTTAATTTTTTTAACCGACATATTGGTCACACCTGTTGTGTGTGGTGTAGTGACTGGAGCAAGCCCCGATGACTTAAGTCAACTTAATATCTTCATTGTGTCGTCATGATGATAGAAGTCTGTATAGTTGGAGTGGTTAAATTAAATGTTTCTTTTCTATTCGTCATTTTTATGTTTAAGATATAAATATCTTAGATATACATATACATTGCTATATATTAAATAAATATGTATTGTTTAATAAAATCTGCAATGAATAGTAATGTTAACAATAACATATTAATTAAATTTTTTAGTAGTTAAAAATCGTAATTTGTAAAAGCCAAAGTAAGTCTGTAATTTTCCGATTTGTATAAATAGTTTAGTCGAAATAAGTCACTGGAACTGAATTCCCGATATGATGTTTCATTTTTCTTACAGATATTAAAATATTCATTTTATTTCTTGTAAGAAGATTTAGTTTGTGGTGGTTAGTCAATGATGTGATTATTTTTGCAGGTAAACTATGTGACTATTAATGAACTAGTGTATTGAATAATTTGATAAGGCAAGTTACATAACTGAGAAAATAATTCATCGTAAGAGTTCAATCACGTGACTAAAATAAAAAGTCACACAACTATAGATTAGTATTCCGCTTAACCATGTTTACATATGTAAGCAAAACTAAACTGAAGTTCTGTATTGAATTATCATAATATGGTCAGCTCAATGGTTAAAATCAGGACCGTATGGTGGTCGTCGCCGGAATTCTAGTGGTCGATTCTCCGAGTAAATGTAGACTCCAAGGTAACCAATGTAATTTTTTTTGAGTGTACAGCACTTTGTCCAGTGACCAACAATGTTTTTCAACGGCACTAAACGTATTATATATTACTGTTTGTTATATATATAACATTTCTTATACGGCTCAGTTATAGTCAAACGTAAAGAGGAGGTAACTGTCTTAAATGTAAGAAAAAAGTTAAATTCTAACATAGAGTTGCATCCCTTATAAGAAAACTTATTTCTTCGAATATTTTTGTTAAAAAAATAAATTGTGAAATGACCAAATTTTTGCAGAGAAGTAAATTTCCAAATATGCCCATGGGGAGGTGGTGGTGGTGGTGGTGGTGTGCGTGTGGGGTTTCGGATTTTAAACATTGAATATGAGGGTCAGCGAGGTCAAAAAGTTTGCTCACGTCTTCTATTAGTGATTTCTGGTAACTATTAGAAATACAAACGCAAGATTACTTTTACAATTACGTCACATTAAAACTATATATTACAGAGTTAAACTTTAAATATTGAAATGGAGGACATAAATGAAGACAATCTTTGATGAAGTAAAAAGTAAAGTTCCCTTAACCACAACGGGCCATCGGGGCAGATGAAGTGTAGAATTCATCTGTTTCTATAACCCCGGCATATGAAGGGGTTGTGTGGTTAGCACAACGCCCACCCGCCTTTACTTTACCAACTAAAGCCAGGTACCCATTTAAAGCTGGGTGGACTTGTGGGACGGCATTGAAACAAATTTCACCTGGGATAAAACCCAGGACTTTCAGGTCGACAGTCGAGTATCTACACCACTCGGCCATCCGACCCAATCTCAATTAGTACTGTTGGATTAACATTAGTTTACTAAGAAAAATATTTCAAAGTATAGAAACATTAAGGAAAAAAAATTAAGAATACACTTTCATAAAAAAACTGTACCAATAGCGCAGTGTTATTATACTAATCTACAAACTAGCAGGCCGCATGTGGACATATAAGTTTACAGGTTTTCGGCCACCACAATGAATTCATGAGCTGACGTTAATAACTTTTAATATTTTAACCTGTGGAAGTTTGTAATTTCATTTATAAAGGTTTGACTATATCCAATCATATTGGCCTGATCATATTTCAAATCATATTTAACTGTCCATATTTCCAATCATATTTCATTCATTCATTCTATGCCCTTCTTCCATGGTAGGATATAGGCCGCCAACAACACATGTACAGAGTCATCTGTCCTTTGCCATCTTCTCAAGTTGGTTCCAGTTGTGTCTTATCTTTATTTTGGTGTCCGCTTCCAGGTCTCGACGCCAGGTGTTTCTTGGGCGACCTCTCTTCCGTTTACCTAGGGGGTTCCACCTCAGTGCCTGCCTTGTGACACTAGCTGCTGGTGTGCGTAAGGTGTGTTCTATCCAGCCCCATCGCCTCTTTCTGATCTCTTCTTCAGCTGAGAGTTGGCAGGTATTTTCCAAAAGGCTGACATTGCTGATGGTTTCTGGCCAGCGAATTTAAAGATTCTATTAGGAGTTGTTGTATATCATATTTACGTGTCCATATTTCCAATCATATTTACCTGTCCATATTTCCAATCACATTTACGTGTCCATATTTCCAATCATATTTACCTCTTTTCATTATATACATAATAATAGTTAACACATACGTCTACTTTCCCCTTTATCATATCTACACAACGTAGCGAAATGTTAATAGTTGATATAAATTACATTTTAACCGACATTGCCAACACTGTCATTCGCTCTTTTTACTATTTCGTCAATAGACAAAACGCTGTATATGAAAGACACAAACATTAGTAGATTGATATATTTCAACTCCTATTTACCTGTCTCTATCCAAAAACCAGATTTCTCGCTAACAGGCACAAGACATTGAACGAGATTTGAAAGTTTTGTCAGATAATGTCATTGTAATCAGACCTCTTAGCTGTGTGTACATTGTATGTAAGTGAGCACTTTGTACAAAAAATTACAATTACCTGTTTGTGTATATTATGAAATATCTTGAATTAAATAACTTAATTATGTATCGTTTGCAGGCCTCGATACAACACAATGTGACCCATGCGGCCCTCAATACAACATAATGTGACCCATGCGGTCTTCGATACAACACAATGTGACCCATGCGGTCCTCGATACAACACAATGTGACCCATGCGGCCCTCGATACAACATAATGTGACCATGCGGCCCTCGGTACAACACAATGTTACCCATGCAGCCCTCGATACAACATAATGTGACCATGCGGCCCTCGGTACAATACAATGTGACCCATGCGGTCCTCGATACAACACAATGTGACCCATGCGGTCCTCGATACAACACAATGTGACCCATGCGGCGCTCGATACAACATAATGTGACCATGCGGCCCTCGGTACAACATAATGTGACCCATGCGGTCTTCGATACAACATAATGTGACCCATGCGGCCCTCGGTACAACACATCGACCAATGCAGCCCTCGAACGACACAAATTTGACGTATACTGAAAGGAATATATTCAGGTAATATAATGATTATTTTCAATAACTAATTTATGTTCAATGGTAAAGTATCTCTCTCACATAACACTGTCGTTATCTCCTCATTATTTTTATAATTTAGTAACACTGAAGTATTCCAGTTTCTTCTAAGAACAGTTGTCTTCTATTGGTAGTCTAAGGTACTTTGGTTAATCTCTTTAGTTCAAAACTCAACACTAGATTTATAATTAACACGTACGTTGTCGAAATGCTACATTAATTCACGGGATGACAGAAATTAAAAAATGACTTTTCTTTGAGGTGGTTCATAACCCAATAAAATCTGACTTTATACCCTATTTAATGTCCATCTGTAAATTAGGATTAGTCGATATTTTCTTAGTTGACCTGTCTTTCCTTCCATAAGGATAACGGGTGGACACTTGTATGCATGGCCAGTCACCTAATGACACTTTCGGACCTTGTCTTTTGTAGGTAATTCCCCTTATTGAAACACCTGGACTAACGTTTGTCTTGGTAGAGTGTAGCTATTAATACTCAGATAATTAAACACTCAATTTTTAAAATTAATTTAAATCGATACCCAACTAAAAGGTCGTGCAGCTGCTTTAATTTCAAGGCCAATTTTTTTTTTTTTTGATGTTGTGATTTAACATTTACTGAAATATCTGATTTATTTGTAATACAACATACGTATCCCTTTTTGGTTGGTGAATTTGAGAAAGGATATCTATAATTTAAATATTGATCTCTCATGGTGGGAGTTTTTGGTATCTACCATAGCCCAACACCTACCCACCCCACTTCCACCCGACCCAGAGCCGAATCCTAAAATACATGTTAAAATGCTTAAGCCCCGCGAACATTGCACTGAACTACCTTAATAATTTATAGGTAAAGGTGGCAATACCACAGGTATATTGATTGTATTAACTGTTACGAACAGAAGAAACATATACATCAATACGACGTGCTTGTTTTACAATCTTGTCTTGATTGCACATTGTAGTATAATTTGTTGAAATTTATTTCCTTAGAACTGTAACTTTAGTTATATCAATGTATCAATTAATTTATACATCCACACTAGAGTCCATGTATCTAGATTAAGAAACTGATGAAGTATTAGGGAGTATGTTTCACTTGGAAACAAAGAGAAGTAAGCAGCCAAATATGAAATTCTCTTTGCTAGCACTGATATTTGAGTTATGTTTGTCCACCACTGGTATCTGAGTTGTGTTTGTCTACCACTGGTTTACCTTATAGTAATATGATAAAAACTATTTCCACATGATTGTTTCGTTGAATATTGAATGTCTTGTATTTATATCAGTTGAAGTCAACGATGGGACGTAACTGCTTTTTTGTTTCGTAGAATAGTAGGATCATATATGGGTTGCATCCCTTGGATTTTTCTATGTAATTTTTTTTTTTGAAACAGTGTGTGCCTCTATTCCACAAGGTCATCTCAAAACCACAAAGTTAGACTTGTATCTTTATTTTAAATGACCATGTTTTTTTTTTTTATAATGGCCCAAATTTAATTTCAATCATGGAGCCCATTGTGACCTAATTAACTTTTGATAGAATATTCGGTTTTATTATTATTATTATTGTAAATACAGAGGTTAAATATAAACAAAGTGAAACGTCGTTTTTGTTTATGATCTTGAACTTTAATTAATTATTCAAAAGTAAAATTTAATTTAAATCAAATAAAAAAAATATTCAATATTTAAAAAACTCAAGTGTAAAATTAGTAAAATCTTTAATCAATTTAATGTTGTGCTAATAGATCCAATACAATGTATTATATTGAGTATTTGTGTTATAGAGCATAACAAACAAGTTCACCGTGGGTAAAAATAATGTACATTTTGTTTAAATTATTTATTATTAATATCTATGAAAACGTTTGAAATTGTGTATGTTTGTCAACAATATTTTTCAGAAAATTTAATTATAGATTTGAATTAGAGTGATAAACGGTAGACTAATACTGTTTCCATTTTTTTTTTGTACAAGTCAAAGATAGCTAAGGGAATTAGCTTCGTTAATTTTTTTTTTGTAAAATTATGTACCTTTAAAATTTTAAAAGTGGCGTTTTTATTGTCTATAAATACTAGTGACGGTAAATGTACACGTTTAGAGGTTGAAAAGTGAATTAATTAAATTAATCATAAGCAGCCAGTTAAATTGTTTTATTTAAATCATTCATAGAAATATTACATTGCCCAGAAAAATAGACAAACAACAGATTGTACAACAATATTTGGAATGGCTGTTAAAATGACAAAACCTAGAAGACATTCTCTTGGTGAAACAGATCAAACCAGGTGAGTGTTCCGTCTATGCGTCTGTTACATTGGAAGCACACACGCACAGTCTCACAACAGTTGTAACAAGTTGTAACATGTCCACATGGTAGACTCACGCAGGTAATGACGTCATTCTTTACACATGATGGACATACCGTTGCGTCTGATAATTGAAATAGTAAAACTCATGAGTTTCAATTTAAAAGATTCCTGTTTGATGTAGTATTATTTATTTTTTTCCAGAACTATCTGGTAATAGAAAGAGTAAAATTTAGGAATCTGAATTTCAAAGTTTTTAATCTGAGATAGTATTATTATAATTCTTCCAGAAATAATTTTAACATTACCATGGTGTTTTGAGTGAGTGTCATGGTGAGGGGGGGGTGTGAAGGTGACAATTACTACATGTATATCTTTGCCAAAATATTTTTTATATATTTACTTAACTTATAGTAATTGTCACGGGTTGTGACTAATCTGTCGAAACCATCCCCTTTATTCCAACCCTTGACTTAATAGTATTAATAAAATTAAGACGTATATTATACCCTGTATAGTAGTATACGTTCCCGTTCTCAAGTTCTCCACCCTTTTTTCCCACCCCCGTAATTGCGTCATATCGCAGGTGGTCAGCGGAACCTCCGTCGACGAACAGTGCCACGATTGGCAGAAATACGTTACATTCCACGGGGAATTCTCTCTGACCACTGGGCTCCTGTTCAAACGCCGACAAAGGATAGATGTCCAGTTACTTCTGTCTTTGTCGGTATGACGTACCTCCACCTTCACCCCCCCATCTAGGCTCCATCCCCTGATTTGACAGAAATGGATGTTAGATGATTGGTCAGAAGGTCACGCAAGATAGGGTATTTGAGTAATGTAAGATAAGTTTCATGGGCATTCGACCGGTGGGCCGAGTCGTGTGCAGTCGAAATTTGACTGAGTGATCTCTGAGAGAGAGTCGATTGAGGTGTCTCTGATTGGAAGTGAGAGAGAAATAGAAAGAGAGAGAGAGTTAAATCGTGATAACGTCATTTTTCCTTATTCATTTTATATTGGATTACTTTGCTGCAGTTTGGATTATCTTTGCTTATGATATAAGTCACCAGATCCCTGTTACGGACTGGTGCCTTTGTATAAATAAAATATATATTGTTGTACACACGACTTGTCGAATTGAATTGTCGTCCTGTGTTGTACGTTTAATTGCTGATGAGAGTGTGTGTGGTAGAAACACAAATACAAATACGGGTCATCACTGAGTCAGCCCTCAAACTCTTAGCAACAAGCCAAGGGCACCCTCATAGGGGTCCTCAACAGTAATCATATACATTATATTTTTAACGGTGGAATGTCAGGAAATATTATTATTTAAACTACAGATTTAAAAAAAAAATGATAATTAGAATATATTGAATTAAAACATTGATTGATTCTTATTGTCCGTTAAATAGTTTCAAAATTACATAATCTTGCATATTAAAATCTCATCAAGGAATGTAGAGTTTATACATTGCTACAATTGAAATTACTACACTGTAGTATACTATTTTACAAACATTAATTTATATAATCACTTACCTAAGATATTGTTCAATTTTCTTGTTTTCTTGATATTAATGTTCTCAAAAGTCAAATTGTTTATATTTGTAATGTGTGCCATTTTATAAAAAAAATATTTGCACTATCTGTAAGTAAATTCACAAATGAGAAAAAGCGAGTTTTAAGGCTGAAATATATAGTTGCCACTGACGAAATTAACATTTTGTGAGACAGCTGTTACTTCCATAGGGACCGCCCACTTTTGCGGTGTACAATCCAAGTGTCCGGCGTTCTTAAATGTAGGACATAGTTCAATACTTTTCTTTACATGGTTTTTTAAGCTCATTTATTTTCTATTCTAAATATCTATAAAATAATTACAAAATAAGTTTTGAAACTAATACATACCGAAATATTCTTCATTTTTTTTTGTTTTTTTTTTAAAGTTTGCTATAAATAATAACATAAGTTAAAAGCATAAATAATAAAAATAAATACAAAACTGAAAATACAATATTTTAGTTATGTCCCTTTTTGTGGCTAACAAGAAACTTAATAAAGCATTTCAAGTGAAAAAAAAAAAACCAGATATCTACTTGGTTTTTTAAGTTATAAATGTTCTTTTTTAAATACATTTGTAAGTAGTGTATGATATTTTAGTTGTGTCCATTTTAGTGTTTAACAAGAAACTTGGAAAACACTGCAAGTAAATATAAAAAAATGGACATGTCTATTGTGTTCTTCAAATTTTCTTCATTTAATTTTCAAACAGTTGTATCTTTAATATTTTTGGAAGTACTGTGTGATGTGCATGTTTCTATTAGAAACATTTATATTGTAATTGTATTTATAATTCCCGCAGAGGTCAATTAGTATAATGTCAATAAATATGTTTTAAAATATATAATTAAACATTTTTTTGTCTAAAATGAGAATTAATTATTTAGCTGTCATTTTTTTAACAGACTGATTGTTACACACTTGATGGGTGTGTGGTGTAGTAACTGGTTTGAGCCCCGATGACTGAAGCTAACTATGTCACTGTGGCGTCATTATGACCTTTACAGTCTGGATAGCATGGAGTGGATAAATAAAGGGTTCTGTCCCTTTTGTCGTTCTTAGGTATAACAAGATGTATGTCGTCAGATATACATATAAATTACATTGTATTAAATAAATATTTATTGTTTCTAAATATGTAATGAATAGTAATGATAACAATAATATTTAAATTCAATTCATTGGTATTAACTATAGCTTGTAAAAGAAAAATAATACTATGATTTTCCGATTTTATAAATAGTTTACATGACATGAACCACTAGAACTGAATTCCCGATATGATGTTTTGTTTTAATACAGAAACACAGACATAATTTTGTATCTTGTTACATCATCTACTTTGTGGCGATAAGACATTCAACATCTAATTGTATTTGGTAGGTAGCTATATTACTATCAATGAATTAGTTATTTTGAATGATTTAAATAATTTTGTTAAATGACTGATTAAATAATTGTTGTAAGAGTTAAAGTAATCGACACGAAAATATATTTTTAATGTAGAATATTTAGAGTTTAAATGACTGTTAATTAAAAATTATATTTAAAAACTGTCAATTGTTTGGTTCTTTCATATATTTATACAACAGTTCTCAAAGTGTGGTGTCGGGGTAAAAATTTTGATGAGTCATAACGGAATTAAAAAAAAAAAATTATTGTCGATTACTGTGACCAATGCTGCACTCGGAAATACACAAACTGACCAATGCGGCCCTCTGTACAACACTATTGACCCATGCTGCTCTTAGAACAACACAAATTTGACGTATGCTTAAATGAATAGATTAAATTTAACAGGAAATAAAATGATTTAATTCAAAAATGTATTTTAAATGGTGAAATATTTCTCCCACATATTAACATTATCTATTACCACTTAAGTCGTCTAGTTTCTTTTAAGAAACAGTTTTCTTCTATTGGTGGTGTAGGATATTTCTTTAGTTTCTTTAGTTCAAAACTCAACATTAGATTTATAATTAACACGTTTGTCAAAAAGTTCCAATAATATAGGGATAAAAAATAAATTAAAAAAGAGCTTTTCTTTGTGGCGTTTCTGAGGTCAATTTATACACTTTTTTATGTCTGTAGTAAAATTAAGATTAAACAGATGAAGTAATGCAGAGATTGCCTTATTTGGAAAATAAAGAATCATCCATATGAAATGTTGTTGGTCAGCACTGGTCTTCGAGTTGTGCTGGGCCACTACTGGTTTAACTTGAATCAATATGGTAAAAGAAAACGCGAGATTAAAAAAAAACAATTTAAACAATATTGACTCGTTTCTTATCAAATTCGACCAATTTGAATGTTTTGTAATTATATTAGTTGAAGTCAACAATGGGGAAGTAACTGCCTTTTTGTTTGGTAGAATAATTGGATTAGCTATTGGTTGCATCCAGTTATTTTTTTTTTCTATAACAGTTTCTACAACTATTCTTCTCAAAACCACAAAATTAGACTTGCATCTTCATTTTCAATGTCATGTTTATTTTGTTAAATGGGCCCAAGTTTTATATCAGCCAGTTTTCTTCTATTGGTGGTGTATGGTATTTCTTTAGTTTCTTTAGTTCAAAATTAAACATTAGATTTATAATTAACACGTTTGTCGAAAAGTTACATTAATATAGGGATGTACATTAATATAGGGATATAAAATAAATTAAAAAAAGAGCTTTCCTTTGTCGCTAAATTAATATTAAACTGATGAAGAAATGTTTCTTTTCCATTCGCCATTTTTAGGTTTAAGATATTAATATCTTAGATATACATATACATTGCTATATATTAAATAAATATTTATTGTTTAATAAAATCTATAATGAATAGTAATGTTAACAATAACATTTTAAGTCAATTCTTTAGTAGTTAAAATCGTAATTTGTAGAAGCCAAATACGTCTGTAATTTTCCGATTGCTATAAATAGTTTAGCATAAATGATCGACTCGAATTGAATTCCCGATATGATGTTTATTTTTATACAGATATTAAAATAATCATTTTATTTCTAGTAAGACGATTGACTTTGTGGTGGTTAGTCAATGATGTGAATATTTTCGCAGGTAAACTATGTAATCATTAATGAACTAGTGTATTGAGAGATTAGATAAGGCAAGCTACATAACTAAAAAAATAATTTATGGAAGAGTACAATCACGTGACTAAAATAAAAAGTCACACAACTATAGTTTAGTATTTCGCTTAACATTGTTTACATTTTTGAGATAATCTAAACTGAAGTTCTGTATTGAATTTATCATAATATGGTCAGCTGAATGGTCAAAACCAGAACTTTATGGTCGTCGCCGGGATTCTAGAGGTCAATTCTCCGAGTAAATGTAAACTCCAAGGTAATCCAATGTAACCTTTTATTTTTGTGTGTCCAGCACTTTGTCCAGTGATCAACAGTGTTTTTCAACGGCACTAAATGTATTATATATTACTGTTTGTTATATATAAGAGGAGGTAACTGTCTTAAGTGTATGAAAAAATGTCAAATTCTAACATAGAATTGCATCCCTTATAAGAAAATGTATTTCCTCGAATGTTTTTGTTAAAAGATTAAATTGTGAAATGACCAAATTTTTACAATGAAATAAAATTCCAAATATGCACATAGGGAGGTGGTGGTGGAGATGTAAGCGTGTTTCTGTGAGGGGGTCGATCTGTGGATTTTAAACATTGAAACTGAGGGCCAGTGTGGTAAAAAAAAAGTTTGCACACGTCTTCTATTGTTGGTGTCTGGTAACTAATAGAAATACCAACGCAAAATTACATTTACATCACATTAAATCTATCTATTACAGAGTTAATCTTCAAATATTGAAATGGAGGACAAAAATAAGGACACTCTTTGTTGGAGTACATAACATTAAAAATTGAGAAATTTGCTTTCTTAAGGAGGACAGGTGGTCACTTTATAAGGTAAGTGTATGTTAAATTAAAAGTGTTGGATTAAATTTTGTTTACTTCGAATTATAGAAAGATTAATTAAGAATACATTTTAAGAAGAAAATTTAATAATACTTACATGTAGTGCAATGTTATTATACTGATCTACCAACTATCAGACGGCGCGTGGCCCAATAAGTTTACATTTTTTGGTTACCACAATAAATACATAAGTTGATCATAATAACTTTTTGTATTTTAACCTGTGGATCTTAATAATTTCTTTTTTTCAAAGATGTAAATATTTCCTGTCTTATTTACATGTCCATATTTCCATGTATATTTACCTGTTTATATTTCAACTCATATTTACCTGGCAGAACTTAAGTGTCAACCATATATATACAAGCTATCTATTCATGGTGTTACAAATTCAGTCTTTTCTTAAAATTGTTAGCAATTGAAAAGACAAAATGTTCTTTTTCGTCATTTCCAGGGCACGATGACGTAAACTGAAAGGAAAAGATTCATTTTAACAGGTGAGAAAATTATTTTTTTCTCCAATAACTAAATTATTTAAAATGGCTAACTATATGCCACCCGTATTAAGTTACCTAACTTTCCTACCCTAAGGGATTCAGTGTAGTCACTTATAAGCATGGTCCGTCACCTAACGAACTGTCAGACCGTGCTTTGTTTACTATATTAAGTATTTCCTCTTTTTGAAATACATGGACTGAAGTTTCCCCAGGTAGAGTGTAGCTATTTATACACATTTAATTAAATATTTAATTCTAAATACTAATTTTAATCGCTACTCATTCAAAATGTTTCCCTAATCAATGTTTACTTTAAACAGTAGACTTCCATTTTCAAAGTCGTGCGGCTGATTTAATAACAAGAACAAATTATTTTTTTATGATGGTGTGACATAACACTTCCGGACCCCATGTTTTATATAGGGACCCAGTTTATTATTTCAACATTCGGGGCCCTTCATATAAAATGTTGAATTTTATTATTACAGTAAATACAAAGACTAATTATAAACAAAGAGAGATGTCGACATTGTTTACGATTAGTATTTTAAATATTTTTTTTTTAAATTAAAAGTTAATTTTCAATATAATAAAATAAATCAGATATTTTTTAAAATACATATAATGAAAAATTAGAAACCAAGTTTGATATGCTAATGATATAATGAATATCAATCCGATACGTTAGATCACGATGATTGTTAGTGAATGGGGATAAACTAACTAATTTATCAGTGATATACAAAGATGGTAAGACAATTGTGAAATTTTTTTTAATTATTATTTATTACAGCTTTAAAAAAAATCAATTTTTTACTAAGTACATGTTTTTACACGTATTTAAATAATTATTATCACATATAATCAGGTTTTTTAGTTTTTTAATAGTACATTGTCTGACAAATAGAATCAGTTGTAGCTTCCTGTAAATGTTTATATATGTGCCTAATTTTTTTAGAAATACATTTTAATTATTGATCTGCCATTGAATAATAGCCATGGTCACAAAGGGAGTTAATTTTATTTAATCAAACATTCTAAAATTATGCACCTTTGATATTACGTTTTTATTTTTTTATAAATACAAGTGAGAGTAAACGTACAGACTTAACCCAGAAAAAAACAACAACAAAAAATACAAAAGCTGTACAACAATATTTGGAATGACTGTTACACAAGTAAATTTAGATGAGATTCTCTTTGTGAAACAGATCAAACCAGGTGAGTGTTCTGTCTATGTGTATGTTACAATAATTAAATTTAGATGACATTCTCTTTGTGAAACAGATCAAACCAGGTGAGTGTTCTGTCTATGTGTCTGTTACATTGAACGCACATGCGCACATTTTCAAGACAGTTGAAACAATTCGTAACATGTCCACATGATAGACTCACGCAGGTAATGACGTCATCCTGTAGACATGACGGACATACTGTTGTATCTGATAATTATAAAAGAGCAAAATTTAGAGATTACAATGAAAAAGATTGTATTTAATAGGTCATATTTTAAGAATTGAAATTAAGTTTCTGGAGGTTCGAACCTGAAACATGCATCGCTCCAATCCTAATTACTACAAACGTTCTACCGATTCAAATAAATATGAAGCAAACCAAAAGACATTTAGCTATGATAGAAGGACTATTTAACATTGAATAGTACTCTTGTTTTCTATGACATTATGGAATATTTTCGAAGAAAATTAACACTGTAATCTTTTGATGCTCTACACCATTATTATAATTTTAGGCCACTGAAATAAATTATCTAGTCTGGGGTGTTTCAGTGAAACTTTTGAACATTAAATGTTTTTTATTTGTATATCTAAATAATGTTTAATGTATGACGAGTGTCTGCACGCTGAAGGAAATATCTTAAGTCTGTTGCTCTGTATTACATTTTAGAAAGTAGAAAGAACACGCGGACACCAAGTGGGCATGTATTCTTCCTGAACTAACTTTAACATTTCCATTGGATGAGTAGTGCACTGGGTGAGTGTCTCGGTGTGGGAGGGGAGGTAAACATCCCTAGATGTAAACTTTGACAAAAGAATATTTTTTATACATTTACTGAACTTTTAAGTAATCATACACATTACCTTTATAACTGTAAAACATTAGAAAATACTAGCTATTTAGTCAGAAATATAAAAAAAAAAACATAAAAAGAGAATATTAAGAATACAAATTTATTGATTTATTCTTATTACCCCAGAAATACTTTCAAAATGACGTAATCTTGCAGTTTATAAGGGCTATAATTGATAGTACTAAAATATAACATAATATTTTACAGACATTAAAAAAAAATTAACACTTACCTAAGATAGTGTTCAATATTCTTGTTATCTTTCCATACATATCAACAAAATATCCATTGTTTTATTAGTAATGTAGGCCATTATACTTATTTTTATAATTTGATCTTTTCTAAGTTACATAGCAAGTGAATAGGATGGACTTTTGAAATGAACTGAGGTAAACGCAGTCATTTTTATACTGGGGGTAAGGCCAATAGCCTTGACACCGATTGTCACGTCTGCCAATACTTCTGACCTACGTAATGTGGTGACTGTTGGCTTTTTTAACAGGACGGAATAGCTCAAGTAAAAATCATTAAGTTTTTTAAATGGTTTTAAGCTTATTTATTTACATTCTAAATATTTTTTTTATATATATAAATTTAAGTAAAGGAAATTATGATTACCAAAATATAGATGTATCTTCCTAATTAGCTAATTATTTTAATTTTTTTTTTTTTTAAATAAAGAATAATAACAATTAATTTATTTAAGAATTCAAAAGTTAAGTTATGTCCTTTTTTCATGGCTAGCAACAAACATACGAAATATATATTGGGCTCTAAAAGTTTTTGATTTTATTTTCAAAATGTATATTGTAATTGCATTTATAAAATCCGCAGAGTACAATTAGTATTATGTCTATAAATATGTTTTAATAAATACAGTTAAACATTTTCATAATCTTAAATAATAATCAATTCTTTAGCTGTTATTTTTTTAACAGACATATTGTTACATACTTCATGGTTGTGTAATGAAAGGGATTAGCACTCAATTTGCAACTGGTTTAAGCCACGAGTCAACTTTGTTTCCGTGGTGTCCTTATTGCCATTTTCGACTGAGGCTGGGATAGTTGGAGGGGTAAAAATTAATCGTTGTTAGGTATTAATAGGTATAAAAAGATTTATGTCTCAGATATGAATATAAATTACATTGTATCAAATAAATATTTTTTTTTATTTATAGATCTGTAATGAATAGTAATGTAAACAATGATATTTTAATTCAATTCATTGGTAGTAACTCCCTTAACTTGTAAAAGAAAAGTAATACTTTGATTTTCCGATGTCTACAAATAGTTTACATACCATGCACGACTAGAACTGAATTCCCAATCTAATGTTTCATTTTACTACAGACACACAGAAATCATTTTGTGTCTTGTTATACCATTTACCTTGTGAGTATTAGACAATCAACATCTGAATGTATTTTGTAGGTAACCATATGACTATTGGGTTTTCTAGGGTTAATGAATTAGTTATTTTGAATAATTTAATTAGGTAAGTTAAATGACTGAAAAAATAATTGTTGTAAGAGTTAAAGTAATCAACAAAAAAAATATAATTTTTTTGAGTAGGATATTATAGTTGGAACTGTCAATTGTTTGGTTCTTTCATATATTTACACAACGGTTCTCAAAGTATGGTGACGCGGTCAAATTTTAGATGAGTCATAAAAATATAATTCATTGATCGAGAATTTAAGTTAATAAATTATACATCTAAAAAATAGATTAATCTGGAAATTAAAATAGGAAAACTATATAAAAAAATTAGAAAACATATTTAAAAATAAAATTGTGCAATTTGCCTAAAAGTGTTTCAATAATTTGACCTGTGTTTAATTTTTTATAATTAGTTATTTTATTTTTTTACAAAGAGGTTAATATTTCCAATTATATTTACCTGTCTATATTACCAAACAAATTTACCTGTCTATATTCAAACACTACATTTTTCACTCACATGTGCAAGAGTTTGGACGAGATGAAACTGGATTATCATATGTAGAATTGCAATAATACCGCTAGACTTTGTGTTTATTCATTTATGTTAGTAAGCTCATTGTACAAGTTGCTACAATACATATTTATGTATTTTATTAAACAATATTTATTAAATAGTTTATTTATTTATCTTGTGCAGGCCTCGATGCAACACAATGTGACTCATGCGGCCCTCTTAACAGCACAAAGTGAACTATGAAGTCTTCGAAACAAAAAAGTGTGACCCATGCGGCCCTCTTAACAGCACAAAGTGAACTATGAAGCCTTCGAAACAAAAAAGTTTGACCCATGCGGCCCTCTTAACAGCACAAAGTGAACTATGAAGCCTTCGAAACAAAAAAGTGTGACCCATGCGGCCCTCTTAACAGCACAAAGTGAACGATGAAGCCTTCGAAACAAAAAAGTGTGACCCATGCGGCCCTCGTAACTACTATTTTAAAAATTGTGCTGGAGTGTCAACATCCAGTCACGTCTTAGAAAAAATAATTATGAAGCTATGACAAAACTTTCAGCTTTTGAGTCATTTCCAGGACAGTATGAAGTACATTGAAGGGAGTAGATTCATCATTTGAGAAAATAAAAGTTGTTTTAAATGATGACATTTTTCTCCCATATGTCATAGCATTGATTTTCCTCATATTTTTTTGTATTGTTTATAATCTAAAAAACACCAAGTATTCTAATTTATTATTTCATTTTTTTCGAGAGACAGTTTTATTTTAATTGGAACCGTCTGATATTTCTCTTGTTCAAAACTCAAAACAAGTTTTATAATTTGAAACGTCACGTCACAAAGGACTAGTCTGCTAATATTGAAAAGGTAGACACTTATTTCATTCAAAGAGGTTCTAACTTACAAAGAGTGGGATTTCTTCAGAGCCGGTTCTAACGGCGAGCGCACTGGAAACCGATCGGAAAATGGCCGAAAATAAAATGCAAATGTGTACCCTTATTAATTCCACTCATTTAATTAAGAGGGTCAACATTTGTTTTCTGCCACAAGGGGCTCAAATGACGTGATTTTCATCGATTTATTTACTTTTCTAGGTACCTCCTCTTTTAAAACCAATCGAAATTAAAGAAAGAAAAGAAACTTGTTATATGAATTGCGCTTGGTCAGCATTGGTAGGTGAATTTCTCTTGACAACAAGTAGAATGTGATGTTTCCCTTGGCTATTACTTGTATATGAGCTGCCACGGCAATCACTTGTATATAAATAACCCCTGCTAAACTCTAAAATTTGGCATATATTAATTAGGCAGTATTATACATTTGTATAGTATTCCGATTATTGTTATTTTTTATGCTGTGTAAAGGTAGTTAAGTTTCATTAACCCTAGCAACTCATACAAGGCACTATTAGATTCCTTTAAACAACATTGTTATAATAAATGTATGCTATACAATGTTAAAAATCATAAATTTGTGTTAAAATATTCCTCTTCATTGAACGAATCTATAAAAATCTTGTAGAATTTACAGCATATGTTTATTGACTGTCGATAAATTTTGTTTAACTTTTTTTAAATTAAATTAATATGATAAAACATCAGAATCAAATTATTTTTTTTAATTTTACTTGAGGTTATGGCGATTGTCTCATTCAATGTATCACATTTTACTTGATGTGTCTAAACTGGTGATGTATGGAACACCTATAAGGTACTGAACAGAACATAATAACGGTTTCCACATACGATGACTCATTGAATATAATTATTTCATTTTTTTAGTCTGATATTTACATCAAAGTTAACCGTGGAGGGAAATAACTGTCTTTTTGTGGGATAGAAAAGTAGGACTAGATACGAGTTGCATCCCATGGATATCAAAGTTGGATTAGTTTGTTTATGAATCAAATCCCAAAAAAAAAAATATATTTTAATGTTTTTTATAGGGACCCAGTTTATTACATCAACATCCGGGGCCCTTCTGATAAAATGATGAATTTTATTATTACAGTAAATACAGAGACTAACTATAAACAAAAATAGAAATCAACTTTGTTTAAAATTTTGTGTTTTAAAGATTTTATTTTAGAAGTAAAGTTTATTTTAAATGTAATGCAATTAATGAAAAGAAATTATAAAATATATAATGTGACAAATTAGAAATCAAGTTTGATTGAGCTAATGAATTGCTTATATCGTTCCAATACACAAAACACTGAGTGTCAGAGAATGGGGAAAAACGAAATAATTAACCAGTGAAATACAAAGCTGATATGACGATTGAGCATTTTTTTTTAAAATTATTATTAATTCTTATTTGATGACTTTACGGGTTTTTAAATAATTTTATCACATATAATCAGTTTTCTAGATTTGTTAATCGTACATTGTCTAATATTTAGAACAGTAATCAGTTTTACTTTCATGTAAATGTTTATATTTGTCCATAATTTTGTTAGAAAGAAATTTTAACTATCGATCCGCCATTGATAGACAGACTAATGGTGTCGCTCATTTTTTTAAGCAATGGTCACAAAGGGAGTTAACTTTTTTTAAAATTTAACGTATTTTAAAATTATGTACCTTTGAAATTTGAATTCAGTAAAAAATGTACAAACTTAGAAAAAGAAGAAATAGCCAGTTTAATAAAAATAGAAATACATTCTTCAATATTATTACAAATATAGAAACATTTCATTGCCAAAAAAAAAAACAACAAAAAATACAAGGGTTGTATATCAATGTTTTTAATGACTGTTACAATAAGTAAACTTAGAAGACATTTTCTTGGTGAAACAAATCAAACCAGGTAAGTTTTCTGTATATGTGTCTATTACATTGAACGCACACATGCACAGTTTCACGACAGTTGTAACAAGTTGTAACATGTTTACATGGTAGACATGATGGACAAACTGTTGTGTCTGATAATTGAAAGAGTAAAATTTAGGAATTTCAATTTTAAAGATTTTTATTTGAGATAAAATAATTTAATAGGTTATATTTTAAAAATTAAAATAAAATGTCTGGAGGGTTCGAACCAGAAACATGCAACGTACCCATCCGAATTACTACCAACATACCTCCAAGCCACATAAATATGAAACAAACCAAAAAGATAAATATATATAACTACCATAAAAAGATTATTCAATATTAAAATAACAATCATTTTTTCTACGATATTAATAACAATTTTTAAAGAAACTTAAGATGTAAATTTTTTGATGCATTACAGCATTATTATAATTTTAGGTCACTTAGGTAAAATATTAAACCTGGGGTGTTTAAGTTAAACATTTGAACAGTAATTTTTTTGTATATCTAAATAATGTTTAATGTATGACGAGTGTCTCCACGCTGGGGGAAATATTTAAAGTCTGTTGCACTGTATTTTTCTAACGAAATGTTAGAAAGTAGAAAGAGCACGCAGATATTAAGTTGGCAATGTATTCTTCCATAACTAACTTTAACATTACCATCGGATGTCTGGTTCACTGGGTGAGTGTCAAGGTGGGAGGGGGTAACCATCACTAGATGTATAACTTTGACAAAATAAAATTTTATATACATTTACTGAACTTTAAAGTATGTATACATATTACATTTATATTTGTGAAATGTCATAAAATATTAGTTATTTAGTCAGAAATGTAAAGAAAACATACAAAAATATTATTAACAATAAAACTCTTTTGATTTAATCTAATTGCCCCTGAAATATTTCTGAAATTTTTTTAATCTTGCAGTTTATATTTGGCTATAATTGGTAGTACTGCTAGGAAAGTACATTTACTTATAGTACCTCCAAATATCTCAAAAGCTCTGTTCACAGGGCCTTCTAATTACATCAAAACGGCACTGTGTTTATGCATTTTAATTTAATTTTAATCTTCTCAGGCGGACAGAAGATGAGTTGAATATTATAAACTTCACATTCAGAAGATCTGTTAAAAATTAGAAACAAGAATATATATATATATATATATATATAAATATTGTGGACTGTAGCTGTTGTAATGTAAATTAAGTCTAGCTAGACATACAGCAGTAAAGCAGATACATAAACACCGTTACATATTTGACGAGTAAATCACCCAACAACAGGAGGTTATCCGATCATTTGATAGGGGCTCACAAGATGGGTCCCTTGGCTTTCAAAATTTATTCTGTGGAGGAAATGTTGTAAGAGGGGGGATCCCAGATTACATAATTTGTCAGGGGTCATTGAGTCTTCAACGCTAACTACGGGAAGGGTAATATTTATAAAAAATTAAGTTTGCTGATATATGTAGATTGATCAAAACGAAATGTCCGCACACACACACATATGACACAATCAGACATAATGAGTTTCAATACACACCACAGACACACACTGTGTACATGACCGTCTTAATATAAATATTACATCCGGGACCAAAATAATTTTAAAATGATTCAGTTAGTCTCGGAGTGGGAGTCCTTCAATTAAGACGGTCATTTTATATATATATATATATATATATATATATATATATATATATATATATATATATATATATATATGTATATATATATGTATCAATGCACGGCCATTATTCTGGACAGGCAAACTTCGCGACCACCTTGGACCCCACAATGTAAAAAGGCTCCACACTTTAAGTATAAATTCTTTTTAACTCGGATGCTGGGAAAGTACATTTACTTATAGTACCTCCAAATATCTCTAAGGCTCTGTTCACAGGGCCCCCTAATTACACCAAAACGGCCCTGTGTTTATGCATTTTAATTTGATTTTAATTTTCTCAGGCGGACAGAAGATGAGTTGAATATTGTAAGCTTCAAATTCAGAAGATCTGTTAAAAATTAGAAAACAAAAACAAACAAGCTATCTTTGCCATATTTGGCTTTATTTGCATGCACTAGCCTTACTTTTTGTTTTAAAATATACGGTAGAAAATATCACAATTATTAAGTAAAATATTTAAATCAACATGTTAAGCATACATTTTTAAGATAATAAATATTTAAAACAAATGTGTATCTTACTCTAAGTAAAATTTGTGTCTTTATACCA
Organism: Bulinus truncatus; assembly: GCA_021962125.1. Lineage (NCBI taxonomy): Eukaryota > Metazoa > Mollusca > Gastropoda > Planorbidae > Bulinus > Bulinus truncatus. The sequence goes on along the minus strand of JAGDYQ010000286.1, from coordinate 711,616 downwards.
CACTGTATAGCAATACTCGCAATTAAAAAAGTCACGTTTTCTTTATGATTAAAAAAAATACATATATGTATTTGTGAGTGTAATCTCAAATTATTATATTAGTTAATATAAATAAACACGAATTGAAAATATTCATACAAAACATTACAAAACACACACATTAATGAAAAAGTTTATTTAAAACTTTTCTTTGACTTACTTGACCTAATTCCTTGATCACTTTCATGCGCACTTTTTTTTGGAGGCCCCCCCCCCCCTCTGTCGATTTCCAACTTTTCATCTTCTGCTCACAAGATCTACTCCAAGAGGTATTTGGGCGCCAATCCTCACTATGGACAGCGGATCCACTGCAGAGCCATTTTCGTGATGTATTCTAGAGTCTTTTTCAACGAGTGTCCAATTCATCTCCATTTTCTTCTGAACACTTCTACATCCATGGGATCTTGGTTTGCCAGCTGCCAGATATCTCCGTTCTTGAATTTATCTAGTCGCCTTTACTTTAAGATATTCAGTTATTTTTACTAACAAGCAAAAAATAGCAAATACATGAAGTAATCTATTTATAGTTATCGGAAAAATTCGAAATGACATTTTTTCGTCGTTGAGAGCTATTGGGGAAATTAAAATATCCCAGGCTACATTAGTTGTAACAGGAGTAGGGCCGTAAAGGTAGTAGCCATGGGCAGACGATTCCAAGAGGAAACCTTGCGATAGAGGCGTCTTGATACGGTATATAGCCGACAGATATATTTATAGAGCCCCTCAGTTGACACTCAACCCAGGCTCCACGAATGATCATGTCTCTCGCTCCTGTATGGTGAAGGGGGCGCGTTAGGGTCATTTTGAGATGATATATGACATACATTAACCTGTCTAGGCAGAGCGTTTGACATTTGCTTTAGAATCCACGTATTTCACATCGAACGTTTTACACTACACAAACACATGTCCTTCCTTTAAATAGTTCTTCTATCGGTTTAACAACAAGCTGAGACTGTGTCCAGTATAGTCATGAAATAAAACAATTATAGAGAACTAAATTACGTCCTTGTGTCGTGCTAGTAACTGGACTGGTCCACCCTGTGATACGCTAGATCTGAGCACTTAAAATATCACAAGATCCCAGATTCCCAAACTCTCCGTACAATGAAGATAATGACAGTCGAAAAGAGTTCTCAACCTACTAATGTACGCACCGATCGGTTAATCTATGTGAGATACACGATATAAAAAAGAAATTTTTATATTTATAAAGAATTTGGTTAACATGAATTAAAGATGTTGAATATTAATGTTAGAATTGAAAATATTTTTTAATTAAAATAACTGTACAGTCATCACAACTTATCGTATTTATAAAGTTGAAAATCATGGCCTAGATGTTTTAATTTCAATGCAAATAACAAGGGCAAGGTTAAAGAAAATAATCCTACGATTGTTCTTAGGTACCATCACTCACTACTTTTCTTATGTTTGCCGTGACGTATGTTATACACTATGTAAGTAAATGTAAAAGTTTTAACAAATGCTCGGAGAACATTCACATTCATACAAACGATTTTTTTTAAAAAAGTTGTTCACATTTAATCGCATACATTTTATTTTGTGTTTTAAACTTTAACTTGCTCAAAAGGAAATACTATCCCAAACATCGATTTATATGTTGATATACTCAATTCTTTTAAATTTGGGATCGAAATGTCCAGTGGTGACTTACATTTGATTCAAGAACGGAACAATAAATTGTTAAACATTATTTTCGGTAAGTTTATACAATAATTTTTTTTAATGATGTAATGATAGACCTTTCTGTCTATGTATTCTCTATTATTTCGCTTAGACAATATGTCAAACTTTAGACAACCTCTCTTAGACAACCTGTCCTACCTACAAAAACATGTCTTAGATATTTAGCCTTATATAGAACAACTACTATTAGACAACTTGTCCATCCAATAACAACCTATCCGAGACAACCTGTCTGGTATAGAACAACCTCTCTTAGACAACTTGTCTGGTATAGAATAACCTCACATAGACAACCTGTATGTTAAAGAACAACCTCACTTAGACAACCTGTCTAGTCTACGACAACCTGTCTATCATAGAACAACCTCACTTAGAAAACATGTCTGTTATAGAACAACTTCACTTAGACAACCTGTCTGTTATAGAAAAAACCTCACATAGACAACCTGTCTGTTATAGAACAACCTCACTTATACAACCTTTCTTTTATTGAACAACCTCACTTAGACACCCTGTCTAGTCTACGACAACCGTTCTGTTATAGAACAGCCTTACTTAGACAACCTGTCTGTTATAGAACAACCTTATTTAGACAACCTGTCTAGTTTATGAAAACCTGTCACATAATACAAACTGAATATTTTCATTCCTTACAACCAAACTTTCATCCCTGTATTAAAAACTGATTTTCTGTTATCCGTAAGTTTGTTTCCCCCCTCATTCATCTTGTCTCGATATTTTTCATTATTAGATAAAAGACAATGTGACAGATGTCACCAGCCAAGAGACAACTACTATATAAATGTGCCATGCCGTCACGTGACGCATTGTTATGAATGCAGTCGACATACCAACATATGTAGTCAGTGTCAACAACATATTACAACTACAATGACGTGGTGGGACGTCTTTCATCAGGAGACTTTGATTTAACATTTTGTTGATTCAATAATATTTTTTTTTCTATCATCTTTAAACAATTTCCCGCCTTACCTCAATCAGCTGTAGATGAAAATAAAAAATATTTTTTCCTGTTTAAATATTAATGGCTGTACACATGTCACGATATATAAAGTATTAAGTTATCATATTATTTGATATTTAAATTCTTCTTTAATTATCCTTTTTTCAAAGTTTAATTTACCAAAGTAGACGATGTTACAAAGACATACAATTAATTTAATTGTAATCTCAGATAGTCTAGTAACTTTTAAAATAACTGTTAAAACATCATATATTTTTTTGTTTACATTTTCTTTAATTGCTGTTATGTTATGAATCTGTTTCAGTTTGGAATCAGGAATTAAAAATTTGCTGCTGATCCTTGAACTGTACCTTTTTTTCTTTAAATTTTTCATTTTAATGATTTATTCTTCAGATTGTGATAAGAAAACAAATAACAACGAATAGGGATTTGGGGGACGCGTGAGGGGTCTTTGCCTGATTTGGGGGCCCATGCATTTTGACAATCGAAACGACCACATGAGATAATGTATTTAATTTTTAATGCAAACAAAATTCTTTTGCCCCCCCCCTCTCAAGCAGGGGCCCGGGGAGGACTTTCGAATCAGGGGCTCCCAATCTCCCACCCTAGGTACGCCTCTGTGTGTCGCATATGCTTACAATGGGCTCGTCACATTTCATGATTTCATCATAGTTGAACTATGGTTAATACACATTTTCCATGGTAGAGATAGTATATAATATTTCGTCGACCGATACATAATAATGCCTGATATACCTTTGAGTTAATCTCTATACATTCTATGTCTTCTGTTTATGTTATCGCCTACAAGTCTGTTTTAAGTTACATTAATAAAATGTAATTGAAATTGTAAAATTGTATAAGTTTACACGCTTTTATTTATAACTTATGCTTCTAAAATATCATACTTAATGGGACAAATAAATCAAATGTTTACTTTAGAAGTATTGTCTGTTCGTTGTTTAATGTGTAGAGTGGTACATTGTATTTTGTGTATTTTTTTTAAATGAATTTCTGAATGAAAGATACAACTTAGAAAAAAAAATGAAGTTAATATCAGACAATAAATATTTTTGGGTTAATATGTTAAAAATTGATATGTAAGAATATTATTGTTGGGCTTCTAAGTGTGATTTTTTTTTAGTTTATTGCAGCATTTGTATATCATAAATATTTGAAACATACACTCATTATGAAAATGAATATATTGTAGTTATGAGTTGTTGTTGTTAATGCATAAGTGTAGTATTAATACCATAATAAACATCATTTTTGAAAGTAAACATTACTTTGAAATCATCTTACGTTTACTAAAAGAGGTAACGCGTATGTTTTACTGCAATGAATTAAACAACATTAATAGATTGCAGCATAAATACACCTTAGTCTAATAAACATACTAATGACTAAGACATGTGTTCTGTTAATACATTATAAAAGCTGACACAAAACATACACGCAGTTGAATATTGATTAATAACAACAACTAAATTAAACAGTGTCGTCTCCAATGGATTACGGACCCACGGTGGGGCTAGGGTGTAGTGGCAAGACAAAGAAAAACGAAATTTAATAATCCTAATCCTCAACATATAATCCGCCCCCCATCCCCCCATGCGTTAAGACGGATTGGTGGAGGTAAGGGCAGTAAATCAAAATAAAAAAAAATATAAAGATGTGATAAATAAGGGACACAACCACACAATATTATTCATTTTATCTCAGCTATTTCCTTCGGCGCAGTCTTTCAGTACCATCCCCCTACTTTCTTCATCATTTAAACTATTCTGTTTCTGATGTCAAATTGGAGCCAATCACATTGTATATGTAATTTAGCAACTTTTCAAACAGCAGGAGAAAGAATTAACAAAATATATGTTTTTTTTTAGTTGAAGTAAAATTCACATTACCATTGATAGTGGTCACAACGATATATATGAGTGTGTATGTGTGTCTGTGTGTGTATTTGTGTTACGAATTCAATTATTATTTTATTTTTATTTACTTTTTAAAATTACCTTAACTAATATGGTCGTCAGGGGAATTAATGCCTACATCAACAGATTGGATTTCAAACGTCATTTTTTTGGGGCCAACTCGTCATAGGGGAATATTTTTGACTTTCCAGGGATTGTACCCTTTGCACATGCGTCGAGTTAGCTATCGATTACGCTATCCAGCCGATAAAGGGAAGTAATTATATATATTTTATTAAAGTAGCGAATGATAGTAATTTAATACACACACACTCACATGCACAATTGCATAAGAAGAATATTATAGACTTCCGATCTAAGAAGGGGACAGAAAGAGGTTTGAGAATTGTTTGAGATCTTTTCATATTGACAGGGGGTCGCCAATAAAATAAGTAACTAGCACAGGGCGCCACAGTAGCTAGCTACGGCTCTGCAGATTCACTCACAGACAAAATGTCCAATAGGAACGTCGAGATTAATTTAGCAGTAGGGAGCACCACTCTACATGTAATGTCCACCAACAAGGGCCCCCAATACAAATTTGGCCCCTTCTATTATTAATTTCTATGCAAATGGGCCCCGACACCTACTTTTGCTCAAGGCTAAGAACATTTCTAGAAGTTTCTGCCCTTTGCTCTTTATTTCCCTAAAACTGTCGTGTATCTAGGTTTTTTTTAAAACAAAAAATTACCTTTTTTCAGAAAATATCCTAATTCTGTTTATCTAATATTCAGTAGTATGTTCACATCCATACTTTCAGTGTATTTGTCTAGAATTGTGAGTATTAGACAATCCACATCTGAATGTATTTTGTAGGTAACCATATGACTATTGGGTTTTGTAGGGTTAATGAATTAGTTATTTTGAATAATTTATTTAGGTAAGTTAAATGACTGAAAAAATAATTTTTGTAAGAGTTAAAGTAATCAACAAAAAAATATAATTTCTTTGAGTAGGATAGTATAGTTGGAACTGTCAATTGTTTGGTTCTTTCATATATTTACACAACGGTTCTCAAAGTATGGTGACGTGGTCAAATTGTAGATGAGTCATAAAAATATAATTAATTGATCGAGAATTTAAGTTGATAAATTATACATCTAAAAATAGAGTAATCTGGAAATTAAAATAGGAAAACTATATAAAAAAAATTAGAAAACATATTTAAAAATAAAATTGTACAATTCGCCTAAAAGTGTTTCAATAATTTGACCTGTGTTTAATTTTTTATAATTAGTTATTTTATTTTTTTACAAAGAGGTAAATATTTCCAATTATATTTACCTGTCTATATTACCAAACAAATTTACCTGTCTATATTCAAACACTACATTTTTCACTCACATGTGCAAGAGTTTGGACGAGATGAAACTGGATTATCATATGTAGAATTGCAATAATACCGCTAGACTTTGTGTTTATACATTTATGTTGGTAAGCTCATTGTACAAGTGGTTACAATACATATTTATGTAAATTATCAATTAATATTTATTAAATAGTTTATTTATTTATCTTGTGCAGGCCTGGTTACAAAACAATGTGACTCAAGCTGCCCTTATAACAGCACAACGTGAACGATGAAGTCTTCGAAACAAATAAGTGTGACCCATGCGGCCCTCTTAACAGCACAAAGTGAACTATGAAGCCTTCGAAACAAAAAAGTGTGACCCATGCGGCCCTCTTAACAGCACAAAGTGAACTATGAAGCCTTCGAAACAAAAAAGTGTGACCCATGCGGCCCTCTTAATTTTAAAAATCGGCTGGAGTGTCAACATCCAGTCGCGTCTTAGAAAAAAATAATTATGAGGCTAAGTCAAAACTTTCAGCTTTTGAGTCTTTTCCAGGACAGTATGAAGTACATTGAAGGGAGTAGATTCATCGTTTGAGAAAATAAAAGTTGTTTTAAATGATGACATTTTTCTCCCACATGTCATAGCATTGATTTTCCTCATATTTTTGTTTATTGTTCATTATCTAAAAAACACAAGTCTTCTAATTTATTATTTCATTTATTTCGAGAGACAGTTTTCTTTTAATTGGAACCGTCTGATATTTCTCTTGTTCAAAACTCAAAACAAGTTTTATAATTTGAAACTTACGTCACGTCACAAAGGACTAGTCTGCTAATATTGAAAAGGTAAACACTTATTTCATTCAAAGAGGACATAACTTACAGAAAGAGGCTTTCTTCAGAGCCGGTTCTAACGGCGAGTGCACTGGAATCCGATTGGAAAATGGCCAAAAATAAAATGCAAATGTGTACCCTTTTTAGTTTCACTCATTTAATTAAGATGGTCAACATTTGTTTTCTGCCTCAAAGGGCTCAATTGACGTGATTTTCATTTATTTATTTACTATTCTAGGTACCTCCTATTTTAGAACAACTCGAAATTAAAGAAAGAGAAGAAACTTGTTATATGAATTGTGCTTGGTCACCATTGGTAGGTGAATTTCTCTTGACAACAAGTTGAATGTGATGTTTCCCTTGGCTATTACTTGTATATGAGTTGCCATGGCAATCACTTGTAAATAAATAACCCCTGCTAAACTCTAAAATTTGGCATATATTTAGGCAGTATTATACATTTGTATGCTGTTCCTATTATTGTTTTTTTTTGTATGCTGTGTAAAGGAAGTTAAGTTTCATTAACACTAGAACGACGGCAGCGGTCATTTTGACCGGAACGCTACTTTGCGGATAAATTACTTTTAAACGGCTTACCCCAGACTATTGAAATTTTATGACTTTAATATCTTTATAACATTGTTAACATTATAGAAGATTTTTATTGTTGGTTTTATAATAATCGAAAAAAAATAAAACAAGTTTTACCTAGAACGACTGCAGAGGTCAAAATGACCGCCATACTGATTAATGTCTTGTGACGCTGTAAGCTTGCGTCATATTGTTGCCAAAAGCACATCCATCGTTGGTGCGATAAGACAGAATCAACGAGAGTTGTCAATGAATTTGTAAAGACACAACTCCAGACAGACCCGTTGGGGGGCATCCTCCACCCCCTGCGTTTAGTCTGCTCCCCCCCCCCCTGCTTATTTGTTCTACAATGGTAAAAAAAATAAACCGTTGAAAGCTAAAACAGTATATCTGCATATTGATTACCTTGCATAAACATATTAAAATTAATGAAACAAAAAAAAAACTTCCAGAAACTGTGAAATATAATTTTTGTAAGTGTGGAGTGGACGATCTGGACCAAAAAAGCCGCCTGTACACAGCGAGATCAGCATCACGTCTATATCTTCTACAATCTTCTGGACTTTACGGCTATAAACACATTTATATTATTTCGATTATGCATATATTCCAGAATTTCTAGGCGGTCTTATATTTTGAACCTTGTTCACAAACTGAGATCGCCTTACTGTGCAACAAAAAGCAAATTATAGCAGGCATTCCGCCAGGCATCCCTGTGAAAAGTGGAGCAAGCAGTAACACACGCCTTCAATGCTCATTTTGTAGTAACAAAACACAAGATGACTAATGAACAGAATGTGATTACTTACGTCAGGGGTGGGCAAACATTGTCTGAGGGCCACATTGAAAACTTGATTGTTATCGGCGGGCCGCATATAATTTGGCTACTTCAATTACAATTTACAACGTATGAAAATCTGTTATACATTATATATTTCATCTCTATACTTATAAGACGCATTTGCTGAGGGAAGGGGAAGGAGGAGAGAGGGAGAGGGGAGAGAAGGAGGGGCAGAGAGGATGGGAGAGGGAGGGAGGGAGGTAAGAAAGGGAGGGAGAGAGATAAAGAAAGAGAGAGGGAGCAGGAAGGGAGAGGGAGAGAGGAGTGAGGGAGAAAGAAGGAGATGGGGGAGGGAGAGAGAGATGGGGTAGGGAGAAAACAGAAGGTAAACAGAAAACCTTGTTTTAAACCCGGGCAACTAGTTTACAATAAATGACAAGCTTAGAAACATAAAATGAATTTATCATAAACAGTCAGTTTAAAAAAAAATAATGAAATCTTATGTATGATTAAAATATTAAAATATTACAATGATGAGAAATAGAAAACAAAATTTTAAAATAATTGTTTCAATGAATATACTTTAATACAGAACATATAACACTTCAGTGCATCACCGTATAAATCGATGACGTCGGGAATCGAATTGAAATCGAATGTTTTTTTGACAGTTCTTTAATTCGATTACCATTCCTGTCAAAATACCCATACTTTCAACTCTTGATTCCAATGAATCCGTCTCACATCTATGGTCACACCTCTAAATGCACTAACACAGCTTAGTGAGCAGAAACATATCTACAACACGTCAACTTAGTTATTGACACAAATTTATGGGATAAAAAAAATAAATTTTAGTGCTAAAGTCACATTGCGGTCCTTTATAATTGTAGAAATCTTTTTATTTTTAAGATAAAAAAGGGTGGCTTATATATGGGGAAATACGGTAAAAATTTATTCTGAATCCTCTGCAAACATTAAAATGAATATCTCGGTGTTGGCTTCTTCAACGACCCCCACAAAACACAAGCCCGAATGGGGAATTAGAGAAAGATCCCGCTGGGTAACGAATTATTTCATATGGATTAAACTTTAGCTCAGTTAAAACAGTTTTAATAAATAATAAAATAATCCGTTACTATATATAAAAGTTTAACAACAAAGGAACAGACTTATAAAATTTTATATTTAGAGTACACACTTTATTCACAATCTATTATATAACATTGTCTCCATTAATATTAAAAGCTTAGATACAAATTTGACTACTTCCCCCAAAAAAAAAATAAATAGATTATACAACAATAATTAGAATGACTGTCACAAAGAATAATTTTTGAAGACATTCTCTTGATGCCAGCTTACTAGCAACAACTGAAATGTAAACAAACATTTTTGGGATAGACAAAACAAACATTTTTTTTTTGGGCCCAAGTCACTTGGCAATCTTTGTTCATAGTAGAGATACTTTTATTTTTGTGATAATGTGTTTTGGTCGCGTTCATCAGTTTTAATGAACTAAACATTGGACTAGAATTGTTTAAATAGGTCATGGACCACCAGGCTAGTTTATGTCCATTCCATTGTAAAACCGAAACTGTATTAATTGCCTGTGGCTGGAGTCGAACCAGCGAAACCAATATAGCACAATGAATTGTATGAGTCTTTATATAACGTTTTTATTTCTCTTAAATATAGCATTATTTATAATTATAATTAATATAAAGTTGCCTGATACCAATTACCTGCTCAACATGACTGATTTGTTAAGAAAGTTGAATGTGAGAAATTATCGTATTTAACAAATAACATTATTTAATCTTGACATTAATTTTACCAGTTGAAAACGTAATGTAAAATTTTACAAATGAAACAAAAAATATTAGTTCCCAAATGTGTGCACACCAACTCACCCTCGCGTGGACATTAACAGGAAATCATGTATCTGACACACTCATAAAAATGCTCGCTAGATGTTGCTATCTTGTAGTCACAACATCATTTCAGTCTTGTGTGGAATGCAATGTCTGAGACAAAAAAGACACTATTCGGATGGTACGAAATTTAAACCCCTATTGTGACAGTTTTTGTGGTGCCCTGCTTTCATCCCCAACCGATGTCAACGGTGTACTGGACATGGAGGACAAAAGGGGATAAAGCGGGGGACCTTCACCATGTCCTGAAATACGCATTGGTCTTCACCGGACATCGAACCGGGGTTCTCAGGTCGACGGTCAATTTCTTAAACAGATGGGATTAAAGACAAAGACATTTTAAGGGGTCATACACATAAGCATTTTTTCCCCCACCCCACCCCCAACCCTACACCAGTCCTAATGTTATTTAATCTGAATTTTACTAGAATAAGGCCTTTGTTAATATTGAACTAGAATAATGCATTAGTTAACATTTTACTAGAATGAGGCCTTTATAAGATTGTACTAGCATAATGCATTAGTTAACATTTTACTAGAATAAGGCCTTTGATAACATTGTACTAGAATAATACTAGAATATTTTATAATTAAAATAACTGTACAGCCATAACCACTTATCATATTCAAAAATTTGAAAACCATGGCCTATTTCTTTGATTTTTGATACAAATAACAAAGGGCAATGTTAAGGAAACTAGGTCTGTCCCATGAGAGAACTGTTGCTGTGACGTCGACCTGTTATACTCTATATAAGGAAAAAGAAAAAGTTTTAACAAATGCTCGGAGAAAATTCACGTTTATACAAACGATTTTTTAAAAATGTTGTTCACATTTAATCGCATGAATTTTTATTTTGTGTTTTAAACTTTAACTTGCTGAAAAGGAAATACTATCCCAAACATCGATTTATATGTTGATAGACTAAATTATTTTAAATTTGGGATCGAAATGTCCAGTGGTGACTTAAATTTGATTCAAGAACGGAACAACAAATTGTTAAACTTTCTTTTCGGTAAGTTTATGCAATAACTTTTTTAATGATGTAATGATAGACCTTTCTGTCTATGTATCTTCTATTATTTCGCTTAGACAATATGTCAAGCTTTAGACAACCTCTCTTAGACAACCTGTCCTACATACAAAAACATATCATAGACATTTTGCCTGATATAGAACAACTTCTATTAGACAACTTGTCCATCCAATAATAACCTATCCGATACAACCTGTCTGGTATAGAACAACCTCACTTATACAACCTGTCTTTTATTGAACAACCTAACTTAGACAATCTGTCTAGTCTACGAAAGCATGTCACCTAATACAAACTGAATATTTTCATTCCTTACAACCAAACTTTCATCCCTGTATTACAAACTGATTTTCTGTTCCCCGTAAGTTTGTTTCCCCCTTATTCATCTTGTCTCGATATTTTTCATAATTAGATAAAACACAATGTGACAGATGTCACCAGCCAAGAGACAACTACTATATAAATGTGCCATGCCGTCACGTGACCAACTGTTATGAATGCAGTCATCATACCAACATATGTAGTCAATGTCAACAACATATTACAACTACAATGACGTGGTGGGACGTCTTTCATCAGGAGACAGTCAACAACACATTACAACTACAATGACGTGGTGGGACGTCTTTCATCAGGAGACAGTCAACAACATATTACAACTACAATGACGTGGTGGGACGTCTTTCAACAGGAGAAGTCAACAACACATTACAACTACAATGACGTGGTGGTACGTCTTTCATCAGGAGACAGTCAACAACATATTACAAGTACAAGGACGTGGTGGGACGTCTTTCATCAGGAGACAGTCAACAACATATTACAACTACAATGACGTGGTGGGACGTCTTTCATCAGGAGACAGTCAACAACATATTACAACTACAATGACGTGGTGGGACGTCTTTCAACAGGAGAAGTCAACAACACATTACAACTACAATGACGTGGTGGTACGTCTTTCATCAGGAGACAGTCAACAACATATTACAAGTACAAGGACGTGGTGGGACGTCTTTCATCAGGAGACAGTCAACAACATATTACAACTACAATGACGTGGTGGGACGTCTTTCATCAGGAGACAGTCAACAACATATTACAACTACAATGACGTGGTGGGACGTCTTTCATCAGGAGACAGTCAACGACATATTACAACTACAATGACGTGGTGGGACGTCTTTCACCAGGAGACAGTCAACAACATATTACAACTACAATGACGTGGTGGACGTCTTTCAACAGGAGACAGTCAACAACACATTACAACTACAATGACGTGGTGGGACGTCTTTCATCAGGAGACAGTCAACAACATATTACAACTACAATGACGTGGTGGGACGTCTTTCATCAGGAGACAGTCAACAACATATTACAACTACAATTACGTGGTGGGACGTCTTTTATCAGGAGACAGCGACTTAACATTTTGTTGATTCAATAATTTTTTTTTCTGTCATCTTTAAACAATTTTCCCGTCTTAACTTTACCAGCTGTAAATCAAAATAAAGAATAATGTTTCCTGTTTAAATATTAATGGCTGTACACATCTCACGATATATAAAGTATTAAGTTATCATATTATTAGATATTTAAATACTTCTTTAATTTACCAAAGAAGATTAAGGTACAAAGACATACACTTAGTCTAATTGCAATCTCAGATAGTCAAGCAACTTTTAAAATAACTGTTAAAACATCATATTTTTTACCTTTTCTATAATTGATGTAATGTTATGAATCTGTTTCAGTTTGGAATCAGGAATGAAAAATTTGCTGCTGATCTTTGAACTGTTTCTTTTTTTTTTTTCTTTAAACTTTTTCATTTTAATAATTTATTCTTCAGATTGTGATAAGAAAACAAATAAAAATGAATAGATTTCTCAATTTCATTCATGACGTCAAATAAATAATCGAACAGTGCCAAACCTATGGATTTGGGGGACCCGTGAGGGGCGCTTGGCCTCATTTTGGGGCCCATGCATTTTGACAATCGAAACCACCACATGAGATAATGTACTTAATATTTAATGTAAACAAAATTCTTTTGGCCCCCCTTAAGCTGGGGCCCGGGGAGGAATTTTGAATCAGGCCCTCCCAATCCCCCACCCTAGGTACGCCTCTTGTGTCGCATACGCTTACAATTTGCTCGGCACTTTTTATGATTTCATCAGCGTTGAACTATGGTCAATGCAAGTGTTTCCATGGTAGAGATAGTTTATAATATTTCATCGGTTGATACATAATAATGGCTGATATGCCCATTGAGTGAATCTCCATACCGTCTATGTCCCCAGTGAGTGAATCTCCATACCGTCTATGTCCCCAGTGAGTGAATCTCCATACCGTCTATGTCCCCAGTGAGTGAATCTCCATACCGTCTATGTCCCCAGTGAGTGAATCTCCATACCGTCTATGTCCCCAGTGAGTGAATCTCCATACCGTCTATGTCCCCAGTGAGTGAATCTCCATACCGTCTATGTCCTCAGTGAGTGAATCTCCATACCGTCTATGTCCCCAGTGAGTGAATCTCCATACTGCCTATGTCCCCAGTGAGTGAATCTCCATACCGTCTATGTCCCCAGTGAGTGAATCTCCATACTGTCTATGTCCCCAGTGAGTGAATCTCCATACCGTCTATGTCCCCAGTGAGTGAATCTCCATACCGTCTATGCCCATTGAGTGAATCTCCATACCGTCTATGCCCATTGAGTGAATCTCCATACCGTCTATGTCCCCAGTGAGTGAATCTCCATACCGTCTATGTCCCCAGTGAGTGAATCTCCATACCGTCTATGCCCATTGAGTGAATCTCCATACCGTCTATGCCCATTGAGTGAATCTCCATACCGTCTATGTCCCAAGTGAGTGAATCTCCATACTGTCTATGTCTTCAGTTTATGTTATCGCCTACATGTCTACTTTAAGTCAGTATTAATGAAATGTAGACAGAATTGTAAAATTTAATAAGTTTACACGCTACTATAGTTGTTTTAAACTTCTAAAATATCATACTTAATGGGACAAAAAAATCACATTTTTACTTTAGAAGTATTTTCTGTACGTTGTTAATGTATAAAGAGGTACGTTGTATTTTGTGTATTTTCTGTACGTTGTTAAATGTTTACAGGGTACATTGTAACTTGTGTATTTTCTGTACGTTGTTTAATGTGTAAGGGGTAAATTGTATTTTATGTATTTTTAAAGAAACTAAAAATCTCAATGAAAGATAAAACTTACAAAAGTAAAATATGACGTTAACATCATAAAATATATATATTTGGGTTAACATGTTAAAAAATTAATATCTAAGAATATTATTATTGTGCTTCTGAGTATTATTTTTAGTTTATTGCAGTATTTGTATATCATAAATATTTAAAAATATATTTCCTCATAAAAATTAATATAGCTGTTATAATTATTTGTTGTTGTTTATTTATATTTCTATTTATTTTGAACATGATGAAACTTTATGTTGAAATCATTACTCTGAAATCACTTTATGTTTACTAACAGAGAAAACACGTATGATTAACTGTAATTGGTAAACTAGGATTGGGTGGAGTTAGGGTGTAGTGGCCCAACTAAGAAGAATACATTTTAATAATCCTAATCCTCCACAGTCGTGGGCAACCCCTCCGTGCAGTAAGACGGCCTTGATGAAGGTCTTGACAGTAACTCAAATAAAACAAAATATAAAGATGTGATGCACTAAGGGACACAACCGCACATGATTATTTATTTTATCTCAGTTATGTCCCTTAGCGCAGTACCATCTCCCTTTCTTCATCATTTAAACAATACAGTTTCTGAACATCAAATTGGAGCCAATCCTATAGTCTATGCACTACATCAACAACTTTTCAAACAGCAGCAGAAAGAAATAACAAAGTATTAGTTGTATTATTTTTAGTCCAAAGTAAGACGCTTAGAAAAAAAAAAAAAACTTTTCCAGTATTTGAAAAAAAATGAAACTCTCCACATGGACTGAGAAATTCAAATAGCCATTGATAGAGGTCACAATGATGTGTGTATGTGTGTGTGTGTCTGTGTGTCTGTGTGTGTGTCTGTGTGTGTGTCTGTGTGTGTATGTGTGTGTGTCTGTGTGTGTGTGTCTGTGTGTGTATGTGTGTCTGTGTATGTGTATTTGTTAATGTTTAATACATTTAAAAAAAATATTTTTGGCTTTACCAGGGATTGGACCCTGTACCCTTTGCACACGCGTCGAGTTTACTATCGACTTAGCTATAAGGGGAAATTATTATATATTTTGATTATAGTAGCGAATGAACGTAATCCAATGCACTCACATTCACAAGCACAATAATACAGGACGTGTACTGCAGACTGCCGAACTAGGAGGGAGGGGGCCTAAAGAGGTCTGTTAATTGTTTTAGATTTTTTCATATTGACAGGGGGTCGCCAATAAAATAAGTAACTAGCTAGCTACGGCTCTGCAGATTCACTCACAGATAAAATGTCCATTTGAAGCGTCGAGATTCATTTAGCTGTTGGGAGCACCACTCTACATGTAATGTGCACCAACAAGGGCCCCCACTACAAATTGGGCCCCTTATAGTATTAATTCCTATTAATATCAATGCGAAGTGGGCCCCGATACCTACTTTTGCTCAAGGCTAATATTTCCTTAAAAACGGTCCTGTATCTCGGTATTTTTTTTTTAAATTACCTATTTTTAGAAAATGAACCGTTCCTGTTTATGTAATATTTAATTGTTGGTTCACATCCATACTTTCAGCGTATTTGTTTAGAATTGAAAAGAAATGTCGAAAGAATTAAGAAATGAATATATCATATTTACCTTATATAGTTATTCAACACAGTCTTGCCTTGCAGTCATTTAGGTTTTAACTATTTACAAACATTATTCCCTTTTTTTAAAGATCCAGTTAACGTTTAAATCAAACAATTTAAAACAAGAAACAAATTAAATATAAAATCTGTGTTTACATTGCTAAACGAATTACTAGTGGTACACAATTCTATACGTTGACACACTAATGACATCATAAAAAACATTTTTTCTTATGAGAGGCTATTGATATATATCAAATCAGTTAAATGAGCATAAACGTAAATTTACTTTTAAAAGTACAAAAGCGTCACAAGAGTACGTGAATAAAATAATTTAATGTAATGCATTTTTTTTTTCGTAACAAGCTAAACATGGCGAAGAATTGCGGAAGCAAAATAATCTATTTATAGGCAATCGGGCAAATTTCAAATGACTGACTTTTCGGTCAAACATCAAAGTTCACATTAGTTATATATCCAGAAGTTGACTAGCAATACATGCATTTTAATCTTTGTGGCCAGAAAGTTTTGGACCAAAACCTTTAAAAAAGAAAGTCGCACAAAGTAGCCCATATTCTTTTTGGCTACATTTCATGCACTAATTTGGAATTTGCTTTAGGTAGCGGATTATGGCAACAAGGGTCTTGATACGACACACAGCCGACCGTTACATTTTAACCCTGTGTCTGACACTGGCCCCTAGAGTTTAACCGTTCGCTTAAGGCCCCATTCATACAGATTTGATAAGACGTAAAGCCCAAAGAAAGATGCATATATATATATGCACATTTGGTACTCTCACTTGGCCCGTGGATTGAGACGTAATACTAAAGTCGCTACTGATCTTAGACAAGCCAATTTGATAGAACCAGGTTATAAAGTAGCACTTAGACTTTGTTAACTTTATAAGTGTAATCTACGACCTACGGGCATGTTTAGTCCAGTCCTCAACTCGTTTCAGAGTAAAACACAGCGATATACTTTCATGTTATGTTGTTAACATTTAATTTACATCATTTCATGTCACCACTCAATTCATCTGCTCTTAGTGCTGCATGTCGGACAAATTCACGAACCTAATGTGGCCCGCGATTGAAAAAAGTTTACCCACCCTTGAGCGATAACATGGTAAGTAATACATTTCAATGTTCACTATTATTCTTTAAAAAAAAAGATTTACCTTTATAATTTAACAAATAATTCTCGGTCTCTCTGTGGGCCTCGAATCCGGGACTTTCATGTCTAAAGTGGTGCGCTATTCACCGCGCGCGTTAACCATTCAAGCCATTAGATGCAATGTGATTAGTTTAGTAAAAGGGTCAAGGCCAAACAAGTACGTATCAGGGGCGGCGAATATTTTTTTTATTTATTTAGATTCAAACAAACTGGTCTGTCTGAGTAAAGTGAACCAAAGTAGAGGGAATAGAGTGAGGAAAAAGATGTTAGAGTTATGCCCAAGATTCTATGGGGAAACAGATGTAAAAGTTAGACCCTACGTTCTATGGGGAAATAGACGTAAGAGTTTGTCCCTAGATTCTATGGGGAAACAGGTGTAAGAGTTAGGCATTGGATTCTTTATTGAAACAGATGTAAGACTTAGGTCCTAGATTCTTTATGTACGGCCCTGTTTGTAAAGCAACTTTCTCTTGGAAGTTTTATTTTTAATACACGGACATAATGAATTTGTAAGATTTGTTAATATCTAATAAAAATAAAAATAGTTCATGTAACTATTAAATCACCGTTGTGACCAACCAGCGATACATAAAACATTGTATTTAACTAGAAGAACTAGACACATTCTAAGTAGTTCAGTACAACAATAAACTTTTATTTCAGAGCTGTGGGTAAATTTTGATGTAAATAATTATAATTTAAAAAGTAAATATATTAATATTGGTAAAAAAAAATTAGCATTACTGCTATACATATTCGTATATTTCATACCATGGCCCAGTTACAATATTTCTTTCTATAAATAACATAAGTTTAGTTCGCTAAAGTCTTACTATCAACGGAATGTGCACATAAAAGCGGATTGGTTGATAGATCGTTGACATAGAATCCGCCAGTATATAAGGTTTAATTCTTGGAAGATTTAGCTAATGCTCAATATAATTTTTCAATAAATAAGATAACCAAAGTGCAGTTGTATTTTTTGGTTTCAGTAACATTTTAATCTCGTTAAATGAATTTAGAAAAAAAGAAAAGTGCATCTCATATTTCGATTTAAATATTAATTGTTACATTTATTTTAGGTGCCATATTTCAGTAAAAAATGTCAAGAGTTGACATAAATTTAATTCAAGAACAGAAACAAAGGTTGTTAAACAATGTTCTGGGTAAGTTTGTACGTGATTTTTTTCAAATTTCCAAAATAATACACAGAATTTGAAAATCTTTTATTGTTTATTTTCTTACGTAATGTTTAGAGCAATTAACATCGTCATTTCTTAAGTTTTAGTAAAATATTTAAAACTTGTACAAGTCAATGAAACGGCTGGTTTCCATTGTTGTCTTCATACATTCATGTCAAACACTACAAAACAAAGGGCATTAAAAACATTCCAGACAAGTTATATTGTAATAGAAACATTTTCGTACCAACTGACATGAACAATATTTTATATCAACCAAACTTGCATAGATTAACCAATGATAGTAGTCTAGAACAATGAGAGTGGTCTTGAACAATGAGAGTAGTCTAGGACAATGAGAGTAGTCTAGAACAGTAGTCTAGAACAATGATAGTAGTCTAGAACAATGATAGTAGTCTAGGACAATGAGAGTAGTCTGGAACAGTGGTAGTAGTCTAGAACAATGATAGTAGTCTAGGCTCTAGAACAATGAGAGTAGTCCAGAAAAATGACAGCAGTCTAGAACAATGATAGTAGTCCTGAACAATGATAGTAGTCCAGAACAATGGTAATAGTCTAGAACAATGAGAGTAGTCTAGAACAATAATAGTAGTCTAGAACAATGACAGTAGTCTAGAACAATGACAGTAGTATAGAACAATGAGAGTAGTCTAGAACAATGATAGTAATCTAGAACAATGATAGTAGTCTAGAACAATGAGAGTAATCCAGAACAATGATAGTAGTCTAGGACAATGAGAGTAGTCTAGGACGATGAGACTAGTCTAGAACAATGATTGTAGTCAAGAACAATGAGAGTAGTCTAGAACAATGAGAGTAGTCTAGAACAATAAGAGTAGTCTAGAACAATGAGAGTAGTCTAGAACAATGATAGTAGTCTAGGACAATGAAAGTAGTCTAGGACACTGAGACTAGTCTAGAACAATGATTGTAGTCAAGAACAATGAGAGTAGTCTAGAACAATGATTGTATTCTAGAACAATGAGAGTAGTCCAGGACAATGAGAGTAGTCTAGATCAATGAGAGTAGTCTAGAACAATGAGAGTAGTCTAGAACAATGATAGTAGTCTAGAACAATGAGAGTAGTCAAGAACAATGAGAGTAGTCTAGAACAATGAGAGTAGTCTAGAACAATGAGATTAGTCTATAACAACCTCTTTTAGACAATTAGACAACACAAGAGCAACCTCTATTAGACAAACACCTAATATAAACCTTGTCATCATGATACTTATAACAAACATTTTACTTTGTTTAAAGAACTTTATACTCCAGGTAAATATCACCTAATCATTTTTTCATCAACTAAATTTATACATTTTTCTCATTTTTTTTTATTATTACATAAAATCCAATGTGACAGATGTCATCAGCCAAAAGACAACTACATCATAAATGTGCCATGTCGTCACGTGACCCACTGTTATGAATGCAGACAACATACCAATATATGTAGTCAATGTCAACAACATATTACATCTACAATGACGTGGTGGGACGTCTTTCATCAGGAGACTGTGACTTAAATTTTGTCGATTCAATTTTTTTTCTGTTTGTATATTTGAAAATTTATGATTAACTAAAATATATTCAGATTTAGCAATCACGGATACCACAATAATAAATAATAAAACAGACGGTGAATTTCTTTGTGTTTGGTTTATGTTAAAATCACAAAATGCTTTTTATCGAAATCGAAATATTTGACTACATTTAATCACCAATAAACATCACATTTTGTTGAGATGAATTGTTGAATGTTTTTTTTTTTAAATATAACAATTATTTTGTACATTTGATACAAATGTTTTGGCTAAATTCTATTTTTTTTAATTCTTTGTTTATTTAACACTAAAAGTTGGAAGTTAAAAGTTGAACTCTATTGGGACACACCCCCCGTACTCGTCTTACGACGGGGGGTGGGTGCCTAAATGTTTCAGTTCGAACTCTCTAGCTTCATCCACTGGTTCTCAGAACATTGAGTGCCCCCCCCTCCCCACCCAACGGAGATGTATGCGGTGGACCAGTGTTTCAGTGTTTCAGTGTTGAATTAAGAGACAGGTGGACCAGTGTTTCAGTGTTGAATTAAGAGACAGGTAATATGTAGAACAAAAATGTACATATGTAATGGGTTTACTCGTGTTAAGGGAGATAACTTCGTAGGGATTTTTCATTTTGACTCAGTTATCTCTCCTAGTATACTCCCTTAGAAAGCCTTAGTATACTTGACGCGATTGTACTTTACCGATGTCTCCTCCCCCCTCCCATTCACCCAATTCCCCCCCCCCCAGTCCACGAAAAGTGAATTCCCGTTAACCGTATAATTCACATATTGACTTTGTGACGTAAAAGTTGTAATGATTATACCGGCGGTGATGAACAGTGGTCGTTGATTGTAAACAAATGATTAAATAGTGTGAGACAGGTCCTGTAGCAACTAGGCCAGGCGTGACCTAATGTTGCTCTTCGATAAACTTTCAGCGCCTCACCCCGACGACGATCCTAATGACTGTATTTATGACACGTGTGTTTACAATTGGCGTGGGAAAAGAAGCTTGGCGTGTTAATGAATGACAGAATAAAGGATCAGTTCATTGACTACTTACTAGTACATTTCTTTTCAAATACACATTTCAACATTCATAATAATCCCTACATCCATTTCTGAATGAGATGATAAAAACAATGTTAACATAATACAAATCATCAGAGTAATACAAACACATCTGATATGTAAACAAATATAACACAAGAGATCAAACCTGGCATACTCAGGTCAACAGTCGACAGCTTTACCACTCGACCTTTGGCTTACTTTTGTTAAACATTTTATCTTCATCTGCATTACTTTGACTAGTAAATTTTTGTTTAATTTATCATTAAAATAACTTACAATTCCAACTTTTATCTGGAACTAAATTGGGCGATCTATGACCAGAAAAAAAATATTACACCGAAATCACAGTTAAATAAATCATAAAAGATATGACACTATCAGAGCGCTGTGTTAAAATAATGACTCACTAACAGTAATTTCAATAGACACACACATAAATTTAAGGAATTAAATACATTTTTTATATGATTTCTTGAGGGGCAAAACGAGGAGTAGCAGGCCAATTCTATGAAATTCTCTTCTTGTCGCCTGAGATTATGAATACAAATTCGTCTATGTCAGGTAAATGACATTTTATGATAGACTTAGTCACTGAATTGAACTTATGCACAAAACAAGAGCGCACAGCCTTAGCTAAACAACATGATACAAAAGAAATGGCATAACTTGCTTTGCCGTCAAATTTGTTAGACAATACTTGCTTTTTATTCTTTCTTATCTGACATTTCATCCGACATTTTTAAAATATCGATTTAAAATATATAAAAACGGTGTACTATATACGTTAGTGAAATAACGCCTATCAATGCAAATCAACAAAACTACAGCTGTACAACATCGGGACATGTGACACGATCCATAACCTCCAAAACTAGCGACTTTATTTATAACGGACGAACATACAGAATTACAACAGGAATTAATTATCTCCCATTCCCATTCATAACTTTATGACGAAATAGTCGAATCCAAAATGTAGTATACATTAAAAAATAACCTTGAACACTTTTCTTATCTTGATATTGATAACGTTGATTTAATAAATACATGACAAAATAACATCAAATTAAAGTTGAGATTATTCAGTTAATACAACTGAGAACTGGACCGAACAAATATATTAACCCACGGAAAATTTAAAGTGAAACCAAAAACCTTTACGTGAGTGGCCTATATTAAAAATGCCATGTCTTTGACTGGGTGACCTATATAAACAAAGTCTGGCTATTGCCTGCATAAGTCGCCAACCTGTTTGAACATTCAGCAAGAGTTCTATGAAAAGATAAAGGGTATGTTTGTTTAATTGTCACATACGGAAATGTAGAGTGAACTTTATTTCTAAAATGGAAGTTGAAAAGATGACTTCATGGAGTCACAGGATTTGATCCCCGGTAATAGCGCAGAATTTATTTCTAAAATGTAAGATGATAACATGACTTGATGGAGTCACACGATTAGATTCGGATAATTGGATAAGCTGGCTAGCTAGTTACGTACGCCATGTTTGACGTAAAAAGAACGTTTTTATAAAAAGTATCGAGTTTTCCTCCTTTTTTTCGCGACTGTTCCCAAAGGGCGTGAAACTGTGTCCGTTGGTATCCTTATCCTCATACGTAAGTTCCTCCAATTCTTGGTTGTATTAATTGTAAAATTAAATGTCTATATATTCTGTCTTATGGTGGCCCTTGTCTTGATGTGTCCCAGCCCTGTTGTGTCCCAGCCCTGTTGTGCCCCTGTCTTGGTGTGTCCCAGCCCTGTTGTGCCCCTGTCTTGGTGTGTCCCTGTCATGGTGTGCCCCTGTCTTAATGTGTCCCAGCCCTGTTGTGCCCCTGTCTTGGTGTATCCCATCCCTGTTGTGCCCCTGACTTGGTGTGTCCCAGCCCTGTTGTGCTCCTGTGTTGTTGTGTCCCAGCCCTGTTGTGCCCCTGTCTTGGTGTGTCCCTGTCATGTTGTGCCCCTGACTTGGTGTGTCCCAGCCCTGTTGTGCTCCTGTCTTGGTGTGTCCCATCCCTGTTGTGCTCCTGACTTGGTGTGTCCCATCCCTGTTGTGCCCCTGACTTGGTGTGTCCCAGCCCTGTTGTGCTCCTGTGTTGTTGTGTCCCAGCCCTGTTGTGCCCCTGTCTTGGTGTGTCCCTGTCATGTTGTGCCCCTGACTTGGTGTGTCCCAGCCCTGTTGTGCTCCTGTCTTGGTGTGTCCCTGTCATGTTGTGCCCCTGACTTGGTGTGTCCCAGCCCTGTTGTGCTCCTGTCTTGGTGTGTCCCATCCCTGTTGTGCTTCTGTCTTGGTGTGTCCCATCCCTGTTGTGCTCCTGTCTTGGTGTGTCCCAACCCTGTTGTGCCCCTGTCTTGGTGTGTCCCAACCCTGTTGTGCCTCTGTCTCGGTGTGTCCCTGTCCTGGTGTGCTTCTGTCTCGGTGTGTCCCTGTCCTGGTGTGCTTCTGTCTTTGTGTGTCCCAGTCCTGGTATGCTCCTGTCTTGGTGTGCTCCTGTAAGCTTGGTTTAAAAAAAAAAGTAAATTCTTTAAATAAAATATGAAAGCATCAAAATATATTTTATGGGGGGATTTCGGGGGGGGGGGGGGGGCTGGTTCAAAACCTTGAAAAAAAAAAAGTTACTTGATAAGTTAATGGCTCTCTTCCACTAGATTGAAACAATGATAGGCGATTTAAAAATGGAAGTTTAAAACTAATATAACGAAGTCCATACGTTTTGTAAGGGTTGTGTTTTACCGACTTTTCACAGAAGCACCGAACGTCATCTTAATAATAAGCTTGGGTTAGGGTTATGGTTAGGGTAAAATGTTTTCTTTTGTCACGGCACAATAGCGCACAGCGTACTAGACCAGAACAAAAAGATAAAATAAAAATATATAATTGAATTCTTCTTCAAAATTGTACTACATGGTTTACATTTTATTTCTCTATTATTGAACATTTTATTGTCAAAAGTATTATATACACAACTCGTTCATTCTATTCTTACGTTCTAACATAGAAGTAACATGAACAAAATGTACCAAGCAAAAAAGGAATATAACAACAACATCGTTATGCATTTTGGTCTCAAGCAACGCCGCAACACTTTATTACAAACAACTAAACATTTTACATGTCTCCACACTTTATTACAAATAACTGAACATTTTACATGTCTCCACACTTTATTACAAATAACTGAACATTTTACAAGTCTCCACACTTTATTACAAATAACTGATCTCCGATCACAGTTAGAAATGTGATAACAATCGTTGAACATATTTTGATCATCAAAAAGTCACTGGCCAAAATCTTATTGGTCATGGACCACCAGGCTTGATTTGTCCATGCCATTCTATTTATATCACATACGTCTGCCTGGGACTGGATTCGAACCAGTAAAACCAATAAAATATTAGCAGGACTATATAAAGACACGTATTATATATATATTCAACAAAATTTTCTTTTATACGCTCTTTTCAATAAAACAATCTCTTGAAAACACACAGGTAACAGCCATGAAACATGATAGTCAAAAGTAACATCAAAAATACGAACTTAATATCTATGTGTAACCCATAATTTTATGTCAGATATACACTGATCGCAAACATATCAATACACCCAACGTTATGGGCATGCAGTTACTCTAGTACCACTGGTACTTGTGTATAAGCATATACATAAATTTCAAGAATAAAAGAAACAAACTTATTGTTATAAAAAATAATGAAACATACATAGTTATTGTTTAAACTTTATTAATCGGCCAAATATAATTCAACATTCCTAGTGCGGTATATATACACAAAAAATACGCTCATAGAATAATAGAGTTGGTTTAACTATTTTTAAAAACTAAATAAATAGCAAGTGTGTGTATACAAGCTTTAAGTTAATAAAAAATATATTTTCTGTTTAAGTAACTATTTAAAATGTCACGTTGTGAATAATGAGACATTTCAAATTTCTCTTTACTTGATAACGGTTTAATTTACTTAATATGTCACATTTTAGTTCACAATGTCATGTGTTGACATAAATTTGATTCAAGAACGGAAAACGATCTAGTTAAACCATGTCCTATGTAAGTTTGTACACGATTTTTTTTTCATTTTCCTTACAATACCGCGCTTTTGTAAGTAATATTAATAGCAATGAACATAGTCAAACTTAATAAAAAATCTTTTACTAGTCAATGAAACGGCTGGTTTCGAGAGTTATTTTTATAAATTACAGTCAAACACAACATATAAATCACAGTTAAACGCAATATATAATCACAGTCAAACATAACATATAAGTCACAGTCAAACACAATATATAAATCACAGTTACAAAAACATATAAATTACAGTTAAACACAACAAATACATTACAGTTAAACACAATATATACATTACAGTTAAACACACTATATGAAAAAGACATTCAACATTACAGAATGGTGAAATTATATTATAACTTTTCGTACACAAAGCCCCGTATCATGAAAATTCTACAGCAAGGGAAGGCATTCTACAGCAGGGGTCAGGCCTATAGCAGGAGGGACCAGGAAATAAATGTTACTAAGTAGAGCAAACAAGCAGAGTGGGCCAGACAAAAAGCAGGGTGCCTGGCCCCCCTAACCCCCGCACGCTACGGGCCTGCGTACAAATAAACAATATATCTCATTCAATTAGACATGTCAGGAACAACATCTCCTCTGCAAACTAACACCTTATATAAACCTTGTTTTCATTTTACTTCATGACCAATATTTAACCTCGCGTTATAACATATGTAGTCAGTGTCAACAACATATTACAACTACAATGACGTGGTGGGACGTCTTTCACCAGGAAACAGTGAATTAAAATGTGATCTATTCAACACATTGTGTGTTTGGATGTTTGAACACTTTTGGTAAACTAATTTGTGTTTAGATTTAGCAAAACTACATACCCCGATTATCCCGAAAGTGGATATCTATGTGTTTTGTTCATGTTATAGTCTAGAATCCTGCTTAAAGTCATAAAACACATTGTTAATGAAATCGTAAAATTTAATTAATTAGTTAATCACCTACTGTTTTTGAAATGAATAGTTTAGAAAATTCAGTATTTTTAAAAATATGTCGTGTCTATATCGTTTCCTGTATGTTTAATTTTACAATAATTGTTTTCAGTCAATAAGAAATTAACCAAATTTTAAATTGATGTTTAATAACTTCGAAATAGATTTTTTGTGAATAAGTTGCAGTAGATGTGTATCTTACATTTATCATACAAGTAAATAAAATTGTTATATCACATTCTTGTTACTTTATTATTTTTAACATTTTGTATGTAATAAAATAATTTTATTCTTAGTCAATTATTTTTTTTTTTATATATCTAAATATGCAGATGTTACGATAACATCAGATATTAAATGCCATTTGAAAATTTTAAAAATGGAAAGTAACACACTGAAATCTTAAAATAGACTACTTTAGACATAGTTTTCATTAAAGCGCTCTCAGAATGTGATGCAAAATGTAAAACATAATAAAATTTTAACACTTATAAATTGTCTTAAATATAACACAGTGAAAATTCACTTGTATGGCTGCAATTCGCCGACGTCCAAAAAAAAACATAATAAGAACCGGTCGTAGGGCTGAATGCTTGGACGTAGCCCCAAAATAAAAAAGAAGAATAATGGTCTTTGCCTCGTATTCGAACATATACAGACGGCTCTCGTGAAAAAAAAATAATACATGTTCCGTTAGACGGACCAGCAGCCATTGCGAAAGAACATCGAAAAATAAACAACAGCGCTATAAATAAATAGTATTGTATCATGTGACATGTTTCAATTATCTATTTGGCAGACACAGCTATGAAAGCTTTTAATATTACATGGAGACATATACTGTATGACTCCACATAGGTTATTGTGTTTTTATTCCATTCAAAATTTCCAAACGATAAAGTCAAAAACAACAATCCAACATTTATAATTAATTATTTAAACAAATCAGCCAATCAAACACAAGCGCTGAAAGTTTATCTTATATAATTATTCACCACCAGAAGCGCAACTAGACCAAAATTTCAGGGAGGGGGGGGCAAAATATCACTTGTATTAAAAAATCACATTATTTATATATTTGTATTTTATTTTAAACAAATTTTGGTCTAATCTTTTAATTTTTTAATTTGAGGGGGGGCACATGCCCCCCCAATGACCCCCCACCCCCAGTTGCGCCACTGTACACCCCTGTAATTAATATTCTCTGTTTATCATTACGGCTCCTAATACCAAAAACAGTAAAAATCAGATTAAAGATGAGACACGCCTTACTTAAAATTTAAAATAAATTAACATTTCATTAAAATATTACACTAGGAAAGTCTGTTCCTGTTAAGTAGGTCACAATAATGTCGTAGCTACAAGGAACAAAATAAAAACTTCAGTAGAAAGAAGTATTTATATTAGGCATAATGTGCTTATGGATTTTTATTATTGTTATTAATAACTTTTTTAGATTGTAAATGTTTAAATTTGTAGGTTTTAATTTGTTTCTGTGCTGTGATGAATTAAGTAAGGACAAATTAAAATAACGTGAAGATTAGTTGGCTTATAGCCAATTTACAGATAAATATTTTGTTCACAATACGAAATCAGTTATATTATCAGAACACAAGTTCTTGATATACAATTATATTCATATAAAATACTAAAGTTTTGTTATTTTAAATGTTTATCCAACTCACATCTATTTGAGGAATTTTTTCATAATTAAATCCAAAAGAATATTTAAAAGAATTTTAACATACAAGTAACATACATTACATGTTTCAAAATGGCGTGACCTTGGACTTGGCTTACTCATACTAAACTGCAGACGACGCGGGCTGGCCTATATCGGCGAGGTGGTGTGTTGTAACATAGTGCATACATGTTTGCAGTGAAAACATGTCACACAAACTCTGGATTTTATTTACAGAAAAAAAAATCCTTCTTTAAAAAATAAACACATTTAATGTTATACAATAATTTTTCTCTTAATGTTTCTTATATCATTGTGATTCAAAAATAAAATTAGCTGTCTTATATATATTTTTTTTTTCAAGTGAAGAATTCATTTGTTAAATAAATTTCTTCCAAGTCTGCAAGCAGCAAGGTTTACATAATAGGGACATAGCTGTTAAAATTTTTATTAAACCAGTGCACCGCAATAGAGCGCACATCTTAATCGATAAAAGATATATAAAATAAAAATACATGTTTAGATTCTTTTTTTCACATCTGTATTACACAGCTTACATTTTATTTCTCTGTTCTTTAACATTTTATTGTCAAAAATATAACAACACAACTCTTACATTCTATCCTTACATTTGATTATAGAAGTAACATGGACAGATTGTAAGTAGAATGAAAAATTGATATAAAAAATTATGCACAATATTGTTTATGATTTGAAAGAACCATTAACATTTTTTTAATTTAAATCCAAATCTATTTAAAGAATATTTATAAAATGTTCCACCAATTTTAATAAAATTAACAACCTAACATGATTCCAAATGGCGAGACCTTGGCAAACAACTTTGGTGACTCGTTATTACAGCAGACGACGAGGGCTGGCGTAAAATGGCGATTGGGTGGTGCCATGAAGGCTGTACACTGTACATACGATTGTCAGAATCAGTGAAACAAAACTGATTTTTTTTTTATGACAGTTGACTTTTACGTATCGTGTTGATGATATTTTCCAGTCTCTTTAATAAATAAAAAAATATGAATTTAGTATCTTATGTTATTTTTTGTGTGTGGATGTTTCAGTGTGTCTACTTTTTTAATAAATGAATTAAAAGTGGAGACTAGTCTACTATTTAAACATATTGACTTTTATTTTAAAGTCTCTGTAAACATTAAAATGTAGATCTCGGTATTAGCTTCTTTAATGACTGCCATAAAACACGCACCGAGTGGGGAATCCGAGAAAGATACCGCTTGGTAAAGAAATATTTCATATAGATTAAACTGTAGCTCAGTTGAAACAGTTTTAATAAATAATAAAATAATCCGTCAATATAGTTATGTATTTAACATCAAAAAAGCAAAAGACTTATACAATTTAATAGCTAGAATGCATTCTTTATTTATATTTTATTATATAACATTTTCTTCATTAATATTCAAAGTTTGGATACAAATATGACTACTTCCCCAAAAAAAAAAAATAAATATATTGTACGACAATACCGAGAATGACTGTTACAAAGAATAAACATAGAAGACATTCTCTCGATGTCAGCTCAAAAAACAACCACAGCCCAACAACTGAAATGTTGAAAAATATTTTTGGAATATATGAAAGAAACGTTTTCTTTTGTTAGCCAAATTAACTTGCAAGCTTTTTTCATAATAGAAAAATGTATGTCAGTAGTGTTCTTACATTACATAATTTGTCATTAGGGGTCTTCAATTTCATGAATTGTAACTTTTAAGAAACTCAGAATAACTTTTAATCTGTCACGAGATTTAAATGCACAATCCCACAATCCATTCTAAAAAGACTTTTTACTCCAAAATCTGTCAATACTAGAGGTTTTAACTATTCCTTCATATATTATCAAACCACAAAAGCAATAAAATTCCTCTGGTGTAATACCAAACCAACCCTTGTAAATACTTACTTTTTGTGGTTTATGAATCTTTGCGTAATCATTAGTATACTGGCTTATGTGAGTTACTATATCCAGTGTGAAGTATAGTTTGAAGAACCATTAGTATACTGGCTTATGTGAGTTACTATATCCAGTGTGAAGTATAGTTTGAAGAACCATTAGTATACTGGCTTATGTGAGTTACTATATCCAGTGTGAAGTATAGTTTGAAGAACCATTAGTATACTGGCTTATGTGAGTTACTATATCCAGTGTGAAGTATAGTTTGAAGAACCATTAGTACACTGGCTTATGTGAGTTACTATATCCAGTATGAAGTAAAGTTTGAAGAACCATTAGTATACTGGCTTATGTGAGTTACTATATCCAGTGTGAAGTATAGTTTGAAGAACCATTAGTATACTGGCTTATGTGAGTTACTACATCCAGTGTGAAGTATAGTTTGAAGAAATCCATGGCATGGAAGAACCTCTTTGCACTGTCTCTTGTTCTAACTTCTTTCAAGTGAATTCCTGGAACACTTTCTGGTGGAATAGAAGAAGTGATTTTCTCACCTAAGCCAATGAAGCTGTGTCAAATAAAAATTATGTAATTAATTATAAATTAAGTATTTTTATTTTTTAAAAATAAAATACTGTTTTAAATGTAATAATAAAATGTATAAAATATAATTAAAACAAAACAGAAGAATATGGTACATATATTTGTGTGCTCTCCTATAAGATGATGTTTGTTTATCAATCAGCTGAGAGCTAAAGATTTATATAGTAACATGCTTTAAATGGAAAAACAAAATATTAAACATGAATTTCTACATTTCTTTTTTTAAATTATTAAATTTTAAATTATTAATACACTTACAATATTTTTCTGCTAAAATGTTATAACTAGCGTGATATTAGGTGATTATTTAGCATATAACAGACCATAAATCGTTCTTGTGAGCATTGGTATACTTTCACATGATTATTAGATGCATTCAAACTTCCATTGGTATACTTACACATGATTATTAGATGCATTCAAACTTCCATTGGTATACTTACACATGATTATTAGATGCATTCAAACTACTATTGGTATACTTACACATGATTATTAGATGCATTCAAATTTCTATTGGTATACTTACACATGATTATTAGATGCATTTAAACTTACAGTGGTATACTTACACATGATTATTAGATGCATT
Organism: Bulinus truncatus; assembly: GCA_021962125.1. NCBI lineage: Eukaryota > Metazoa > Mollusca > Gastropoda > Planorbidae > Bulinus > Bulinus truncatus. Next base: position 680,779 of record JAGDYQ010000286.1, on the reverse strand, counting down.
CAAACTTCCATGGGTATACTTACACGTGAGTATTAGATGTATTCAATCTTCTACAGAACGAAACATTTTCATCATCTGAAACATCAGAAACGTCGGTTAGATCCCAGGCTCCATCATCACTTGAATCTAACTCGGAATGGGGCTAAAAATTTGAGTCAGAATCCATTATAATGAGCAGGTTAAAGTGCGTTTTTCCTCTGCCGGCTTCAAAATGGCGCGCGGAGGAAGCCACATTATCGGCTTTGTTTACGTTAAGTTGCGAGAATTTATATTTATTATAAAATTTCGTGAATGTTTTTTTCTTATTTTTATGTATTAAATTCAACTTATTACAATAAAATAACAATTATATTTACAAAAACAATAAATAACAATACAAATAAAAAAAATTGCCAAAAATGGTACATTTATAAGTATGTTTAAGATATGGATTCGTTTACTAACTTTTCATCTACTGAATCTGTGTATAAAAGTGATAGTCAGACAAACATGAGCGAAATATTTTTAAACCAAACATGCAGACATCTGCTGAGGCTTTTGTAAGTGGTTTGCCTGAAGAAATACTGAATCAGACTCTGACAGAAATACTAGCATGTCGTTTAGCGAATTGCTTTGGTTCTACTTGGGAGTGTGTGTTCCTAGAGTTGAAATTGTCTGGTCCAAGTATTGACTATGAGCTGTCCGACAGCAAAGAAAATATTAACAGGGCCGTCAGAAGACTTTTGATGACATGGGCTCACAAATGTGGGCGAGAGGCGACAATCGGAGCTCTTTTGAAAACATTATTGACAGTTGAAGAGTTTGAAGAGACAAACATCGACTGGGAGAAGATAAAACGAATTTTATCACATAATACATTCTAATTTCAATGTTGATTGTAATGAAAGCGAGAGAATGGAATTAAATATGGAATGATTTTACAACGAATGTAATATACAGTATGACTCCAATGAGATTATTGTGGTTTTCTTTCATTTAGAGTTTTAAAACGATAAAAACAAATTCAATCCAACATATAGGCCTATAATTAAAAACAAATAACCTAACCAACACAAGGACTGAAAAGTTATCATAATTAGCTATTAGTAAAGTTTCGTTATAAATATTTCGCCAACTTACATTTATTACTGGACTTTTCATTATTTAATCCACGGAATCTTTCAAAATGTACCACCAGTTTTTAAACATAGAAGTAACTTTCATTACATGTTTCAAAATGGCGCGACCTTCGACGTGGCTTATTTGTGATAAACTGCAGACGACGAGGGCTGACCTATATTGGCGCAGTGATGTGTTGTAACATAGTGCAGAAATGTTTGCAGTGAAGACATGTCACAAAAACTCTGGATATTATTTACAGAAAAACAATCCTTCTTTAAAAAAATAAACACATTTAATGTTATACACCAATTTTTCTCTTAATGTCTCTTTATAACATTGTAATTCAAAAATAAAATTATCTGTCTTTTATAGATATTAAATACATTTCTTCAGAGTCTACATGCTGCAAGACGTGATAATGGGGACAATAGCTGATAAAAAATCAAACAAACCAGTGCACCGCACAATAGCGCACAGCTTAATCTACAAAACATAGATAAAATAAAGATTCATCTTAAAATATTGTATTACATGGCTGACTTTTTATTTCTCTTTTCCTTAACATTTTATTGTCAAAAATTTAAAAACACAACTCGTAGACTTTAACATGACGTTTTAACATAGAAGTGACATGAACAAAATTTAAGTAGAATAAAATATGAATACAAACAATTTAGACACACTGTGCTTTATGACTTGAAAGATCTATAGAGTTTTTTACTTACATCTATTTTAGAACATTTTCCATAATTAAATCCATACAATCTTTAGAAAATGTTCCATCAAAATTTTAATAAAAGTAACATCATTATATGTTTCAAAATGGCGAGACCTTGGCAAACAACTTGGCTGACTCGTGAATACAGCAGACGACGAGGGCTGGCGTACAATGGCGATTGGGTGTATTCTGTAACAGTCAACTTGAGTATTCTTTGTTATTTTTTGTGTGTTGATATTTCAGTTTGTCTCCTTTTTTTATAACTGAACTAGCCACTATTTACATTTTACTTAAACCAAAACTCTCCTGACAATGAACAGCCTTTTAAGCAGAAATTTTTTTATAAGGAATCTAAAAACTTTGGTGTGATACAACCATCAGGCGGGATAACTCTCTTCTTGCCGGCATAATAATTTAGGGACAGTGAGTGACAGACAGACAGACAGACAGACAGACAAAACGGGGACAATAGAGCATTTTTTTTCGAAAATGCTCTAAAAATTTGGTTTGATGCAACCAACTGTAGTCAGGACAACACGGAACATGTTCAGGCGGGATAACTCTCTTCTTGCCGGCATAATGATTTAGGGACAGTGAGTGTCAGTTATTTTGTAGACGAGGAGAGCTGCACACTCACGTCACACATAATAATTTTATTTTTGTGGCCACTGTAGATTGGAACGACGAGCAATCACACTTCTCCGCGACCTAGAAAATAAGAAATGAGTCGGGGGTACAATTCATCACAGACGAGGAAAACTGCATTAGCCCGCCTCTTCCCGTTAACCAACATGCTGCACGTCGTGCGTTTACGTTTTAACATAGAAGTACATGGACAAAATTCAAGACACACAATCCGTTTTAGTATACTATAAGACCTGGGCATGCTTACATTATTTTCTATGTTGTGACGTCACGTGGTGAAATAATGTTTCGTCTGGACGGGAATAGTTATGGGGAATGGGCAGAACTCATGGGTACAAAATTTGAATACATATATTTTACTGGACATGGTAAAATGTTAAATGCCTGCTTAATCAGTTGTCTTAAATTGCGGTCAGACCATAGTTGAAGCCAGCTCTCCATGTCACCTTCTGGTATACCATCCCAGATTCGTACGAGTCATTTAGACACCGAGTTGAAAAAAGCAGTCATCTAGAGACGTTGCAACTACGGTAAAGATAGAGTAGTCCCTATCCAATGGACTTCTATAGCCTCTACTAATTTTTCCGCTGTTAAATAGTTTGTTCAGACATCTGGTGTTAGTTAACTGAGCTTCGACAGTAACTTTAAAAAGTTGGCGACTCAATGCCGGTTTCTGCCTGGTATAGATCATCCCAATAGCCATTGGTAAGCAAGAGTTGTTGTAGAATACAAGTAAGTACGCCATATTCCAAATCGTTTGTTTACTATATAAAGGAAGAAATTTTCTCGTATTATTCATAATTGTCTAACTTTGCTAGCAGATAGATAGGTCAAACAGAATTGCAAAGATCCTAAGGTAAAATATTTTTTTTCTTATTATGGGAAATTTAGTAAAGATTAAATGAGTAATGTACATCGTGGCTGATAGAGATATTATTATCGTGGCGCTTGTTTTAATCGGTACGCATTATTTATGGTCCGACTGTACATGCCAAGTTTAAGACACAATGCCGGACTCCTCGCATACTTACCGGTTTTTGCCAAGCTACGCACCCCTTAACAATACCGTATGATTTTCGATTTGAAATCACAGAGCGAAAGCCAGAAGCTATATAGAGCGACTTTCATAGTCCGGTCCGAGTAAGAGACTTCGACAAGACCCACGAATATCGTTGTCGCATGAACGTAGATGATATGGCGACAGTCCTGAAGAGATAATGTTAATATCACATTGTCGCCACGAACGTATTGGAGGTGGCAGTTGCAGTAGAAGACAAGATGTAATGTGTGTACCCCTCACTTGTAAGTTCGCGAATCATCCATAATGGAATGTACTCACCTTTCAAATGTGATAATTCAGCAAGTGGTTTGATGATGACACACGCAGCAAACTGGCAACCTTCTTCATACTATATGCTGTTTATAACGAAAATCACGTGACGCTGCTTTTGCCCTGTTCCCGTGACCGTGTGATGTACCCGTTCCACCGGTTGAGAACATCTGCTGTACAGGATAATCACCAAAACACAGGCGTAGATTCAATAAAGTACAATTTAAACGACCGTCTTCATCTAGTAGTCTTTGCTGTTGTTACGTCACACAGTGCAATGTAGGGTTTATACGGTGCCATGGTCCCAAATATTAGCGCACAAAGGGGTTAGGAGTGAGTTATAACATATCGACAAAACAAAAAGTTCACATGAACGTTCAACGAGCCTGCTATTGTAGTTCTTACTGTTTTCATCATAGTATTGAAAGAAAGATGAAATTTCTTAAAGTCATTTAGGTCATTTCAGTTCAAGATGTCAACTAACACCAGTGATGTTGTGGATATTGACCTAGCGTTTGAGAGGAAGACAAGACAGTTAAATACAATCTTTGGTAAGTGTCAGCCTCGTTACTTATTATAACAAATATTCAATCTACAAAATAAATATATAAAAATAATCATTTAGTAATGTCTACAACAGCCATGGGCTAAGTACGTTTTTCTTCGTCATTTATTTTTTGAATAACTGGCAATGTTATTATTTCTATTTCAGATAAACCACAATGTGACAGATGTCACCAGCAAAAAGACAACTACTGCCTGAATATGCCGTGCCGTCACGTGACCCACTGTTATGAATGCAGTCAACAAACCAACACATGTAGTCAATGTCAACAACATATTACAACTACAATGACATGGTGGGACATCTTTCACCAGGAGACTGGGAACAACGTTCAATAAGTTGAGAATCGTTCTCCTGAGGCAAACGTTCATTACAACATGACAATCTTGGAATTCCCCACCCCCTCTTTAAATAATAACTGACACATGGTGTACTGAAGCCAACTAACAAGATGCCCTGTTGTATGATTTGGTGCTTGAAAAAAGTCTCGACATGATTGGGGTCCCTAAAAAGTACTTTGCCTATTGTAAGGAACGGCTCTGAAAGCAAGTTTATTTGTAATTTTATTTTATTTTTTATTTCGCAAAAGAAAAAAAAAACCCGTCGATATTTCACGTATAATTTTCTCTGTTATTCATATTTTGTCAATTGTTTTGAAACTATTTTTCTTCTTAACAAATGGTTGTCTTCTCAATACATTTTTTTTTTTTAAATTAAAAATCAAATTTTGTAATTGATGTGAATAAATAAATAATGTAAAGTTTATTAAAATATTTTTTGTTGGTGTATATTCTAGCTGTTATTTTATTCTAGTCCTGCAACTGTTGTACATGTAGATGCTCTGTTTTAATTTATCAATACACTGTATAAGTTAATTAAATTGTACTGAAAAATCATTGAAATGTATTGAACAACCATTTGTATTAAAATATATAAACAAACAAAAAATACGTTTATTCTCATTTAATGAAAAAAAATCGCAATTATTTTGTTTGTTTTTGTTACATTAGGACTTCATTAGGCTACTACATACACATATATCTTGTTGACTTCATTTGGCTACTACATACACATATATCGTGTTGACTTACTTCATTAGGCTACTACATACACATATATCTTGTTGACTTACTTCATTAGGCTACTACATACACATATATCGTGTTGACTTACTTCATTAGGCTACTACATACACATATATCGTGTTGACTTACTTCATTAGGCTACTACATACACATATATCTTGTTGGCTTACTTCATTAGGCTACTACATACACATATATCGTGTTGACTTACTTCATTAGGCTACTACATACACATATATCGTGTTGATACATTTTCTCGATTAAAATTCTCTATAGAATAAAGAAATATTAACAAATTTACGAACACAAAACATTAGGTTTAATTTTATGAAGAATTGTTTAACATATACGGGGTCTGTGACGTCACTGGCAGTGCAATGTGACACACATTGTGACGTGTTTTTGTTTACATTCTAGTTCCCTCTCTTCGCTCGCAGTTTGTGGGCGTTAACTAACTGTATCAAAACTACGATTAAGTTTACAGAATTAATAATGTAGGTGAAAGAGGTCGAACGGGAGTACAACATATTATATTACTTAAACTGTAACGCAATATAGACAGTTTTACTATTTAATATAAAAAATGATTATCATAAAAATAAAATAGATTTTTGCAACAATATTTGGAATCACTGTTACACAGAGAAGACCTGGAAGAAATTCTCTTGATGAAGCATATCAAATAAGGTGAGTGTTTTATGTGTCTGTTACATTGAATTCACACAATTACTGTTTCACGATAGCGAAGGATAATATATTTTTTCTTCTAAATAATAAGACTATAAATGTATTTAAATGTATGTTTTTTTAGTATTTTTCATATTTGTATTTACAAGACCCGCAGAGTTCAATGAATGTAATATCTATAAATATATTTTAATAAATACAAATAGGAATTTTTATTAACTAAAATAAGAATCCATTCATTGGCTGTTAGATTCTGGACACATTTGATGGTTGTGTGGTGTAGTATACTGTTTTGAGTCCCGATGACTGAAGTCCGCTATGTCTCCGTGGTGTCGTTATGGTCGTTACAGTCTCAATAGTTGGATAAATTAAATGTTCTGTTCCATTTGCCTTTGTAGATATACATACAAATTACAGTAGATACATACAAATTACAGTAGATACATACAAATTACAGTATATACTTACACATTACAGTAGATACATACACATTACAGTAAATACATACACATTACAGTACATACATACATATTACAGTAGATATAAACAAATTACAGTAGATACATACAAATTACAGTAGTTACATACAAATTATATTTTATTAAATAAATAATTATTAAAAAAATCTTTAATTGATAAAAAATATTAATTATGACATTTTAATTCAATTTATCAGCAGTAAAAAACTTACCTTGTAAAAAGCCATGTAAGTCTAAGATTTCCCGATTTCTATAAATAGTTTAGCTGACATGAAGAACTAGAACTGAATTCCCGTTATGATGTATTGTACTAAAATAAAAAAAAAAAATCAATATATTCCTTGCAATACCGTTTGCTGGGTTGCTCTTAGACAATCCACATCTTAATGTTTTTGCAGGTAAATATTTGACAATTTATGAATTAGTTTTTTAGAATGATTTAATTAAGTAACAGATGATGCGAATTGTATCGTAAAAACACAACTCGCAGTTGGCCTATATAAAACCAAATTTCCTCTTTCCGTATAGCCCTCGTAACATTACAATGTGACCCGTGCAGCCCTCTTAACTTTACAATGCGACCCGTGCAGCCCTCGAAACTTTACACTATGACCCGTGCATCACTGGGCATGACATAAAGTGAGACATGCGGACCTCAGAAAACAGGTAAACCATAGAAACGAATGTCTTATACAGCAATAGATTCATTGTAAAATAATTAGCCCGGGGAAAGACTAAATGTTTAACTTTTGCGTATTTTTCAGAGCAGCATGACGTTAACTGCAAGGACTAGATTCATTTTAACAGGTAATGAAATTATTTTATTTAATAACTTAATTATTTTAAATGCTGAAGTATTTCTCCCACATAATCTGTAGACACTTTAAGTCTCCAAACAGAAAGCTGGTCTACTTTTTCTTAAGCTCAAACCTTAAATGTCACGTCTAATATGACATACGTCTAGTCTACAAATATCAAATGTTGAGTCAAATATGACGTAAGTCTAGTCTACTAATATCGAAAGGTTACACAGAGGCGAATCTAACGACGATTAGGCACCGATATGAGATATGAGAGGGAGAGAGGGGGTAGGGAGGGAGAGAGGGGGTAGGGAGGGAGAGAGGGGAGAGAGGGAGAGAGAGAGGGGAGGGAGGGAGAGAGAGAGGGTGGGAGAGAGGGAGGGAGAGAGATGAAGAGTGAGGGGGGCATGGAGGGAGAGAGGGAATGAGGGAGGGAGGAAGAGGGAGAGAGGTGGAGATGGGAGGGAGGGAGAAAGAAGGGAGGGAAGGAGAGAAGGAGAGGATGGGAGAAATGGGAGGAAGAGATAAAGAGTGAGGGGGGCAGGGAGGGAGAGAGAGGGAATGAGGGAGGGAGGAAGGGGGAGAGAGGGTGAGGGAGAGAGAGAGTTTGAAAGGGGAGGGAGAGAGAAAGGAGGGAGAGAGGGGTTAGGGAGGGAGAGAGGGGAGGGAAGGAGAGAGGGAGGAATTTTCACCGTAATACACTCCCATCGTAATGTTTTTGAAAGCAGCGGCTCATGTCTATGTGAAGGAGGGTGGATATAAGGTCATTTATGATATGATATACAACATATAGTAACATGCCTAGGCCCAGCGTTTTACAATCGCTCTTGAATCCACGTATTTTTACATCAACTGATAAAAGAGAAGTTGTTATTTTATAGATTTCAGCCCAACATCACAATGTTAAAATATTTATTTCATAACGTAGACGGCAAATAATGTACAAAAATCAAAACATAAAAGTAATTAGTAAAAAAATGAAAATAATATTTTTGACTAAGCTTCAAAGATGAATTAATAATTCAAATTAATTTATTCTTCTGAGTTAATTATAAAAAAAAAAATTAAAAAAAAAAAAAAAACAGTTCCCGTTCCAGATGAACAATTTGGTAAGGAAATAGAGCGAACCTGTTTGTTTCTTAAAGAACTTTAGACATATACAAAGTACAAGTAATTAATGATTTCCCTTTTCTCTCTAACCCTTTCTGTATTCTCCACTACAGACGAGAGCACAATGTCTAAACAGCTATATGTAACAAATATAGCGCAATGCTATCCCTTGTTACAACCCAGAACCCAAAAAGAAAAATATCCCGCATCTCTCTGTTGAATCGAACCCATGGCTTTCAGGTAAACAGTCGCGCGCATTACACTATACAAACATCCATCCGTACTCTAAATAGTTCTTCTATCGGTTTAACCACCAGCTAAGACTTTGCCCCGTGTAGCAATGAAATGAAACATACTGTATTCATCAGCATATAGAGAACTACAATACGTCCATATGTCGAGCTAGTAACCGGACTGGTCAACCCAGTGGTATGCCAGCTCTTGGAACTCAAAATGTCACCAGATTAACGATTTCCTAAACCCCCATACACAATGAAGACAATGACAGACCTTCTAAAGAACGCACCAATCAGACGATTCCTATGAGATACACGACATAAAACATTTTAAATTTAGTAACACAAACTGTGTGGGAACAGAAAATATTTTAGAATTAAAATAAATGTACAGACAAAAAAAAATAACCAAAATAATTCATGTTACTGGTCACGAGTTGCTTGCAGCACTAGTCATTTTCATAAAGTAAGAACAATTGCATAGATTGTTTATTCTCTATAGAAATAACAAAGGGAAAGGTTTAGGAGAGTCTGGATGCGCTAAATACACACAACCCACCTTCTTCAGGATACTATCTTAAAGATAATTTGGCATGATTTTGGTGACACTCTCAATCCTGGTCTGAGAGACATACCATGATCTACGGGGAATAGGTCATTGGGGTTCTATAGTCACGAAGCTAATGAAAAAAAAACCTTTTTGCGAAGGTGGTGATACTGTCTTAAATGTAAGAAAAACATCAAATTCTACCACACAGTTGCATCCCTTATAATAAAACTTATTTTCTGGAATGTTTTTGTTAAATGAATAAGTTGTGAAATGACAAATTTATTTTATAAAAGAAATAAAATTCCAAGTAGGCACATGGGGAGGTCGTGGTAGTGTGCGTGTGGGGGGCAGGCCCATTCCCACCAAATGTCCAGATCGTTTACCTTCCCCCTCACCCCACAGCTTTACTATTAAACTTATAGAACATTGGGCCCTAAGTTCTTCTGATTAAGGCCACTGGTTCTTCCACTGACTTTGTCAAGTAACGAATTCTTGGTTTCCTTAGCTTGCCCTCTAGAATTATTGTTAAATTTTATGAATGTGAGGTGTCTGAGATGTATAGAATACACAAAGATATTTTTATCGTATTTTTGATGTTATACTCATGTATCAGGGCCGGTACACTTGTGTTATCAGGAGCTTGTTTTATTGAAACGAGCAAATTAAATAAAACATGTATTGTATATATATATATATATATATATATATATATATATATATATATAATACGTGTGTTTATATAGTCCTGCTAATGTTTTAGTGGTTTCACTGGTTCGACTCCAGTCCAAGGTAGATATGTATGTGATATAAATAGAATGGAATGGACAAATCAAGCCTGGTGGTCCATGATTGATAACATTTAGGCCGGTGACTTTGTCATGATAAATATTTTGAAACGATTCATATCAAACCTGTGATAGACATGTAAAGTGCTTAAGTTGTTTGTAATAAAGTGTTGCTATCTTTCAGTAAATATTTGTAAGTTTTGGAAATGTTTATAAATTCAATTGTGTAATGCATATATTTGTTAAAAAAATATAAAGACGTTTCTTTATATTTGAAAAAAAATTATTGTCTCTTAAATCTAACTACAAGTGGTTTGAGGTTACTGAAATAGGACTCATAATTGAAAACATTCGAAATTATAGAAATTTAATCGTCCGAAAACTCCGTCAATTGTTGCATAGCTCTGATACTTTCAATTAAACTCAGAACACAAGCTTTCTATTTCATTTGATGAGTTTCTTAATAAATCTTGGTGAAACTACGTGCTGCAGTATTTCGCACCAAATGAACGGGCTATTGAACGTACAAGGTGTATATATAATATATAAGCCCCTTAGGAGCCCTGAAGCTCGGCCCTCAGAGGTCCTATTGCAAAATAAACTTTTGATGTAAACATGGCAGGCCAAGACCTACAAAATGATATATACATCATGGGTCTAGGACTTATAGTTGCTGAGATATAGCGCTTCTTTATTAATATAGCTTATATAGTAAAAAATGGTACTAAGGCCCCTTTTACGGCCCTGAGAGGTCAGATCGCGAAATGAAAAAAAGTCATTTCTTGGCAGGCCAAGACCTACAAAATGATATATTCATCATGGGTCTAGGACTTATGGTTGTTGAGATCTAGGGTGATGACGGACGGACAGACAAAACGGGGACAATAGAGCATTTTTTTTCGAAAATGCTCTAAAAAAAGCCACCAATTATTTTTTTTTCTTTTAGGCCGAAATGTGAAATATAACACATATTAACTATTGAAATAATCATAAAATTAGCCCACATAATAAAAAATATGTATAGAATTATAAATTTCCACTTCTAAATTGTAAAAATACATTGAAATGTAAAAAAATTCCGTTAGGCAAAAAACTTACCAAGTCGGTCAGGAAGCATGTTGAACATTTGGAGCAATATTTTTCTTTTCTGACCAAAAATAGTCCTCATCAGTAATCCATTCGAAAGAGGAATCCTTAACAGACATTTTAATATAATTTTGATGTTACTAGAGCATTTTTTCGAGCAAGGAACACAGATTTTCGAGTCGAGTTATTCAACATGTGCTTCGAGAAATTTCCAAACATGGCGGACAGAAACTCGTCTCGTTACGATGTTTTCAAAGTATTTTTTTTATAATAAAACTTTATATTTTTTTTATTTTAACATGGTTTTTTATTATTTTAACCATTTTTATACAATAAAAAACTATAATAAATAAAAGAATAAAAAAAAATAATAACAAAAATTAAAATGAAAACTCTAATTAACGAAAAAAAGCGTAAATGTCCGATCTCTTTGTACATGAACGTTGCGGCGTTAAACATTTAACTTGAGGATCAGTGAGGTCAAAAAGTTTGCACACGTCTTCTATTGGTGGTGCCTGGTAACAATTAGAAATACCAACGCAAGATTACATTTACTATTGCGTCATATTACATCTAACTATTACAGAGTTAATCCTCAAATATCAAAATAGAGGACAGAAGTGACAACATTTACGTAATTTCCAGGCAACGATGACTTTAAATAAAAGGAATAGACTCATTTTAACATGTAATAAAATGATGTTTTACAATAACTAAGTTATTTTAAATGGCTAACTATATCTCATCAACATCAACTGACCTGAATTAACTCCCTTAGCTAGGACGGGTGGCCATCTATAAGACTGGTCCGTCCCATAACGAAATATTTGGACCTGGCTTTGTTTACTATACTAGGTACTCCCCTTTATTGAAACATCTGGCCTAACGTTTGTCTAGTTTGAGTGTAGTTATTAATAGACACATAAATAAACACTTAATAAATTAATATTAATTTTAATCGCTACCTTAGGTTGTACATCTATAATTTTAAGGCCAAATATTTATATTATGTTGTTACGTAACACTTCTGGAAACCCATGCACCCCATTATTATTAAGTAAATTACATATTGTATAAACGTGTAGCGAGAATGAATTTCTCGCTGGCTGAATCTTTCATAAACACCCAGTTTCTCTAACCGTTTTGTTACGAAAGAAAACTGCCTATATATCACCTTGTAAGTAACATTTTAATAAAATCTGAAACTTTTTTTTCACAATTAACTCAAAATTACTCATAGTAAGCAAATGTACGGTATATTTTTTTATCTCGGTAATATAAAATACTGAATCCCCTTTGGTTGGTGTATTTGATAAAACATATCTATAATTTAACGATAACTCTCTCCCATTTCCGTCCAACCCAGAACCAATTCCTAAAAAAAACATGTTACATAGCTTGATCCCGCGCACATTGCAGTAAACTACCTCAATCATTCATAAATAAAGGTAGCAATAACACAGGTAAAGTTTATTAACTATTATGATCAGAAGGAGCAGATCAATATGATGAGTTTTTTTTTATACAATCTTGCCTAAAATTAGATAGTCTAATTTGTTGAAATTATTTTTTTTAGAACTATAACTTTAGCTATAACAATATATTACATAATGTATACATCCACACTAGAGTCAATTTATCTAGATTAAGAAACTGATGAAGTAATGCGGAGAATGTCTCACTAGGAAACAAAGAGAAGTAAGCGGCCATATATGAAATTCTCTTTGAGCACTGGCATTTGAGTTGTTCTTGTCCACCACTGGTATTTGAGTTGTGCTTGTCCACCACTGGTATTTGAGTTGTGCTTGTCCACCACTGCTATTTGAGTTGTGTTTGTCCACCACTGGTATTTGAGTTGTGTTTGTCCACCACTGGTATTTGAGTTGTACTTGTCCACCACTGGTATTTGAGTTGTGCTTGTCCACCACTGGTATTTGAGTTGTGTTTGTCCACCACTGGTATTTGAGTTGTGCTTGTCCACCACTGGTATTTGAGTTGTGCTTGTCCACCACTGGTATTTGAGTTGTGCTTGTCCACCACTGGTATTTGAGTTGTGCTTGTCCACCACTGGTATTTGAGTTGTGCTTGTCCACCACTGGTATTTGAGTTGTGTTTGTCCACCACTGGTATTTGAGTTGTGCTTGTCCACCACTGGTATTTGAGTTGTGCTTGTCCACCACTGGTATTTGAGTTGTGCTTGTCCACCACTGGTATTTGAGTTGTGCTTGTCCACCACTGGTATTTGAGTTGTGCTTGTCCACCACTGGTATTTGAGTTGTGCTTGTCCACCACTGGTATTTGAGTTGTGCTTGTCCACCACTGGTATTTGAGTTGTGTTTGTCCACCACTGGTATTTGAGTTGTGCTTGTCCACCACTGGTATTTGAGTTGTGCTTGTCCACCACTGGTATTTGAGTTGTGCTTGTCCACCACTGGTATTTGAGTTGTGCTTGTCCACCACTGGTATTTGAGTTGTGCTTGTCCACCACTGGTATTTGAGTTGTGTTTGTCCACCACTGGTATTTGAGTTGTGCTTGTCCACCACTGGTATTTGAGTTGTGCTTGTCCACCACTGGTATTTGAGTTGTGCTTGTCCACCACTGGTATTTGAGTTGTGCTTGTCCACCACTGGTATTTGAGTTGTGTTTGTCCACCACTGGTATTTGAGTTGTGCTTGTCCACCACTGGTATTTGAGTTGTGCTTGTCCACCACTGGTATTTGAGTTGTGCTTGTCCACCACTGGTATTTGAGTTGTGCTTGTCCACCACTGGTATTTGAGTTGTGTTTGTCCACCACTGGTATTTGAGTTGTGCTTGTCCACCACTGCTATTTGAGTTGTGCTTGTCCACCACTGGTATTTGAGTTGTGCTTGTCCACCACTGGTATTTGAGTTGTGCTTGTCCACCACTGGTATTTGAGTTGTGCTTGTCCACCACTGGTATTTGAGTTGTGCTTGTCCACCACTGGTATTTGAGTTGTGCTTGTCCACCACTGGTATTTGAGTTGTGCTTGTCCACCACTGGTTTAACTTAAATTAATATGATAAAATAAACCCATGATTTAAAAACTATTTTCAAATGATTGATTCGTTTGTTATTAATTGTCTTGCATGTATATCAGTTGAAGTCATCGATGGTAAGTAACTGCTTTTTCGTTTGGTAGAATAGCTGGATTAGATATTGGTTGCTTCCCTTGGATTTTTCAGTGTAATTTTTATCTATAACAGTGCGCGCAAAAATTCCCCAAGGTCATCTCAAAATCACACAGTAGACTTGTATCTTTATTTTCATTGTCTATGTTATTTTTAAAATGGGCCCAAGTTTAATTTCAGCCCATGGGGCCCATTTTTACTGGTTGCATCCCTTGTATTTTTCAATGTTATTTTTTTTTTCATAGAATGTTTCCCGCCTATTCCCCAAAGTCATTTTAAAACAACACAATTACACTAGTATCTTTATTTTCATTGTTCAGGTTTTTTTAAAAATGGGGCTAAGTTTTATAGCAACCAGTCGGGCCTTTTGTGACCTTATTCGTTTCTGATGAAATATTTAGTTTTATTAATATAATTATTGTACATACATAAGAAAAAAAAGATTTTATATTTTTATGAATTTTTCAAAAAGTTAATTTTTATTTTAAATCAAATACAATAAATTGATGAAAATTGAAAAAAAATCTCAAATCAAAAATACTGCATATAAAATCTTGATTACGCTAATGTTGTGCTAATAGATCAAGTACAATGTACTATATCGAGTGTTTGTATTTATAACAAGAAAGTTTACCTTATTTAAATTATTTATTATTAATATCTATGAAAACATTTAAATTGTGTTGATCGGAAAAATTTTCACAAATAAAAATTAATTATTTATTCGCATTAGAATGTTAGACTAATAATATTGCGTTTTTTTAAAAAAGCCAATGAAAGCTAAGGGAGTTAACTTTATCAAATCAAACTTGTCACAATTATGTACCTTTGAAATTTAAATATTACTTTTTTATTTATTTATTAATTAAATGTTCAATACATGTACATATTTATAAATAGAAAGGTTAATTAATAATAAACAGCAATTTATAAAAAAAAATGAAAATAAAATATTATGTATGATTACAAATATACAAGTATTACATTGCCCAGAAAAACAAAAAAAAAATTGTCTAAAAAAAAGTATATTGGACAACGATATTTGGAATGACACTTTGAATGACCAAACTTAGAAGACATTCTCTTGGTGAAACAAATCAAACCAGGTGAGTGTTCTGTCTATGTGACTGTTACATTGGACGCACTCACGTACAGTTTCACGGCAGTTGTAACAAGTTGTAACATGTCCACATGGTAGACTCACACAGGTAATGACGTCATTCTTTAGACATGATGGACATACTTTTGTATCTGATAATTCAGAGATTCAAATTAATGAATTTCAATTTCAAAGATTTCTATTTAATATAGTATAATTTAATAGGTTATAGTTAAGAATTTAAATAAAATGTCTGAAGTTTCGAACCAGAATCATGCATCACACCCATCCGAATTAATACCAACATGCCTCCGAGCCACATAAATATGAGGGAAGTTAAAAAGATTAAGATATATATCTATCATAGAAATACTATGTAACATTAAATATCGCCCATGTTTTCTATGACATTAATAATAAGATTAAAAAGGGAATCTTTTACACCATTAATATAATTATAGGCCACTGAATTAAAACAAAAAGCATGTGGTGTTTCATTAAAACATTTGAACAGCAAATGTTTTTATTTGTTTATCTAAATAATGTTTAATGTATGACGAGTGACTGCACGCCGAGGGAAATATCTAAAGTCTGCTGTACTGATTTTTTATTTTATTTTCATCACCAACAAAATGTTAGAAAGTAGTTTGGTCAGTCTTGTTCCAGAACTAACTTTACTATTACCTTTGGAAGCCTTAGATGAGTGTCAAGGTTGGGGGGAGTTACTATCAAATAATATTTTATATACATCTACTTAAATTTTTAGTAATTATCAAAGTTACCTTTATAATTTACGAAAATTTGGAAATATTACCTATTTACTCAGAAATGTAAAGATAACATATACAGACTTTAAAGAAAAAAATATTATTAAGAATAAAAATGTATTGATTTTCTTTTATTGCCCCTTAAATACTTTCAAAATTACATAATCCTGCAGATTGAAATTTCATCAGGAAATGTATAGTTTTTACATGGCTATAATTGATAGTACTACACTATAATATACTATTTTACAAACATTAATTAATATAATCACTTACCTAAGATAATGTTTAATATTCTATTTATCTGTGTACAAATGTCCACAAAATAACTATTGGTTATGTATGCCATTTCAATTTGTACAATTGTTAAATGACTATACCAGTAAGAAGACAGGAGTTTTATAGCGGACTGGGTAAAACACGCAGGTGATATTCAGTAATAAGGACAGCCATCGGAGCGAGAGTAGCTCATTCGCGGGAACAAACCCGGCATTTTTAAAATAGGGCATAGTTTATGTACGTAACATTATACTTTTTCAAATGGTTTGTGAAAAAATTTTTCCCATTCAAAATACAAATAAAAATAAATACATTTAAGTTATGAAAATAACATATAACAATATATTCTTCTATTTTTCCATTTATTATCTAATAATAATTATTATACTTTAAAAAAATAATTAAGAATAAAAATAAATAGATTTATTTAAAAATAAATTTAAATAAAAAAAGTTATGTCCCTTTGTGTGGCTAACAAGTAATTAGAACATTTCAAGTAAAAGTAAATAAGAAACCCATATTGAGCTCTTTAAAGTTTTTATTTTATTCTATTAGCAACGTTTCTATTTGTAATTGTATTTTAGTGACCCGCAGAGTAAAATTAGTATAATGTCTATAAACGTGTTTTAATAAATTCAATTAGGCATTTGTATATATATAGCATAAAAATTCATTCTTTAGCTGTTACATGCATTTTTAACAGACATATTGGTCACACTTGATGGGTGTGTGGTGTGTGGTTGTGATGTGTGGTTGCGGTGTGTGGTTGTGGTGCAGTAACTGGTTCTAGGACTTTAGTCAATTTAATGTCTCCATTGTGTCGGTCGTCTGTCCTATCACGGTGGACTTGACTTGATCTGTTTCATATCGGATGACACACATTTTCTGAGTTGATAGCAGTGGCCGATGGTCGTGTGGTAAAGCACTCGTCTGTTGACCTGAGGGTAACGGGTTCGAACTACCGTGAGAAATCTAATGAATTTAGCAATAAAATTTTAATTCGATTCTTAAGAACATTTTAGCTTATTAAATCCATGATTTCCCGATTTTTATAAATAGTTTTAGCTGAAATGAACTTGAGTTTGAAATTCCCCTTATGATGTAATATTCTAATGCAGAAAAATATAACACTTCCTTTTTGTAAGACTATTTGTTAAGTAATTTTAGACAATCAACACCTGATTCTTTAAGCAGGTAAATATTATGTTTATAGTTTTTTGAATGATTTGATTTATGTAAGATGATACTTGAAAGTAAAAATATTTGTGAGTGACAATTAATGTTTTGTTTAGAAGACAATGATCCCTGGGTACATTGGAATGAAAAGAAATTATTTTTGTTTTTATTCAAGTAGTAAATGGTAAGTTGCAATTTAAATATTTGCAATAATTAATATTACTCCCATTTGTAATTTGAGTGTCTTCTAAGATTACTAACCTTTTAATGTTGTGATTGATTATGTCAGTGTTTCTCAAACTTTTCTCATCCAGGTACCCCTTTTTATTATGTGTTATACAAAGTACCTTTAATGTAAAAAAATAATGACCACTTAAAAAAACGATTATAATATTAATTATTTTAATACATAAATAATTAAGCAAAATATCTTTCATAATTATATTACTAATTTTTGTGAATACATTTCATTCAATATAATTAATTACAAGTAAACATTTGTTTATTTTGAGCTGACACATCATCATTTTGCTTTGAGTTCAAAATTAAGTTAGAAATTATGGTATACCATATCGCCAGACACATCTGTTACATGAGTTACGCTTGGTCACCACTACATTGCACTTGACAACAACTGGTCTATGATGTTGCCCTTGGCTATTGCTGGTATATGTGTTGCCATGGCAATCACTTGCATATAAATAGCCCTGTGAACCTCTAAATTATGGTCTTTATTTACGGGTATAGGCCCGGATAAAAACATTTGTATAATGTCTTTCTTACTGCAAAATTTGTATGCTGTGTAATGGAACACATACAACACACTTTTACATTTCTTTAAACCGCATTGTTATAACAAATTCATACTATACACACTTCAAAGTCATAAATTTGTTTTCAAATCATCTGCTTCAATGAAAGTATTTAAATAAATCTTGTAGAATTTACAGCTTCAGTTTATTTAATGTCGACAAATTTTGTTTTACATTTATTAATTAAATTAACATGAAAAAACATATCAGTAAAATTATTTTCTATTTTATTTTAGGTTACTCAAACTGCGTCAGGTGTTTGCTGGATTTTAGGCCCTGGACCAGTGAGTTAACGTCTTTTGGTACGTGGGAGCTCAATAAATGTACAGCCTGTGTTTTGTGAACATCGTCCAACGTGTGTGAAGTCGCTGTAAGGATGAGATGAAATCTCTTAGATACTATAAACCAATAATGGGACGGTTTTTTATGATGCCCTTCTTTCATCCCCACCATAGCCGGTAGTGCAATAGCCATGGAGGCACCACGGGAGATATAGCGGGGACTTGAGCCAATACCTGAATCATTTTCTCGGTCCTGACTGGAAATCGAACCGGGTACCTTTAGGTCGACAGTCGAGCGCTTTACCTCAAGACCATGTTACTCTGAATCTCAGATATTTGGGAGACCTATAATATCCTTTACAGAGCATAATAACGATTTCCACATAAGATGATTCATTAATTATCAAAGTCAATCATTTTGTTTTAAAGTTTGTTATTTATATCGTAAGTCAACAGTGGATGGAAGTAACTGCCTTTTTGTGGCATGAAAAGTAGGATTAGATACGAGTTGTAACCCATTGGATATCAAAGTTTGTTTAGTTTTTTTTTTATGAATCAAATCCCAAATACAAAAAATAGATATTTTTATAGGGATCCAGGTTTTATTTCAACATCCGGGGCCATTCTGATGAAATATTGAATTTAAATAAATATAGTAAATACAGAGACTTATTATAACCATGAGAGATGTCAACATTGTTTATGATTTTGTATTTTAAAGAATTTTTTAGAAGTAAAAGTTTTTTTTTCAATAAAATTCAATAAATCTGAAGAAATGATAAAATAAATCAAGTTACTAATTAGAAATCAAGTTTGATTAAGCTAATGATATCCTAGTTTTTTTTTTGTTTATGCCGCCATTGCCAGTATAATAGGTTGTAGTGTGCCCACCACACCAGCATTGTTGGCGGCGCTGATGCACGTCTGTCATCCCATTCAGAGCGTCGAGATGAGTATGCCCGCTATATCTGCCGGGATAGCAGAAAAAAGGGTTGTACGACTAGCACAAACTGATTGGCCAGAATTGCAAGGCAAGGGGTTTTTCCTGTCAGTCGGACATGAAATGCTAGTTATCGATCCAATACAATTTATTATCTTGAGTGTTAGTGCATGATGAAATAAAACTAATTAACCAGTGAAATACAAAGATGGTATGACAAATGTTCATTTTTGTAAAATGATTATTTTTTTATGTTTTTATTTATTTTTTTCATTCGATGATTTTACGCGTATTTAAATAATCATATCACATTTCATCAGTTTTTTTTAGATTTTTAGTCGTACATTGTCTGATATTTAGAACAATAATAAGTTTTACTTTCCTGTAAATGTTTATAATATGTCAATAATCTTGTTAGAAATAAATTTTAATTATTGATTTGCCATAGAATGACAGACTAATGATGTCTCTCATTTATTTTTAAAGTAATTGTCACAAAGGGAGTTAACTTTATTAAATCAAACGTATTTCAAAATTATGCACCTTTGAAATGAGAATATTACGTTTTTATTTATTTATAAATACAAGTGAGAATAAATGTACAAGCTTAGAAATAGAAAAATAAAAGAATCATAAATAGCCAGTTTAATAAAATTATAATAAATTCTTGAATATGATTACAACATAAAGAAATATTACATTGCCCAGAAAAAGACAAAACAAAACTGCTAATGTTGTATAACATTATTTGGAATGACTGTAACAAATTGATAAATTTAGATGCCATTTTCTTGGTGAAACAAATTAAACCAGGTGAGTGTTCTGTCTATGTGTCTGTTACATTGGACGCACACACGCACAGTTTCACGGCAGTTGTAACAAGTTGTAACATGTCCACATGGTAGACTCACGCAGGTAATGACGTCATTACTTAGACATGATTGACATACTGTTGTATCTGATAATTGAAAGAGTAAAAATTAGGAATTTCGACATAAGATTTCCATGTAATATAATTTTAGTTCACTAAATTAAAATATATAGTCGTGCTAATGTACTGAAAAGTATATTTATCACACAAGATACCTTTATAATGGTGGAATGTGAGGAAATTTAAGTTATTTAGTATATATATATCCACACACTTAAATAGATACGACTTGGGAAAGTTCCACATTCTAATTATCTAGCAGCATATTTTTTAATGAATTAAAATTTTTTTTTTTTATTTTTTTTTTACTCCGCCTTTGCCAGCATGATAGGGTGTAGTGTGCCTACCACACAAGCATTGTTGGCGGCGCTGATGCACGTCTGCCATCCCTATAGAGCGGTGGGGTGAGGGTGCTCGCTATCATCTGCCGGGATGGGAGAAAAAGGGTTTTATGACGTGCCCAAACTGGCCAGACCAGCTGGGTGTGTGTACTGCTTATCGGCCAGAATGGCAAGGCAATAGGTTTTTCCTGCCACTCGGACTGAGGGAAGATTTAATAGCTGGCTGCGCATGTGTGCTTGAGTGGGACAGAGTGGAATTGTTTTATGTATCGACCACATCCATCACCACTGCCAGCTGTGAATACGACCGTCTCGGATAGTCTAAGCAAGAAAATTCTTTTTTGTTTAGTTTCTGGACTAGAGATCCCCAATGATCTATTCCCCGTAGATCATGGTATGTCTCTAGGACCAGGATTGTAGAGTTCACACATATATCATCCAAGGTAGTTAAGGGAGTTAAATTTGTCAAATCAAATCTGCAAAATTATGTACCTTTGAAAATAAAATACTACGATTCCAATTATTTATAAATTAAAATGCACATAGTTATAAATAGAAAGGTTAATTAAAAATAAGCAATTTATGGAAAAATAGT
This sequence comes from Bulinus truncatus, assembly GCA_021962125.1. Taxonomy (NCBI): domain Eukaryota; kingdom Metazoa; phylum Mollusca; class Gastropoda; family Planorbidae; genus Bulinus; species Bulinus truncatus. The sequence continues at coordinate 659,230 of JAGDYQ010000286.1, read as the reverse complement.
AATAAAATATTATGTATTATTACAAATATAGAAATGTTACACGACCCAGAAAAACAAAGAAAAAAAAATACAAATGGTTGTACAACAATATTTGGAATGACTGTTAACATGACAAAAACCTAGAAGACATTCTCTTGGTGAAACAAATCAAACCAGGTGAGTGTTCTGTCAATGTGCTGTTACATCGGACGCACACATGCACAAATTCACGACAGTTGTAACAAGTCGTAACATGTCCACATGTATTCTTTAGACATGACGGACAAACTGTTGTATCTGATAGGTGAAATAGTAAAATTAATGTATTTCAATTCCAATTATTTTTATTTCGGATAAAATAATTTAATAGGTCATATATTAAGTTTTAAAATAAAATATCTGGAGGTTCGAACCAGAAACATGCATCGCATCCATCCGAATTACTCCCAACATGCCTCCGAGTCACATAAATATGAAGCAAACCAAAAAGATAAAGATATTTATCTACCATTTAAAGACTGTTTAATATTATACAGCACTCATGTTTTCTACGATATTAAGTAATATTTACAAAGAAAATTAAGAGGAGAATCTTTTGATGCATTACACCATTATTATAATTTTAGGTGTGTTTCAATTAAACATTTGAACAGTAAATGTTTTTATTTGTATATCTAAATAATGTTTAATGTATAACGAGTGTCTGCACGCTGATGGAAATTTCTTAAGTCTGCTGCAATGTATTTTTCATTTAATGTTTTCCCCGAATCACCAACGAAATGTTACAAAGTAGAAAGACACACAGACACCAAGTGGGCATGTATTCTTCCAGAACTAACTTTGACATTACCATTGGATGTGTGGTGCACTGGGTGAGTGTCAAGGTGGCGGAAGGGGAGGTAAACATCACTAGATGTATAACTTTGACAAAATAATATTTTATATACATTTACTGAGCTTTAAAGTAATTATACATATTACATTTATAACTGTGAAATGTCATAAAATATTAGTTATTTAGTCAGAAATGTAAAAAAAGACATACAAAAATATTATTAACAATACAACTCTTTTGATTTAATCTAATTGCCCCTGAAATATTTCTGAAATTTTGTAATCTTGCAGTTTATATTTGGCTATAATTGATAATACTGTAATGTTTTACAAAAAAATATTAAAAATAAATTCTTACCTAAGATAGCGTTCAATATTTTCGTTCTCTTTACAAATATGTCCTCCTAAAAATTACCAACGCTTATAACTGCTATGTATGCCATTTTAATTATTACAAAATTTGTAACGTTATTTAACAAGTGAGAAGAATTGAAGTTTACAGCGGACGGGGGGGGGGGGAGGTCGCAGTTGATATATAGCGAGTAGGCTGAAGGACAGGACTTGTTACCTTCGCCAGAGTTTTTTTTTAAATGCACTAATGTCATCGATTTTTCAAATGAAAAGATAAGATTAATTTTTTTGCGTATGTTAGCCAGGACGGATATGGCACCTTTTTTTTAAATGTAGGGCTTAGTTTATTTACTGATCATTTTCTTCAGATGATTTTTTTAAACTTATTTTATTTCATTCTAATACTTATACAAATAATAAATAATGAAATAATCTCCATTTTTGTTTTGATGAGCTATTAATAATTATTTTAAGTTAACAAAACATTAGAATAAAAATAATAGAATTTTTTAAATGATACAAAATTGTAGTTATGTCCCTTTGTGTGACTAACAATTAATTAAATCATTTCAAGTAAAAGGAAATATGAAACATATACTGGTGTTACGGGCCATTTGTTTTATTTTATAAGTTATGCGTTTTAATTTAAACGTGAAGATGTCGATTTACAGAATCAGCTTAATGTCTGTCTGTTTCACTCTGGTCGCTCACTCCTTTTACACCAAATAACCAACCCAACTAGATGTGTGGGGAACACGACGATTTATTTACACAATTTACATAATAATGTAACTAGTCCATAAATGAATACACTTTAAAAATCCACAATAATTCACTCTGCCTAAACTCTGACTAACTAAACAACTCTTAACTATTTCTCGTCGCTCTCGTAACTCCCGTCCCGTCACTAAAAAAAACTCCCCAACTCAAAACTCTTGTCCCTAAAAACTGTCTTCACTAGATCTCTCATAACTATCCCTTGTAATTAACTTCTCCTAACTAACTAATGTCCGAATCCATCCAGTGTTATTTATACCCTAACGTCTCTGCCCTAATTACCCTAAATATGTCACAGTCTCCTTCAATATTGTCTTTACTATCTAATCTTTCTAGGAGCGTCACCTGGTAGTTATTGTTAACCCTACTAGCCTGTCCAACGTCACCTCCCGTTCTTCTTACCTTTGCTGTCTACTTTCTAGTGTTTCCCTACCTTGCCCTAAGTCGTCTGTCACCTTGTCTACCATTATTTGCATTAATCTTACTAGCTAGATCATCTTAAAACGTCGAAAGTGATTGTCTTTGTCTCTAGATCTACTCTAGCACGGTCACAATTGGGCTTTTTTAGTCTTTACTTTTATTTTAACATTTATATTTGTATTAAAAAGACCCGCAGAGTTCAATTATTATAATGTCTATACATGTATTTTAATAAATACAATTAGGCATTTTGATTAACTAATAAAAATCAATTCTTTAGCGGTACATGATGAGTGTGTGGTGTAGTAAATGGTTCAAGCCCCGATGACTAAAGTCAACTATGTCTACGAGAGGCGTTTTCAAGGCCATTGTAATCTGGATAGTTGGAGTGGATACATAAAGGGCTATGTCCCATTTATTGTTTTTAATTGTAAAGAGATACATAGCTCAGTTATACATATAAATTTTCAATCTACTAAATAAATAACGTTCTTATGAAACTCTTTAGTAGTAACAATCCTAACTTGTAAAAATCTATGTTTTTCAGATTTGATAAATAATTTACATGACATGAACGACTTAAATGAATTCCCGATATGATGTTTTATTTCAATACAGACACACAGAAATCATCTGGTATTTTGTTAATCGATCTACTTTGAGGCGGTTAGACATTCAAACATCTGAATGTATTTTGTAAGTAAATTTATGACTTATAATACATTAGTTATTTTGATTGATTTTATTAAGTTTATTGTAGGATTAAATAATTGTTGTAAGAGTTAAAGTGATCGACTATCTCTATACTTATAAGACGCATTTTTTGTCTGTCTGTCTGTCTGTCTGTCTGTCTGTTCCCTTATAACTCAAGATCCAGAAAAACAGATAACGTGAAATTTGTTACACATACACATAATTACAAGGGGAAGGTTATAGGACAGGTTTCGTTTCATCTCGATGGGTAGTTTAATTGTAATTAATTTTTTTTTTATTTTAGTATTTTACTATATTAAAGTAATCTCGACGGCGCCATAAATAAAATTCCTCTGTGACGTCATTTCCTTATGATCGAATAGAACTTGCGCGCTGGTGCTGTATTGTGCCTTTGTAATGCAAAGAATTGTTGATGTTTTTTCATGCTCTCTGATTTGTACAGTTTGAGGAAGGTAAAGGAATGAAGAAGGATTTTAGAAGAAGTGTGAAGCCATAATAATAAGTATATATATATATATATATATATATATAGAGAGAGAGAGAGAGAGAGAGAGTGAGGGAGCGAGGGAGGGAGGGAGGGAGGGGAGAGATAAAGAGAGAGAGAGAAGAGGGGGGGCAGGGGGAGAGAGAAGAAAGGAGGGTAGGAGGGAGGGAGGGAGGGAGGGAGGGGAGAAAGGAAGGGAGGGGGATGGACAGGTGGAGAGAAGGAGGGGAGAGGGGGAGATGGAAGAGGGAGGGAGAGAGAAAGGGAGATGGGAGAAGGAGAGAGAAAGGAAGGGAGGGAGAGAGTAGGGGGGAGAGAGGGGGAGGGAGGGAGAGAGGGAGGGAGGGAGGGGAGAGGGGAGGGAGAGAGGGGAGGGAGGGAGAGAGGGGGAGGGAGGGAGAGAGAGGGTGGGGGGAGAGGGAGAGAGAGGGTGGGGGGAGAGGGAGAGAGAGGGTGGGAGAGAGGGAGGGAGAGAGATGAAGAGAGAGGGGGCAGGGAGGGAGAGAGGGGAATGAGGGAGGGAGGAAGATGGAGAGAGGTGGAGAGGGGAGGAAGGGAGAAAGAAGGGAGGGAGAGAGGGGTTAGGGATGGAGAGAGAGAGGGGAGGGAAGGAGAGAAGGAGAGAGAGAGGATGGGAGAAATGGGAGGAAGAGATAAAGAGAGAGAGGGGGCAGGGAGGGAGAGAGGGGGAAGGAGGAAGGGGGAGAGAAGGAGAGAGGGGGGTATGGACAGGGGGGAGAGAAGGAGGGGGAGAGGGGAGATGGCAGAGGGAGGGTGGGAGGGAGAGAAATGGGAGAGAGAGGGAGGGAGAGGGAGGGAGAAGGAGAAGGAGGGAGGGAGAAAGGGGAGAGAGGGGGTAGGGAGAAAACAGAAGGTAAACAGAAAACCTTATTTTAAACCCGGGCAAAGCCGGGTACTTGCAACTAGTAATATATATATATATATAAATATATATATATATATATATATATATATATAATATATATAATATATATATATATATATATATACTCTTGAGTAGAATGTTTAGGAGAATGTCAAATAGTTAAATTGTATATTATTTAGTTAATTCAGCGGTTCTCAAAGTCTTTGATTGCGGTCAACTGTATTTAATTAACTGATTGACTATCTAAGTGTGATAAATTACAAATAAAAAAACCTTTAATTTGAACATTTAATATCTAAACATTATTGACGTTTTCAATGCATTTTGATAGTCTTTTATTCATAGCACGCTAGTCAAAAATGTGTCCCCAAACAAGCCAATGGGTCCTTCTAAAATCACATGCGTCTTTTTTTTTAAAAGGTATTGTGGGGGGCAAGGCTCCCTACGCCCCTTATCCCATTTAAATCTGGGTAGACTTGAGGGACATTTTACCAACTTTTACCAGAACCTGGAAAAATTCCAATGGTTCTCACCAATGTACGAACCCAGCACTTTTAGGTTGACATCCAAGTACGCTAGACACTCGTGGATGGGGGACGGACGGTCGTGTGGTGAACGCTCGACTGTCGAACTGAGGGTTCCTGGTTCGATTTCCTTTGATGACAAATGGATTTTCAGGTTATGACATTGAGTACTCACAATATCCCCCCATGCTATGTTGAAGATAAAATATAGACACCATTAATCATCATTATTTTCATCTCATCGCTACAGGTGACATCACTCACACACAACACTTAACCATCCGTCAATATTATTGGTAATGACTTTCTTTTTTCTCTTATGTTTTTTTTTTTTAATATTCATGTTAGACATTTTTTTTTTTTTTATAAATTTTGCTCTGTATGAAAGTTTTTTTCTGAAATTGACCAAATACCAACTGTTTCAATTTGATATGATAAATCTTCACGGATACATATATGCAGGCACGCCGAGAGAGGGGGGTCAGGGAGTGTCATTGCCAGGGGGCCCACATTTGTAAGGGGGCCCGGCAGCCCTTTCGACCATGTCATTTTTTTCACGACTCATTGTTTATTAAGGGCCTGCAATGATGTCCTGCCCTTTGGCCCTTGTTGGCTCTCGGCGCCACTGCATATATGATACATTTAAATGGGAAATAAGTTAAATATTTTCGATTTGGATGAAAAATCCAGATAATCTGGCCACATTATTCTATAAATAGCAGCAATGATCTAATTATCGAGGATAAACTTTTTCTATGTAATAAAAATTGTTCATCAAAACAAGGCCAGTAACTATTTTTTCCTTTGCATTATCAATAAACTCTGGATTAATGCACTTTAACAGTAGTTTAACATATATATTTTTTTTTTTTTTAATTTAAATATGTTTTAATATATAAAGAGACATTTAGTAATGAAGCTGTGTTGCAGTATATGACGTAAGTCACTAACCGAAGAGAAAGATAAATTCGTTAGTCTCATTATTCTTAGTGTTATTAGTTGAAATTATTAATTTCTTTACTTAGCTCTCTCAATCTGTCTTCTTTGCAAGTTGGACACTGGAATGAACTGAACACTAAATAATGAATTCCCAACAACTATCGTCTGCTAGATAGTCTGCTAGATAGTCTGCTAGATAGACCGCTAGAAAGTCTGCTAAAAATTGACCAGGCGATGATATCAAGCGGGTGGCACAACAAGCCCTACCGCCAAGTCCTACAATCAGAGTTACGTTAATTTTCAACATCCAATCAACACATAGCTCGCTAATAATATGGTCATTTCCTATTGGCGGCGGAGACGAGAATGAAATATAACTGACGCCACCCACCACGTACTTCCGTCACTCTAAACCCTTGTGCTGGTACAGTAATAAAAAATATGCGCAAACTGCTTAATTTTAATGTATTTCCATTTTCTTCTGTTTTATTTAAAAAAAACAAAAACAAATATAGAATTGCAATAAAAATATCTCTAAAAGTGGCTCTTTAACTTTAATCATTTAATCCCAGAGGAGTCTTGTGATAATTGAACTTAACAATGTAAATAATCAACTATTGTAACAACATATTAAGCTAAATGTATTGTAATCAACCACACTTTTATTTCAATAATGATAATTTGAATAAATATTTGTATGACTTAATGAAGTGTACTTTGTTTACTTTTTAATGCATTTTTCAATGTAACACAATGATGATACAATGTTGGTACAATGATGGTACAATTATGGTACAATTATGGCACAATGGTGGTTCAATTATGGAACAATAATAGTACACGGGCGGTACAATATTGGCACAATGATGTTACAAGTGTGGCACAATGGTGGTAGAAGATCGGCACAATGATTGTACAAGGATGGCGCAAAGATGGTAGAATGATGGTACAATGCTTACAAACATTTATTTTGTTTCTGTATTTCTCTATTACGGCTCAGACCACAAAGTGTTGATCACGTTTACATTTCAAAAAGCTCACTCCATTGTAAAAAAATATTTGTATCAGTCGGCATACATGGACCGCAAATAGATACTCAAGACAATAAGATAATATAGTCTCCAGTTAAAGGGGTAACTTTACATTATATTTGTAAGCACAAAGTTACCACATCAAACATGTACTCAAAATGGAAGCATGCATGTAGAAATTAATGAATTAAAGCAAAATGAATGTCATAGGTACAACCACACAACATTCACTCACTCTAGTTTATACAAGCACCGTCTCACCAATTACTCACTGTGGCCCTGTGAGTGAGCTCCAACGGGGGAGTATTCGCAACGTGTCCCCGTGACTAACTTGACACTGACACATGGGGAAACATAGAGTCTAGCCGTACTAGGGCCCGTGTCTTCTACACTGTGGGATTACCCGCGGTTCACATTTAATTCCTGATCTAAGCTTAACATTATGTCAGGTATTACTAATCGTGTTGTTAACGGTCTTTTTGAGGGGAGGAATGGCCTCCGAAGTGTCCCCCTCCCCTGAGGTAACAACAAGTTGGTTGGCCGGTTATTTGACACTGAGCACCCGTCTAACAATAGATTACTAACCCTGAGGAGTTATCGGTCCTGTCTTGTCATTGTCCCCACCAGGGGTATACGCCCCAATCAGACCAAACGTCCGGGTCTTCTCCTGTCTACTTCCTCCCCCCCCCCCCAGCTTCACTGTTGAACATATAGAACCTTGTGCCCTGAGTTCTTCTGACTGGGGCCACTGGTGCTTCCATTGAATTTGTCAAGTCACGAACTCTTGGTTCCCTTTGCATGATCCCTAGAATTACTGTTAAATTTTATGAATACAAGATGTCTGAGATATATAGCCTAAACAAAGATATTTTTATCGTATTTTTGATGTTACATTCATGTTTCAGGACCGGTACAATTGTGTTATCAGGAAATAGTTTTATTGAACTGAGCATATTAAAATTGAACTTTTGTTATATACGTGATATGTGTGTTTATACAGCCCTGCTAATGTTTTATTGGTTTCACTGGTTCGACTCCAGTCCCAGGCAAATGTATGTGATATAAATAGAATGGAATGGACAAATCACGCCTGGTGGTCCATGACCAATATCATTTTGGCCGGTTTGAGCAACATCTCTTAGTGATCTATCAATAGCATCTAAAGCATGGCTCGTTGACATCGTGTACTCATCAAGCAAAAACATTTCAGTATTTCGTAATTGATCCGCTGCAAATGCATTGTGTGCAAATTTTGTCTTACCGTCTTCTTTAAAAGGAACTATTAACACGGAATTCCAAGTGAAGAATGAGCTTTTTTATTTATAGTGACGGCGTCCCAATATAATAATCGCTTACAAACTACACGCAACCGGCAGCAAGAACAGAAGCATATAGTTAGATATGTACTATTTACGACTGGCTAATAGTAAATTTAAATTAATAAAAAATAAGTACAATTGGGAAATTACGTCTTAGAGGATATCCCAAGTGTAGAATTATTGTTTTATTTATTTCTTCCACATTTACTAAGTTAAATTAGTATGTTAAAGAAATCTGAGTTAATTCTTTACAATTGTATTTCATGTTTATTTTTTTTCCATACACGATTGACTCGTTGCATATCAAATTCAACTTTTTTGAAATTTATATCAACATATGTCAGCGTAGGGAAGTAACTGCTTTTTTGTTCTATAAATAGTAGTTGTAGATACGAGTTGCATCCCTTAGATATCGTGTGTGTACATTTATTTATTTTCACTGTCTCCCAGTCTTTTTTAAAGGGGACCAGGTGATCTTGTCAGCTTCTGATTTAATATTGAATTTTATTATTAGAATAAGTAAACATACATAGGATAGTCAACCATAAAAAGTAAACGTTTTTCAAGGTTTTTTATTTTAATGAATTTTTCTAAAGTAATAATCTTTTTTTATTTTTAATCAAATACAATAAATTTACAAAAATTGAAATAAGTCAAGTGACGAAATAGCAATAATACCCGACCAAGCTTATTATTGCCTAATAACTCCAATACATCGAATGTTATATTGAGTGTTTGTGTTATGGGGCATACAAATCAAGCCCACAGAAATAATATATCTGTGCATAGCATCTAAATTATTTCTAAATCACCAGATGAACCCTGCAAAATATTTGCATAGAGTTATATCCCCTTAGGCTTGATTAGGGGTTAGGTTATTTTTTTTTTCGGGCAGATTTTTTCATAATTGTATTTTAAACTGGAATACTGTTGTATTAATTATTTACTTTCGATTTAACGCAAAACCCAAATCGCTATTATTTTATTAGATTACATTATCTGTGTCCATAATTTTGTTTTTAAATGAGAATTAATTATTTTTTCGTCATAGAATAATTGACTAATTTTCTGACTTTAAAAAAAAATAAAATTATTGTGATTAAGGGAGTTAGTTAGCTGTGTTAAATATACACATTAAGAATATTTCAAAATTGTGTGCCTTTTAAATTATTTTTTTTTATATTACATCTCTAGACTTATAAGACACATTTGCTGAGGGAGGATGAGGGGGAGAGAGAGGGGGAGAGAATGAGGGAAAGAGAGGATGGGAGAGGGAGGGAGGGAGGGAAAGAAAGGGAGGGAGAGAGGTAGAGAGAGGGGATAGGTAGTAAGAGATGGGGAAGGAGGGAGACAGAGAGGGTGGGAGACAGAGGGAGAGAGATACAGAAAGAGTGAGGGGGCAAGAAGGGAGAGAGAGGGAAGGACGGAGTGAGGAAGGGGAAGAGTGGGAGAGAGAAGGAGGTATGTAGAGAGGGAGAAGGGGTAGGGAGAAAACATAAGGTAAACAGAAAACCTTATTTTGAACCCGGGCAAAGCCGGGTACTTGCAACTAATTTACAATAAATGAACAAGCTTAGAAACAGAAAAAATGAATTTATCATAAGCAGTCAGTTTAAGAAAAAAAAAATGAAATCTTATGTATGATTACAAATATTAAAATATTACAATGCTGAGAAATAGAAAACAAAACTTATAATGATTGTTTCAATGAATATACTTTAATATAGAACATATAACCATTCAGTGCATCACCGTTGTGAAGGTATTGATGTTAATATTGTTTTGATGTTATTTGTGTATGTGTAAATGAGCACACGTTTTAATTGACTAGAGAGTTTAAATTTTAATGTAGTTATGTGACGTAGTGAAACGTGACTTGTCATTTTACTTAGATTGTAGAGAGTTCTTTTTCGTGTCTTGAGACAGTAAGACGTATATCTAGTTGTTAGTTTTCTTAAGTATTTATGAATGTCAGTTAATAATGATATATTTGAAGGGAACTGTGATGTAATATGACTCCGATTTATCTTAATGTCGTCGTCTAATAAATGTCGTTAAATCAGCTGCATGGACTTGTGACTTTCATTTGAATGTATTTGTGATGAACACTTAAAGCAACACCACGCTACCGTATGCCTCCAGTACCACAACATCAAAGACCCACACCATACACCTCGAGAACCGTATAAATCGATGACGTTGTGAATCGAATTGGAATGAAATATTATGTTGACGGTCTTTTGATTCGATTAACATTCAGGCCAAAAATACCGAGTCTTTCAACTCTTAATTCCGATGAATCGTCTCACATCTATGGTCTCACAACTAAATGCACGTCTCATATCTATGGTCTCACCACTGAATTCACTAACACAGTTTAGTGAGCAGAAACACAACACGTCAACTGAACTATTGACACAGATTATGGGATAGAAAAAAAAAACATTTTTAGCGCTAAAGTCACATTGCGGTAATTTATAATTGTAGAAATATTTTTATTTTTACCATAATGTGTTTTGGTCATTTTCATCAATAATAATGAACTAAACATTAGATTAAAATTTGTTTTATATGTAGGTCATGGACCACCAGGCGTGTTTATGTCCATTCCATTGTAAAACCGAAACTGTATTGATTGCCTGGGACTGGAGTCGAACCAGCGAGACCAATATAGCACAATGAATTTCACGAGTCTTTGTTTAACGTTTTTATTTCACTGAAATATATCATTATTTATAATTATAATTTATAATCAATATAAAGTTGCCTGATACCGATTACACACTCATAATAATGCTCGCTAGATGTTGCTATCTTGTAGTCAGAATATCATTTGAGTCTTGTGTGGAATACAATGTTTGAGGCAAAAAGACCCTATCTGGATGATACGAAATTTAAACCCCTATTGTTACAGTTTTTTATGATTGCCTGCTTTCATCCTCACCCGATGCCAACGGTGCACTGGACATGGAGGACAACAGGGGATAAGGCGGGAGACTTTCCCCTTGTCCTGAAATACGCATTTGTCTTCATCGGACATCGAACCTGGGATTCTCAGACCGACTGTCGGTTTCTTAAACGCTTTAAGGGGTTGGGGAAGGGGTTTAGGATGGGATTAGTTAAAGACAAAGACATTTTAAGGGGTCAAACACATAAGCATTTGTTCCCCCACCCCTACACCAGTCCTAATGCATGCTATTTAATCTGAATTTTACTAGAATAAGGCTTTTAATAATATTGTACTAGAATAATGCATTAGTTAACATACTACTAGAATAAGTCCTTTGATAACATTGTACTAGAATAATGCATTAGTTAACATTTTACTAGAATAAGGCCTTTGACAACATTGTACTAGAATAATGCATTAGTTAACATTGAACTAGAATAATGCCTTTGATAACATTGTACTAGAATAATGCATTAGTTAACATTTTACTAGAATAAGGCCTTTGATAACATTGTACTAGAATAATGCATTAATTAACATTTTACTAGATGCTAGGAAAGTACATTTACCTGATGTACCTCGGAATATCTCTAAGGCTCTGTTCACTGGGCCCCTAATTACATCAAAACGGCCCTGTGTGTATGCACTTTTATTTGATTTTAATTTTCTCAGGCAGACAGAAGATGAGTTGAATATTGTAAGATTCACATTCAGAAGATCTGTTAAAAATTAGAAAACTAAAACAAAACAAACAAATAAACAAACAATTCATCTTAGCCATATTTGGTTTTAATAACATTCATTAGACTTACTTTTTGTTTTAAAATATACGGTAGAAAACTTCACAATAATTAAATAAAATATTTTAATTAACATGTTAAGCATACATTTTTAAGATAATAAATATTTTAACAAATGTGTATCTTACTGTTAGTAAATTATTTGCCTTTATACCGCACTGTATAGCAATACACGCTATTACGTACGTCAAGTTTTCTTTATGAATAAAATAATACATGACATATATGTATTTGCGAAGGTATTCTCAGATTATTAGAGTAATTAATATAACACTAAGCACGAAAAGAAAATATTCAAACAAAAAAATACAAAACACACATGAATGAAAAAGTTTTATTTAAGAGTTTTCTTTGACTTACTTGAATATTTCCTTGACCACTTTTTGCTCACTCTTTTTTTTTTTTGGAGGCCTCCCCCTTGTCTGTTTCCAACTTTTCATCTTCTGCTCGCAAGATCTACTCCAAGCGGTCTTTTGGGCGGCCAACCTCTCTCTTACCTTACGGGTTCCACTGCAGAGCCATTTTTGTGATGTTTTATAGAGGCTTTTTCAATGAGTGGCCTATCCATCTCCATTTTCTTCCTAGCACTTCTACATCCATGGGATCTTGGTTTGCCAGCTGCCAGAGATCTCCGTTCTTGAATTTATCTAGTCGCCTTTTCTTTAAGATATTCACTTTTCTTTACTAAAAAGCAAAAAAAAAAAAAAGCGAAGACACAAAGTAATCTATTTATAGTTATCGGAAATATTCGAAATGACGTTTTTTCGTCGTTTAGAACTATTAGCGAAATTAAAATATCCCAAACTGCATTAGTTGTCTCAAGAGTAGGGCCGTAGAGGTAGTTGCCTTGGACAGACGTTCCCAAGTAGAACCCTTGCGATTGACGCGTCTTGATACGGTGTATAGCCAACATATATGTATAGATCCCCTCAGTTGACGATCAACCTAGGTGACACAAATGATCATGTCTCTTTCTCCTGTTTGGTGAAGGGTCATTTTGATATGATATGTAACATACATTAACGTGTCTAGGTCCGACGTTTTACACTTACTCTAGAATCCACGTATTTTGCATCGTGCGCTTTAAACTACACAAACACACAAACGTTCTACTATCGGTTTAAATGCAATCTGAGACTTTAACCCGTATATTTCATGATATTGTTCATGAAATAAAACACACTTTGTTCATCAGCATATAGAGACTTACTTTACGTCCTTGAGTCAAGCAAGTAACCAGCCTGGTCCACCCTGTGATACGCCAGATCTCAGCACTTAAAATATCACAAGATCCCAGATTCCCCAACCCTCCACACAATGAAAGCAATGACAGTCGACAATGTGGTCTCAACCTACTAATGTACGCACCGAGTGGACAATCCATGTGAGATACACGACAAAAAATAATCATTTTTAAATTTTTACAGAATTTGGTTAACATGAATTAATGATGTTTAATATTAATGTCAGAATTGAAAATATTTTATAATTAAAATAACTGTACAGCCTGCACCACTTATCATATTCAAAAAGTTGAAAGCCATGGCCTATTTCTTTTATTTTTGATACAAATTACAAAGGGCTAGGTTAGCGAAGCGGCGGCAACAGTGCCTAAGAACACCAGACATCCGTGCTGTCGTAGAAAAAGGGTTACAGACAGTGACGTCGACCTGTTATACTCTATATAAAGAACTGTAAAAGTTTTAATAAATGCTCGGTGAACATTCACGTTCATAAAAACGATTTTTTAAAATGTTGTTTACATTTAATCGCATACATTTTTATTTTGCATTTTAAACTTTAACTTGCTGAAAAGGAAATACTATCCCAAACATCGATTTATATGTTGATAGACTCAATTATTTTAAATTGGGATCGAAATGTCCAGTGGGGACTTAAATTCGATTCAAGAACGGAACAATAAATTGTTAAACATTCTTTTCGGTAAGTTTATGCAATATTTTTTTAATGATGTAATGATAGACCTTTCTGTCTTATTTATCTTCTATTATTTCGCTTAGACAATAAGTCAAGCTTTAGACAACCTCTCTTAGACAACCTGTCCTACATAAAAAACATATCTTAGACATTTTGCCTGATATAGAACAACTTCTATTAGACAACTTGTCCATCCAATAACAACCTCTTCGAGACAACCTGTCTGGCATAGAACAACCTCACTTATACAACCTGTCTTTTATTGAACAACCTCACTTAGACAATCTGTCTAATCTACGACAACCGTTCTGATATAGAACAACCTTACTTAGACAACCTGTCTGTTAAAGAACAACCTTACTTAGACAACCTGTCTATTATAGAACAACCTTACCTAGACAACATGTTTGCTATAGAACAACCTTACTTAGACAACCTGTCTAGTCTACGACACCTGTCTGTTATAGAAGAACCTTACTTAGGCAACCTGTCTAGTCTACGACACCTGTCTGTTATAGAAGAACCTTACTTAGACAACCTGTCTAGTCTACGCCACCTGTCTGTTATAGAACAACCTTACTTAGACAACCTGTCTAGTCTACGACACCTGTCTGTTATAGAACAACCTTACTTACACAACCTGTCTAGTCTACGAAAACCTGTCACCAAATACAAACTGAATATTTTCATTCCTTACAACCAAACTTTCATCCCTGTATTACAAACTGATTTTCTGTTCCCCGTAAGTTTGTTTCCCCCCTCTTCATCTTGTCTCGATATTTTTCATTATTAGATAAAAGACAATGTGACAGATGTCACCAGCAAAAAGACAATTATCATATAAATGTACCATGCCGTCACGTGACCCACTGCTATGAATGCAGTCAACATACCAACATATGTAGTCAATGTCAACAACATATTACAACTACAATGACGTGGTGGGACGTCTTTTATTAGGAGACAGTCAACAACATATTACAACTACAATGACGTGGTGGGACGTCTTTCATCAGGAGACTTTCATTTAACATTTTATTGATTCAATAATATTTTTTCTATCATCTTTAAACAATTTTCCCGCCTTAACTTAGATCAAAATAAAGAATAATGTTTCCTGTTTAAATATTAATGGCTGTACACATCTCACGATATATAAAGTATTAAGTTATCATATTATTTGATATTTAAATACTTCTTTAATTTACCAAAGAGGACTAAGTTACAAAGAAATACATTTAATCTAATTGTAATCTCAGATAGTCTAGCAACATTTAATATAACTGTTAAAACATCGTATTTTTCATTGTTTACATTTTCTTTAATTGCTGTAATGTTATGAATCTGTTTCAGTTTGGAATCAGGAATTTAAAATTTGCTGCTGATCTTTGAACTGTTTCTTTTTTTTCTTTAAACTTTTTCATTTTAATAATTTATTCTTCATATTGTGATAAGAAAACAAATAAAAATGAATACATTTCTCAATTTCATTCATGACATCAAATAAATAATCGCACAGTGCCGAACCTAGGGATTTGGGGGAAACGACAATCGAAACGACTACATGAGATAATGTACTTGATATTTAATGTAAACAAAATTCTTTTGGCCCCCTCTCAAGCTGGGGCCCGGGGAGGACTTTCGAATCAGGGGCTCCCTATCCCCCACCCTAGATACGCCTCTGTGTGTCCCATATACTTACAATGGACTCGGCACTTTTCATGATTTCATCAAAGTTGAACTATTGTCAATGCAAGTGTTTCCATGGTAGAGATAGTTTGTAATATTTCATAGGCCGATACATAATAATGCCTGATATACCTTTGAGTTAATCTCCATACATTCTATGTCTTCTTCTTATGTTATCGTCTAGAAGTCTGTTTTAAGTTACATTAATAAAATGTAATGGAAATTGTAAAATTGTATAAGTTTACACGCTTTTATTTATAACTTATGCTTCTAAAATATCATACTTATTGGGACAAATAAATCAAATGCTTACTTTAGAAGTATTGTCTGTTCGTTGTTTAATGTGTAGAGTGGTACATTGTATTTTGTGTATTTAAAAAAAAAAAAATTCTGAATGAAAGATACAACTTAGAAAAAAAATGAAGTTAATATCAGACAATAAATATTTTTGGGTTAATATGTTAAAAATTGATATGTAAGAATATTATTGTTGAGCTTCTAAGTATGATTTTTTTTTGTTTATTGCAGCATTTGTATATCATAAATATTTGAAAAATACACTCATCATGAAAATGAATATATTGTTGTTATGAGTTGTTGTTGTTAATGCATAAGTGTATTATTAATCACATAATAAACATCATTTTTGAAAGTAAACATTACTTTGAAATCATCTCACGTTTACTAAAAGAGATAACGCGTATGTTTTACTGCAATGAATTAAACAACAGTAATAGATTGCAGCATAAATACACTTCAGTCTAATAAACATACTAATGACTAAGACATGTGTTCTGTAAATATATTATAAAAGCTGACACAAAACATACACGCAGTTGAATATTGATTAACAACAACTATATTAAACAGTGCCGTCTCCAATGGATTACGGACCCACGGTAGGGCTAGGGTGTAGTGGCCAGACTAAGAAGAATGAAATTTAATAATCCAAATCTTCTACATATAATTTGCACCTCCACCATGCGTTAAGACGGCTTGGTGGAGGTAAGGGCAGTAACTTAAAATAAAAATAAAATATAAACATGTGATGCAATAAGGGACACAACCACACATGATTATTCATTTTATCTCAGCTATCTCCCTTGGCGCAGTCTTTCAGTACCATCCCCTGGTTTCTTCATCATTTAAACTATTCTGTTTCTGATGACAAATTGGAGCCAATCACATTGTATATGTAACTTAAAAACTTTTCAAACAGCAGCAAAATGAAGTAACAAAAAATATGTTTTTTTTTAGTTTAAGTAAAATTCACATAACCATTGAAAGTGGTCACAACGATATATATGAGTGTGTTTGTGTGTCTGTGTGTGTATTTGTGTTACGAATTCAATTATTATTTTATTTTTATTTACTTTTTAAATTACCTTAACTAATATGGTCGTCAGGGGAAGTAATGCCCACATCAACAGATTGCATTTCAAACGTCATTTTTTTTGAGCCAACTCGTCATATGGGAATATTTTTTGACTACCATATATTTCAAACCATTCACTAGAGAGATCAATTCTAAACCAAGTCAGACTAAAACGGAACGGACGATTTAGTTACTGCTCAGCTTATTTTTTTCAATAGATAACATAAAGCCATTTACGTCTATAATGTCAATGTATGTATTTCAGTTCAAGATGTCAACTAACACCAGTGATGTTGTGGATAAAGACCTAGCGTTTGAGAGGAAGACAAGACAGTTAAATAGCATCTTTGGTAAGTGTCAGCCTCGTTACTTATTATAACAAATATTTAATCTACAAAATAAATAAATTTATAAAAATAATCATTTAGTAATGGCTACAACAGCCATGGGCTAAGTACGTCACGCGGGCCTAATCCCGCCGACCGGATTGTTAATATAACCCCGTCACTAGTGTAAGGCTGCAATAACTTTATGACGTTTTAAAATTATTTTTTATTTTATCGGTCGACTGTACCCACAGCGATGTAGTGCGCGACTCAAAAAGTTTGCCCAACCCTGGGGTTAAAAATTATACGGAACAAACGTTTTTCTTCGTCATTTAGTTTTTGAATAACTGGCAATGTTATTATTTCTATTTCAGATAAACCACAATGTGACAGATGTCACCAGCAAAAACACAACTACTGCCTGAATATGCCGTGCCGTCACGTGACCCACTGTTATGAATGCAGTCAACATACCAACATATGTAGTCAATGTCAACAACATATCACAATTACAATGACATGGTGGGACGTCTTTCGCCAGGAGACTGGGTACAACATTCAATAAGTAGAGAACCGTTTTTCGGAGGCAAACGTACATCACAACATGACAATCTTGGACCCCCCCAAAAAAAAAATATAATAATTGAGAATTGGTGCACCTGACCCAATAAATAAAAAGTCCCGTTGTGTGACTATCTTTGAGACATGGGTCACCTAACCCAATAAATAAAAAGTCCCGTTGTGTGACTATCTTTGAGACATGGGTCACCTAACCCAATAAATAAAAAGTCCCGTTGTGTGACTATCTTTGAGACATGGGTCACCTAACCCAATAAATAAAAAGTCCCGTTGTGTGACTATCTTTGAGACATGGGTCACCTAACCCAATAAATAAAAAGTCCCGTTGTGTGACTATCTTTGAGACATGGGTCACCTAACCCAATAAATAAAAAGTCCCGTTGTGTGACTATCTTTGAGACATGGGTCACCTAACCCAATAAATAAAAATTCCCGTTGTGTGACTATCTTTGAGACATGGGTCACCTGACCCAATAAATAAAAAGTCCCGTTGTGTGACTATCTTTGAGACATGGGTCACCTAACCCAATAAATAAAAAGTCCCGTTGTGTGACTATCTTTGAGACATGGGTCACCTAACCCAATAAATAAAAAGTCCCGTTGTGTGACTATCTTTGAGACATGGGTCACCTAACCCAATCAATAGAAAGTCCCGTTGTGTGACTATCTTTGAGACATGGATCACCTAACCCAATAAATAAAAAGTCCCGTTGTGTGACTATCTTTGAGACATGGGTCACCTAACCCAATAAATAAAAGTCCCGTTGTGTGACTATCTTTGAGACATGGGTCACCTAACCCAATAAATAAAAAGTCCCGTTGTGTGACTATCTTTGAGACATGGGTCACCTAACCCAATAAATAAAAAGTCCCGTTGTGTGACTATCTTTGAGACATGGGTCACCTAACCCAATAAATAAAAAGTCCCGTTGTGTGACTATCTTTGAGACATGGGTCACCTAACCCAATAAATAAAAAGTCCCGTTGTGTGACTATCTTTGAGACATGGGTCACCTAACCCAATAAATAAAAAGTCCCGTTGTGTGACTATCTTTGAGACATGGGTCACCTAACCCAATAAATAAAAATTCCCGTTGTTATCTTTGAGACATGAATCACCTGACCCAATAAATCTTTGAACCTAACCCAATAAATAAAAAGTCCCGTTGTGTGACTATCTTTGAGACATGGGTCACCTAACCCAATAAATAAAAATTCCCGTTGTGTGACTATCTTTGAGACATGGGTCACCTAACCCAATAAATAAAAAGTCCCGTTGTGTGACTATCTTTGAGACATGGGTCACCTAACCCAATAAATAAAAAGTCCCGTTGTGTGACTATCTTTGAGACATGGGTCACCTAACCCAATAAATAAAAAGTCCCGTTGTGTGACTATCTTTGAGACATGGGTCACCTAACCCAATCAATAGAAAGTCCCGTTGTGTGACTATCTTTGAGACATGGATCACCTAACCCAATAAATAAAAAGTCCCGTTGTGTGACTATCTTTGAGACATGGGTCACCTAACCCAATAAATAAAAAGTCCCGTTGTGTGACTATCTTTGAGACATGGGTCACCTAACCCAATAAATAAAAAGTCCCGTTGTGTGACTATCTTTGAGACATGGGTCACCTAACCCAATAAATAAAAAGTCCCGTTGTGTGACTATCTTTGAGACATGGGTCACCTAACCCAATAAATAAAAAGTCCCGTTGTGTGACTATCTTTGAGACATGGGTCACCTGACCCAATAAATAAAAAGTCCCGTTGTGTGACTATCTTTGAGACATTGGTCACCTAACCCAATAAATAAAAAGTCCCGTTGTGTGACTATCTTTGAGACATGGGTCACCTAACCCAATAAATAAAAAGTCCCGTTGTGTGACTATCTTTGAGACATGGGTCACCTAACCCAATAAATAAAAAGTCCCGTTGTGTGACTATCTTTGAGACATGGGTCACCTAACCCAATAAATAAAAAGTCCCGTTGTTGTGTGACTATCTTTGAGACATGGGTCACCTGACCCAATAAATAAAAAGTCCCGTTGTGTGACTATCTTTGAGACATTGGTCACCTAACCCAAATAAATAAAAAAAGTCCCGTTGTGTGACTATCTTTGAGACATGGGTCACCTAATAAATAAAAAGTCCCGTTGTGTGACTATCTTTGAGACATGGGTCACCTAACCCAATAAATAAAAAGTCCCGTTGTGTGACTATCTTTGAGACATGGGTCACCTAACCCAATAAATAAAAAGTCCCGTTGTGTGACTATCTTTGAGACATGGGTCACCTAACCCAATAAATAAAAAGTCCCGTTGTGTGACTATCTTTGAGACATGGGTCACCTAACCCAATAAATAAAAAGTCCCGTTGTGTGACTATCTTTGAGACATGGGTCACCTGACCCAATAAATAAAAAGTCCCGTTGTGTGACTATCTTTGAGACATGGGTCACCTGACCCAATAAATAAAAAGTCCCGTTGTGTGACTATCTTTGAGACTTTGGTCACCTAACCCAATAAATAAAAAGTCCCGTTGTGTGACTATCTTTGAGACATGGGTCACCTAACCCAATAAATAAAAAGTCCCGTTGTGTGACTATCTTTGAGACATGGGTCACCTAACCCAATAAATAAAAAGTCCCGTTGTGTGACTATCTTTGAGACATGGGTCACCTAACCCAATAAATAAAAAGTCCCGTTGTGTGACTATCTTTGAGACTTGGGTCACCTAACCCAATAAATAAAAAGTCCCGTTGTGTGACTATCTTTGAGACATGGGTCACCTAACCCAATAAATAAAAAGTCCCGTTGTGTGACTATCTTTGAGACATGGGTCACCTAACCCAATAAATAAAAAGTCCCGTTGTGTGACTATCTTTGAGACATGGGTCACCTAACCCAATAAATAGAAAGTCCCGTTGTGTGACTATCTTTGAGACATGGATCACCTAACCCAATAAATAAAAAGTCCCGTTGTGTGACTATCTTTGAGACATGGGTCACCTAACCCAATAAATAAAAAGTCCCGTTGTGTGACTATCTTTGAGACATGGGTCACCTAACCCAATAAATAAAAAGTCCCGTTGTGTGACTATCTTTGAGACATGGATCACCTAACCCAATAAATAAAAAGTCCCGTTGTGTGACTATCTTTGAGACATGGATCACCTAACCCAATAAATAAAAAGTCCCGTTGTGTGACTATCTTTGAGACATGGATCACCTAACCCAATAAATAAAAAGTCCCGTTGTGTGACTATCTTTGAGACATGGATCACCTAACCGAATAAATAAAAAGTCCCGTTGTGTGACTATCTTTGAGACATGGGTCACCTAACCCAATAAATAAAAAGTCCCGTTGTGTGACTATCTTTGAGACATGGAGCACCTGACCGATCTAACAAGATGTCCCTTTGTGTGACTTTGGTGCTTGGAAAAGTCTTCACAAGATTGGGGTCCCTAAAAAGTACTTTGACTGTCGCAAGAAACGGTTCTGGAAGCATGTTTATTTGTAATGTTATTATAATTTTTTTTTTTTTTTGTGTAAAAAAATGTTCTTTGTTATTCATATTTTGAAGAAATTGTTGTAAATAAAAAAAAAATATATTTTATTTCAAATATTTGTTTGGTGTATTTTGTAGCTGCTGTTTTATTCTAGTCCTGCAGTTGTTGTAAATTTAGATGCACTATTTTATTTATTAACAAACTGTGTAAGTTAATTAAATTGTACTGAAAAATCAATAAAATGTATATTGAACAACAACCTTTTGTATTAAAAAATATGAACAAACTATAACTATGTTTATTCTCTATTTATTATAAAAAATCACTATTATTTTATGTTTGTTTTGGTTACCAGTACATTATTACTTCATTAGGCTACTACATACACATATATCGTGATGACTTATACAAAATACATTTCTCGATTAAAAATCTCTATGAAATAAAGAAATAGTAACAAATTTACGAACACAAAACTTTAGTTTTAATTTTATGAAGAAATGTATAATATATACATAATCTGTGACGTCACTGGTAGTGCAATGTGACACACATTGTGGCGTGTTTTGTTTACATTCTAGTTACCTCTCTTCGCTCGCAGTTTGTGAGCGTTAACTAACTGAATCAAAAAATACAATTGTTTAAGATTACCGGATTTAATGTAACGCAGGGGTGGGCAAACTACGCCCATTAGAGTAAATTGCGCGACCCGTATGCATGTTGCGATCGTCTGTCAATGGTAGTTTTCTTTGAATAGAGTTTTCGCTGTATTTTTTTAAAATTTTATCCCGACTACTTGATTCGAATATATGGATATTAAATCGGTTTAATGGCTCGAGAATATGAGTTAGAGCTACTTGACTCGTGCAGCCCTCGAAACTTTACAATGTGACCCGTGCAGCCCTCGGAACTTTACACTGTTACCCGTGCAGCCCTCGGAACTTTACAATGTGACCCGTGCAGCCCTCGGAACTTTACAATGTTACCCGTGCAGCCCTCGGAACTTTACATTGTGACCCGTGCAGCACTTGGCATGACACAATATGAGACATGCGGACCTCAGTAAACACGTCTCTGTTTAAGTGTAAACCATATAACCATATATGTTATACATCAATGGTGTCAACATTCATTCTAAAATATTTAGCAAAGGAAAAGACAAAATGTTCAACTTTTGCGTCATTTTCAGAGCAGCATGACGTTAACTGAAAGGAGTAGATTCATTTGAACAGGTCATATAATTATTTTATTCAATAACGTATGTTATTTTAAATGTTGAAGTATTTCTCTCACATAACAAAGCGTTTCATTTCCTCATTATTTTTTTTTCACAATGATAAACACTTTAAGTCTTCCAATTTCTCCAAAAAGACAGCTGGTCTAGTTTTTCTTTAGCTAAAATCACATTTCTTCTTGTTTGGAAAAAGTGTTATAGGGTCACGGGCACTTACGCCTTTCATCATATTTAACATTTCTCACCTGACCTGACACAGAATAACATTAACAAGTATAAAATGATAGTATCAAACGTTAAATTTACTGTGTGTTAGAAATAACAATTCTTATATGGCTCAGTTAAAACCAAAGTATAAGAGGAGGTAACTGTCTGAAATGTAAGAAAAACGTAAAATTCTAAACACAGTTGCATCCCTTATAAGACAACTATTTGCTAAATTGTACTTACAGCGAAATAAGAGGAAGCGTATACATTTAAGAAGTAAATATTGTACATATAATACTGCAGTGATAATAAAGAGCAAACTGTAATAATAAAAGAATAATGACATGGCAGCTAACAATCAATAACTTTTAGCATACGTCACAATTAATATACTAAATAAAAAAAAAAACTATTTCGTGTTAAAATTATTGAAATTGTAAAATTGTAACAAACCTAGTTGTAATTTACAGCAAAATAAGAGAACACGTAAACATTTAAGAAGTAAATATTGTAATTAAAAAACTAAAGTCACACTTCAGTGATAATAAATTCACATAGTTTTCTGATCAAATGTTGTTTTCATTTTAAATATAAAAATCAACAATTTTAAAGTAATGGAAATAATACGTTTTGAAATATTATCCTGTATTTCTTTAAACGTTAACTAAAATTAATTATTATAAGTTTTAAAATAAATAATTAAAAAAAATAATAGATCTTTTTAAGAAAATGAAATTTTAGTTGTGTCCTTTTTGGTGTTTAACAAGAAACTTGGAAAACACTGCAAGTAAATATAAAAAATGGACATGTCTATTGGGTTCTTAAAATTTTCTTCATTTAATTCTCAAACAGTTGTATCTTTAATATTTTTCTAAGTACTGTGAGATGTGCATGTTTCTATTAGAAACATTTATATTGTTATTGTATTTATAAGTCCCGCAGAGTTCAATTAGTATAATGTCTATAAATGTATTTTACTATAAATATTTAAGCATTTTCGTGTGTAATATGAGAATCCATTCCTTAGCTGTATTTTTTTTTCCATACTGATTGCTGCACATCTTATGGGTGTATGGTGTAGTAACTGGTTTGAGCCCCGATGACTGAAGTCAACTAAGATTCCGTGGTGTCATCATGACATTTACCATCTGGATAGCCTGGAGTGGATAAATAAAGGGTTGTGTCCCATTTGCCGTTCTTAGGTATAAAAAACTTTATGTCTCATATATACATATACTTTCCATTGTATTAAATAAATATTTATTTTTTTCTAAATTTGAACAGTAATGATAACAATACGAATTTAGTTCAGTTCAGTGAAAGTAACTATCTTAACTTGTAAAAGAAACGTAATTCTCTGATTTTCCGATTCTATAAATAGTTTACATGACATAAACGACTATAACTGAATTTCCGATATGATTTTTTATTTGAACACATATACACATAAATCATTTGGTATCTTGTTAAACCATCTACGCTGTGAGTGTTAGACAATCAACATCTGAATGTATTTTGTAGATAAGTATATGTCTATCAATGAATTAGTTATTTTGAATGATTTGATTAAGTAAGTTAACTGACTTTGACAAATAATTGTTGTTTAGAGTTAAATTCGTTGACTCAGGTGGCCCTCGGGAATACATAAAGTGACTTTTGATGCCTTTAGAACAGCGCAAAGTTGAAGTATGGTGAAAAAAATAGATTTATTTTAGCGCGTAATAAAATGATTTGTTTTAATAAATTATTTTAAATGGTGAAGTATTTATCCCATATATCAACATTTTTATTTCCTCGCTATTTTCATAATCTAATAACACTTAAGTTTTCCAGTTTCTTCTAAAAAATAGTTGTCTTTTATTGGTAGTGCATGATATTTTTTTGATTTCTCTTGTTTCTTTAGTTCAAAACTCAACCCTAGATTTATAATTAACACGCACGTCGAAAAGTTTCAATTATTCAGGGTTAACATAACTTAAAATGAGCTATTAATAGGCGTTTCTGAGACCCAATAAAATCCTACTTTATACCATTTTTAATTTCTGTCGTAAAATTCAGAATAAACTGATGAAGTAATGCGAAAATCGCCTTATAGGAAAACAAAAAGAATCATCCATAAGAAACGTTGTTGGTCAGCACTGACATTTGAGTTGTGATGGGCCACCACTGGTTAAACATAAATTAATATGGTAAAACAAAACGAGTGATTTAAAAACTATTTCCACATAATCGACTCGTTGCTTATCAAATTCTACATTTTTTAATGTTTTTTTTTTTATATTTTTACCAGTTGAAGACAACGACGGGAAGTAACTGCCTTTTTGTCTGGTAAAATAGTAGGATTAGGTATTGGTTGCATCCCTTGGACTTTTTAGTATTTTTTTTCTATAAGAGGTTTCCCACCTATTCCCCAAAGTCATCTTTAAATCACAGAGTTAGACTTGTGTCTTTATTTTCAATGTCTCTCTTTTTTTTTTCTATATCAGCCAGTCGGGCCCATTGTGACCTTATTCGCTTAAATGAAATATTGATTTTTATTATTAGAATTATTGTACATAATAATAAACAATAGTAATAATATTTAATAGTAATAAACAAAGAGACAAGTTTTTGTATTTTTATAAATTTTTCAAAAAAGTTAAATTTTTATTTAAATCACATGCAATAAATTAAAGGAAATTGAAATAATTCAAGTGACAAGATACTGCAAATGAAATCCTGATTAAGCGAATGCTGTGCTAATAGATCCATACAATGTATTACATCAACTGTTTGTGTTATGCAGTATAACAACACATTTCACCTTATTTAAATTAAGTATTATTAATTTCTATGAAAACATTGAAATTGTGTTGACCGAAAATGCTTTAAATTATTTTTTCGCATTAGAATGTTAAAAGTCAAAGACAGCTAAGGGAGTTAACTTTATCAAATCAAACCTTTTGCAAAATTATGTACCTTAAAAAATAATATTACGTTTTTATTTATTTATGAATTAAATTTACGATAAATGTACATGGTTATATATAAAAGGTTAATTAATAATGAGCAGCAATTTATAAAAAAAAATAAAAATAAAATATTATGTATGATTACAAATATAGAAATATTACATTGCCCAGAAAAACAAAAACTCCCCCAAAAATATATACTGTGCTGAATCTCTATGAATGACTATTACAATGACACAACTTAGATTGAATTCTCTTGGTGAAACAAATCAAACCAGGTAACTGTTCTGTCTATGTATCTGCTACATTGGACGCACACACGCACAGTTTCACGACAGTTGTAACAAGTTGTAACATGACCACATGGTAGACTCACGCAGGTAATGACGTCATTCTTAAGACATGAAGGACATACTCTTGTATCTAATAATTGAAAGAGTAAAATTAATTATTTTTTCTTCCGAAGATTTTTATTTGAGATAAAATAATTTAACAGGTCATATTTTAAGAATTAAAATAAAATTTCCGGAGGTTCAAACCAGAATTATGCATCGCACCCATCCGAATTACTACCAACGTGTCTCCGAGTCACTTAAATATGAAGGAAGCAAAAAGATTAAGATATTTACCTACCAGAGAAAGAATATTCAATTTAAATAGCATTCATGTTTTCTACGATATTAAGGAATTTTTTTCAAATAAACTTAAGATGGAAGTCTTTTGATGCATTACACCATTATTATAATTTTAGGTGACTTAGATAGGATATAAATCCTGGGGTGTTTCAGTAAAACATTTGAACAGTAAATGTTTTTATTTGTATATCTAAATAATATTTAATGTATGACGAGTGACTGCACGCTGAAGGAAATATCTTAAGTCTTTTGCACTATTTTTTTCATTAAACGTGTTCCCCAATCACCAACGAAATGTTAGAACGTAGAAAGGACAGGCAGACACGAAGTGGGCATGTATTCTTCCAGAACTAACTTTAACATTACTATCGGATGTGTGGTGCACTGGGGGAGTGTCAAGGTTGGGGGAGGGAAGGTTACCATCAATAGATGTATATCTTTGACACAATAATATTCTATACACATTTACTGAACTTTTAAGTAATCATACCAAATTATCTTTATTACCATGGAATGTCATAAAATATCAGTTATTTAGTCAGAAGTATAAAGAAAACATAAAAAAAAATAATATTGAGAATAAAACTTTATTGATTTACTCTTATTGCCTTTGAAATACTTTCGAAATTTCGTAATCCTGCAGTTTATACATGGCTTTTATGGATAGTAGGGTACTATAATATAACAATATGTTACAAATATTAATTAAAAATAAACACTTACCTAAGATAGTGTTCAATATTCTTGTTATCTTGCCAAAATATCCATTGCTAATATTAGTAATGTATGCCATTACATTTTTTTTTAATACTTTGAATACTTCTAAGTAACCTAAGAAGTGAGAAGGATGAAATTTTGAAATGGACTGAAGCAAACACAGTCAGTTTTATACTTGGGGCTAAGCCAAAAAACACGTGACACTTTTTCTTTTTGATTATCACGTGACTAGAGGAGCTACATGCGTTAACTAATCGATAGAGGGTTATTTCACGGACCGGAATAAGGCAAGTACACATTATTAAGCTCCTTCAAATATATACATGTAATTTAGATTGTATCAAACAAATATTTTTTGTTTTATAAATCTGTAATGAATAGTAATGTAAACAATAATATTTTTATTCGATTCATTGATAGTAAGTATTTTAACTTGTAAAAAAAAATAATTCTATGATTTTCCGATTTTATAAATAGTTTACATGACATGAAGGACTAGAACTGAATTCCCGATATGATGTTTTATTTTAATACAGACACATAGAAATCATTACAGTCCTTGTATGACCATTTGCTTTGTGGTGGTTATACAATCAACATCTAGATGTATTTCGTAGGTAACTATATGACTATCAATGAATTAGTTATTTTGATTGATTTAATTAAGTTAGTTAAATTACTGAAAACATAATTGTTATAAGAGTTAAAAGATCGACAATAAAATATATTTATTTTTATAAAGTAGAATTTTATAGTTTAAATGAATGTTAATTAAATATTGTAATTAAAACTGTTAATTATTTAATTCATTTAAATATTTACACTACGGTTCTCAATGTACGGGGTCGCGGTTTAATTTAAGATGAGTCATAACGGAATTTAAGTTGATAAATAACAAGTCTAACAATCTGCAAATTAAAATAGGAAAGCCTGCATAAAATAAATTTTGGAAAAATATTTAAAATTAAAAGTGTACATTTAGCATAAAAAACGTATCAGTAGTTTAACCAGTGCTAACCTGTCTTTATTTCCAAACGTATTTACCTGTCTTTATTTCCAAAAGTATTCACCTGTTTATATTACCAAATGTATTTACCTGTCTATATTTCCAAATGTATTTACATGTCTATATTTCCAAACATATTTACCTGTCTATATTTCCAAATGTATTTACCTGTCTTTATTTCCAAACGTATTTACCTGTCTTTATTTCCAAAAGTATTCACCTGTCTATATTACCAAATGTATTTACCTGTCTATATTACCAAATGTATTTACCTGTCTATATTTTCAAACATATTTACCTGTCTATATTTCCAAATGTATTTACCTGTCTATATTTCTAATCATATTTACCTGTCTATATGCAAACACTACATTTTTCACTCACAGGTACGATAGTTTGGTCCAGATGAAATTGTCTTGTCATATGTTGAATTTCAATAAGATCGCTAGACTTTGTGTTTATACATTTATGCAAGTAAGCTCATTCTACAAGTAGTTACAATACATGTTTATGTACATTATGAATTAAGATTTATAAAATATATTTATTTATATATCTTGTGCAGGCCTCGTTACAACACAATATGACTCAAGCGGCCCCATAACAGAACAGAGTGAGCTACGCAGCCTTCGGAACAAAAACATGTGACCAATGCGGCCCTCTAACAGCACAAAGTGAGATATGCAGACTTCGGAACAAAAAATAAAACTTTAACAAACAAAATATTTTACCCATGCGGCCCTCGTAACAGCACAACGTGAGCTATGCAGCCTTGGGAACGAAATTTGAAAGTTTTACTAACAAGTTTTACCCATGCGATCTCGTAAAAGTACAAAGTGAGCTATGCAGACTCAGGAACAAAAATAAACGTTTTACAAAAACGTTTTACCAATGCGGCCCTCGTAACAGCACAAAGTGATCTATGCAAAATGTGACCCATGCGGCCCTGGAAACAAATATTTTTAAAAAATGTGTCAATATTCAGTCATGTCCTAAAAAAAGTCTCAAGTAAAGACAAAACTTTCAGCTTTGGAGTCATTACCAGGACAGTATGAAGTGCATTGAAGGGAATAGATTCAATTTGTCAGGAGATAAAAGTTACTTTAAATGGTGACTATTTCTCCCTAATGTCATGGAATTTATTTTACTCATTTATTTAAATTTTTCCTAATCAAAAACACCAAGTCTTCTAATTTCTTATTTAATTTTTTTGAACAGTTTTCTTCTATTGGAACCTTCTGATATTTCAAGGGACAATTTTCTTCTATTCAAACCATCTTATATTTCTCTTGTTCAAATTACGTCACGTCACATAGGACTCATGACATTAGTCTACTTATATTGAAAAGGTAGACACTTTTTTATTTTTAAGATGACATAACCTACAAAATGCGGGCTTTTTTTCAGAGCCGTTTCTAATGATGAGTGCAACGGAAATCGATCGGAAAATGTCAAAAAATACAAACCCAACTTGTACAATTTTTTTTATATCAGTCATTGAGTTAAGAGGGTCAACATTTTCTTCTGCCTCAAGGGGCTCAATGGACCTGACTTTATTCCTTGAGGATATCAGATGGTCCCTTATAAGCCTGAACCGGTCCCCTAATGACATTGTCGGACTTTGCTTCATTTACTATTCCAGGCATTTCCCATTTTTAAAATACTCGCACTGTTTGTCTTATATACTAGGTACCTCCCCTTTTTGTTTTGAATCACCCGGACAAACGTTTGTCTCATAAGGGTTGTGTAATTATGTATTCACTGATAATTAAACCTCTAAATAAAAAAAAACATTTTTTTGCTACCCAAATATAAAGTGTCTATTATAAATGTTTAATATAAACTGAAAAAACGTCTGCTTTAATTATAAGACCATTTAAATTTATGATATGACGTAACATTATGGGAATCCCCCGTCCCCATAGATCCAAGGTTTTTTTTATCCGTTTTTTATTATAAAATTCAAAATCATAAGTTAATGAAATATGTTATAGAAGGGTAATGAAAATGACCTTCTCACTGAATTATTTCATAAACTACAAGTATTGATACATGTTTATGAAGAAATCTGTCGAAACTCAAAACTTCATCTGTCTAAATACCGCCAGATATGCAAAATTGATACGAATTTTTTTTTTTATAAATTCGTATGAACTTTAGCTAATTACGACTCATTTGTACAATCCTAATTTATGTACAGAATATATCTCAACTTGTTGAAATTAATTTCCTTTGAGCTCTAGCTATAGTCATCTCAATGAATTTTTTACGCAATACAGCAAAACTAAATTCCATGAATCTAGATTTAGAAACAAATGAAGTAATAGGGTGAATGTGTTATTTAGAGCCACATCAAATTAAAGAAAGAGAAGAAACTTGTTACATGAGTTACGCTTGGTCACCACTGGTAGATGAATGGCACTTGACAACAACTGGAGCATGATGTTTCACTTGGCTATTACTGGTATATGTGTTGCCATGGCAATCAGTAGTATATAAATAGCCCATGCAAATCTCTACATTATGGTCTATATTTACAGGTCTATGTCTGGCAAAAGTAAATTCAACATTTGTATAATGTCCTTCTTATTTCCTTATTTGCATGCTGTGTAAAGGAATTAAAGTTCCATTAACCCTAACAACTCATGCAAGGCACTATTACCTAAAGAGTATTATTATAATAAATTCACGCTATACACTGTTAAAAGTCATAAATTTGTGTTCAAATGATCCGCTTTATTGAAGGAATTTATAGAAATCAGTTTATTGAATGTCGACAAATTTTGCTTAAATTAAAAAAAAAAAATAATATGATAAAACATCTGAGTCAAATTAATTATTCCATTTTATTTTAGGTTACTCTGATTGAGTCAGAATTCGTTTGTGCCAGAGTTGTGGGCCATGAACCAGTAAATTAACGTCTTTTGTTATGTTAGCGTTCAATTAATGTGCAGCCTATGATATTTGAACATCGTCCAGTGTATCTAATGTTACTTTGTGTCTCAGATGTTTGGAACACACATAAGATTATGTACAGAGTTTGATAACGTTTTCCACATACGAGTAACTCGTTAAATATCAAAGTCTATCATTTTTTTTAAAGTTTTATATTTATATCAAAAATCAACAGCGGAGAAAAGTAACTGTCTTTTTGAGGGATGGAAAATGAGGATTAGTTACGAGTTGTACCCCTTGGATATCAAAGTTGGTTACGTTTGTTTATGAATCATATCCAAAATACAAAGAAATGTTAAATTTAATGTTTTATATAGGGCACCAGGTTATTATTTCAACATCCGGGGCCCTTCTGATTAAATGTTGAATTTAATTATGATAGTAAATACAGAGACTAATTATAAACATAGATAGAAGTCAACATTGTTTACGATTTTGTATTTTAAAGATTTTTTTTAAAATTAAAGTTTATTTAAAATGTAATGCAATAAATCAGTAAAATTTTTAAATACATTAACTGAGAAATTAGAAATGAAGTTTAAGATGCTAATGATATACTGAATATCAATCCAATGCAATATACAACAGTGTGTGTTAGTGAATGGGGATAAACAAACCAATTTACCAGTGAAATTATAAAAAAAATTGTTTGCTCATGACACGTTTTTACGCGTGTTTAAATAATTCTATCACTTATCATCAGTTTTCTATATTATTGATCGTACATTGTCTGATATTTAGAACAATAATCAACTTAACTTTCCTGTAAATGTTTATATTTGTAAATAATTTTGTTAGAAAGAAATTCTAATTATTGATTCGCCATAGATTGATAGACAAATGATCATAAAGGGAGTTAACTTCATTAATTCAAACATATTATCACAATTATGTACCTTTGAAATTTGAGTGTTACGTTTTTATTTATTTATAAATACAAGTGACAATAAATGTACAAGCTTACAAATAGAAAAGTGAAGTAATCATAAATAGTCAGTTTATAAAATAATAATAAATTCTTAAATATGATTACAAATATAGATACATTACATTGTCAAGAAAAACAAAAAAAAAGAAAAAAAAAACAAAACACAAAGGTGTACAACAGTGTTAGGATGTATGTTACAATAAGTAAACCTAGAAGACATTCTCTAGATGAAACAAATCAAACCAGGTGAGTGTTATGTCTATGTGTCTGTTACATTGGACGCACACATGCACAGTTTCACGACAATTGTAACAGGTTGTAACATGTCGACATGGTAGACTCACGCAGGTAATGACGTCATTCTTTAGACATGACGGACAATCTATTGTATCTGAAAGTTAAAAATTAGTAAAATTTAGGAATTTTAATTTCAAAGATTTCTATTTAATATAATTTTATTTATTATGAAATAGTTAATTCTTAAATCAAATTGTCCTAGAATGAAGTTTCGAACCAGGTATCAGAGTCACGCGGAAATAAAGCAAACCATAAAGATAATGAAAGATACACATAACGTTTCATAGAAATAATATTTAATATTGAAAAAAAAATACTCATGTATCGAATATAATTACGGAGTATGTTCGAAAGAAATTGTCTTTTTTCCGTATATACTACAATATATTTAGTGAGATAAATTAAAATACAAAGTCTGGCTAATGTACTGAACTTTCTATTTATCATAAAGTAACCTTTATAAACGTGGAATGTCCGGAAATTTTAGTTATTTAGTCAGAAATATAAATGTTTAAGAATTAAACTGTATTGATTTACTCTAATTACCCCTGAAATACTTTCGAAATTACGTAATCTTGCAGTTTGTAAATGACTATAATTGATACTACTATTATATAACATAATATTTTTCAAATATTAATTAAAAATAAACGCTTACCTAATATAGTGTTCAATATTATTGTAAATTTTACATACATGTCCTCAAAAGAACCATTGTTTTTATTTGTAATGAATGCCATTTTTTTTATATTTGAACCACTGCAAATTAGTTTCTAAGTCAGGTAAACGGAGCTATGATGAAGAAACATATATCTACACCCTTAAATAGATTCGACTTGGAAGAGTTTAAATTTTCCAGTAACACGGCATTACCTAATTCACCAGACACCATTGAGGAGGTGGACTGCGAGTGGAGTGCCTGTCGCTCACTATCGAGATTGCCTCTTTTAAATATAGGTCAAAGTTTATGTACTTGCCATTAATTTACTTCACATAGTTTTCTGATCAAATGTTGTTTTCATTTTAAATATAAAAAAACAACAACTTTAAAGTAATGGAAATAATACGTTTTGAAATATTATCCTGTATTTCTTTAAACGTTAACTAAAATTAATTATTATAAGTTTTAAAATAAATAATTAAAAAAAATAATAGATCTTTTTAAGAAAATGAAATTTTAGTTGTGTCCTTTTTGGTGTTTAACAAGAAACTTGGAAAACACTGCAAGTAAATATAAAAAATGGACATGTCTATTGGGTTCTTAAAATTTTCTTCATTTAATTCTCAAACAGTTGTATCTTTAATATTTTTCTAAGTACTGTGAGATGTGCATGTTTCTATTAGAAACATTTATATTGTTATTGTATTTATAAGTCCCGCAGAGTTCAATTAGTATAATGTCTATAAATGTATTTTACTATAAATATTTAAGCATTTTCGTGTGTAATATGAGAATCCAAAGCTTAGCTGTATTTTTTTTTCCATACTGATTGCTGCACATCTTATGGGTGTATGGTGTAGTAACTGGTTTGAGCCCCGATGACTGAAGTCAACTAAGATTCCGTGGTGTCATCATGACATTTACCATCTGGATAGCCTGGAGTGGATAAATAAAGGGTTGTGTCCCATTTGCCGTTCTTAGGTATAAAAAACTTTATGTCTCATATATACATATACTTTCCATTGTATTAAATAAATATTTATTTTTTTCTAAATTTGAACAGTAATGATAACAATACAATTGGGTTCTTAAAATTTTCTTCATTTAATTTTCAAACAGTTGTATCTTTAATATTTTTCTAAGTACTGTAAGATGTGCACGTTTCTATTAGAAACATTTACATTGTCATTTTATTTATAAGTCCCGCAGAGTTCAATTAGTATAATGTCTATAAATGTGTTCTAAAATATATAATTACTCCATACATAGACCGCTACTAGATACTCCATACATAGACATAAAACTTTTCTTTGACTTACTTGACCTAATTCCTTGACCACTTTCATGCGCACTTTTTTTTGGGAGGCCTTCCCTCCCCCCCCCGTCTATTTCCAACTTTTCATCTTCTGCTCACAATATATACCCCAAGAGGTATTTGGGCGGCAAACTTCACTATGGACAGCAGTTCTACTGCAGAGCCATTTTCGTGATGTATTCTAGAGTCTTCTTCAGTGATTGGTCAATCCATCTCCATTTTCCTTCTGAGCACTTCTACTTCCATGGGATCTTGGTTTGCCAGCTTCCAGAGATCTCCATTCTTGAATTTATCTAGTCGCCTTTACTTTAAGATATTCAGTTATTTTTACTAACAAGCAAAAATTAGCGAAGACATGAAGTAATCTATATATAGTTATCGGAAATATTCGAATTGACGTTTTTTCGTCGTTGAGAGCTATTGGGGAAATTAAAATATTCCAGGCTACATTAGTTGTAACAGGAGTAGGGCCGTAAAGGTAGTAGCCATGGGCAGACGATTCCAAGAGGAAACCTTGCGATAGAGGCGTCTTGATACGGTATATAGCCGACATATATATTTATAGAGCCCCTCAGTAGACACTCAACCCAGGCTCCACGAATGATCATGTCTCTCGCTCCTGTATGGTGAAGGGGGCGCGTTAGGGTCTTTTTGATATGATATATAACATACATTAACCTGTCTAGGCAGAGCGTTTGACATTTGCTTTAGAATCCACGTATTTCACATCGAGCGCTTTACACTACACAAACACACGTCCTTCCTTTAAATAGTTCTTCTATCGGTTTAACAACAAGCTGAGACTGTGTCCAGTATAGTCGTGAAATAAAACAATTATAGACAACTAACTTACGTCCTTGTGTCATGCTAGTAACTGGACTGATCCACCCCTTGATACGCCAGATCTGAGCACTTAAAATATCACAAGATCCCAGATTCCCTCACCCTCCTTACAATGAAGACAATGACAGTCGACACGGGGTCTCAACCTACTAATGTACGCACCGGACAATCCATGTGAGGTACACGACATAAAAAAATTAATTTTTTTAATTTATACAGAATTCGGTTAACATGAATTAATGATGTTGAATATAAATGTCAGAATTGAAAATATTTTATAATTAAAATAACTGTACAGCCATCACCACTTATCATATTCAAAAAGTTTAAAACCATGGCCTATTTGTTTTATTTTTGATACAAATAACAAAGGG
Organism: Bulinus truncatus; assembly: GCA_021962125.1. Lineage (NCBI taxonomy): Eukaryota > Metazoa > Mollusca > Gastropoda > Planorbidae > Bulinus > Bulinus truncatus. The sequence continues at coordinate 623,679 of JAGDYQ010000286.1, read as the reverse complement.
CAAGGTTTAAGAAGACCAAGGCTCCTTATGGACGAAACAAGACGGTGAATTTGTTTCGGAAAGTATCATAGAATAATTTGGAATATTTTATGATCTCTCCTTCCTGGTCTGAGAGACATACCATGATCCACGGGGGATGGATCATAGGGGTTCTCTAGTCAGGAAAAAAAAACATTACTTGCGAGGGTGGTGGTACTGTGGTCAATGAGGACTATCCGAGACCGTAGTATTTCAGATCTACCTTCTGACTAACCTCTGTCTTATTGTTAGAGCTTAACTTATTCCTTTGTTTATTGACCTGCTGGCTCACTTGTGCAAATCGATAATTGCCTAATGATCGTTGTTCATACATCACACGGCCATTGTGTTCAGTAGTGTCAAACGTCGTTCTCTCTATATGTTCGTGCTTCGCCCTGACTTGTTGTCTCTGCATCATCTGCTGGTCTTCTGGTTCTAATGGTTTAATTTCGGATTCTTTCTTTCCGAAATTCTTCCACGCCCACTCTATTTCCTCCTTCTCTTCATTCTGTTCCTTCCTTGCTTGAACTCGTCTTTCAATCTCTGCCAGCCAGCAAGTTCTCACCTTTTGACACCATTTTTGCATTATTGTCATACCAAGCTGTTAGCTGCGGTTGCATTACCTTCAGTTGAGCTTTCAGTTCTCTTAATCTTGCATAGCACTTTTTAAGCTCTCCGTCCTCTTCCTTATCGTACTCTGCACAAAACATCTTCGAAGATGGGATATCTTTCAGCTTTCGACATTTTTTTGCATGAACGACTGACTGAATGATACCTTGTAGCCTCTCCATCTCCTTATGTATATCTTCTACCTCCTTTTGAAGTTTATCTTTGTCCTCATAGACTTCCCTCTGTTCACGTTTCATTTTAGACGAGCACGGCACATCTCGCAGTTTTTCCTTTTCTAGTTCAATTTCAATCATTCGTAGTTGAGCCTCTCTTCCTTTCTCCTGCCTCTCTCGTTCCTTCGCTCTTTCGTCCCGCGCCATTGCATTCTCGATAAAATCACTCAACTTATCGCCCTGTAATCCTATTGCTGCCCCCTTCTGACGGTAAAACTCCATCAAGTCATCTTGAGAATTGGGATTCATGTTGATAAAAAATAAACGTGTGAGTACCTTTCAGAAACCACTCTTTTTTTAGACGAGCCCCCAAATATCACAATATGATTATAAATTAACTTCAACACCAATAACAGAGGTTATAACAACAATGTATTCTTTCCTTCAACTACAACAACCATCTCTACGTCGCACCTTTTACTACTTCCGTTCAACATAAACATTCATTTAGTGCACTGTCATAGGGAATACCCTGTGACGATATATATATATATATATATATATATATATATATATATATATCATCTAAGAAAAATTGATTTAAACTGCTTTTAAACTGTCATAAGAATGGTATTTTAATGTTACAATCCTGTAGAACTTAGTACCTTTGATACCAATTACATTTGGTCCTTGTTCTGTCTCCATGATCATTGACATATCTGGTGTTTTTCAAAAAGTTATGGTAAATGTCCAATCTGAAGTTAATTGACTCTCATCACTGGACATATTAGTTGTTCTGTACTAAACTGCGTTCATGTGTTTGATAAAAAGAAAATACAAGTTGAAGCCTTAACTATGACGACTTCATTCATTTTCCCTCACAATATTTTCTTCTAATTTATGTAATAAAACATGGTTTATGTGAGTAAATAACTTTATTTCTATGCTTACATATACATATAACATATGGTATTGGCTGACATTGGTCATTTAAAAAAAAAAAAAAAAACTAAAACAAAGCAAGTTAAAGAATGTGACGGTTTAAAAAAAACGGTGCCAAATAAAATAAATCACAGAAGAGAAAAAGAGAGACATATACATGGGTTTACAATGATGCTTTGTGGGGCACCGAAATATTTCGAGGCCCCTAAATTTTTATTGGTCCTTATTGAGCTCACGCTGTGCCCGTACTTAAAAAAAACACCATAAAACATAAGATGTCAGAATGTAATCAAATAATGTGTACACATGTGACTGTACACATTTTTACAATACAGAACAGATGAAATTTTAGTGGCATCACCATATAAATAAATGACGTCGGGATTCGAATTGGAATCGAATATTATGTTGACAGTCCTTCGATTTGAATACAATTCCAGCAAAAAATACCGAGTCTTTCAACTTTCGATTCCAATGAATCGTCTCATTTTTCAATGCACTAACAAGGTTTAGTGGGCAGATAATTAGCCATAACTCATCAACTGAAATGTTGATACAAATTTATGGAATAAAAAAAAAAAACTAACATTTTATGTTCGCTAAAGTCAATTTGCAGTCTTTTTATATAGTACAAATATTTTTATTTTTACGATAGTGTGTTTAGTCGTTTTCTTCACTAATTACACAGGCCTGCGATGAAAAAATTGTTTAAAAACTAAATGCTGAATCTTATGTAACTTTGGTCGCTGATTTCAGTAAAAATAAGTAAAAAATACCATCAGCCTCAGATTTTTGGCTAAAATGAACATTTGTCCTCTAAAAGGTGAAAATTGTCTTATACCGCTTCACTAATAAAAAAATATTTTTTTTGCATGCCATTATATCATATTCATTATTTTTCATTTTATTATTATAATTTAAAAATATATTAAACACTAAGCAGTATAAAGAGTTAAAAATCCATGTGAAAAAATTTGTCAAGTTGATATTGAACTCAACGTATTACATCATGCATATACACAATTTTGATGTTGTACATTTTTCAAGTCTGATATCATCTGAGTCTGATATCATCTTAGTTGATGATATCAGACTTGTAATAAGTATTTAAAAGGCAGCTTATAAACAAATCTAAGTTAATATAAGTTAAGCGAAAGTCTGAAGTACATATCGAGGAAAAGTTTTTAAATTTCTTAGTCAAAATGTCTGCTAGAGGTTGCCGTGTTTTGCCTGATAGTTTCTGCTATATATGTGGCAGTTTTGTAGTAAAAAAACAGCGAAATATTACCGAATTTGTAAAGAAAGTATATTTTGCTTATTTTGGTGTTAAATTAGGTGACCAAGACAAGTCATGGGCACCGCATAGAGTGTGTTCTATTTGTGTAGAAGAACTTTGTCAATGGTTTCAAGGTAAAAAGATTTTTTTTTGTTTTGGTATTCCTATGATCTGAAGAGAAATACGAAATCATTCTGATGATTGTTATTTTTGTACATGCAATGTGGATGGTTACAATTTAAAAAACAAAAAAAGAATTTTATTATTGAAGTCTTCCAAGTGCTATTCGTCCTGTGCCTCATGGTCCAGATGTTCCTATACCTTCTGTTCCTGAATCACTGGACAACATTGTCATATCAGATGCATCAGATGAACAAAATAATATATCTGAAGAAGAGTTTAGTATTCCTAGCAATGAGCCTCAACAATTTTCACAACAGGAGTTAAATGATTTAGTCAGGGATTTAAATTTATCAAAAGAATCTGCAGAATTGCTGGGTTCTAGACTGAAAGAGAAAAATCTTCTGGCTGCAAACACATCTTTCAATTGGTATAGAAACCGCAAAAAAAATTTCACTTAATTTTTTTAGTCAGGATGAAGAATTAGTTTACTGTAACAATGTAGCAAAGTTGATGAACATGTTTAATATTGAATATTATTGTGGCAGCTGGCGGTTGTTTATTGATGCATCAAAAAGGAGTTTAAAGGGAGTGCTTCTTCATAATGTTTACAAGTTTGCATCAGTACCAGTTGCCCACTTAGTCCGTTTAAAAGAGAGTTATGAAAATTTGGAAATGATATTGTCTAAAATCAAATACAATGAACATCAATGGACCGTTTGCGGAGATTTGAAAGTAATATCAATGCTATTAGGGCAACAAGGAGGGTACACAAAATATCCATGTTTTTTATTTGAGTAGGACAGTAGAGATAAAAACTAACATTGGGTTAAAAATACTGGCCAAGAAGAGAACTAGTGCCTGGTGTAAAAAAATATTCTAAATGTAAATCTCATAGATCCGAAAAAAGTTCTTTTACCTCCACTTTACATTAAACTTGGCATTATGAAGCAATTTGTTAAGGCATTGCCAAAAGGTGGTCCTTGTTTTCAATACTTGGTAAAAAACTTCCCTAACTTATCTGAAGCAAAATTGAAAGAAGGAGTTTTTGTAGGTCCAGATATTCGCAAGATGATGAAAGATTCTACATTTGAAGCTACAATGAATGTTGCAGAAAAAGAGGCTTGGTTGTCATTTAAAGAAGTGGTAGCAAAATTTCATGGGTATTATAAGGATCCAAATTTCAAAGATATTGTTGAAAGCATGCGCAGAAAACTAAAAACATTGGGTTGCTCAATGAGTTTGAAACTCCATTTTCTCAACTCCGCCATTGATTTCTTTCCAGAAAACCTCGGAGCAGTAAGTAAAGAGCAGAGTGAAAGGTTTCACCAGGATGTCAAGGAAATGGAAAGGAGATATCAAGGGCGTTGGAATGTCAACATGATTGCTGACTACTGCTGGATGTTGCAAAGGGAATAATCAGAAAAAGTTTACAAACGGAAGTGTCAAAAAAAAAAGAAGTTTTGAAAAGAAGAGAACAAGACATAATGGAAAAGAATAAAATCAATTTGAAATTTATTACATTTATTAATTGTTAAATCTATATTATGTGATTTTTATACACATTGAATGACGTTAAAACTATTATAAAATGCATATATTTTTAATGACGTTTTTTAAATTTCTTATTTTCGTATCAATTTTTTTTCGTGTTTTGCAAAAAAATCTTACGTGACAGAAAAAAAACGGGTCTAAATTTTGAAATCAGCACATTAAACTACATAATATTCAGCATTCAAAATTAAAACAGTTTTCTAAATGTTAAAAAACGCAGGCCTGTGTTATAAACAAAATGTAGACTAGTATTTTCTATATAGGTCATGGACCACCAGGCTAGTTTATGTCCATTCCATTGTAAAACCGATACTGTATTAATTGCCTGGGGCTGGAGTCGAACCAGCGAAACCAATATAGTACAATGAATTTCACGAGTCATTATTGAACGTTTTTATTTCATTGGAAAATAAAATTATTTATAATTATGATTTATATTAATATAACAATAAGTTTTCCAGTTAAAAACATAATTTAAAAATTTTACAAATTAAAACAAATATATTAGTTCCAAAATGCTTGATGCTTGCTATATGTAACGTACTTGCAGTCAGAATATCATGTCTCAAGTGGTGCGCTATTCACCGCACGTTAACCATTCAAGCCATTAGATGCAATGGGATTAGTTTAGTGAAAGGTTCAAGGCCACACAAGCATGCATCAGGGGCGGGGAGTAATTTATTTTTATTTACTTAGATTCAAACAAACTGGTCTGTTTGAGTTAAGAGAACCAAAGTAGAGGGAAAAGAATAGGGGAACAGATGTAAGAGTTATGCCCAAGATTCTATGTGGAAACAGATGTAAGAGTTATGTCCAAGATTCTATGTGGAAACAGATGTAAGAGTTATGCCAAAGATTATATGGGGAAACAGATGTAAGAGTTAAGCCCTAGATTATATGGGGAAACAGATATAAGAGTTAGGCATTGGATTCTATATTGAAACATATGTAAGAATTAGGCCCTAGATTCTTTATGTACGGCCCTGTTTGTAAAGCAACTTTCTCTGGGAAGTTTTTTTTAATACACGCACATAATGAATTTGTAATATTTGTTAATATCAAATAAAAATAAAATTAGTTCATGTAACTATTAAATCATAGCTGTGACCAACCAGCGATATATAAAACATTGTATTTAACTAGAAGAACTAGACACATTCTAAGTAGTTCAGTACAACAATAAACATTAATTTCAGAGCTGTGGGTAAATTTTGATGTAAATAATTACAATTAAAAAAGTAAATATATTAATATTGGTAAAAAAAAAAAAAAACTAGCGTTACTGTTATACATATTTATATATTTCATACCATGGCCCAGTTACAATATTTCTATAAATAACATAAGTTTAGTTAACAAAAGTCTCGGCCTTGCCATACACACAAACAAGGCGGAGCATTGCCGAGTAGAAATCACAGAATCGGATTGGCTGATTGATCGTACACATAGAATCCGCCAGTATATAAAGTTTAACTCTAGGAAGATTTAGCTAATGCTCAATATAATTTGTTTCAATAAATAAGATAAACAAAGTGCTATTGTATTTTCTGTTTTCGGTAACAGTTAAATTTTAGTTAAATGTACTTAGAAAATAGAAAAGTGCATCTCATATTTCGATTTAAATATTAATTGTTACATTTAATTTAGGTGCCATATTTCAGTAAAACATGTCAAGTGTTGACATAAATTTAATTCTAAAAAGGAAACAAATATAGTTAAATTATATTCTGGGTAAGTTTGTACGTGATTTTGTTCTAATTTTCAAAATAATACACAAAATTTAAAACAAGCTATTAAGCTTGTTCCATTCTGGACACAGGACGTGTTAGCGCATTTCCTTGTTATGTATCAGTACGTTTGTTAGCTTTCAGTAAATATTTGTAAATTTTGGAAATGTTTATAAACTCAATTGTGTAATGCATATATCTGTAAAAAAAAGTATTATAAAGACGTTTCTTTATATTTGAAAAAAAAATATTTTCTCTTAAATCTAACTACAAGTGGTTTGTGGTTACTGAAATAGGACTCATAATTGAAAACATTCGAAATTGTAGTCATTTAATCGTCCGAACACTTCGTCAATTGTTGCATAGCTCTGATACTTTCAATTAAACTCAGAACACAATCTTACTATTTCATTTGATGAGTTTCTTAATAAATCTTGGTGAAATTACGTGCTGCAGTATTTCGCACCAAATGAATGGGTTATTGAACGTACAAGGTGTAGAATGGGGCCATATATATAACATATAAGCCCCTTAGGAGCCCTGAAGTCCGGACCTCAGAGGTCCTATCGCGAAATGACCTACTTTTGATGTACACATGACAGGCCAAGACCTACAAAATGATATATACATCATGGGTCTAGGACTTATGGTTGCTGATATATAGGGCGCTCCTTTATTAATATAGCTTATATAGTAAAAAACGGTACATTATAAGGCCCCTTTTACGGCCCTCAGAGGTCAGATCGCGAAATGGAAATAAGTCATTTCTTGGCAGGCCAAGACCTACAAAATGATATATACATCATGGGTCTAGGACTTATGGTTGTTGAGATCTAGGGTGATGACGGACAGACAGACAGACAGACAGACAAAACGGGGACAATAGAGCTTTTTTTTTTCGAAAATGCTCTAAAAATCTTTTATTCTTTATTTTCTTACGTAATGTTTGGAGCAATGAACATCGTCATTTCTTAAGTTTAAGTAAAACTTTTAAAACTTGTACAAGTCAATGAAACGGCCGGTTTCCATTGTTGTCTTTATACATTCAACTCAAACACTACAAAACAAAGGACATTAAAACATTTCAGACAAGTTATATTGTAATAGAAACAATTTCGTACCAACTGACATGAACAATTCTTTATATCAACCAAACGTGCATTTGTCAACCAATGATAGTCGTCTAGAACAATGAGAGTAGTCTAGAACAATTATAGTAATCTAGAACAATGATTGTAGTCTAGAACAATGAGATCAGTCCAGAACAGTGATATTAGTCCAGAACAATGAGAGTAGCCCAGAACAATGAGAGTAGTCTAGAACAATGAGATTAGTCTATAACAATGAGAGTAGTCTAAAACAATGACAGTCGTCTAGAACAATGACAGTAGTCTAAAACAATGACAGTCGTCTAGAACAATGACAGTAGTGTAAAACAATGATAGTAGTCTAGAACAATGAGAATAGTCCAGAACAATGAAAGTAGTCTAGAACAATGAGAGTAGTCTCGAACAATGAGAGTAGTCTCGAACAATCAGAGTAGTCTAGAACAACTGTTTTTAGACAATTAGACAATACGAGAACATCCTATATTAGATAAACACCTAATATAAACCTTGTCACCATGATACTTATAACAAACAATTTGCCTTGTTTACAAAATTTTATTCTCCAGGTAAATGAATTATAAAATATCACCAAATCATTTTTTCATAAACTAAGTTTATACATTTTTCTAATTTTTTTATGATTAGATAAAATCCAATGTGATAGATGTCACCAGCCAAAAGACAACTACCTCATAAATGTGCCATGCCGTCATGTGACCCACTGCTATGAATGCAGACAACATACCAACGTATGTAGCCAGTGTCTACAACATATTACAACTACAATGACATGGTGGGACATATTTCACCAGGAGACTGTGACTTAAATTTTGTATATTCAATACATTTAATGTTTGGGTAATTCAAAACATAATATAATATTCCTATAGATAACTGCTTTGAGTTTATTCATGTTATAATCTAGAACTCTTCCTTAAGTCACAAGATACATGATTATTGAATTGTAAGATTTAATTAATTACATAACATCATACACTATCACACTTTGTATTATAGTTACTTTACGGTTTAACAATAAAAGTGTTATGTAAAATATGATATTTAGCATAAAATCGAAATGATCTTTAATATCTCATATAGTGAGCAGTAAAAATAGTTTGTTTTTGTTTATAAGACTGCAGTATGTGTACATCATACATTTTTCATAAAATTTTTAAATATTTTATAATCTTGTACATTTATATAGTTGATTAATTTTATTTTCTGTTGTATATTAATAACCGATTTTAAGTCTGTCTGTATTTAACTATATACTATGTTAAAAAACCTCAAGTTTCTTTATACATATATATATATAAAGCGAAATATCAATATATATATATATATATATATATATATATATATATATATACATAGATGATATATATATATATATATATATATATATATATATATATATATATCATCTATGAAATATTCATTTATACTGCTTTAAACTGTCATAAGAATGGTATTTTAATGTTACAGTCTTGTAGAGCTTAGTACCTTTGATACCAAATACATTTGGTCCTTATTCTGTCTCTTTGGTAATTGACATATCTGGTGTTGTTCAAAGGGTTATGGTAAATGTCCAATCTGAAGTTAATTGACTCTCATCACTGGACATAATAGTTGTTCTATACTAAACTGCGTTCATGTGTTAGATAAAAAGAAAATACAAGTTGAAGCCTTAACTATGACGACCTGAAATCAGTATTCATTCATTTTCCCTCACAATATTTTCATCTAATTTATGTAATAAAACATGGTTTATGTGTGTAAAAAGCTTTATTTCTATGCTTACAACACATATAACATATGGTATTGGCTGACATTGGGCATTAATAAAAAAACAACTAAAACAAAGCAAGTTAAAGAATGTGACGGTTTTAAAAAAAAAACGGTGCCAAATAAAATAAATCACAGAAGAGAAAAAAAGAGACATATACATGGGTTTACAATGATGCTTTGTGGGACACCGAAATATTTAGAGGCCCCTAAATTTTTATTGGTCCTGAGTGAGCTCACGCTGTGCCCGTCCTTAAAACCGCCTTTGCCAAGAGACAAGGAAAAAAATCATCTTTCCAAATTATCATATATCCATTGTTCCATGATGTATTCTAAAAGGTGATGCGAAACATTAAAAAAACACAATAAAAACAAAACTGTATGGAAGAGTTTCATTGACGTCTTTAAATGTAACAAGCTCATGTCGTAAGTCTTAGTGTCAAAAAAGATCAGACGACAACAGTTGGTATTGAATCAAGTGACAGATACCATATATAAAAAAGGTAAAAAAAAAAGGTCCGGAAGACAGATGTTACACATCAATGATGAAATAACGTCATCTAGTTGGAAAAACAAAAGACATGCGCGGTGCAGAACCGGAAGTCGCTCGGTTCGTTGGCAGGGGCGGAACGACGGCGGAGTTTTTTTTAACCGGCTCGGTCGATGATGTGAGTCTTCAGCGAGGTAGGGCATCGAGTGATTCTGAAACAGCCACGAGCAAACCAAGTACCGCGGGCCAAATCAATTGCACTCTTTTGATATTAATAATTTAACATTTTATAAGCTAAAACTTTCTTTATGTCTAATCGAAATAGAAAAATAATTAACTTTAGATAAAAGTTAAAAGAAACAAGAAATTTAAGTCTTTTCCATTTCGGACAAAGGACATTTTAGAGCATTTTCGTGTACGCAGTGGCTACGTATGGGTTTTGATAAATAGAGAGGGAAGTAATCATGTTGAATAACTGTTACTAAAATAAATAATGATTACGCCCCTTTGATTAGCTTTTATTATTTATATTTAAAATATAAGCAAAAACGGGACTTAAAACGCCCCATTTTTTCAGCCCTCAGAGGTCAGATCGCAAAATGAACTTTTGATGTACACATGGCAGGCCAGGACCTACAAAATGATATATACATCATGGGTCTAGGACTTATGGTTGCTGAGATATAGGGCGGTCCATTATTAATATAGCTTATATAGTAAAAACGGTACTTAAAACGCCCTTTTTTCGTTCCTCAGAGGTCAGATCGCGAAATTGACCAAAGCGTTTACTTTGTAGGCCAAGACCTACAAAATGATATATACATCATGGGTCTAGGACTTATGGTTGTTGAGATCTAGGGTGATGACGGACAGACAGATAAAACGGGGACGATAGAAGATTTTTTTTCGAAAATGCTCTAAAAAATGTAGACACAATGTACAGTTAATTCGTTTAAATAACCATAGTCTGATGAGCAATGATCCGACCAGCAGTAACATATGATAGTTAAACATAGATCATCAGCAAAAAATATAGGCTAAACACTTGGGAGAGGAAAATAATTAGGGAAATATATGGGCCAGTAAAGAACAATAACGAGTGGAGAAGTAGAACCAATCAGAACTGTACGAATTATACGAAGAACCAAATATAACAACTGAAATCACAATGAATAGATTGAGGTGGGTAGGGCACATAGAAAGAATGGAAAACAACAGAGGTCCAAAAGCAAATATATAAGGCAACACCCAATGCAGACACCTAAAGGCAGACAAAGAAACAGATGGTTAGAGGAAATGGAGGAAGACCTTAAAACCATAGCAGTGAGAGATTGGATGAAGAAGACCATGGATAGGGGAAATGTGGAGAAAAGTAGTAAGGCACTCCGGGGCCCTAAGTGGGCTGTAGAGCCAAAGCAAGAAGATATCCTGATTCGAGATATATCACTAAATCAGAGGTCATTGTATCTGTTACATTGGAAACTCACACGTATAGTTGTAACAAGTTGTAAAAAGATGTAACAAGTTATAACATGTCCACACAGACTGACACAGAAAATGACAACGCTCGGTATAAATGGTGGACAAACTTTTCAATCTTATTGAAGGAAAATTAAGTTAAAAATACAAAAAAAGTAAGGAATAAGTATTGATAGAACATAATTATAAAAACTTAGCTAAAAACTAAAATATTCGTATGTATCAATAAACCATTTCAAATAGATAAAAAAAATTAAAAACAAATTTCTATCTTGCTTTTTTACGAACTATGTTTATATTAATATACTATACTATACTGACCACTTCGTATTCTATGCGATGAAAATCATGCATAACTTATATTTCTAAGTGACTATATTCTCAGTTATACCTATAAACAATACAAAAGGTATCATAAATACTTGATATCTGCTGAATGAATATTTTAATGAGGATGTCTTACTGAATGAATATTTTAATGAGGATGTCTTACTGAATGAATATTTTAATGAGGATGTCTTACTGAATGAATATTTTAATGAGGATGTCTTACTGAATGAATATTAATTAAGGATGTCTTACTTATTGAATATAAAGATGTGATGTACTAAGGGACACAACTACACTGGATTGTTCAGTTTACCTCAGCTATTTCCCTTAGCTCAGTCCTACTTAAAAAAAACCTCCCACTCCTTACACCATTATGTAAACCATTCTGTTTCTGAACACCAAATTTTAGCCAATTCTATTGTCCATGTGACGCCAGCAACATAATTTATTGTAGCGTATTTTTCTCTGTTCACATACTAAACAAGGCGAAGACTTGCGGATGTAAAATAATCTATTTATAGGGAATCGGAAAAATTTCAAATGAGTTTTTTGTCATCAAGAAATTATCAAAAAGAATATTTACAGTGACTAATGAACCCCTACATAAAGTACATTAGATTCTTTTTGAGCGTGTTAATGAATGATAGAATACAGGATCAGTTCATTGTAGACTTACTAGTAAATTTATTTTAAAATACACATTTCAACTTTCATAATTATCCCGACAACCATTTCTGAATGAGATGATATAAACACATCAGATATGTAAACAAGTATAAAATAACATTGTTTGAGTTTCTCCGTATAGTATGGCGGTCACGTGACTTGTCACGTAGCGAACGTCTGACCTTCTTTCCGCAAAACTAACGTAATCGAGGGGGATCGAACCGGTGACCCTCGGTCAACAGTCGAGCGCTCTACCACACTACCATTCGTCCTACCATGAAAACATGATTTGAAGTGTTGTCTTACTTTATTAAAACATTTTATGTTCATCTGCAATACTTTAACATGTAGATGTATGTTTTGTTTATCATTATAATCTGCTGGTTGTATACCAACTGACAATACACTGACATGATTTTGTGAGATTTGTGTAAATGTAATTCAAAAATATTTTTTGTTCATGTAACTATTGAATCACCCTAGTGACCAACCAGCAAGATAAAAAATATTGTATTAAGCTAGACGAGTTCGACACATTCTAAGTAGTTTAGTAAAACAAATATCCACATTAAGGTGTTTAACTGAACAAACTTTTATTTATAAGTTGTGGTTATATTTTGATTTAAATAATTATACAAGAAAAATGGAAGAAAATAGCAAAAAAAAATAAAAAAAATAAAAAAATAGCATTACGGCAATAAATATTAATTTATCACATAACATGGCCTATTTACTTCACTTCTTTTTTATAAACAACAATAAGTGATGATAACGTCTGCGTCTTTGCAAATAATCAATAAATGCTCGGACCGTTTTTTTTTTTAACATCGATTATTGGATAATTGACTTTGGCCCACCGAATTAAGAGGGAAACCGCCTAGTATATATAAAGAAGGAGTTCTGCTGTATTGAAAACTGAAACTCTTACACTTGTATGAGTATGAGAGATATAGCTAGAGGTCAATTTTATTTTATATTGAATAGATAAGTTAACCAAATTGCGATTGTATTTTCTGGTTTTAGTAACTATTTTAAATCTAGGTTAGTGAATTCAGCAAAAAAAGTGTAACTCAAATTTCGTTTTAAATATTAATTATGACATTTATTATTTTAAATGTCATATTTCAGTTGAAAATTTCAAGTGTTGACAGAAATTTGATTAAAGAACAATGCAAATAAACATGACATTAAAAATATTGCAGACAAGTTACATTATAATTGAAACAATTTTGTACCAAATGTCGTGAAAAATTCTTTATATTAAATAATCTTGCATAGGTCAGCCTCTTTTAGATAATTACAGTAGTCTAGAACGAACATTTTAAACAATTACAGTAGTCTAGAACAAACACTTTAGACAATTACAGTAGTCTAAGACAAACACTTTAGACAATTGCATTAGTCTAAAACAAACATTTAGACAAATAGACGAGACGTATAGCCAAAGTATCACCTAATATAAACCTTCTTATCATCAAACTTATAACTAACATTTTATTTCGTTTAAAAATCGTTAAACTCCTGGAGTATAAAATGTAAAATATCAACTTATCTTCTTTTCATCAACAAAATTTAAACATTTTTTCCCAATTTATTTTTCATGATTAGATAAAATCCGATGTGACGGATACCATCAACAGAAAGACAACTCCCTTATAAATGTGCCATGCCGTCACGTGACCAACTGTTATGAATGCAGTCAACATACCAACATATGTAGTCAATGCAAACAACTTATTACAACTATGTTGATTATGTTATACGTGTTTTCATTTGGTGATATCTGTTAAATTCACAAGGAGACTATGACTGATACTTTGTCGATTTGATTTTTTTTCTGTTTGTATATTTGAAAATGTATCATTAACTAAAATATATTCCGATTTAGCAAACACGGATACCACAATAATGAAGAATAAAACCGAAGGTGAATTTCTTTGTGTTTTGTTTATGTTAAAGTCACAAAGTAAATTTTTATCGAAATCGAAATATTTGACTACACTTAATCACCAATAAACATCACAATTTGTTGAGATGAATAATTACATGTTTTTTTTTTAAATATAATAATTATTTTGTACATTTGGTACAAATGTTTTGGCTAAATTCTATTTTTTTTAATTCCTTGTCAAAATTGGATAAGCTGGCTACCTAGATATGTACGCCATGTCAAAAGGAAGTTGAACTCTATCGGGACACGCCCCCCGTACTTGTCTTACGACGGTGGGGGGGGGATGGGGGGGTAAATATTTCAGTTGGAACTCTCCAGCTTCATCCACTGGTCTCCAGAACAATGAGACCCCCCCCCAACTGAGATGTATGTGGTGGACCAGTGTTTGAGTGTTGAGAAAAATGGCTTTACTCGTGTTAAAGGAGATAACTTCGTAGGGATTATTCATTTTGACTTAGTTATCACCCCTAGTATAATTGCCTTTATCTCCCTTAGTTAGCCTTAGTACACTTGACGCGATTGTACTTTACCGATCTCTCCCCCCCCCCCATTTTTTCCCCAGTCCACGAAAATAGAATTCCCGTTAACCGTATAACTCACATATTGACTTTGTGACGTAAAAGTTGTAATGATTATACCGGCGGTGAAGAAAAGTTGTCTTTGATTGTAAACTATTGATTACTTGATTCCATTCAACCATTTAACATTATTCTTTATATATCTGTGTCCTCCTTTTCATTGTAAAAAAAAATATAATACAATTGGTCATTTAGATAGATAAAAAAAAAACCTTGAGGGACAGATTTTTAAAAAATAACGTCAGACAGGTCCAGTATCAACTAGACCAGTGGTGACCTAATGTTACTCTTTGATAAGCATTCAGCGCCTCACCCCGACGACGACCCCGATGATTGTATTTATGACACGTGTGTTTACATTTGGCGTGGGAAAATAAACATGGTGTGTTAATGAATTATACAATACAGGATCAGTTCATTGACGACTGACTAGTAAATTTCTTTTAAAATACACATTTCAACATTCATAATAATCCCTACATCCATTTCTGAATGAGATGATAAAAACCATGTTAACATAATACAAATCACCAACGTAATACGAACACAACTGATATGTAAACAAATATAACACAAGAGTGTTTGAGTTTCTCTGCACAATATGGCGGTCACATGACTTGTTCCGTAGTAGACGTCTGACTTTCCGTACAACTGACGTAACCACATGAGATAAAACGTGGATTTAATCCTTGACCTTACAAAAATCAATTTGTTCTCACAAGAGATCAAACCTGGGACACTCAGGTCAACAGTCGAGAGTTTTACCAAACGACCTTTGGCTTACTTTTGTTCAAACATTTTATCTTCATCTGCATTACTTTGACTGGTAGATTTATGTTTAATTTATCATTAAAATAATTTACAATTCCAACTTTCATCTCTGTTTTTTTTTCTGGAACAAAATTGGGTGATCTATGACCAGAAAAAAAAATATTACACCGAAATCACATTTAAATAAATCATAAAAGAAATGACACTATCAGAGCGCTGTGTTATAATAATGAATCACTAACAGTAGTTTTAATAGACACACAAATAAATTTACGGAATTAAATAAATTTTTTATATGATTTCTTGCGGGGCAAAACGATTAGTAACAGGCCAATTATAGGAAATTCTCTTCTTGTCGCCTTAGATTATGAATACAAATACGTCTATGTCAGGTGAATGGCATTTGATGATAGACTTAGTCACTGAATTGAACCAATGCACTAAACAAGAGCGCACAGCTTTAGCTAAACAACATGATACAAAAGAAATGGCATAACTTGCTCTGCCGTCAAATTTGTTATACAATACTTGCTTTTTATTCTTTCTAATCTGACATTTCGTCCGATATTTTTAAAAAACCGATTTAAAATATTTTAAAACACTGCACCAGATATGCCAGTGAAATAACGCCTATCAATGCAAATCAACATAACTACAGCTGTACAACATCGGGACATATGACATGTTCCATAGCCTACAAAACTAGCGCCTATATTTATAACGTAGGAACAAACAGATTTACAACTGTAATTTAGTATCTCTCGTTCCCATTCATAATTTTTTGACGAAATAGACCAATCTAACATGTAGTATAGATTAAAAAAATAACATTAAACTCTTATCTTATCTTGATTTTGATAACGCTGATTTAATATATAATAAAAAAAATGGTGAGATGATTCAGTGAATAGATATTGTTGAGGACCCCTTTGAGGGTATCCTTGGCTGGTTGCTAAGAGTATGAGGGCTGCCTCAATGATGACTCGTATTTGTTTTTATGTTTCTACCACACACAGTCTCACCAACAATTAAACGTACAACAAGTGACGATAATCAATCCAACAAGGGTGTACAGCGACACAATATATTTATTTACAGAGACACCAGTCCGTAACAGGGATCTGGTGGTCTTTAAAATCATAAGCAAAGTAATCCAAAAATGTCAAAGATTCATCCAGTATCAATGATCAGAATTAACGGGACGTTCTCTCGACAAATCACCCTTCTCTCACTCTGTCTCTCTCTCTCTCTCTCACTCAGAGAAACACCAATCGGCTCGCTATCACTTAGCCTGATTGCGACTCACAAATCGACTCTCTCACCCGAGAGCCCACAGCCGAATGTCCCCGAATCTATATTTCATTCTTCATATCCCTTTCTCCAACGTGACCCGTAGCCAATCAAATATAATATATGTTTCTTTCAAACTTTCAAATTAGGGGGTGGAGCCTAGATGAGGAGGGGGGGGAAAGTACGTCGTATAGACAAAGACCGTAGTAACTGGACATCGAGCGGGTCGCTGTCCCTTTGAAGAAGCCGACCGGAGAATAGTAGTCCGGTGGTCAGAGAGAATTCCCCTGAGGAATGTAACGTGTTTCTGTTACCTCCCTGCCTCGTACACCTTCCGCTGTCCACCTGGCTGATGACGCAATTACGGGGGTGGGGTAAAAAGGGGGGGGGGGAAACTGGAGCACGGGAACTTATATTACTATACATGGTATAATATACACCTTAACGTTAGTAATATTATTAAGTTAGGGGTTGGAGTTAGGGGGTGGTTTCGACATATTAGTCACAACCTGTGACAGATATGAAAATTGAACTGAAAAAAAATAATAACCCCCGGAAATCTTTAAATTAAATCACAAACCTTTAAGTAAGTGGCATGTTTTAAAAATGCCATGTCTTTGGCTTGGTGACCTATAAAAACCGAATCTGGCTATCGCCTTCATCAGTCTACGGCTGTCGCCAACCTGTTTGAACTTTCAGCGAGAGTTATATGACAAGATAACGGGTATGTTCGTTTGATTTTTACATACCGAAATGTAGAGTGAACTTTATTCCTAATATGGACGTTGATAACATGACTTCGTGGAGTCACATGATTTGATTCGGATAATAGGATAAGCTGGCTACCTAGAAACGTACGCCATGTCCGACGTAATAAGAAACCTTTTTAGAAAAGTATCGAGTTTTGCGAGTTAGAACCCACCCCCTTCCTATTTTTTTTCGCAACTGTCCGTTGGTATCCTTATCATCATATGTAAGTTCCTCCAATTTTTGGTTGTATCAATTGTAAAATTATATGTTTCTGTAGTCTGTCTCATGGTGTGCCCCTGTATTGGTGTGTCCCTGTCCTGGTGTGCCCCTGTCTTGGTGTGTCCCAGCCTTGTTGTGCCCCTTTCTTGGTGTGCCCCTGTCTTGGTGTGTCCCTGTCCTGGTGTGCCCCTGTCTTGGTGTGCCCCTGTCCTGGTGTGCCCCTGTCTTTGTGTGTTCCAGCCCTGTTGTGCTCATGTTATGGTGTGCTCCTGTAAGCTTGGTTTAAAAAAAGAAAATTATTTACATAAAATATGTAAGCATCAAAATATATTTTATGTCTTGCTTATATGCACAACTTATGTTTTAGGGAACGTTAATTGGGGGGATTTCGGGGGGGGGGGGCTGGTTAAAAACCTAGATAAAAAAAGTTATTTGATACGTTAATGGCTCTCTTCCACTAGTTTGAAACAATGATAGACGATCTAATCATAGGAGTTTAAAACTAATATAACGAAGTCCATACGTTTTGTAAGGGTTGTGTTTTACCTACTTTTCACAAAAGTACTGAACGTCATCTTAATAATAAGCTAGGGTTAGGGTTATGGTTAGGGGAAAATGTTCATTTTCAGCACAGCACAATGGCGCACAGCGTACTCTACAAAAAACTAGCAATTTAAGTCTTTTCCGTTTCGGACAAAGGACATTTTAGAGCATTTTCGTGTACGCAGTGGATACGGTTACGCCGGACGAAATCCGTATTTTTTTCCAGGTTACAGCCAGATATTGCTCTACGCATATGAGTTTTGATTAATAGAGAGGGAAGTAATCATGTTGAATAACTGTTAAAAAATAAATAATCATTACGCCCCTTTGATTAGCTTGTATTATTTATATTTAAAATATAAGCAAAACGGTACATAAGAAACTCTTATATTTTGACCCTGAGAGGTCAGATCGCAAAATGAACTTTTGATGTACACTTGACAGGCCAAGACCTACAAAATGATATATACATCATGGGTCTAGGACTTATGGTTGTTGAGATCTAGGGTGATTACGGACAGACAGACAGACAAAACGGGGACAATAGAGCATTTTTTTTTTCGAAAATGCTCTAAAAAGATAAAATAAAAATATATAATTGAATTCTTCTTCAAAATTGTACTACATGGTTTACATTTTATTTCTCTATTATTTAACATTTTATTGTGAAAATTATTTTATACACAACTCGTACATTCTATTCCTACGTTTTGAAATAAAGGTAACATGAATATAACAACATGATCGTTATGCATTTTAGTCTCAAGCATCGCCTCAACACTTTATTACACTTTATTACAAATAACTGAACATTTCACGTCTCTACACTTTATTACAAATAACTGAACATTTCATGTCTCCACACTTTATTATAAATAACTGAACATTTTACATGTCTCCACACTTTATTACAAATAACTGAACATTTTACATGTCTCCACACTTTATTACAAATAACTGAACATTTTACATGTCTCCACACTTTATTACAAATAACTGAACATTTTAAATGTCTCCCACGGATAAGTCTCCGATCACAGTTATAAATGTAATAACAATCGTTGAACATATTTGGATCATCAAAAAGTCACTTGCCAAAATGTTATCGGTCATGGACCACCAGGCTTGATTTGTCCATTCCATTCTATTTATATCACATATATATCTGCCTGGGACTGGATTCGAACCAGTAAAACCAATAAAATATTAGCATGACTATATAAATAACTTATTTTTTATATATATAAATACAACAAAAGTTTTTTTATACGCTCTTTTCAATAAAACAATCTCTTGGAAACACACAGGTAACAGCCTTGAAGCATAATTGTCAAAAAAAGCATCAAAAATACGAACTTAATATCTATGTGTAACCTATACATTTTATGTTAGATATACACTGATCGGAAACATATCAATACCTCCAACGTTTTGGGCATACAGCTACTCTAGTACCACTGATATATGTGTATAAGCATATTCATACATTTCAAGAATAAAAGAAACAAACTTATTTTTATAAAAAATAATGAAACATACATAGTTATAGTTTAAACTTAATTCATCGGACAAATATAATTCAACATTCCTAGTGCGGTATTTGTACAAAAAAATACGCTCATAGAATAATAGAGTTGGTTTAAATATTTTTAAAAACTAAACAAATAGCACGTGTGTGTATACAAGCTTTAAGTTAATAAAAAATATATTTTCTGTTTGAGTAACTATTTAAAATGTTACGTTGTGAATAAAATGACATTTCAAATTTCTTTTTACTTGTTAACGGTTTAATTTACTTTAACTGTCACATTTTAGTTCACAATGTCATGTGTTGACATAAATTTGATTCAAGAACGGAAAACAAAATTGTTAAACCATGTTCTAGGTAAGTACATACATGCTTTTTTTTCCATTTTCTTTACAATGCCACGCATTATCTTTTATTATGTTCTTTTTTCTAAGTAATATTAATAGCAATGAACATAGTCAAACTTAATAAAACTATTTTACTAGTCAATGAAACGGCTGGTTTCAGGAGTTATTTTTATAAATTACAGTTGAACACATACATATATACATTACAGTCAAACACAGCAAATAAATCACAGTAAAACGCAATATATAATCACAGTCAAACACAACATATAAGTCCGGCCCCCTGACCCCTAACCCCCGCACGCTACGGGCCTGCGTACAAACAAACAATATATCTCATTCAATTAGACATTTCAGGAACAACATCTTCTCTGCAAACTAACACCTTTTATAAACTTTGTTTTCATTTTACTTCATGATCAATATTTAACCTCATTTTATGACATTTATACCGTACTCCTTGAGAAAAAAATCACTTTATCATCTATTCATCTATTAAATGTTTACATTTTAAAACAAACAAACATTTGTGATTAGACAAAATCCAATGTGACGGATGCCATCAACGAAATGACAACTACTATATAAATGTACCATGCCGTCACGTGACACACTGTTATGAATGCAGTCAACATACCAACATATGTAGTCAATGTCAACAACATATTACAACTACAATGACGTGGTGGAACGTCTTTCACCAGGAAACAGTGAATTAAAATTTGATCTATTCAACACATTGTGTGTTTGGATATTTGAATACTTTTGGTAAACTAATTTGTGTTTAGATTTAGCAAAACTTCATACCCCGATCATCCCGAAAGTGGATATATATGTGTTTTGTTCATGATATAGTCTAGAATTCTGCCTAAAGTCATAAAACAAATTGTTAATGAAATCGTTAAATTTAATTAATTAGTTAATCACATACTGATTTTGAAATGAATAGTTTAGAAAATCTGTATTTTTAAAAATATGTCGTGTCTATATCGTTTCCTGTATGTTTAATTTTACAATAATTGTTGTAAGTCAATAGAAAATTAACCAAATTTTAAATTGATGTTTAATAACTTCGAAATAGATTTTTGTGAATGAGTTGCAGTAGATGTGTATCTTACATTTATCACACAAGTAAATAAAATTGTTATATCACATTCTTGTTACTTTATTATTTGTAACATTTTGTATGTAATAAAATAATTTTAACATTTTGTATGTAATAAAATAATTTTATTCGGAGTCAATTATTTTTTTTTTATATATCTAAATACACAGATGTTACGAAAACATCAGATATTTAATGCCATTTGGAAATTAAATAAATGGAGAGTAACAAACTGAAATCTTAAAATAGACTAATTCAGACAAAGTTTCCATTAAAGCGCTCTCAAAATGTGATGCAAAATGTAAAACATAATAAAATGTTAACACTTATAAATTGTCTTAAATATAACACAGTGAAAATTCACATGTATGGCTGCGATTCGCCGCCGTCCTAAAAACATAATAAGCCCCGGTCGTTGTGCTGAATGATTGGACGTAGCCCATTCGAACATATACAGACGGCTCTCGGAAAAAAAATACAAGTTCCGTTTAGACGGACCAGCAGCCATTGCGAAAGAACCGCGAAAAATAAACAACAGCGCTATAAATAAATAGCATTGTATCATGTGACATGTTTCAATTATCTGTTTGGCAGACACAACTATGAAAGCTTTTGTTATTACATGGAGACATATACTGTATGACTCCACATAGGCTATTGTGTTTTTATTCCATTTAAAATTTCCAAACGATAAAGTCAAAAACAACAATCCAACATTTATAATTAATTATATAAACAAATCAGCCAATCAAACACAAGCGCTGAAAGTTTATCTTATTTAATTATTCACCACCAGAGGCGCAACTAGACCAAACTTTCAGGGGGAGGGGGGGCAAAATATCACTTGTATTAAAAAATCACATTATATATATATTTGCATTTTATTTTAAACAAATTTTGGTCTAATCTTTTAATTTTTTTTATTTCGAGGGGGGGACATGCCCCCAATGCCCCCACCCACAGTTACGCCACTGTTCACCCCTGTAATTAATATTCTCTGTTTATCATTACGGCTCCTAATGCCAAAATCAGATTAAAGATGAGACACGCCTTACTGAAAATTTAAAATAAATTAACATTTCACTAAAATATTACACTAGGAAAGTCTGTTCCTGTTAAGTAGGTCACAATAATGTCGTAGATACAAGGCACAAAATGAAAACTTCAGTAGAAAGAAGTATTTATATTAGGCATAGTGTGCTTATGGATTTTTATTATTGTTATTAATAAATTATTTAGATTGTAAATGTTTAAGTTTGTAGGCTATAATTTGTTTCTGTGATGTGATGAATTAAATAAGGACAAATTAAAATAACGAGAAGATTAGCTGGCTTTTAGCCAATTTACAGATATATATTTTGTTCACAATACGAAATCAGTTATATTATCAGAACACAAGTTCTTGATGTACAATTATATTCAATATAAAATACTAAAGTTTTGTTATTTTAAATGTTTAGCAAACTCACATCTATTTGAGGAATTTTTTCGTAATTAAATCCAAAAGAATCTTTAAAAGAATTTTAACATAAAAAAAAAAAAAAACATGAAGTAACGTTCATTACACTAACTATTCAAAATGGCGTGACCTTGAACTTGGCTTACTCGTACTAAACTGCAGACGACGCGGGCTGGCCTATATTGAAGCAGTGGTTTGTTGTAACATAGTGCAGAAATGTTTACAGTGAAAACATGTCACACAAACTCTGGATATTATTTACAGAAAAACAATCCTTCTTTAAAAAAATATAAACACAATTATTTGTTATACAATAATTTTTCTCTTAATGATTCTTATATCATTGTGATTCAAAAATAAAATTAGTTGTTTTATAAATATTTTTTTTTCAAGTGAAGAATTCATTTTGTTAAATAAATTTCTTCCGTCTAGAAGCAGCAAGGTTTACATAATAGGGACATAGCTGGTAATTTTTTTTATTAAACCAGTGCACCGCAATAGAGCGCTCATCTTAATCGATAAAAAGATATAAAATAAAAATACATGTTTAAATTATTTTTTTCACATCTGTATTACACGGCTTCTCTGTTCTTTAACATTTTATTGTCAAAAATATAATAACACAACTCTTACTTCATAACCTTACATTTGAACATAGAAGTAACATGGACAAAATGTAAGTAGAATGAAAAATTGATATTAAAATTAGGAACAATATTGTTTATGATTTGAAATAACCGTTAACATTTTTTTTTATTAAATCCAACTCTATTTATATACAATGTTCCACCAATTTTAATAAAATTAACAACATAACATGATTCCAAATGGCAAGACCTTGGCACACAACTTTGCCGACTCGTTATTACAGCAGACGACGAGGGCTGGCGTAAAATGGCGATTGGGTGTTGACATGAAGGCTGAACACTGTACATACGATTTTCAGAATCAGTGAAACAAAACTGAATTTTTTTTTGACAGTTGACTTTTACGTATCGTGTTGCTGATATTTTCAGTCTCTTTAAGAAATAAAAAAAAAATGAATTTAGTATCTTACGTTATTTTTTGTGTGTGGATGTTTCAGTGTGTCTACTTTCTTAATAAATGAATTAAAAGTGGAGACTAGTCGACTATTTAAACATAATGACTTTTATTTTAAAGTCTCTGTAAACATTAAAATGTATATCTCGGTTATGGCTTCTTCAATGACTGCCACAAAACACAAGTCCGAATGGGGAATCCAAGAAAGATAAGGCTGGGTAACGAAATATTTCATATGAATTAAACTGTAGCTCAGTTAAAACAGTTTTTATAAATTATAAAATAATCCGTTAATATATTTATGTATTTAACATCAACAAAGCAACAGACTTATACAATTTAATATTTAGAATACATTCTTTATTTATATTTTATTATATAACATTTTCTTCATTAATATTCAAAGTTTGGATACAAACTCAGAATAGCCTTAAATCTGTCAGGAGACATAAATGCACAAGCCAACAATCCATTATAAAGAGACTTTTTACTCCAAAATCTGTCTATACTAGAAGTTTAAACTATTCCTGCATACATTATCAGCTCATAAAAGCAATACAATTTCTCTGGTGTAATACCAATCAAACCCTTGTAAATACTTACTATTTGTGGTCCTTGAATCTTTGCGTAATCATTAGTATACTGGCTTATGTGAGTTACTATATCCAATGTGAAGTATAGTTTGAAGAACCATTAGTATACTGGCTTATGTGAGTTACTATATCCAGTGTGAAGTATAGTATGAAGAACCATTAGTATACTGGCTTATGTGAGTTACTAGATCCTGTGAAGTATAGTTTGAAGAACCAATCACATTAAACTGGCTTATGTGAGTTACTATATCCAGTGTGAAGTAAAGTTTGAAGAACCATTAGTTAACTTGCTTATGTGAATTACTATATCCAGTGTGAAGTAAAGTTTGAAGAAATCCATATGTGACAACTACTTTTTAAAATGTTAGTAAACCATTCAAAATGTTTGATAAGTTTTGTATTTGTTTTATTATATGGAAGATTCTGATGATCAAGCAGCCACAGACGAACGAAAAAGAAAACGGTGCAAGTATAATCCAGAATATATACCATTCGGCTGCACCGCAGTAGGGACCGATGCTGACCAACCTCTTTTTTTTTTACAAGTTTTGCGGGTAACTTAGGCTAGGCCTACCGTTTAGCAGAATTTAAGTAGATTACATCCGCAAACTTTACAGATATATTCTGACCCAACCTGAAGTACGAAAAGTTGAGGCCAGGGCGCCTTGGGCTATGGGGGTCCACCAGCCGGGCTTGGAATGTTTGTGGGGTCCGCAACATAAAAAAGGGTGAAAACCTAATGGTTTGACTACTTCACCGACCCCAACAAACTCGCGACAGAGTGGAGGAAATAAGTGAAAGAGATCGCGCAATAACGAAATATTTTATATGATTTAAACAATAGCGCAGTATAAACAGTTGTGCTATTTAATAAAAAATAATTTTAATAAAAATAAAATAGATTTGTACAACACTATTTGGAATGACTGTTACACTGAGTAAACTGAGATGACATTCTCTTGATGAAACAAATCAAATCATGTGAGTGTCTTGTGTGTCTGTTACATTGAATTCACACACTTACAGTTTCACGATAGCCAATGGTATTCTTTTTTCTTCAATATAATAAGACTATAAATTTATTGAAGATTACAAAATTTTTGCTATATCCCTCATTGTGGCTAAAAATAACTTGAGAAACACTTCATTTTTTTTTACTTTTATTTTCAAGCAGTTCTGCTTTTAATATTTTTTTTAAGTACTGTGTGATATGTATATTGTTATTAGTAACAATTTATTATATTTGTAGTTGTATTTACAAGACCCGCAGAGTTCAATTAATTTAATATCTATAAATGTATTGTAATAAATACAATTAGGCATTTTCATAAAGTAAAATAAGAATCCATTCATGGGCTGCTAGTTTCATAACACACTTGATATGTGTGGTGTAGTAAACTGGTTTGAGTCCCGATGACTGAAGTCCGCTATCAGATTCCCAAGTGCTGCCCGTGAGTGCAAGAAAGAGCTCATTCGAGGCAGCACGTTCCATGATCTGCCTCTTTGGACAATCGAAGTGGTTCTTGGGCTGGACTCATGGGGTGAACGGAGTTAACGCCCGAAAGTTTCTAGAGCGGCCGTCCAAAACTGACCCGTGGTGGAAACTTAGGCGTGTCGAGCAGGCGCTAATTGCCCAGTTCTGAAATGGGCACTGTCCTATTGGCGCGTACTTTGGGAGGTTGAGGCCCAATGTCGACACCCTTTGCAGACACTGCAGGGAAGTGGAGGAAACCGTAGATCATTTGCTTTTCGAGTGCCCCGGACTGGCGGACCACAGGGTGGACCAGTCCGGAAGCCTGCTGGCCATCGGGCTCTATGGCAGTTTTCAAATGTTGAGAGACACAGCAGGTCTGATCTCACGGGCTCTAAGAGACTAAGTCTCAGCCCGCAGTTTCACTGAGAGAGTTCAGAGAGAGAGAGAGAGAAGTCCGCTATGTCTCAGTGGTGTCTTTATGGCCGTTACAGTCACAATAGTTGTAGTGGATAAATTAAATATTTTATCCCATTAAATCATTTTTATGATTAAAGATGTAGATATTCATATAAATTATAATTTATTAAATAAATATTTATTTCAAAAAAATAATCTGTAATTATAATATTTTAATTCACTTTATCAGTAGTAAAAATCTTAGCTTGCTGTAAAAGCAATGTAATTCTTAGACTTTCCGATGTGTATAAATAGTTTAGCTGACTTGAAAGACTAAAACTGAATTCCCGTTATGATGTATTGTACTAATAAAAAGAAATCAATTCCTTGTAAGGCCATTCGCTGTGTTGACAATCCACATCTAAATGTTTTTGCAGTTAAATATTTGACAATTAACGAATTAGTTGTTTTTTACAATGATTTAATTGAGTAACACATGATCCAAATTGTATCGTAAAAAATACAACTCGCAGTAGGCCTTTATATAAAACAATATTTCCTCTTTTTGAATTTTATTTTGAATACATCAGTTTACCATATACAAGTTCCAATGTGGTTTTTTCCCCTTACTTTTTGTTCAAAGGTGTAAATATTTCAAGAAATATTACCATACATGTGTGTGTGCATCAAGAAACAGGTTTTATCTAATGGATTAATTGTGTATCTTGTATAGTAACCCATGCAGCCCTCGGAACTTTAAACATTCATTCTAAAATGTTTAGGCCGGGGAAAGACAAAATGTTCAAATTTTACGTCATGCCCAGAGCAGCATGACGTTAACTGAAAGGAAAAGATTCATTTGAACAGGTAATATAATCATTTTATTCATTAACTTAGTTTTTTAAATGCTGGAGTATTTTTCTCACATAACAACGCGTTTCCTTATTATGTTTTTTATTCTATAACCTATGGACACTTAATCTTCCGATTTCTCCAAAGAGACAGCTGGTCTAGTTTTTCTTTAGTTCTAATCTCATATGTTGCGTCAAATATGGCAAAAGTCTAGTCTACAAATATCAAATATTGCTTCAAATATGACATAAATCTAGTCTACTAATATCAAATGTTGCGTCAAATATGACGTAAGTCTAGTCTACTAATATCAAATGTTGCGTCAAATATGACTTAAGTCTAGTCTACTAATATCAAATGTTTCGTCAAATATGACGTAAGTCTAGTCTACTAATATCGAAAGGTAACACAGAGTCGGATCTAACGACGAGTTGTCACCGATCTGAGATACGCCAAATAAAATCAAATAGTATACACTTTTATAATGTCTCTCTTTATTTAAATGAGCCCATATTCGTTCAGCTCCAATAGTCTCAACTGACCTAACTTAACTTCCTTAGCGCGGACGGGTGGTCAGCCATAAGCATGGTCCGTCCCCTGAAGGCATTGTTGGACTAAGGTTTGTTTACTATACTAGGTACTTCCCCTTATTGAAACTACTGGACTTGGCTTTGTTTACTATACTAGGTAGTTCCCCTTATTGAAACTACTGGACTTGGCTTTGTTTACTATACTAGGTAGTTCCCCTGATGAAACTGCTGAACTTGGCTTTGTTTACTATACTAGGTAGTTCCCCTGATGAAACTGCTGGACTTGGTTTGTTTACTATACTAGGTACTTCCCCTTATTGAAACTACTGGACTTGATTTTGTTCTCTATACTAGGTAGTCCCACTATTTAAACTGCTGGAGTAAGGTTAGTTTACAATACTATGATGTAGTTCCCCTTATGAAACAATTGGAGCAAGTTTTGTTTACTATATACTAGAACAGGGGTGGGCAATCTTTTTCTACGGACGGCCACATTAAAAACTATTTTTTTTATCGGCGGGCCGCATATATATATATATATATATATATATATATATATATATATATATATATATATATATATATATATACACTTTTTTGTCTACTTAATAACAATTCAAAACGTAGAAAAATATGAAGTAAAGATAATTTGCCATTTTATTTCACATTCTTACTCGATTACACATGCTAATTAAATTTTTAAATACAAACTTAATCAGCTTGAAATTTTGTAATAAGATTTTACTATTCATAATTATTTCAACAAATGAACTGACCCGATCTTCAAAGTGATAATCTGCTTGTAGAACAAGCAGCTCTAACTAATATTGTGGAGCAAGATAACTGATTTAGTATCACTAGTATCAAATCAAATAGTCGGAATATAATTTAAAAACTATAGCAAAAACTCCAAACAAAGAGAAATAACATCGACATAGGATCGTAACCTGTACATGTGGGCCATAGTTTGCTCATCCCTGTACTAGGTAGTTCCCCTAATTGAAACACCTTGACTAAAGTTTGTTTACTGTACTGTGGAACTAACGTTTGTCTGAGAAGAGATGGGTTATTATTTATACACAGATAATTACACCTTTATTTATCAATTTTAAATTTGTCGCTACCCAACAAAATTTTATTTCAGCCAATGGACGCTCATTCTGACCTTAGTCTCTTTTGATGAATTATTCACTTTTATTATTAGAATTATCGCCCTTACAGATGCGTGTAATAAACAAAGGGAAAAGTCAAAATTGTTTAAGATTTTGTATTTTAATACATTATCCAAAAGTAAAGTTTTATTTTTTTTTATTTTAATTTAATACAATAAATTAATCGAAATTAAAATAACTCAAGTGTTAAATATGTAAGTAAAAATTCCATAATCAAGCTAATTTTGTGCTAATAGATCAAATACAATGTATTATACTGAATGTATGTGTTATGAATCATAACAAACAAATTCACCGGGGTAAAACTGCCGCTCGTCTTATTTAAATTATGTATTTCAAATATCTATGAAAACATTTGAAATTTGCGTGTATTTGTCCACAATATTTTTTTACAAATAAAAATTAGTTATTCATTCTCATTAGAGAGGTAGATTAATACTACTGCTTTTTGTTTACAAGGTAAAGGTAACTAAGGGAGTTAACTTTGTTATATCAAACTCATTGCAAAAAAGTTTCAGTAACACTGATTTTTAACTTGTGATTCAATATGTGACCTAGAACCACTCAGCGGGCTCATCTAAAAGAACTCAGTGGGCCCTTCTAAAACCACTCAGCGGGCCCTTTTAAAACCAATCATTGGGGCCCTTCTTAAAATACATTTCCTTTTTTTAGGAAAAGGTGTTATAGGACGGGTACCTACGGCCCTCATCCTAAATGACATTTCTCACCTGACCCTGACGCAGAATAACACTAACAAGTATAACGGGATGGCGCCAAACATTAAATTTACTGTGTGTTATAAATAACGTTTCTTGTATGGCTGTGTTATAATCAATATATAAGAGGAGGTAACTGTCTAAAATGTAAGAAAAAGGAATAAATCTAAACACAGTTGCATCCCTTATAAGAAAACTATTTGCTGAATTTTTTTTTTACAGCAAAATAAGAGGACACGTTTACATTGAAGAAGTAAATATTGTAAATAGAATAATGCAGTGGTAATAAAGAGTACATTTTAATAATAAATGAATAATGAAATTATGTAGGTAAATATAATTATTTCTGCCTTGCTATAAAATGCATGACAGCTAAAAATCATTAACTTTTAGAAGACGTCACAATAAATATACAAAACTTTATTGCGTAAAATGTCAAAAAACAAAAAAAAAATGTATTAAATTTATAAAATTGTGAAATTTTAATTAAAATAAATTAACAACAAATCTGTGTGTTTTATTATATTAAACATAATATTTGTATCAACATTCTGTCTCGTCCAAAATGAAAAAGTATCTGAAAGAAAATATAATACTTGTATCTCACATTGTTCTTAATTTTCTGGGCACTTTCACGTAAATTGTAGGAGAATCAAACAGTAATACAATTCATTATAAATATGACGTCACCAAGAACGTCACCAAGCCCACACAAAATGATGTACGGAGGCGCAACATATGTTATGTTTGTCAATTGGTTTCGCAAACGACCAAACTTATTTATTTAGGGTATAACTCCCCACTCTCTTCCATAAAAAAAAAAACATTAAAAATAGAATTTTGTTTTTTTAAATAGTGAAGTATTCCCCATCTCTCCCTCCTCATCTCCCCCCAACCCCCACAAATTTGACCAATTTGATAGTTATATTTTTTTTTATTTAAATAATATTTCATTATCCAAAGATAGAAACAAAAAGTATCAGATGTCTTCTATTATAGATGTCTGGTGTCTATCAAAACTAATCAGCGCATGATTACATTTACTGTAATATCACACACATCTATCATGTCACAACACGTCTATGTATTACATCACACATCTATTACGTCACCTCACATCTATTTATTACGTCACACACCACCTATCTACCTAGGGAACGGATGGTCGTGCGGTAACGCGCTCGACTGTCGACCTGAAGGTACCTGGTTCGATCTCCGGTGAGGACCAAGGAAATTTTTCAGGTCTTGGCTCAAGTTCCCGATATATCTCCCGTGGTGCCTCCATGGCCATTGCACTATCGGCTATGGTGGGGATGAAAGAAGGGCACCATAAAAACCGTCCCATTAGTGGTTTATAGGATCTAAGGG
This sequence comes from Bulinus truncatus, assembly GCA_021962125.1. Classification (NCBI taxonomy): domain Eukaryota; kingdom Metazoa; phylum Mollusca; class Gastropoda; family Planorbidae; genus Bulinus; species Bulinus truncatus. The sequence continues at coordinate 592,715 of JAGDYQ010000286.1, read as the reverse complement.
ATTTCATCTCATCCTTACAGGGACTTTACACCTCTTCATACCACATCTACCTATTACGCCACAAAACATCTATCTATCATGTCACACAAATCTATCTATTGCGTCACATAACATCTATTTATTACGTCACACCACATCTATCTATTACGTCAATTCTCGTCTATCTTTTAAAATCAAACTATATACCTCTTTAGTGTCAAACCAGATACTAGGAAGTGACAATATCTGCACCAAGTACCTCAGCTGACGTGACTTTCCTCCCCTTGGTGTGACCAGCGGTCCAAGACCACCCTCAAATGACACTGTCAGACAGTACCTAGTTTACTATACTAGGTACCACGTCTTTTTACTTTGAAACACCTGGACTAACGTTTGTCTGACTAGACTTGTGTAATTAATTATAATACACATATAATTAAATCTTTAACTATACATTTTAATTTTGTCGCTACTTCACTTAAAAATATGTCCATAATCAATGCTTACTTTAAACTGGCAACGATTGTTGTCAAGGTCGTTTATATTTATTTACGACATAATTAGTTAACTTTTGTTTTTAATTCAATCAATATGTTAGATAAAATCTATATTAATTAAATTATTTGATATAAAAACTTTTTTCATATACTATTGGTCCGTTGTATATTGTATTCTACTTTTAAATTACTCGTTATTATGTCATCTGAAGATAGCGTAGGGAAGTAGCAGCCTGTTTTGTTATAGGCCTATAAATAGTAGGATTCTTTTGTCTCAAGGGGCTCAATTGACCTGACTTTCATCCTTAAGGATATCGGATGGTCATTTATAAGCATGGTCCTTCCCTTAATGACACTGTCGGACCTTGATTTATTTACTATTCTAGGTACCTCCTCTTTGTAAACAGCTCGCAATGTTAGTCTTATATACTAGGTACCTCCTCTTTGTAAACAGCTGGCACTCTTTGTCTTATATACTAGGTACCTCCTCTTTGTAAACAGCTGGCACTCTTTGTCTTATATACTAGGTACCTATCCTTTTTGTTTTGAATCACCCGAACAAACGTTTGTCTCATAAGAGTTGTGTAATTATTTATTCACTGATAATTAAACCTTTAAATAAAAATTTAAATTTTGTTGCTACCCAAATATAATGTGTCCATAATAAATGTTTACTTTTAACTGAAAAAGTCTGCCGTCTAGGTCGTACATCTACTTTAATTTCAAGGCCAACTAATATTTATGAGGTGACGTAATACGATGGGAATCCCCCCAACCCATAGGATCCAAGCTATTTATATATTTATTTTTTTTTTATAATACTCAGTATATAAATAAATTAAATATGTTACAGAAGTGTAATAATGGGACGAATGGTCTTGCGATAAAGTGCTCGAAATTCGACCTAAAGGTATCTTGTTTGATCTCCGGTAGTACCAAATAAATGGTTTAGTTCTTTGCTCAAGTTCCCGATATATCTCCCGTGGTGCCTCCATGGCCATTACACTATCGGCAATGGTGGGGGTGAAATCATGGCACTGCAAAAATCGTTCCAATAGTGGTTAATAGGAAATAAGAGATTTCTTATCATCCGTATAGGGACTTCACACACAATAGTGTAATGAAACTATGTTAAAGAAGTGTAATGAGAATATGTAACAGAAGTGTAATGAAAATATGTCACAGAAGTGTAATGAAAATATGTTACAGAAGTGTAATGAAAATTTGTTACAGAAGTGTAATGAAAATATGTTACAGAAGTGTAATGAAAATATGTTACAGAAGTGTAATGAAAATATGTTACAGAAATGTAATGAAAATATGTTACAGAAGTGTAATGAAAATATGTTACAGAAGTGTAATGACTGTCAACAATTTTCGCTTTACTTTCTTTTTTTAAAAATTAATTTAATATGATAAAACATCTGAGTCAAATTAATTATTCCCTTTTATTTTAGGTTTACTCTGATTGAGTCAGAATTTCTTTGTGTCACATATTGTGGGCCATGGACCAGTAAATTAACGTCAAGTGCTATGTTAGTGTTCAGTGAATATCGTCTTTTTTTGTACCCGTTTTGTCTGTCTGTCTGTCCGTCCGTCATCACCCTAGATCTCAACAACCATAAGTCCTAGACCCATGATGCATATATCATTTTGTAGGTCTTGGCCTGCCAAGAAATGACTTTTTTCCATTTCGCGATCTGACCTCTGAGGGCCGTAAAAGGGGGCTTAGTATCGTTTTTTTTTACTATATAAGCTATATTAATAAAGGAGCGCCCATTCTCAGCAACTATAAGTCCTAGACTCATGATGTATATATCATTTTGTAGGTCTTGGCCTGCCATGTGTACATCAAAAGTTCATTTCGCGATAGGACCTCTGAGGGCCGGGCTTCAGGGCTCCTAAGGGGCTTATATATTATATATACACCTTGTACGTTCAATAACCCGTTCATTTGGTGCGAAATACTGCAGCACGTAGTTTCACCAAGATTTATTAAGAAACTCATCAAATGAAATAGTAAGCTTGTGTTCTGAGTTTAATTGAAAGTATCAGAGCTATTTAACAATTGACGGAGTTTTCACGATTAAATGACTATAATTTCGAATGTTTTCAATTATGAGTCCTATTTCAGTGACCACAAACCACTTGTAATTAGATTTAAGAGAAAATAATTTTGTTTTCAAATATAAAGAAACGTCTTTTAAATATCTTTTTTCAGATATATGCATTACACAATTGAATTTATAAACATTTACAAAATGTACAAATATTTACTGAAAGATAGCATACGTACTGATACATAATACGAAAATGCTCTAACACGTCCTGTGTCCAGAATGGAACAGGCTTAATTGCTTGTTTACGTTAGCGTAAGATGAATGTGCAGCCTGTGTTATGTGAACATCGTCCAATGTATCTCATGTTACTTTGTCTCATATATTTGGGAGACACATATGATCCTGTACAGAATATAATAACGGTATCCACATACGATGACTCGTTTAATATCAAAGTCTATCATTTTTTTTTTGAAGTTTGATATTTCTATCGCAATTCAACAGCGAGGGAAGTAACTGTCTTTTTGTGAGATGGAAAAGTAGGATTAGTTACGAGTTGTATCCCTTGAATATCAAAAAAAAGTATATTTTTATGTTTTTAAAGGGACCCATGTTATTTATTCACCACACGGGGCCCTTCTGATGAAATGCTGAATTTTATTATTATAGTAAATACAGAGAGTTATTATAAACAAAGATAGAAGTCAACATTGTTATGTATTTTAAAGATTTTTTTTTTTTTTAGAAGTACAATTTTATTTAAAATGTAATACAATAAATCAAAAGAAATAATAAAATACACAAAGTGACAAATTAGAAATAATGTTTGATTTAAGCTAATGATATGCTAATTATCAAATACAATCTATTATGTTGAGTGTTAGTGCATGATAAAATATAACATATCAACCAGTGAAATACAAAGCTGATATGACACCTGTGCATTTATTTAAAATTAATATTTATGACAGCTTTTAAAAAAAAAAAAAATAATTTTTTACCCATTCGATGATTTTACGCAAATTTAAATAATGTTATAATATAACGTCATTTTTCTAAATTTTTAATTGTAGATTGTCTAATATTTAGAACAATAATAAGTTTTACTTCCCTGTAAATGTTCATAATATGTCCATAACGTTGTTAGAAATAAATTGTAATTTTTGTTCCGCCATAGAGTGATAGTTTAATGGTGTCTCTCATTATTTTTCCAGAAAAAGTCACAAAGGGAGTTAACTTTATTAAATCAAATGTATTTCACAATTATGTACCTTTGAAATTTGATTATAACGTTTTTATTTATTTATAAATACAAGTAAGAATAAATGTACAAGCCTAGAAAAATGAATTGATCATAAATATCCAGATAAATAAAAATAAAATAATAATAAATTCTTAAATATGATTACAAAATATAGAAATAATACATTGCCCAGAAAAAGACAAAAACAAAAAAAAAAATACAAAGGCTGTAAAACAATATTTGGAATGACTGTGACAATATGTAAATTTAGAAGACATTCTCTTGGTGAAACAGATCAAACCAGGTGAGTGTTCTGTCTATGTGTCTGTTACATTGGACGCACACGGACACAGTTTCACGACAGCTGTAACAAGTTGTAACATGTCTACATGGTAGACTCACGCAGGTAATGACGTCATTCTTTAGACATGACGGACAATCTATTGTATCTGAAAGTTAAAAGAGTAAAATTTAGGAATTTCAATTTCAAAGATTTCTATTTAATATAACTTTTTTTATTCTGAAATAGTTAATTCTTAAATCAAAATGTCCTTCAATGAAGGTTCGAACCAGATACAGGCATCCGAGTCACGCGGAAATAAGGCAAACCAAAAAGATTATGAAAGATACACATAGCGTTTCATAGAAATAATATTTAATATTGGAAAAAAAAATATTCATGTATCGAATATAATTATGGAGTATGTTCGAAAGAAATTGTCTTCGAAAGAAATTGTCCGTTTATACTACAATATATTTAGTGAACTTAATTAAAATACATAGTCTGGCTAATGTACTGAACTTTCTATTTATCATAAAGTTACCTTTATAAACATGGAATGTCAGGAAACTTTAGTTATTTAGTCAGAAATATAAATTTTACATTTGTAGAGGGGCAAGAACTCATTTAAATATAGGTCAAAGTTTATGTACTTGCCATTATTTTACTTCACATGGTGTTCTGATCAAATGTTGTTTTTATTTTAAATATAAAAAAACAAAAACTTTAAAGTAATGGAAATAATACGTTTTGAAATATTATCCTGTATTTCGTTTAATGTTCACTAAAATTAATTATTATAAGTTTTAAAAAAATAATAAAAAAAATAATAGATCTTTTTAAGAAAACGAAATTTTAGTTGTGTCCCTTTTTGTGTTTAACAAGAAACTTGAAAAATGAACATGTCTATTGTGTTCTTAGAATTTTCTTCATTTAATTTTCAAACCGTTGTATCTTTAATATTTTTGGAAGTACTGTGTGATGTGCATGTTTCTATTAGAAATATTTACCTTGTCATTGTATTTATAATGCCCGCAGAGTTCAATTATTATAATGTCTATAAATGTGTTTTAAATTATATAATTAAACAATTTTGAGTCTGAAATGAGAATCAATTCTTTAGCTGCAATTTTTTAACAGACTGATTGTTACACACTTGATGGATGTATGGTGTAGTAACTGATTTGAGCCCCGATGACTGAAGTCAACTATGTCACTGTGGCATCATCATGACCTTTACAGTCTGGATAGCATGGAGTGGATACATAAAGGGTTCTGTCCCTTTTGTCGTTCTTAGGTATAACAAGATCTATGTCGTCAGATATACATATAAATTACATTGTATTAAATAAATATTTATTGTTTCTAAATATGTAATGAATAGTAATGATAACAATAATATTTTAATTCAATTCATTGGTAGTAACTATAGCTTGTAAAAGATAAGTAATACTATGATTTTCCGATTTTATAAATAGTTTACATGACATGAAGGACTAGAACTGAATTCCCGATATGATGTTTTGTTTTAATACAGAAACACAGACATAATTTTGTATCTTGTTATACCATCTACTTTGTGGCGGTAAGACATGCAACATCTAATTGTATTGTGTAGGTAGCTATATTAATATCAATGAATTAGTTATTTTGAATGATTTAATTAATTAAGTTAAATGACAGAAAAAAAATGTTGTAAGAGTTAAAGTAATCGACAAGAAAATATATTTTTTAAGTAGAATATTTAGAATTTAAATGACTGTTAATTAAAAATTATAGGTAGAACTGTCAATTGTTTCGTTCTTTCATATATTTACACAACAGTTATCAAAGTGTGGTGTCGAGGTCAAATTTTAGATGAGTCATAACGGAATTTAAAAATATTTTATTGTCGATCACTGTGACCCATGCTGTACTTGGAAATACACAAAGTTACATTTACTGCCCTTAGAAGTACACAAAGTTGACGTTTACTGAAAGGAATAGATTCATTTTAACAGGTAATAAAATTAATCTTTTAAATAATTTATTTTAAATGGTGAAGTATTTCTCCACCATATCAACTTTGTTTTTTTTCTCATTATTTTCATAATCTATTAACATTAAGTCTTCCAGTTTCTTCTAAGAAACAGTTTTCTTCTATTGGTGGTGTATGGTTTTCCTTTAGTTACTTTTGTTTCTTTAGTTCAATACTCACCACTAGATTTATAATTAACACGCACGTGAAACACTTACATTAATTCAGGGATGACATAATTTAAAAAAGGGCTTTCCTTTGAGGCGTTTCTGAGGCCGAATAAAATACTTCTTTATACCTTTTATTAATGTCTGTAGCTAAATTAAGATTAAACTGATGAAACATGCGGATATTGCCTTAATAGGAAACATAAAGAATCATACATATGACATGTTGTTGTGGATAATTAAATTGGACAATTAAAGTGGACAATTAAAGTGAAAAATTACAGTGAATAATTAAAGGGTGCTTCAACAATGACAACTATGCTATTATAAGGTACTAAGATTAAGATTTGCACATCTCCCATATACAAAAGATTTAGAGCTATCAGAAATATAATTTAAAAAAAAAAAAAAAAACACCCTTAACATAAAATGTAAGTCTATGATTTCCCGATTTTTATTAGTAATAATATTAATAGTTTAACTGGAACCAATTTCGAATTCCCAATATGATGTGTTATTCTAATGCAGAAAAAAAAGAAATTCTAAGATCATTTGTTGGGTTATTGATGGACAAAGCAGATCGGTTTATTTTTGCAGGTAAATATGAAACTATTATTTAATTAGTTTGTTTTGATTAATTAATTATATGAGCTAATTGACTGTAAAAAAATATTTGTTAATAGACAATTATTGTTTTACTTTTGAGTTAAATCTTTAGCATTTAAATAAATGTTATATAAATATTTTAAATTAAAACTGATTTTATTTTTAGTTGATTGATACCATATCAGTTCTCAATGTTTAGGGTCATGGTCAAATTTTTGATGGGTCGTGACAGAATTGAAATAGGTAATTAACTGATTGATAATCTAATTGTGATACGGTACAGTTTTATTTATCTGTATATATTAAATGAAAAAAAAATCTACTTTTAAAATCGGAAAGATCAATGTCTAAAAACTAATGACATTTTTAATGTGTTTTTATTTTAGTTTTTGAGGAATAGGATTGCAAAACACAAAATTTGAGCACCATTGACTCTCAACATGTGAGTGAATATGTGTCCCATCACCACCCAGTGATGGGTTGGGGTGAGTACAAAACTTTATTTAAATTTAAAATGAAAATGGTCACAGTAAAACTGGATGTCAGTGACGTCAAAAGACTGTAAACCTCTGGTCTTGAATATCAACATTTTAACTCGTTAACAAAAATTAATTTACAGGGCAGCATACAATTTTGTAAGATAATTGAAAAACAAATTATACTAAATTTTGAAAGGAGATAAAATAATAATTTTATTAAAGTATTTTTTATTCCTCATATATTACCATTAGTAGGTAGAATAAAGATACTGTCATTCTTGACCTTAGGCTAGAACTATTAATTTTATTTGTTTAACCTGGTAATATAAGCTACCTGTCATGTAAAGCTAACAAAGGATTGTATTTTGACCATTGTGGCTCAAAGGGCTAATGCTGCTTTTGGGGGTTCTTTGAAAAAAAAGACCATTAAAAAATTCGTTCAATAAACTTTTAAGTTTACAAATAAGTTCAAAGTTCAATAAACTTGATTCATTTCTAGGAAGAATCCAAGGCAAATAAACTAAACCGAAAATTTCTATTAATGATTGAATCATGTAGTTCTTATTGTTATCATAAGAAAACTATCTGACATGTAGACTGTAATTAATCATATAAACAGATTTAAAAGTTGCACAAAACACAGGAATGAGTTGTTAACTTTCAGAAACATTTTTAAACAACACTGAGGACAATAAGAGGCAGCTGTAAAGTAATATATTGTAAGCAAAACTATTTAAAGATTAACAAAAGCTGAAATTATAACCAATGAACAATTCCGCTGAGACAAGAGAATTTTTTCTTACATTAACATTACTACTTTACTTTACTATATATTACCATTATTATTTTCTCAGTGTGATACATTTTTCATTATCTATAGATACTACAGACTTCTAATTTCTAAAACAAAAGTAGCTGACTTCTTTTATTTGCGGTGTCTGGTATATATCAAAACTATCATCGTATTTCATCTCAAAGTTAAAGTTAGTGTTTTGACTGTAACTGGACTTCTTCTATTGGCGGTGTCTGGCATCTATCAAAACTATCATCGTATTGCATTTCAAAGTTGGAGTTAGTGTTTTGAGTGTCACTGAAGTTGTTGTTGTGTTATTACAAATAACCCGAGATAAGATGCTTGTGATACATACATTTCGCTTTATTTGAAAGTTGTTATTTTTCTGGGATTAATTTAATACACACGGTTTCAATTTGTTATGATATTTCTTCAGTGTTACATGATAGATTCAAATGGGAAATGTGTTCAATATTTTTGATGTGGCTGAAAAAATCCAGAAAATCTGGTCACATTATTCTAAAAATAGCAACAATCAGCAAATTATCGCCGATCAACTTTTTCTACGTAATTTAACAGATAAAAATAGTTCAGCAAAACAAGGCCAGTAACTATTAATTTTCTTTCCACCATCAACAAACTCTACTGATTAATTCCCTTCATCTTAAAAAAGGAGACATTTAGTCACTACGTTGTGATGCAGAAATGGACGTTCTACGACTACGTCACTGGACGTCTCTTACAGAAGAAAAAGATAAATTCGTTAGTCTTATTATTTCTATAATTATTAGTTGAAAAGCTTAATTATTTTCTTTTTTAGTTCTTTCAAGCTGTCTTCTTTGCAAGTTGGAAACTGGATTGAACATGAATATAAATAGCGACTTCCCAACATTTATAGTCTGCCAGATAGTCTGCTCGATAGTCTGCTGAAAATTGACCAGATGATGATATCGAGCAGACGGTACAGCTCGACTAGCCTAAAAGTCATCTATAATCAAAGTTACGTTCATTTTCCACAGCTCGCTAATAAATATGGTCGTTTCCCATTGGCGGCGGAGTGTACGAGACGAGAATGAACTATAACTGACTCCACCCACCACGTACTTCCGTCACTCTGAACTTTTGTGACGGTACAGTAAAAAAAAATATGCACATATTGCTTTATTTTAAGGTATTTCTATTTTCTTCTGTTTTATTTAACAATAATTTTATTAAAAGAAAATATAAACGCAATAAAATTATCTCTTTAAGTGGCTCTTTAACTTTAATCATTTAATCCAGAAAAGTCTTATGATAATTGAACTTATAAATGTAAAAAAAAAATCAACTAATGCTACGACATATATTGCTCAAGGACGGTACAATGTTGGCACAATGATGTTACAAGTGTGGTACAACGGTGGTAGAAGATTAGTACAATGATGGTACACTGTTTACAAACATTTAGATGCCATTTTTTTCTGTATCTCTCTATTACGGCTCAGACCACAAAATGATGATCACGTTTAGATTTCAAAATGGCTTACTCCATGAATATAAAATAGTTGTATCCGTTGGCACACAAGGACCGCTACTAGATACTCAAGAGATTAAAACAATATAGTCTTGCGTATAAGAGGTAACTTTATACATTAGTAAACACAACAAAGTTACCACATAAACCTGTACTGAAAAAGTGAATGTCATAGGTACAACCACACAACATTCACTCACTCTAGACTATGCTAGCGCCGTCTCACCCACTCTCTCAATAGGGCCCCGTGAGTAAGCTCCAACAGGGGTGTATATTTACATCATGTCCCCGTGACTAACTTGTTATCGGTCCTGTCTTGTCATTGTCCTGTCTACCTCTCCCACCCCCACCCCCACAGCTTCATTGTTGAACTTATAGAACCTTGTGCCCTGAGTTCTTCTTACTGGGGCCACTGGTTTTTTCATTGACTTTGTCAAGTCACGAACTCTTGGTTCCCTTAGCTTGCCTTCTAGAATTATTGTTAAATTTTATGAATACAGGGTGTCTGAGATGTATAGGCTACACAAGGATATGTGTATCGTATTTTTGATGTTATACTCATGTTTCAGGACCGGTACACTTGTGTTAGCAGGGGATAGTTTTATTGAAATGAGCGTATTAAAATAAAACTCTTGTTATACACGTGATAAGTGTGCTAATGTTTTAGTGGTTTCACTGGTTCGACTCTAGCCCCAGGCATAAATGTATGTGATATAAATAGAATGGAATGGACAAATCAAGCCTGGTGGTCCATGTTAAAACATAAACACTTACAAAACTTTTAGGTTTCTACGCATTAATGTCAAAAAGCCCATGATTAAATCATCTATCATTGTTTCAATCTAATCGAACTGGGCCATTAACTTATTAAGTAACTTTTTTTATTGATTTTGACTCCCCCTTCCCCCATCACAGTCAGTAGTCTAGAACTACTAAAACATTTGTTATGAATACTAGAAAGACATAAAATATTGTGTCCATGCTTACATCTATTATTTAAATAATTTACCGTGTAATACTTTTTTTTTTTAAACCACGTTTACAGGAGCACACCAGGAACAAGGACACACCTAGACAGGGGCACACCAAGACAGATTCACACCAAGAATGTGGCACACCAAGACAAGTTTACACCACGACGGGGACACACCAAGACAAGTACAATTTTAAAATCAAATGCTTTATTTACCATTAAAATGACACGTTATTCCAAATGACATAGCTACACTTACGATGCCACTGGTGCAGCACAATTGATTATAGGTAAAATTATAATTCAGAGTTTAGCCTGGGAAGTCTTGAATTAGCGCACATTTGTTCCTTGAAAAATTAATTTAAAAAAAAAATATTTCTTTTTTAGTATACAATACAATCTAAAAAAACGATTATCCGATTAGATGTATTAATATAATTAATAATTGTGAGTTAAAAAATAAGAAATGCTGTACAATTGTATAACATTCACGGGAAGAGAACTGATGGTGTATAGTCCCTGGAATGTCTTTCAATAGTCTAGGATAAAAGAAACCAATTAGTTGTTTTTTTGTTTTTTGATGCCTTTGAAATTTTAAGTCACTGTCTCCTGGTGGTAGATGTCCCACCATGTCATTGTAGTTGTAATATGTTGTTGACATTGACTACATATGTTGGTACGTTGACTGCATTCATAGCAGTGGGTCACGTGACGGCATGGCACATTTATATGGTAGTTGTCTTTTTGTTGATGGCATCCGTCACATTGTGTTTTATCTGAAAGTATAAACGTTTGATTTAAATTAATAACGAAAAACTACGTACTGTTGAAGTCTTCGTGGGGGAGGGGGGAATAGAGAAAGTAAGTAAGTAAGAAAGTAAGTATGTTAGAAGGTAAGTAAGTAAGAAAGTAAGTATGTTAGAAGGTAAGTAAGTAAGAAAGTAAGTATGTTAGAAGGTAAGTAAGTAAGAAAGTAAGTATGTTAGAAGGTAAGTAAGTAAGCAGTGCAAGTATGTTAGAAGGTAAGTAAGTAAGAAAGTAAGTATGTTAGAAGGTAAGTGGTAAGAGAAAGTAAGTATGTTAGAAGGTAAGTAAGAAAGTAAGTATGTTAGAAGGTAAGTAAGTAAGAAAGTAAGTATGTTAGAAGGTAAGTAAGTAAGAAAGTAAGTATGTTAGAAGGTAAGTAAGTAAGAAAGTAAGTATGTTAGAAGGTAAGTAAGTAAGTAAGAAAGTAAGTATGTTAGAAGGTAAGTAAGTAAGAAAGTAAGTATGTTAGAAGGTAAATAAGTCAGAAAGTAAGCATGTTAGAAGGTAAGTAAGTAAGAAAGTAAGTATGTTAGAAGGTAAGTAAGTAAGAAAGTAAGTATGTTAGAAGGTAAGTAAGTAAGAAAGTAAGTATGTTAGAAGGTAAGTAAGTCAGAAAGTAAGCATGTTAGAAGGTAAGTATGTTAGAAGGTAAGTAAGTAAGAAAGTAAGTATGTTAGAAGGTAAGTAAGTAAGAAAGTAAGTATGTTAGAAGGTAAGTAAGTAAGAAAAGTTTACTAAAACTATATCATGTACCATGTTTATTGCTCTAAACATTACTTAGAAAAAAAACAGAATGAAAGATATTCCAGTATGGTGTATTATTAAGAAACCAAGAAATAAATCATGTGATAACTTACCTAAAACATGATTTAACAATATTGTTTTCCGTTCCTAAATCAAACTTATAGCAACGCTTGACATTTTTACACTGAAATAGGACATTTAAAAATAAAAGTCGCGATTAACATTTTAAATCGACATTTGAGGTGCACGTTTCTTTGAGTTAAACTAAACTTAATTTAAAATAGTTACTTAAATAACACGATTTAATTGTAATGTGAATAAATTATTTATTTAAAATAAAATGAAATTGATCTGTAGTCTCATACCAGTTGATACCTTCACACTAATCAATACCTATTTATTAACCCGCGGATATCTCCGGAAAAATTCGGAGATTTTCCTAACTATGATTATTGTTATTTATAAAAAATCGGAAATATACAGTCCCATGGTGTGTGATACATACATATTTAAAGTAGTAGTGCTAGATTGTATCCCTTTTTATCTAACCACTAGTAATATATTTTACTATAGTCCAAAACCAAAAGTTCTTGAGATTTTTTCACTGAGTTCAACACCGTAATAATAAGTCGTCTGTTGTACTACTTGGAATGTGTCAAGTTCTTCTAGCTGAATACAATATTTAATGTCATGCCGCTTGATCACAAGGGTGATTTAATGGTTACATAAAAATTCCCTCTCTTTGCTCGCAGTTTGTGGGCGTTCACAAGCTGCATCAAAAACCCAGATCTAGATTTTTTTTATCACCTGCTATCACAAGATACAATAATTTATTTTTAACTAAACATAAATCAATACCCTAAATTAGGAAATGTCCTTGTTTAAAAAAAAAAAATAAATAGATAAAAAAAAAAACTTCCAAGTGAAAGTTGCTATACAGACAGGGGCGGCACCCACACGTTTTAAGAACTAATATATCTACCCCCTCCTCCGCCCTTTCACCTACTCTGGACACTCTACCCTTTCTGAGGTGGACGGATGGTAGTAAAGTCTCGCTAAATTTCCCGTGGTGCCCCCATAGCCTTTGCACTATCGGCTAAGGTGAAGATGAAAAAAAAGTGCACCATAAAAACCGTCCACAATAGTGGTTTATAGGATCTGAGAGATTTCATCTCGTCCTGACAGGGAATTCACACACGTTGAACCTAAAAAAATAAAATTAAATTTTTCTAGGGGGGTTAGGGTTATAATATATATATATATATATATATATATATATATATCATGGTGACAACTATCAATGACTGTCTGAATTTTTCAGTCCATATGGAGAGTATCATTTTTTTCAGAAGCAAAAAGAGTTTTTGTTTCAATAAAACCCAACTTTAGCTAATGACGTAAAAAGGAAATAAGTTGTCGTTCAATGTACAGCTCAACACTTTTCACATTTTTATATATTTTAACTGCATCTTTTAAAAAAGAATTACAAATAATACTTAATTCATTAGGCTACTACATACACATATATCGTGTTGACTTACTTCATTAGGCTACTACACACACATATATCGTGTTGATTTACTTCATTAGGCTACTACACACACATATATCGTGTTGACTTACTTCATTAGGCTACTACACACACATATATCGTGTTGACTTACTTCATTAGGCTACTACATACACATATATCGTGTTGACTTACTTCATTAGGCTACTACACACACATATATCGTGTTGACTTACTTCATTAGGCTACTACATACAAATATATCGTGTTGACTTACTTCATTAGGCTACCACATAAACATATATCGTGTTGACTTACTTCATTAGGCTACTACATAAACATATATCGTGTTGACTTAATCATTATGCTACTACATACACATATATCGTGTTGACTTACTTCATTAGGCTACTACACACACATATATCGTGTTGATTTACTTCATTAGGCTACTACACACACATATATCGTGTTGACTTACTTCATTAGGCTACTACACACACATATATCGTGTTGACTTACTTCATTAGGCTACTACATACACATATATCGTGTTGACTTACTTCATTAGGCTACTACATACACATATATCGTGTTGACTTACTTCATTAGGCTACCACATAAACATATATCGTGTTGACTTACTTCATTAGGCTACTACACACACATATATCGTGTTGAATTACTTCATTAGGCTACTACATAAACATATATCGTGTTGACTTACTTCATTAGGCTACTACATAAACATATATCGTGTTGACTTAATCATTAGGCTACTACATACACATATATCGTGTTGACTTACTTCATTAGGCTACTACATACACATATATCGTGTTGACTTACTTCATTAGGCTACCACACACACATATATCGTGTTGACTTACTTCATTAGGCTACTACATACACATATATCGTGATGACTTATACAAAATACATTTTCTCGATTAAAATTCTCTATGAAATAAAGAAATTGTGTCAACTTTACGAACATAAAACATTAGGAAAAAAATTATGAAGAATTGTTTAACAAATACAGAGTCTGTGACGTCACTGGCTGTGCAATGTGACACACAGTGTGAGGTGTTTTGTTTACATTCTAGTTACCTCTCTTCGCTCGCAGTCTGTGAGCGTTAACTAACTCCATCAAAAACTACGATTGTTTAAATTTACTGGGGTTAATGTAAAGGTGGCGGCCTAAGGGTTCGGCTACTTCGCTGACCATCACAAAATCCGCGACAGAGTCGATAAAATAGTGAAAGAGATCGAACGGGAACGAAATATTTTATTTGGATTAAACTGTAGCGCAATAATAACAAGTTTTACTATTTAATAAATGTTAATTATAATAGGTAAAAAAAAAAATTCGTACAACACATTATTTGGAATGAATTGTTACACTGAGTAAACTAAGATGACATCCTCTTGATGAAACAAATTAAATCAAGTGATTGTTGATGTATCTGTTACATTGAATTCACACACGTACAGTTTCTGTTACATTGAATTCACACACGTACAGTTTCTGTTACATTGAATTCACACACATACCGTGTCTGTTACATTGAATTCACACACTTACCGTGTCTGTTACATTGAATTCACACACTTACCGTGTCTGTTACATTGAATTCACACACTTACCGTGTCTGTTACATTGAATTCACACACGTACAGTTTCTGTTACATTGAATTCACACACTTACCGTGTCTGTTACATTGAATTCACACACTTACCGTGTCTGTTACATTGAATTCACACACTTAGCGTGTCTGTTACATTGAATTCACACACTTACCGTGTCTGTTACATTGAATTCACACACTTACCGTGTCTGTTACATTGAACTCACACACATACTGTGTCTGTTACATTGAATTCACACACTTACCGTTTCTGTTACATTGAATTCACACACTTACAGTTTCACGATAGCAAATGATATCTTTTTTTCATAAGAATTAAGAGTAAACATATTTTTAAGATTACACAATTTTTGATATAACCCACTTTGTGGCTAACAAGACACTTAAGAAAGACTAGAATTGAATTCCCGTTATGATTTATTGTACTTATATAAAAATATCCTTATATTCCCTGTAAGACCATTTGCAGTGTAATGGTTAGACAATCAACATCTGATTATTTTCGAAGGTAAATATTTAAAAATTAATGAAATAGTTGTTTTTTTTAAATGATTTGATTAAGTAACAGATGAGTCAAATTCAATCGTAAAAACACAACTCGCAGTTAGCCTTTATAAAACTATATTTCAAATTGTTGGACAATTTTTTGAATAAATCAGTTCACCTTATACAAGTTTCAATACGTTTTTTTTTTCTTATTTTTATTCAAAGGTGTAAATATTTTAGTTATAATTAATTTATAAGAGGAGGTAACTATCTATAATGTAAGAAAAATGTAAAATTCCAAACACAGTTGCATCCTTTATCAGAAACTTATTTGCTGAATTTGTTTTACATCGAAATAAGAGGGCACGAATACATTTAAGAAGTAAATATTGTAAATATAATACTACAGTGAAAATACATAATACTGCAGTGATATTATTTAACACTGCAGTGATAATATAGTGATAATAATAATAATAAAAAAATAATGAAAACATGTATGTAAATATATTTCCGCCTTGCTATAATGTCATTTACTTTCAGCAGACGACACAATAAATGTACACAACTTTATTACGTAAAATCTAAAAAACAACAACTTGTATTAAATTTATAAAATAAAAAAATAAAAAAAAAAATAATTTATAAAATTGTGAAATTGTAACAAATCTAGTTGTAATTAAAAAAACCTGTGACAGATGTGTGTGTGTTATTACATTAAACATGATATTTGTATGAACATTCTATCTCGTCCAAAATGAAAAAGTATCTGAAGATAATACACGTATCTCACATTGTTCGTAATTTACTGGTCAGTATCTTTATTTTCAATGTTTATATATTTAATTTAAATGGGTGTATGGTTTATATAATGAATTTTCCAAAATTCAAATTTTATTTTAAATTACATGCAATAAATTGATGAGAATAGAAAAAATACAAGTGAAAAATACTGTAAATGAAGTCTTGATTAAGCTAATGTTGTGCTAATAAATATAATTCCATGAACTACATCGAGTGTTTGTGTTATGGAGAATAACAAACAAGTTCACATTATTTAAATTATTTATTATTAATATCATTGAAAAAATTAAATTGAGTTGATCAAAAATATTTTCACAAATAAAAATTAATCTTTTTTTAAAATGTTAGACTAATACTATTTCTATTTTCTTAAAGCCAAAGGTAGCAAAGAAAATTAAATATTACGTTTTTATTTATTTATAAATAAAATTTACAATTAATGTACGTGGTCATATATAAAAAACGTTTATTAATAATGAGCAGCAATTTATTTAAAAAATGGAAATAATATATTATGTATGGTTACAATTATAGAAATTTTACAAATATAGAAATTTTACAAATATAGAAATTTTACATTGCCTTGAAAAACAAAATTCCCCCCAAAAAGCCTATACTGTACAACAATACTGGGAATGGCTGTTACAATTACACAACTTAGAAGACATTCTCTTGGTGAAACAAATCAAACCAGGTGAGTGTTCTGTCTATGTGCCTGTTACATTGGACGCACTCACGTACAGTTTCACGGCAGTTGTAACAAGTTGTAACATGTCCACATGGTAGACTCACGCAGGTAATGACGTCATTCTTTAGACATGAGGGACAAAATTTTGTGTCTGAAAATTGAAAGAGTAAATTTAAGGAACTTCAATTTCAAAGATTATTATTTGATATAATATAGTAGTATAATTTAATATGTCATTGTAAAGAATTAAAATAAAAAAAAATGTCCGTTAATTGCGGTTCGAGCAGCAGACATGCATCGCACCTAGCAGAATTACTTCTAATATGCTTTTGAGTCACATAGAATGGAAGCAAACCAAAGATATGAATATAAATAAAGATATATATATATATATATATATATATATATATATATATATATACATATATATATATATATATATATATTAGGGCTGCTGATCAAACTGCGTTAATGTGCGATTATCGCGTAAAAAAAAATTGCGATTAAAAATTTTAACGCAACACCTAAATGCGTCAATTTAACAATAATACTAAAAGTTTACCAAATCGATAAATAACAATTTCACTCAACGATTTGAAGTTAAGCTATGTTTACTTATGAAGTAGATCTACGACCCCTACTCTGTCGAATTTCGCTCACACCCTCACCCCCCAGGCATGTCGACTAAAGCCCCACTTGTAATATAATAAAAATTACATTATAAGAAAAAAGTTTCTAATATTATGTGAATGTTTGTATTACAGTATTAGAATCATCAAATGTTAACAATTAAATCCCAAAAGAATTGTTACAGAATGTTTTCTAAATATCACGATATTGCAGATCATTTATTAGAACTTAGTCTAGATAACTAAATGCATATGAGTATGTTAAATTAATTCTAGTGTTGTATAACATGCGCCCAACGTTTTCCGTTTTTATAAAATTCAGAAGCTCTTATAAAGTCTATTACCATTACAATGTTACCAATTTATTCAGAAATTATTTTTTGCTTTTTAGTACGCAAGAAAAACGTTTTTTTATAACATATTTTTTTATAATGTGATTTTTATTTTCTACATTTAAGATAAAATATTTTTGTTTTCTATTAATACGAAGAGTTAAAAAATTTTGGTGTAAGACAGACCCGATTAAACTATAGCCTATATAAATCTGCTCGAACATATCGGAGAGCTCTAGCGTCACACGTGTTCATGCACAGAAAATCAAAGAAAGTAGTGAAACGTATTCGAGTATCATGTTTATAAATAGAGAATATAAATTTTGAACTCTTTTTCTTTATATAATTTTTCAACACATTTGTTTTTATTGCGCTGCGATCGCTTTTAAAATCAATTTTAACCGTTATTTTTTTTTGTTCTGGAAGTGGTCTAATCACAAAAACATATCGGAGAGCTCTGACGTCACACGTGTTCAGGCGCAGTAATTTCCCTAGATTTAGACAAGGCTGTAACATATTCGCCGTACAAATTGAATTTTATTTATTAAGAATTTCATCAAATCATAATGAATAGTAAGAATATTGCATTGTCGTCGAGTTCTGAGTTATATTTAAAAGAGTCAGAGCTATAGCTTATCGGAAAGTGGTCTAAAATTGAATTGCAAAAATTCTCGGACAAACAAACAATCAGACAAGAAGTGAAGTTAAGAAAAACTTTGTAATGTAAGATGAAGATGTTTCTGTTATATAGCCCTTCGATAAGTAAACCTTCTGCTCCCTTCCCGGCCGATGTAAAAAGTGAAAAGTTTCATGTACTAGTTTTCATTATATACTATAGTGTATAGGTGGAAGTACAAAAGTTCATTGTTGAAGATGAAAAACAGGAAGTGTATAATGAGCTCGTTTATAGTTAGATTAAAATAACGAGATGCTAGAAATTTTACAACATCATTTTTTTCGCGCGTAATTTTGTGTTGCATTTTGATAATAGATCATCTTGCCGGTCATGTCTGCTACAGCTGCACTAATAGTTTCATATACTATTCTTTTCAGAATTTTTGTGACACTGAGTTAAATTTAACATTTTATATAGGGCTGTTGATTAATGCGATTAAAGTGCAATTGATGCATTAAAAATATGCGATTAAATTTTTAACACAAACACCTAAATGCATTAAATTTTACCCAAACGTTGTTATATCAGTTTGGAAAAAAGAAATTAGTAAATAACCCAATTCTATAGCCAGATCAGACAAGATTAAAAAAAAAGAAAAAAAAATCCTTACACTGAAACTGTCACGTTTATATAAAATCATAGCAGCTATATGACCTTGAAACAATGAGATTGACATTCTATTGTATGACCTTGAATGATACAATTAGTGAACATCTGCTAGGAAGCTTGAATAGCATGTGTCATGATTTGGAAACGATGAAACCTGTTTGGGACAGAGGGTGTACGGAGTTTGGGTAAGCCATAAGTGACGTCATCTAAAATGTAACTGGGTTGGGAAGGGGGAGTATTAAACGCGTTAATAAAGAGTGAGCATCTACTTTCTGACTATACTATTATGTTATTAAAGAAAAAGCACGTATGAGATATAAATGACATGTGTGTTTTTTTTTGGAATTGTAAGTGAAGGGGTATGTACGGTAGTGGAGGGGAGGGGAACAAGATTTAGTTGTGGCAAAGTGTTACAAAATATGACAGGGAATGGGGGTTGACATACGTCATTAGTTTGGAATCTACAGCACGAGAAAAAGACATGTTCGGCATTGTTGTTGATTAAAAAGAAAACAAATCGCTTCACTTGTAGTGATTGACACATATCAAAAAACTTGTCTAATAACTAATTCAATAGACATATGCTAATGCTTAATACATCTGTAACAATTAATGATACCTCTTTTGTAAATTAATCTGAATTGTTTATCATGCAAATTATATGCTATTATATTATGACATACTAGTTTAAATACAAACAAATGTACTGTGTCGATTAAAATGTGCGTTAATTTGCATTATTTTTTTTTAATATTGCGTTAATTTCAATCATTTTTTAATCGAACAGCAGCTCTAATATATATATATATATATATATATATATATATATATATATATATATATATATATCGTAGAAAGACTATTTAACATTATATAGTACTTATATTTTCTATGACATAATGGTATACTTTCAAATAAGGTTAACATGGGAATCTTTTGCTGCATTTCAGAAGTATTATAATTTTAGGTGATTTAGATAAAACATCAAGCCTGGGGTGTTTCAGTTAAACATTTTAACATTAATTGTTTTTATTTGTTTATCTAAATAATGTTTAATGTACAACGATTGTCTGCACGCTGAGGGAAATATCTAAAGTATGTTGCACTGTAAAAAAACAAAAAAAAATAATATTACGAATAAAACTTTATTGATTTAATCTAATTTCCCGCGACATACTTTCAAAAATCTTGCAGTTTATACATATCTATAATTGATAGTACTACAATATAAAATACTATTTTACAAACATTAATAAAAAAAAACTCTTACCTAAGATAGTGTTCAATAGCCTTTTTTTCTTTCCATACATGTCCACAAAATGTCCGTTGTTTATATTTGAAATGTATGCCATTATTTGTTTTTAGAATCTGAACATTTCTAAGTTCTTAGCAAGTAGTCGAATGACATTTTAAAACGGACTGGTAAACGCTGTCTATTTAATAGTGGGAGCTAAGGCTAAGAACCAAGACGAGGTTCGTTCCACCTGACTAGCTTGTTTCCACCTGACTAGCTTGGCGTCCTGTTCTGCGCGCAAGTACACCCGGACGTTGTTAAACAGGAAGGCAAATTTGAAGTATAAATCATACAGTTTTTTCAAATGGTTTTAAGCTAATTTATTTACAAGCTAAATATTTATAACAATATATACATTGGAGTAATGGAAATAATAAATATCTGAATATATATGTATTTTCTAATTAGCTTATTATTTTTAGTTTTTTTTTTATTAAATAATAATAACAATAGATATATTTAAGAATACAAAACTTAAGTTATGTCCCTTTTATGGCTAACAACAAAGATTTCAAGTTAATGCTAACATAATATATATATATATATTGGGCTTTAAAAGTTTTTGATTTAGTTAGCAACATTCATATTGTAATTGTATTTATAAGACCTGCAGAGTACAATTAGTAAAATGTCTATAAATTTGTTCTAGTAAATGCAATTAGTCATTTTCATGATCTAAAATAATAATCAATTCTTTAGCTGATATTTTTTAACACAAATATTGCTACACACTTAATTGGTGTGGACTGACAGGGGAAATCGCGGTCAATTTGTAACTTGTTAAAGCCAACTGTCTCCGTGGTGTCTTTATGGCCATTACAGACTGAGGCTGAATAGTTGGAGTGCATCAAAAGGGTTCCATTAGTCGTTGTTAGGTATATACATATTTATGTCTCAGATTTACATATAAATTACATTGTATCAAATAAATATTGTTTGTTTATAAATATGTAATGAGTAGTAATGATAACAATGATGTTTTTTTAATACAGACACAAAGAAATCATTTTGCTTATTGTTATACCATCTACTTTGTAGCAAGATCTGAATGCATTTTTTAGGTAACTATATGACTATGAATGAATTAGTAATTTTGATTGATTTAATTAAGTAAGTTAAACGACTGAAAAAATAATTGTTGTATAGAGTTAAAGTGATCGACAATAAAATATAATTTTATTGTCGATCACTGTGACCCATGCGGACCTCAATAAAACACAATTGATCCATGCTGCCTTCGAAAATACACAAAATGACCTTTGATGTCCTTAGAACTACACAAAGCTGACGAATACTAAAAGGAATATATTCATTTTAACATGTAATAAAATGATTTATTTCAATAATTTTCTTAAAAGGTGAAGTATTTATCCCACACATCAACATTGTTATCTCCTGAATATTTTGACATTCTATTAACACTCAAGTCTTCCAGTTTCTTCTAAGAAACAGTTGTCTTCTACTGGTGGTGTATGTTATTTTTTTTTGTTTCTTATGTTTCTTTAGTTCCAAACTTAACCCTAGATTTATAACTTACACGTACGTCAAAAAGTTACATTAATAAAGGGATAACAAAACTTAAAAAAGGGCTTTTCTTTGATGCCCAACTTTATACCCTATTTAATGTCTTTAGTAAATTTAATATTAAACTTATGAAATAATGCGAAGAATGCCTTATAGGGAAAAAAATAACCATCCATATGAAATGCTGTTGCTCAGCAATGGTATTTTTTTGCTGGGCCACTACTGGTTTAATACAAATGAATATAGTAAAAGAAAACGCGTGATTTATGAAAATTCTACCTTTTAAAATATTTTGTATTTTTACTATTTAAAGTCAACTTTAATTAATATTGTAAAACATCCGAGTAAAATTATTTTTGAATTTTATTTTAGTGAAATCTCAGATATTTATTGAATTCTGTTATGTTGACATCGTTCAATGTATCACATGTTACTTTGTATCTCAGAACTGGTGATATTTGGAACACCTATATGAACTTGTACGGGAACATAATAACGGTTTCCACATACGATGAATCATTGAATATAATTCTTTAATTTTTATAACGTTTTTCTTAACTTCACTTCTTGTCTGTTTGATTGATTGTGTGTGTGTGTGTGTGTGTGTTTTTCCGCGAAATTTTAGACCACTTTCCGATAAACTATAGCTCTAATACTTTCAATAAAACTCAGAACCCGATGACAATGCAATATTCTTACTATTTCATTATGATTTGATGAGTTACTTAACAATGTTTACATTTGTGAGATAAACTAAACTGTAGTTCTATATTGATTTATATCATAATATGGTCATCTCAATGGTCAAAACCAGAACTTTATGGTCGTCGCCGGGATTCTAGAAGTCAATTCTCCGAGTAAATGTATACTCCAAGGTAATCCAATGTAACCTTTTTTGAGTGCCCAACACTTTGTGCAGTGACCAACTTTGTTTTTCAACGGTACTAGACACATTTTATATTACTGTTTGTTATATATAACGTTCCTTATACGCTCAGTTATAGTTAAACGAAAAGAGGAAATAACTGTCTAAAATGTAAGACAATGTCAAATTCTAATATAGAGTTGCATCCCTATTTCCTCGACTGTTTTTGTTAAAAGACCAAATTATGAAATGACCAAATATTTTACAATGAAATAAAATTCCTAATAGACACATGGGGAGGTGGTGTGCATGTGTGTGCGGGAGGTCGGTCTGTGAATTTTAAATATTGAATCTGAGGGTCAGTGTGGTCAAAACGTTTGCACAAGTCTTCTATCGGTTTTGTCTGGTAACTATTACAAATACCAACTCATTTACAATTACGTCATATTACATCTATCTATTACAGAGTAAAACTTCAAATATTGAAATGGAGGACAGAAATGAGGACACTCTTTGATGAAATACATAACATTAAAAAAAGAGAAATTTCTGAAGGAGGACAGATGATCACTTTATAAAGTAGGTGTATGCTGCATTAGAACTGTTGGATTAACTTTTGTTTACTGAGAAAGGTTCTTCGAATTATAGAAAAATAAAGAGAAAAAAATTAAGAATACACTTTCATAAAGATATGTACCAATAGCGCAATGTATTAAACTAATCCACAAAGTAGTAGGCCACATGTGGCCCATACGTTTACATTTTTCGGCCACAACAATGTATACATAATTTGACCTAATAACTATTAGTATTTCAACCTGTGGAATTTTATAATTTCTTTTTTCAATGGTTTGAATATTTCCAATCACATTTACCTGTTCATATTTCCAATAAAATTTACATGTCTATATTTACAATCATATTAACCTTTTTTTCTTCATATACATAGTAATAGTTAACACATATGTCTACATTCCACTTTATCATATCTACAACACGTAGCGAAATGTTAACAGTTGCTATAAATTACATTTAACCGACATTGCCAACACTGCCATTCGCTCTTTTTACTATTTCGTCATTAGGCTAAATGCTGTATATGAATAAGGCAAACTTTATGCAGATTGACATATTTCAACCCCTATTTACCTGTCTATATCCAAAAACAAGATTTCTCGCTCACGGGTGCGAGACATTGAAAGAGAATAGACAGATTTGTCGAATGGTATTATTGGAATCAGACCTCATAACTATGTGTACATTTTATGTTAGTAAGCACATTGTACAAGTAATTACAAATAGCTGTTTGTGTATATTATAACATATGTTGGATTACCGTAAATAACTTAATTATGAATCGTTTGCAGGCCTCAATACACCAGAATGTGACCCATGCGGCCCTTGGAACAAAATATGTGAACCATGAGGCCCTCGATACAATAAACTCGACTAATGCAGCCCTTAAAACAAAACGATATAATACATGCGGCCCTCGATACAAAAAATGTGAGCCCTAGAAACAGCAACATGTAAACCATGCAGCCCACGGAACAACAACATGTGAACCATGCAGCCCTCGGAACAACAACATGTGTACCATGCAGCCCTCGGAGTAACAACATGTGAACCATGCAGCCCTCGGAATAACAACATGTGAACCATGCAGCCCTCGGAACAACACAAATCTGACGTACGCTGAAAGGAATATATTCAGGTAATATAATGATTATTTTCAATAACTAATTTATGTTCAATGGTAAAGTATCTCTTTCAGCTAACACTGTTGATATCTCCTCATTATTTTTATAATCTAGTAACACTGAAGTATTCCAGTTTCTTCTAAGAACAGTTGTCTTCTATTAGTAGTCTATGGTACTTTGGTCAATCTCTTTAGTTCAAAACTCAACACTAGATTTATAACTAACACGAACGTTGTCGAAATGTTACATTAATTCACGGGATGACAGAAGTTAATAAAAGGGCTTTTCTTTGAGGCGGTTCAGATCCCATTAAATCTGACTTTATACCCTATTTAATGTCCATCTTTAAATTAGGATTAGCCGATATTTTATCAATTGACCTGTCTTTCCTTCCATAAGGATAACGGGTGGTCAGTTATATGCATGGCCTGTCAACTAGTAAAACTTTCGGACCTTGACTTGTTTATTATACTAGGTAATTCCCCTTATTGAGACACCTGGACTAACGTGTGTCTAAGTAGAGTGTAGTTATAAGTACACAGACAATTTAACACTTAATTATTAACATTAATTCCTACCCAACTGAAATGTGTCCATAATCAATATTTAATTTAAACTGTAAACGGCTATCGTAAAGGTAGTGCAGCTGGATTGATTTCAAGGCCAAATATTTTTTTTTTGATGTTGTTATTTAACATTGTGCTTGTCCGCCACTAGTATTTTAGTTGTGCTTGTCCACCACTGGTATTTGAGTTGTGTTTGTCCACCACTAGTATTTTAGTTGTGTTTGTCCACCACTAGTATTTGAGTTGTGTTTGTCCACCACTAGTATTTGAGTTGTGCTTGTCCACCACTAGTATTTGAGTTGTGTTTGTCCACCACTAGTATTTGAGTTGTGCTTGTCCACCACTAGTATTTGAGTTGTGCTTGTCCACCACTGGTATTTGAGTTGTGTTTGTCCACCAAAGGTATTTGAGTTGTGCTTGTCCATCACTGGTATTGGAGTTGTGTTTGTCAAACCACTAGTATTTGAGTTGTGTTTGTCCACCAAAGGTATTTGAGTTGTGCTTGTCCATCACTGGTATTTGAGTTGTGCTTGTCCACCACTGGTATTTGAGTTGTGCTTGTCCATCACTTTTATTTGAGTTGTGCTTGTCCATCACGGGTTTAAAATATGATTTAAAAAACCCGCGATTTAAAAACTATTTCCATGATTGATTCGTTGTTTATTGAATGTCTTGTATTTAAAGCAGTTGAAGTCAACGATGGGAAGTAAATGCCCTTTTATTAGGTAGACTAGTGGGATGATATATGGGTTGCTTCCCTTGGATTTATCTATGTAATTTTTATTCTATAACAATGTGCGTCCCTATTCCCCAAGGTCATCTCAAACCACAAAATTAGACTCGTATCTTTATTTTCAATGTCGATATTTACTTTTTAAATACGCCCAAGTTTAATTTCAGCCAATGGGGCCCATTGTGACCTTATTCGCTTCTGGTGAACTAAATAGTTTTATTATTAGAATTATTGTAAATACAGAGGCTAAATATAAACAAAGAGAAAAGTCGCCATTGTTTATGATTTTTTGTTTATTTTAATGAATTATTTATTAATCAAAATTGAAAAAACTCAGGTACAAAAATGTTGAAAACATTAATTAAGCTGTGTATCAATGTTGTGATAATATTTTCAATACAATGAATTATAATGAGCGTTTGTGTTATGGAACATGATCATCGGTGGTAAAACTAATGCGAATCTCATTTAAATTATGTATAATTAATATCTATGAAAATGTTTGAAATTGTGTATGTTTGTCCACAATATTTTTTACAAAGAAAATTTAATAATTGATTAGCAATTTTATTAGCAGCATTTGTCTTTTTAATTGTATGTATATGACCCTTGGGTTCAATTAGTTTAATGTCTATAAACGTGTTTTTATAAATACAATTAAGCATTTTCATATCGAACGTAAGAATCCATTTTTAGCTGTTATTTTTTAACAGACATATTGGTCACACATGATGGGTGTGAGGTGTGTGGTATATGTTGTCTGGTGTTTGGTGAAGTAAATGGTTCCAGGTCCGATAACTTTAGTTTACTTAATGTCTCCGTTGTGCCGATCGAGTGAATTATCATGGTGGACTTGACGTGATCTTTTTGATAATTAGCGAATGACAAGAATTATCTGGGGGTGGGAACGGATAGTCGTGTGGTAAAACGCTCGTCTGTTGCTCTGAGGGTCACTGGATTTATCAAGGACTTTTTTATTCGAATCTTTAGGACACTTTAGCTTAGTAAATCCATCATTTCCAATTTTTTTTAAATAGTTTTAGGTCAAATGAACTTGATTTTCCTAATTCCATTTTATGCTGTAATATTCTAATACAAAAAAATCAAAACACTTCCTTGTTGTAAGACCGTTAAGTTATGTTAGACAATCAACACCTGTTTCTTTTAGCAGGTAAATATTATGTTTTTAGTTTTTTGAATGATTAGATTTATGTAAGATGATACTTGACTGTAAAAATAATTTTAAGTGACCATTACAGTTTTGTTTTGTATCTGAAAATGATTCCAGAATATATTGAAATTAAAAGAATTTTTTTTTTTTTTTTGTTTTTATTCAAGTAGTATATGGTAAGAATTTTTTTCAATAATTAATATTAATCCTATTTGTAATTTTATTTTCTGCTAAAACTACTAATCGTTGATTTAATTTTTTTGATATATTACGTCAGTGTTTCTCAAACTTTTCACATCTAAGTACTCCCTTCTTATTATGTGTAATGCAAAGTACATCTAATGAATAAAATAAAGACCACTTAAAATAAATCATCATAATATTAATATTGTTTTTATTTTGTGTACATAAATAATAATGCAAAATATATTTCATAATTAGATTAGTAAAATTATAAATTTCATGCAATATAATTTATGACAATTAAACATTTGATTATGTTCAAACGACATGTCATCATCTTGATTTTGAATTTCTTTTTAAAACTTTTTTATGTTCAGCTTCACGTGAGAAATTATGGTTTACCATATCGCCATACACATCTGTTATACGAGTTACGCTTGGTCACCACTGGTAGATGAATATCTCTTGACAACAATAGGAACATGATGTTTGCCATGGCTATTACTTGTATATGTTTTGCCATGACAATCAGTTGTATATGAATAGTCCCTGCAAAACTCTAGAAAATAATTGTATAATGTCCTTCTTATTGCCACATTTGAATGCTGTGTTAAAGAAATAAAGTTTCCTTAATCATTTAAACAGCATTAATGCTATACACTGTTGAATGTCATAAATTTGTGTTCAAATCATCCGCTTCATTGAAAGTATTTATAGAAAACTTGTAGAATTTACAGCTTCCGTTTATTGAAAGACGACACATTTTGTTTAACTTTTATTTTGTCATTAGTTCATATGATAAAACATCTGAGTCAAATTATTTTGTAATTTTATTTCAAAGACAATCGATTGTGTCAAGTGTTTATTGTCTTCGGCTTTGTTTTCTTTTGATGAATGTACAGTGTGTGTCATGTAGACATAATTCAATGTATCACATTTTACTATGTGTCTCAGAACTGTTGATATTCGGAACACAAATACGATCCTGTACAAAGCATAATAACGGTTCCCAAATACAATGACTCGTTGAATATCAAATTCTATAATTTTTTTTATGTTTGATATTTACATCAAAAGTAAACTGCGGAGGTAAGTAACTGCTTTTTTGTTGGATGTAAGATTACGATGAGTTACGAGTTGTATCCCTTGGATATCAAAGTTGTTTTTTTTTTTGCTTATGAATCAAATCAAAAATACAAAAAAGATGTTTATCTTAATGTTTTTATAGGGACCCAGTTTATTATTTAGAGACACGGGGCCCTTCTGATGAAATGTTAAATTTTATTATTACAGTCAATACAAAGACTATATATATATATATACAAAGAGAGACGTCGACATTGTTTACGATTAGTATTTTTAAAATACATAAATTGAAAAATTAGAAATCAAGTTTGATATGCTTATGATATGATGAATATCAATCCGATACGATGGACCACGATGAGTGAATGGGGATAAACTAACTAATTTATCAGTGATATAAAAATATGGTAAGACAACTGTGCACTTTTTTTTTATTATTATTTATTACAGCTTTTTCAAAAATCATTTTTTTACTAAGTACATGTTTTTACGCTTATTTAAATAATTACATCAACTATCATCAGTTTTCTAGTTTTTAAGTCGTACATTGTCTGACACTTAGAACAAGAATCAGTTGTAAATGTTTATATCTGTGCCTAATTTTTTTAGAAATACATTTTAATTATTGATATGCTATAGAATGACAGCGATGTTCACAAAGGGAGTTAACTTTATTTTATCAAACATTTCAAATTATGTACCTTTGATATTACGTTTTTATTTATTTATAAATACAAGTGACAATAAACGTACAAGCTTAAAAAATAGACAGGTGAAGTAATCATAAATAGCCAGTTTAAGAAAAATAATGATGCACCCTTAAATATTTTTACAAAATAAAGAAATATTACATTGCCCAGAAAAAGACAACAACAAAAAAATACAAAGGCTGTAAAGCAATATTTGTAATGATTGTTGCAATGTGTAAACCTAAATGACATTCTCTTGGTGAAACAGATCAAACCTGGTGAGTGTTCTGTCTATGTGTCTGTTACATTGGACGCACACACGCACAGTTTCACGACAGCTGTAACAAGTCGTAACATGTCCACATGGTAGACTCACGCAGGTGATGACGTCATCTTTTAGACATGACGGACAAACTTTTGTATCTGATAAAAATCAAAAATAAAATGTATGTAGGTTCGATCAGAAAACATGTATCGCACGCATCAAATTACTAACTACATGCCTCCGAGTCACATAAATATGAAGCAAACCAAAAAGATAAAGATATTTACCTATGATAGAAAGACTATTTAATATTAAGATATACTATGATTCATTTCTAATGAAATATTGAATTTTATTATTATAATTATTGCACTCACAGAGACTTGTAATAAACAAAAATAAAATATTTTGTATTTTAATGAATTTTTTCAAAATTTAAATTTTATTTTGAATCACATGCAATAGATTGATCAAAATTGAAAAAAAAAATCAAATGAAAAATACTGTAAATAAAATCTTAATTACTATAATGTTGTGCTATAAAATCTAATACAATGTACTACATCGAGTGTTTGTGTTTTGGAGAATAAAAAAAAGTTAAACCTATTTAAATTATTTCTTATTAATATCCATGAAAACATTTTAATTTTGTTGATAGAAAATGTTTTCACAAATAAAAAATTAATTATTTCTTCGCATTCGAATGTTAAAGTAATACTATTGCTTTTTTTTTTAAAAGCCAATGACCGCTAAGGGACTTAACTTTGTCAAATCAAGCCTGTGGTCAAAATTATGTACCTTTGAAAATTAAATATTACGATTCTATTTATTTATAAATTAATTTTTTTTTAATAAATGTACATATTTATAAATAGAAAGGTTAATTAATAATAAGCAATTTCTAAACAAATGGAAATAAAATATTATGTGTGGTTACAAATATACAAATATACATTGCCCAGAAAAACAATAAAAAATAGTCTAAAAAAAAAAAGTATATTGGACAACAATTTTTGGAATGGCACTTAGAAAAACAAAACTTAGAAGACATTCTATTGGTGAAATAAATCAAACCAGGTGAGTGTTCTGTCTATGTGCCTGTTACATTGGACGCACTCACGTACAGTTTCACGGCAGTTGTAACAAGCTGTAACATGTCCACATGGTAGACTCACGCAGGAAATGACGTCATCCTTTAGACAAGCTGGACACTCTGTTGTATCTGATAATTCAAAGATTAAAATTAATGAATTTCAATTTCAAAGATTTCTATTTGATATAATATTATTTAATAGGTCATAGATAAGAATTTAAATCAAATGTCTGAAGGTTCGAACCAGAAACATGCATCGCACCCATCCGAATTAATACCAACGTGTCACATAAATTTGAAGGAAGTAAAAAAGAATAAGATATATATCTATCATAGATAGACTATTTAACATTAAATAACACTCATGTTTTCTATGACATTAAGGAATATTTTTTTTCAAATCTTTTACACAATATAATTTTAGGTCACTTCTATAAAATATAAATCCTGGGATGTTTTAGTTAAACATTTGAACAGTAAATGTTTTTATTTGTATATCTAAATAATGTTTAATGTATGACGAGTGACTGCACGCTGAGGGAAGTATCTTAAGTCTGTTGCACTGAATTTTTTTTTATTTAACGTGTTCCTCAATCACCAACGAAATATTAGACAGTGGGAAGAGCACGCAGACACCAAGAGGGCATGTATTCTTCAATAACTCTTTTTGACATTACCATCGGATGTGTGGTGCACTGGGTGAGTGTCCATTTGATGGAGGGGAGGTAACCATCACTAAATGATTATCTTTGACACAAGAATATTCTATATACATTTACTGAACTTTAAAGTAATCATACAAATTACATTTATAACCATGAAATGTCATAAATTTTTGGTCAGTTAGTCAGAAATGTTAAGAAAACAAAAGAAAAAAATAATATTAAGAATAAAACTTTTAAATGATTTACTCTTATTGCCCCTGAAATAATTTCAATTTTTTTTTAATCTTGCAGTTTGTAATCTTTAGTTCTATAATATAACATAATATTTTACAAACATTAATAAGAAATAAACACTTACCTAAGATAGTATTCAATATTCTTGTTATCTTTACAAAGATGTGCTCCTCAAAATTACCATGGTTTTCAACAGTTATGCAAGCCATTTTAATTTTTTTTTTAAATTTGTAACATTACTATACCAGTTAGAAGATTGGATGTTTATAGTGGACTGAGAGAAATCGCAGTTAATACATCGCATATAAGCCAATGAACTGGTCGACTGTACAGCAAGTT
Source organism: Bulinus truncatus (assembly GCA_021962125.1). Lineage (NCBI taxonomy): Eukaryota > Metazoa > Mollusca > Gastropoda > Planorbidae > Bulinus > Bulinus truncatus. The sequence continues at coordinate 560,766 of JAGDYQ010000286.1, read as the reverse complement.
ATTTTTGTGATAGATCTTATAATAGGCCATTGAATGTTTATCTTTTTTTAGTGAAGGTTTTTTTTATCTTCTACCTTGTCCAGGAGAATGTTTTGTGAAAGTACGTCTGAGTTTATAAAATATTCATTAAGCTTCTTTAGATGGTTTTTGAGTTGCTGTTTTTTTTTTCGATTCTAAATATTAATAAATAAAAATATATTTAATTAATGAAAATAATAAATATGGAAATATTCTTCTATTTTTTTTTTAATTCGCTCATAATAATTGTTATAAGGTTAAAAAGAAATAGATTTATTTAAAAAATACAACATTTTAGTTATGTCCCCTTATCTGGCTATCAAAACTTAAACATTTCAATTACAAGTAAAAAATATATATATATAGGACTATTTAAAGTGTTTGATTTTATTAGCAACGTTTATATTATTATAGTATATTTAAGTCCTGCTGAGATCAATTAATATTATGTCTATAAATGTCTATAAATGTTTATAAATATCTATACATGTGATTTAATAAATACAATTAGACATTTTCATATCTAACATAAAAATCCATGTTAATTTTTTAACCGACATATTAGTCACACCTGATGTGTGTGGTGTTGTGACTGGAGCAAGCCCCGTTGACTTAAGTCAACTTAATATCTTCATTGTGTCGTCATGATGATAGAAGTCTGCATAGTTGAAGTGGATAAATTAAATGTTTCTTTTCCATTCGTCATTTTTAAGTTTAAGATATTAATATCTTAGTTATACATAGACACTGCTATATATGAAATAAATATTTATTGTTTAATAAAATCTGTAATGAGTAGTAATGTTAACAATAACATTTTAATTAAATTCTTTAGTAGTTAAAATCGCAGTTTGTAGAAGCCAAGTAAGTTTGTAATTTTCCGATTGCTATAAATAGTTTAGCATAAATGAATGACTCGAACTGAATTCCCGATATGATGTCTATTTTCATACAGATATTAAAATAATTATTTTATTTCTAGTAAGACGATTGACTTTGTGGTGGTTAGTCAATGATGTGAATATTTTTGCAGGTAAACTATGTAATCATTAATGAATTAGTGTATTGAGAGATTTGATGAGGCCAGCTACATAACTGAAACAATAATTTATGGAAGAGTTCAACCACGTGACTAAAATAAAAAAGTCACACAACTATAGTTTAGTATTTCGCTTAACATTGTTTACATTTGTGAGATAATCTAAACTAAAGTTCTGTATTGATTTATCATAATATGGTAAGCTCAATAGTCAAAACCAGAACTTTATGGTCGTCGCCGAGATTCTCGAGGTTAATTCCCCGAGTAAATGTAGACTCCAAGGTAATCCAATGTAACCTTTTATTTTTGAGTGTTCAGCATTTTTGTCCAGTGAACAACAATGTTTTTCAACGGCACTAAACGTATTTTACGTCATTTCCAGGGCACGATGACGTATACTGAAAGGAAATAATTCATTTTAACAGGTGAGAAAATTATTTTTTCTCCAATAGCTAAATTATTTAAAATGGCTAACTATATGTCATCCGTATTAAGTTACCTAGCTTTCCTCCCTAAGGGATTCAGTGTAGTCACTTATAAGCCTTGTCCATCACCTAACGAACTGTCAGACCGTGCTTTGTTTACTATATTGAGTATTTCCTCTTTTTGAAATACATGGACTAAAGTTTCCCCAGGTAGAAAGTAGCTATTTATACACATTTAATTAAATATTTAATTCTAAATACTAATTTTAATCGCTACTCATTCAAAATGTGTCCCTAATCAATGTTTACTTTAAACAGTAGACTTCATTTTCAAGGTCGTGCAGCTGATTTAATTACAAGAACAAATATTTTTAACACTTCCGGACCCCCTCTTTTTTTTTCTTTATAATTTTTACTAAGTCATCATTAAATAAGTTACATATTGTGTAAAAAAATGAATTTCTCACTGACTGCGTCTTTCATAAACTGCAGGTTTTGCTAAAATGTTTTGTAACGAAATACACCCGCCAAACTATCTCCTAGTAAGTTAAATTTAAAAGAAAACTTTTTTTCACAATTAACTCCAAATTACACATAATTAAAAACTGATTTATTTCTTTCAATGTGTCATATAATTTGTCAACCACACTAGAGTCCATGTTTCTAGATTTAGAAACTGATGAAGTAATGCTTTTTTTTAAAAGTTTGATATTTATATCAAAAGTAAACAGCGGAGGGAAGGAACTGCCTTTTTGTTGGATGTAAAATTAGGATTAGTTACGAGTTGCATCCCTTGGATATCAAAGTTGGTTAAGTTTGTTTATAAATCAAATTCAAAATACAAAAACATGTTTATTTTAATGTTTTTTTTTATAGAGACCCACATATCACATATCATCAGGTTTTTTAGTTTTTTAATTGTACATTGTCTGAGAGTTAGAACTTGAATCAGTTGTAGTTTCCTGTAAATGTTTATATCTGTGCCTAATTTTTTTAGAAATACATTTTAATTATTAATCTGCCTTTGAATAATAGCGATTATTATGAAGGGAGTTAACTTTATTTAATGAAACATTTTAAAATTATGTAGCTTTGATATTACGTTTTTTTTATTTATAAATACAAGTGAAAATAAACGTACAGGCTTAACACAGAAAAACACAACAACAAAAAATACAAAGGTTGTACAACAATATTTGGAATGACTGTTACAAAAGTAAATTTAGATGACATTCTTTTGTTGAAACAGATCAAACCAGGTGAGAGTTCTTTCTATGTGTCTGTTACACAAGTAAATTTGGATGAAATTCACTTAGTGAAACATATCAAACCAGGTGAGTGTTCTGTTTATGTGTCTGTTACACAAGTAAATTTAGATGACATTCTCTTGGCGTAACAGATCAAACCAGGTGAGTGTTCTGTCTATGTGTCTGTTACACAAGTAAATTTAGATGACATTCTCTTGATGAAACAGATCAAACCAGGTGAGTGTTCTATTTATGTGTATGTTACAATAAAAAATTTTGATGACATTCTTTTGGTGAAACAGATCAAACCAGGTGAGTGTTCTGTCTATGTGTCTGTTACACAAGTAAATTTAGATGACATTCTCTTGGTGAAACAGATCAAACCAGGTGAGTGTTCTGTCTATATGTCTCTTACATAAGTAAATTTAGATGGCATTCTCTTTGTGAAACAGATCAAACCAGGTGAGTGTTCTGTTTATGTGTCTGTTACATAAGTAAATTTAGATGACATTCTCTTCGTGAAACAGATCAAACCAGGTGAGTGTTCTGTCTATGTGTCTGTTACAATAAAAAAATTTTGATGACATTCTTTTGGTGAAACAGATCAAACCAGGTGAGTGTTCTGTCTATGTGTCTGTTACAATAAATAAATTTTGATGACATTCTTTTGGTGAAACAGATCAAACCAAGTGAGTGTTCTGTCTATGTCACTGTTACATTGAACGCACACGCGCACATTTTCAAGACAGTTGAAACAATTCATAACATGTCAACATGATAGACTCACGCAGGTAATGACGTCATCATTGTCACGGGTTGTGACTAATCTGTCGAAACCATTCCCTTTGTTCAGACCCTTGACTCATCCAGCCACCCCCTAAATAACATTAATACATATATTATACAATGTATAGCAATCTACGTTCCCGTTCTCAAGTTCTCCACCCCTGTTTACCCCACCCCCGTAATTGCGTCAGATCGCAGGTGGTCAGCGGAATCTCCGTCGACGAACAAAGCCACGGTTGGCAGAAATACGTTACATTCCTCGCGGGATTCTCTCTGACCGCTGGGCTCCTGTTCAAAGGCCGACAAAGGGATGGATGTCGAGTTACTTCTATCTTTGTCGGTATGACGTACTTCTCCTCCCCCCCCATCTAGGCTCCACCCCCTGATTTGACAGAAACAGATATTATAATTGATTGGCTAGGGGTCACGTGGGAAAAGTGATATGAGTAATGTAATAGAGTTTTTTAGACATTCGACCGAGAGTCTGAATCGTGAGCGGGTCGAAGATTTGACTGAGTGATCTCCGAGAGGGAGAGTCGATCAAGAGAGAGAGAGATAGAAAGAGAGAGAGAAGGGTGATCGATCGAGAGAACGTCCCTTTGATTCTATTCATTGATACTGGATTAATCTTTGACATTTTTGGATTACTTTTGCTTATGATTTTAAAGACCACCAGATCTCTGTTACGGACTGGTGTCTCTGTAAATAAATATATTGTGTCGCCGTACACACTTGTTGGATTGATCATCGTCACTTGTTGTACGTTTAATTGTTGGTGAGACTGTGTGTGGTAGAAACACAAATACAAATACGAGTCATCATTGAGTCAGCCATCATACTCTTAGCAACACGCCAAGGGCACCTTCATAGGGGTCCTCAACAATCATGTAGACATGAAGGACAAACTGTTGTATCTGAAAATTGAAATATAATTTCTGGAGGTTAGAACCTGAAACATGCATCGCTCCCATCCGAATTACTACAAACGTTCCACCGATTCAAATAAATATGAAGCAAACCAAAAGATAAAGATATTTACCTATGATAGAAAGACTATTTAACATTAAATAGTACTCTTGTTTTCTATGACATTATGGAATATTTTCGAAAGAAACTTAAGATGGGAATCTTTTTATGCATTACACCATTATTATAATTATAGGTCACTGAATTAAAATATCTAGTCTGGGGTGTTTCAGTGAAACATGTGAACAGTAAATGTTTTTATTTGTATATCTAAATAATGTTTAATGTATGACGAGTGTCTGCACGCTGAAGGAAATATCTTAAGTCTGTTGCGCTGTATGAAATATTAGAAAGTAGAGATGACAGGCAGACACCAAGTAGGCATGTATTCTTCCATAACTAACTTTAACATTACCATTGGATGAGTGGTGCACTGGGTGAGTGTCAAGGTGAGGGAGGGGAGGTAATTATCCCTAGATGTAACCTTTGACATGAGAATATTTTTATACATTTACTGAACTTTTAAGTAACCATACACATTACCTTTATAACTGTAAAATATTAAGAAATACTAGCTATTTAGTCAGAAATATAAAAAAAAACCTAAAAAGAGAATATAAAGTAGTTTTAACATTATTGTTTTTAAATAAGTCAGCTTAAAAAAGGAGACATTTAGACTTGACGTTGTGTTGCAGTAATGGACGTTTTATTACTACGTCACTGGACGTCACTTACAGAAGAAAAAGATAAATTCGTTAGTCTCATTATTGCTATTGATATTAGTTGAAATGATTAATTATTTTCTTGTTTTAGTTCTGTCAAGCTGTCTACTTTGCAAGTAGGACACTGGAATGAACTGCAACCTAAATAACGACTTTCCAAAGACTATAGATAGTTTGCTAAAAATTGACCAGACGATGATATCAAGCGGGCGGTACATCTAGCCCAACCGTAAAGTCCTACAAACAGAGTTACGTTCATTTTCCACAGCCAATCAACACGCAGCTCGCTAATAAATATGGTAGTTTCCTATTGGCGGCAGAGTGTACGAGACGAGAATGAAATATTACTGACTCCACCCACCCCGTACTTCCGTCACTCTGAACTCTTGTGTCGGTACAGTATTGCTTTGATGAAATAAAGCATGAGTCAAAAAATTTAGTTTACCAAAATATGCCATCAAAATTTGCCTTGTCATTTTTTGTGTCTCTCCCCCCATATAGATATCGACAATGACTATGTGCAGAGGGGTAACAAGTCTAGGGTCGTAGGGAGGGGGTCTAAAGTTCAAAGACCTCCCCCCCCCCCGGTGTCCCAGCTTGAAGGGGAGCCCAACAATTTTTTACCTTAAATATTAAGAACATTATTTCATGGTATGTTTTCGAATGTCAAAAATGTAGCCCCCCCTCCCCCCAAAGCGGCCAAGTTCCCCACGGGATCCCTAGGTTCAACATTGGCTATGTGGCTACCTCTGAAATCTCATATCTAGATTAGACTCAGATATTTTTTTATAAGTATGTTTTTACCAATGCCACATAGACTATTAGATACAATTCAATAAAGGGATTGTGTGGTTACCACAACAATATGCAGCCTGCCCCCCCCCCTTCCTCTTTCCCACTTAACTTCTATTTGTTTTTTTTTACAAAGTTAAATTTGTTGGATATAGAAATATGAGTCAAATTATTTAGATTTATTTCTTGTTTTTGTTTTGTCCGCACACGATTGACCGGTCACATATCAATTTCAACTTTCTTTGAAATTCTTGTATTTAATTCAACAGAAGTCAGCGTGGGGAAGTAACTGTCTTTTTGTTCTATAGTAAGTGTATCTACAAGTTGCATCCCTTAGATATCGAGTCTCCCTGTCTTTTTAAAAGACTACAGGTTTTCTTTCAGCACCCGGGGTCCAAATTGACCTTATTTACATTGGAAAAAAATATTGAATCATTTTATTAGAAAAAGTATGCATACATAGGTAGTCAACATTAATAAAAAGCCAATTAAAAAAATAATCGTATTTTAATGAGTTTTTCACATTTTTTTCAAAATTTAAAATCTATTTTTTGAATAAAATATGAACAAACTAATACAAATTAAAATAACTCAAGGGAAAAATCAGCAAAAAATCCCGATCACGCTAATGATAATTCCAATACACTGTATTACATTGAGTGTTTGTGTTGTGCGACATAGCAAACTAGTTCACTGAGGTAAAACAACCGTGCATCTTGTTTATAGAATTACCTTATGTTTATCCATAATTTTTTTTAGAAATAGAAATTAATTATTTCTTCTTTATAACATAAAAGACTAGAATTTTTACTTTAAAAAAAAATGGTGATTAAGGGAGTTAACTTTGTTAAACACAAATTATTAAAATAATAATGTGTCTTTTAAATGTAGAAATATATATATTTTTTGTTAACATATTTCATTTCAAGTAAATGTTTCATTGACAGTCAGTTTAGAAAAGTATACTAATAAAATCTTATGAACGATTACAAACATCAAAATTTTACATCGCTGAAAAATAGAAAACATTTTTCCAAGTCATAAAAAGATTCATCAATTCAAAAAGTTAAAGACAAATGAATATAACCTATTATATAAACAAATATTCAATATTAAAGTAACTCATGCTTTGTACATAATTAAGAAATATTTTTGAAATAATATTTTGATTTATTACATCATAGGCCAGATTTTTAAAAATATTTTTAAGGCACTGAACTAAAATATCTAATCTGGGGTGTTTCAGTAAATCATTTGAACAGTAAATGTTTTTATTTGTAAAGCTAAATAATGTTAAATGTATAAAGGGTGTCTGCACGCTGAGGGAAATATCTAAAGTCTGTTGCACTGAATTATTTATTTAACGTGTTTGAAAGTAGAGATGACAGGCAGACATCAGGTTAGCAATATTTACTTACAAAGTTAACGTTAACATTTTGATTGGATGAGGGGGAAACAACATCAATACATATATAATTTCGACAAAAGAATTATTAATATACCGAATTACAGCATATATAACTTCAACAAAATAACTATCAATATACTAAACTCTATAGTAATCATGTAAGATAGTTTTATCACAGTAGCATATCAGATGACATATTTCACAAAAAACAATATAAAGAATTAAAAGTCTATTTCTTCTTGTAATATGTACATCAATAGATGTAATGATGTCATACTAGACTAGTGAAAGTAATAATGTTAGAGCATTTTTATGAATAAACTGTGACGTCATACGGATACCATCATGTATATAAATGATGTCACATGACAAAAATTCCTTACGTCTGATGTGCAAGTGACTGGTACTGCTGATCACCAGACACAGTGGGGACATCGTTAGCTCAATGCAAGACACATTCGGTACTTAATGTCACGTGACGAAGTCATATTGCATTGTTTACAGCCATGTAGTGCATTTATATCATACTGTGTCAAATTATGTGTTTCTAAAATTTTGTAAAGGCCATATTAAACATAAGATGTAAGAATGTAATCAAATAATGTGTAGACATGCGATTCTTCACATTTCAACAATATGGAACAGATGACATTCTAGTGTATCACCGTATAAATAGATGACGTCGGGATTCGAATTGGAATCGAATATTATTTTGACAGTCCTTCGATTCGAATACAATTCCAGGAAAAAAATGCCGAGTCTTTACACTGTCGATTCCGATGAATCGTCTCATTTTTAAATGCACTAACACAGTTTAGTGGGCAGATAATTAGCCATAACTCATCAACTGAAATGATAACACAAATTTATGGAATTAGAAAAAAAAACACATGTTATTTTCGCTAAAGTCACCTTGCAGTCTTTTTTTATAGTACACATATTTTAATTTTGTACAATAATGTGTTTGGTCGTTTTCATCATTAATTATAAACAAAATGTAGACTAGTATTTTTTATATAGGTCATGGACCACCAGGCGTGTTTACGTCCATTCCATTGTAAACCCGAAACTGTATTAATTGCCTGTGACTGGAGTCGAACCAGCGAAACCAATATAGCAAAATGTATTTCATGAGTCATTATTGAACATTTTTATTTCAATGGAAAATAAAATTATTTAAAATTATGATTTAAAATAATAAAACATTAAGTAGTTTTCCCAGTTAAAAACATAATTTAATACTTGTACAAATTAAAAGAAAGAATCTATTAGTTCCAAAATGCTTAATGCTTGCTATATGTTGCGCACTTGCAGTCAGAATATCATTTGAGTAATTTATGGAATACTATGTATGAGAAAAAAGACCCTATCTTGATGAGATGAAATCTCTTAGATCCTTAAACCCCTACTGTAAATGTTTTTATGGTGCCCTGCTTTCGTCCCCACACAATTCAAACGGTGCATTGGACATGGAGGACCACAGGAGACAAAGCGGGGGACTTTCACTATGGCCAGAAATATGCATTGGTCGTCACCGGACATCGAACCCGGAAATTCTGAATTCGACTGTCGATTTGTTTGATGCTTTAAAAGGAAGGAGAGATCAGATGAGTTAAACACAGAGACATTTGAAGGAAGGAGTATTAGAATAGTACGTAAGAGTCGCCGATAGGCGGAGGCTATCGGAACATTTACTAGGGGCTCACGAGTTTAGAGGGACCCTTGTGGCTTTCGAAATTTATTCTGTAGAGGAAATATGGTAAAAGGGCGCCCAAATTACACAGTTTGTCAGGGGTCATTGAGTCTGCAACGCTAAGTTCTGGAAGAGTAAACATTTATACAAAAGTGAGTTTGCTTGTAATATGTAGATACATCAATAATAAATTTCTGCGTTCATCTAATACACAAAACATAATGGACTTTACTACACACAGAGATGCACACAATTATCCTGACTGTCTTAATATAACTTTTATCCCCCAGGGCCTCAAATCTGGGGCCTAAACAATTTTTAAATGATTCAGTTAGACAGAATAGGGGCCCTATTTACATCCTACCATGAAAATGGTCATTATATATATATATATATATATATATATATATATATATATATATATATATATATGTATCAATGCACAGCCAATATTTTTCACAAGTAAACTTCGCGACCATCTTGTGCCACCCCATTGTAAAAGGGATTCACACTTTAAGTATACATTCTTTCTAAATCGTATGATAGAAGGTCATGATAAGAACATTTTCCTAACGCTCCTTCAAATACCTCTAGGGCTCTGCTCCCAGGTTACCTAATTACCTCAGGACGGCCCTGTATGTATGCATTTATATTTGTTTTTAATTAACTCAGGCAGACACAAGATGAGTTGATTTTTTTAAAGCTCCACATCCAGTCGATCTTAGCTTTATTTTGTTTTAATGACAAGCGCGAGTCTTAGATTTTATGTTAAAGATACGGTACGAAATATCTCAATAATTAAAATAAAACAAAAAATTACTAATTAATCATACATTCTTTTGGTGAAACAGATCAAACCAGGTGAGTGTTCTGTCTATGTGTCTGTTACACAAGTAAATTTAGATGACATTCTCTTGGTGAAACAGATCAAACCAGGTGAGTGTTCTGTCTATATGTCTCTTACATAAGTAAATTTAGATGGCATTCTCTTTGTGAAACAGATCAAACCAGGTGAGTGTTCTGTTTATGTGTCTGTTACATAAGTAAATTTAGATGACATTCTCTTTGTGAAACAGATCAAACCAGGTGAGTGTTCTGTCTATGTGTCTGTTACAATAAAAAAATTTTGATGACATTCTTTTGGTGAAACAGATCAAACCAGGTGAGTGTTCTGTCTATGTGTCTATTATTAAGATAATACATATTTAAAACAAATGTGTATCTTACTGTTAGTAAATTATTTGCCTTTATACCTCACTGTATAGCAATACACGATATTACGTACGTCAAGTTTTCTTTATGATGAAAATAATAGGCCTACATTACATATATGCATTTGCCATGGTATTCTCTGATTATTAATTATTAAAATATTTGTACAAAAAATTACAAAAAAAACACACATGAAGTAAAGAGTTTTATTTAAGAATGTAATGTGACTTACTTGACCTAATTGCTTAAACCAAATTACAGCACACTCTTTTCTTTACTAACAAGCAAAAATAGTGAAGACAAAGTAATCTATTTATAGTTATCGGAAAAACTCGAAATGACGTTTTTCGTCATTGAGAACTATTGGGGAAATTTAAATATCACTACATTAGTTGTCTCAGGATTAGGGCCATACAGACGATAGAGGCGTTTTGATACGATATAGAGCCAACAGATATATTTATATAGCCCCTCAGTTGACACTCAACTCAGGCTCCACGAATGATCACGTCTCTCGCTCCTGTATGGAGGGGGGGAGGGCTAGGGTCATGTTGATATGATATATAACATACATTAACGTGTCTATGCCCAACGTTTAACACTTAATATAGAATCCACGTATTTTACATCGCGCGTTTTACACTACACAAACATCCGTCCATCTTTTAAATAGTTCTTCTATCGGTTTAACAACAAGCTGAAACTGTGTCCAGTATAGTCATGAAATGAAACACTTATAGAGAACTAACTTACGTCCTTGTGTCGTGCTAGTAACTGGACTGGTCCACCCTGTGATACGCCAGATCTGAGCACTTAAAATATCACAAGATCCCAGATTCACTAACTCTCCGTCTAATGAAGACAATGACAGTCGACACGGGGTCTCAACCTACTAATGTACGCACCGAGCGGACAATCAATGTGAGATACACGACATAAAAAAAAAAATTAATTTATACAGAATTTGGTTAACATGAATTAATGATGTTGAATATTAATGTCAGAATTGAAAATATTTTATGATTAAAACAACTACAGCCTGCACCACTTATCATATTCAAAAAGTTGGGAACCATGGTCTAGATGTTTTATTTTTGATACAAATAACAAAGGGCTAGGTTAACGAAAGCGCCCCGACCAACTGTTTCGAAACGGACCAAAAAGTCCCCTCTGTCCGGGTGGCAGGAAAACCCCCTTTCCTTGCCATTTTGACCGATCGGCAGTACACACACCCTGGACTGATAGCGGGTACACTCACCCCGCCGCTCTGTAGGTATGGCAGACGTGCATCAGCGCCCTAAACAGTGCTGGTGTGATAGGCACACTACACCCTACCATGCTGGTAATGGCGGCGTTAAAAAAAAATAAAAAAAAAAAAAAATTAACAAAAAAAAAAGGACCAAAAAGTGCGCGTTTCACAGTGAGTTAACTCAATTATTTTAAATTTGGGATCGAAATGTCCAGTGGTGACTTAAATTTGATTAAAGAACGGAACAATAAATTGTTAAACATTCTTTTCGGTAAGTTTATGCAATAATTTTTTTTAATGATGTAATGATAGACCTTTCTGTCTATGTATTCTCTATTATTTCACTTAGACAATATGTCAAGTATTAGACAACCTCTCTTAGACAACCTGTCCTACCTACAAAAAATATCTTAGACAATTGGCCTGATATAGATCAACTTCTATTAGACAACTTGTCCATCTAATAACAACCTCTTCGAGACAACCTGTCTGGTATAGAACAACCTCTCTTAGACAACCTGTATTATACACATTAAACTCTCTTATACAAAATGTCTGGTATAGAACGACCTCACATAGACAACATGTCTGTTAAAGAACAACCTAACTTAAACAACCTGTCTGTTATAGAACAACCTCACTTAGACAACCTGTGTAGTCTACGACACTTGTCCGTTATAGAACAACCTTACTTAGACAACCTGTCTGTTATAGAACAAGCTCACTTATACAACCTGTCTTTTATTGAACAAACTCATTTAGACAATCTGTCTAGTCTACGAAAACCGTTCTGTAATAGAACAACCTTACTTAGACAACCTGTCTGTTATAGAACTACCTCACTTAGACAATCTGTGTAGTCTACGACACCTGTCTTTTATAGATCAACCTTACTTAGACAACCTGTCTTTTATAGATCAACCTTACTTAAACAATCTGTCTGTTATAGAACAATCTTACTTAGACAACCTGTCTAGTCTACAAAAACCTGTCACCTAATACAAACTGAATATTTTTATTCCTTACAACCAAACTTTCATCCCTGTATTAAAAACTGATTTTCTGTTCTTCGTAAGTTTGTTTCCTCCCTCATTCATCTTGTCTCGATATTTTTCATTATTAGATAAAACACAATGTGACAGATGTCACCAGCCAAGAGACAACTACTATATTAATGTGCCATGCCGTCACGTGACCCACTGTTATGAATGCAGTCAACATACCAACATATGTAGTCAATGTCGACTACATATTACAACTACAATAACATGGTGGGACGGACGTCTTTCATCAGGAGACTTTGATTTAACATTTTGTTGATTCAATAATATTTTTCTATAAACTTTAAACAATTTTCCCGCCTTAACTTTACCAGCTGTAGATCAAAATAAAGAATATTGTTTCCTGTTTAAATATTAATGGCTGTACACATGTCACGATATATATAGTATTAAGTTATCATATAATTTGATATTTAAATTCTTCTTTAATTATCCTTTTTTTAAAGTTTAATTTACCAAAGTAGACTATGTTACAAAGACATACAATTAATTTAATTGTAATCTCAGATAGTCTAGCAACTTTTAAAAGAACTGTTAAAACATCATATATTTTTTTGTTTACATTTTCTTTAATTGCTGTAATGTTATGAATCTGTTTCAGTTTGGAATCAGGAATTAAAAATTTGCTGCTTATCATTGATCTGTTTCTTTTTTTTTTCTTTAAACTTTTTCATTTTAATAATTTATTCTTCAGATTGTGATAAGAAAACAAATAAAAATGAATACATTTCTCAATTTCATTCATGATATCAAATAAATAGTCGCACAGTGCCGAACCTAGGAATTTGGGGGACCAATGAGGGGCGCTTGGCCTCATTCTGGGGCCCATGCATTTTGACAATCGAAACCACCACATAAGATAATGTACTTAATAGTTAATGTAAACACAATTCTTTTGCCCCCCCCCCCAAGCTTGGACCCGGGGAGGACTTTTGAATCAGGGCCTCCCAATCCCCCACCCTAGGTACGCCTCTGTGTGTCGCATATACTTGACATAGTAGTGAGAGAGTGGAGGAAGAAAACCACGGATCTGGAAAAGGGGAGAGGAGTAGTATGGCAGGCCAGGGCCCTAAATGTGTTGTAGAGGCCAGGGCCCTAAATGGGCTGTAGAGCCAAAGGAAGAAGAAGAAGATATCCTGATGAGAGATATCTCACTATGTCAGAGGTCATTTTGTCTGTTACATTGGATACTCATACGTATAGTTGTAACAACTTTAAAAAAGTTGTAACATGTCCACATGTTAGATTTACACAGAAAATGACAACACTCTGTATACATGGTGGACACAATGTTCAATCAGATTAAAGGAAAATTAAATTACAAAATAATAAAAATTAAAGAATAATTGTTGATATTGCATAATTATAATCACTTAGCTGATTGCCCTCTTTGCAGTAACAAAATGTGAAAGTAAATTCAATAAAAAAAATTCGTATATATTAATACACCGCTTCAAGTAGATAAAAAATTAAAAACAAATTTCTATCTTCCCTATACAATCTTTTTTTATATTAATATACTATACTATACTGACCACTTCGTATTCTATGTGATGAAAATCTTGCATAACTTATATTCCTAAGTGACTATATTCTAAGTTATACCTATAAAAAATAGAAAATTACAGCAAGAGAGGAATTGTTTATTTCTCCGCGAAAAAAAAATAATGTTTAGAGAATTTAGGTAGCATAAATCCATGATGTCTAACTGAATGAATATTAATTAAGAGTGTCTTACTTAGATTGAATATAAAGATGTGATGTACTGTGGGACAGAACTACACTGGATTTTTCAGTTTACCTCAGCTATCTCCCTTAGCTCAGTCTTACTTTACAGAAACCTCCCACTCCTTACACCATTATGTAAACAGTTCTGTTTCTGAACATCAAATTTTAGCCAATTATATTGTCCACGTAACGCCAGCAACTCGTCAAACAGCTGCAGAAAGAAGAAAAAATTGTCCCATGTTTTGAAAAGAAAAAAAAAAGAAAATGTACAAGCAATGAAATAGAGACTACCTAAGGTGGGGGAGGGGGTTCTAATTCGAAAGTCCCCCCCCCCACCCACTCACGAGCCCAAAAAGTATTTTTTTACATTCACTAATGAAAACATTGTTATCTCATCTTATGATGTCGAATAAAAAAATGCAGGGGCCCCAAAAGAGGCCAAGTTCCCCCGGGCCCCAAAATACCTAGCACCGTTCAGCTCTGTAATGAAACCTCATAAGAATGCATGAATGACATAATTGATTGTAGCGTATTTTTCTCTGTTCACATACTAAACAAGGCGAATACTTGCGGATGCAAAATAATCTATTTATAGGAATCGGAAAAAATGTTAAATGAGTTTTTGTGTCATCGAGAAATTATCAAAAGGAATATTTACATTGACTATTGAACCCCTACATAAACTACATTAGTTTCTCCAAGAAGATAGCATCGTTTTGATTAGTGTTGCCAGAAAGTATTGAACCAAAGTAGCGTAAATAATTTTGGGCCTATTAAACTTTATAAAAAAATACATTTTCGCGCTACTCTAGAATATTTTTTCAGTCTAAAGGAGTGACGAATTCACGAAAAGTAGCGCAAATTGGCAACACTGGTTTAGAAAAGATTCATAGCCCACTATTGCTTTTACTTTTCTGCCCCGCTTTTGACAATGGCGCCTCGGGTTTAATGGTTAGCCATATACCCGCCCCCTGCTCATAAAGATGACCACAGTACAAGCGTCTTTGACAGGATATTTAGCCACATACACAAGATACACAGATCCCAAATTAGGTGCTCTCCCTTGCCCTCCCCCCTCCCCCAGGTTGAGCTTTAATGTTATAGCTACAACTGATCTAAGACAAGCCATTATCACAGACCCATGCAGCACTTTGACTATGTAGCAACCCGGGGCAAACTACAGCACGCGTGACTTGTTTAATCCACTTGTTTAATCCACATGTTTAACCCACTTGTTTAATCCACATGTTTAACCCACTTGTTTAATCTAATTGTTTAACCCACTTATTTAATCCACTTGTTTAATCCACTAGTTTAATCCACATGTTAAATCCACTTGTGTAATCCACTTGTATAATACACTTGTGTAATTTACTTGTTTACTCCACTTCTGTAATCCATTTGTGTAATCCACTTGTTTACTCCACTTGTGTAATCCACTTGTTAAATCCACTTGTTTAATCCACTTGTGTAATCCACTTGTGTAATCCACTTGTTTAATCCACTTGTGTAATCTACTTGTTTAATCCAATTGTTTAATCAAATTGTTTAATCCACTTGTTTAATCCACTTGCGTTATCCACTTGTTTAATCCACTTGTGTAATCCACTTGTGTAATCCACTTGTTAATCCACATGTGTAATCCACTTGTTTAATCCACTTGTGTAATCCACTTGTGTAATCCACTTGTTAATCCACATGTGTAATCCACTTGTTTAATCCACTTGTGTAATCCACTTGTTAATCCACATGTGTAATCCACTTGTTTAATCCACTTATGTAATCCACTTGTTTAATCCACTTATGTAATCCACTTGTGTAATCCACTTGTTTAATCCACTTGTTTCACAGGATGTCATGACGTTTACATTATATTTATGTTAGTTCATGTCAACATTACATCCATCTTCATTAGGCCCAACCCTCTTGTCAAATTTACAAACCTAATGTGGCCCGAGACTGAGAAAAGGCTTGCCCACCCTTGGTCTAAAACATACACGTATTGCTATTCAATGTTCACTATTATAATTTTATTTTTTTAGCTGGTTGGACCTAAAACGAATTCTTGTCTGTAAGCAAGATTCAAACCCGGGACGTTCATGCCGATAGGGTTGCGCTATTCACCGCATGACAACCCAGCTCCCATTAACGTCATTAGCTGCTCTTCGATAAGCTTTTAGCGCCTCACCCTGACAACGACACTGGTGATTCTATTTATATGACACGTGTGTTTACAATTGACGTGGGAAAAGAAATATGGTGTGATAATTAATGATATAATACAGGATAAGTTCATTGGTGACTTGCTAGTAATTTCTTTTAAATACACTATTCAACTTTCATAATTATTTTTACATCTACAAATCCCCAAAGAAATACGGATACATTTGATATGTAAACAAATATAAAATAACAATGAGTTTCTCAGCACAGTATGGCGGTCGCGTGACTTGCCACGTAGCAGACGTCTGTCCTACTTTCTGCACGACAGACGTAACCGCAAGAGATAATAGCGGGGGGGGGGGGGATGGGGTGGCTTGAATTTAACCTTGGCATGAAAATCTACACCCATACCTCGCTTTACGGCCTAGATACGTTCCACGAAATTTGGCCGCTAAGTGAAAAGCCGTATAGGGAATCAATTGTTCTAGTACAAATCCATACAAATTCAATGAGATCGGTTCCAAGTTGTTTAAATATTTAACATGGTTTATCATTCAAAATGTATTTTCTCTTTTTATTTCATTTAAATTAAAGCTACATACATTTGTACATAAAATAATAACAAACACCAACAATCTACAATAGTCTATAAACAAAAATGAAACAATTTCATGTTACATAAAATATGAATATGTATAATTTTTTTTTTAAATGAAGACAATGAAGAAATGGTAACCTGCAGATCAATGACGTCATCATTATCCGCTGGTAAGGATGGGCCTGGCTTACAGCAATTGTCCAACGTTGTTTGTCTTGCCTTCTTGTCTAGTTCATTCTTCAATGAGTTATAACTGCTAATGGCTGAGTTAATTCTTTGAGAAATTGAGCGCTACGTCTGACGTCAGGATCGTTTTCAAGGAGGAGGTTCCCTATCAGCTTCAAGTAGAGCAAGCACATCACGTTCATTCAAACATTCCAAGCCGAAATCTTCTACTAGATCCAAAATATTTTGCCTAATTTCAGGAAGAAAATTAACTTCTGTATTCAGTGCCGACCCTAGGGATTATAGGGCCCCTCATTGGAGGTCCCTGCATTTTGACATTCGACAACATGACATGAGATAATGTACTTTATATTTAATTTAAAAAAATATTTGGGGGCCCCTCAAGCTAAGGCCGAGGGGACTTTTGAATTTGGACCCCCTTCCTAGGCACGCTTCTGTCTGCATCAGTATTTTTTTACACATTCTGGCCATATTTTTTTCCATATATGGTTCATTGTTGTCAATTTTAATTCCTTCCATCATTCACTGATGCTGTCAACAGTATCCTTAATGTTATAGTTTTTCCAAAATGTTTTAATTGAAGATTCACCATTGGTTTCCCTTATGCTGAGTTGTCGGAAAGTTCGGTGTAGGTAATGTGCCTTAAAAGTGCCTATCGCACCCTTATCCATTTTTTGGATTAGTGCTGTTGTATTTTTCGGAAGGTACTCAATCGTGACATCTTCAGATAGTTCAGATAAATAAGTTAGGATGCCCTGGTGCATTATACAAGATTATCAAAAATTTTTTCACTTTTGTACAAAAGTGTTTTTTTTTTGGCCGTTATAGCGAAACATTTTAGGCCGTAAATCGAATACGTGCCATAAATGATGAAGTCCGTTATAGCGAAATGCCGTATAAAGAGCGGCCGTATAGCGAGGTATGAGTGTATTTGTCATCACCGGAGATCGAACCAGTGACGTTCAAATTCAACAGTCGAGCACCTTACCACACGACCATTCGTCCTACACGAGTTGAAATGTAGTCTTACTTTATCGCAAATCCAAGACTAAGGGTTTCTCTTCTAGTCGCCTGATGAAATAAATCGGTCTTACGATGAACGTATATATATATGTCTGTGTCAGATGAATGACATTTGATGATGGAGTCAGTCACCGAAACAAGCAAGTGCACCACACAAGAGCGCACCGCTTTAGCTAAATATCTCGATCAAAAATAAATGACAGTTGTCGTCATTTTGTAATGTAAAACTTGCTTTCTCTTTTTCTTATCTGACATTTCATTTGATATTTTAAAAAAGAAACGTAAAAGATATGCCAGTGACATAATGCCTATCAATGGATAACAACAACACTACAAGTTGTACAATATCGGTACGTGTGAACTATTCTATGGCCTACAAAACTAGCGCCTATATTTATGACGTAGCAACATCAGAATTTGATGACGAAATAGTCCATTACAATCCACTATGTAGTGAAGACAAACATAACCTTGAACACTTATCTTGATTTAGGTAACGCTCATTAATAAATGCATGCGAAAAAACATCCAGTTAATGGGCAGATAATTCAGATAATACAAATAAGAACTGAATTGAAAAAAAAAGACGAAATTTTTACCTGGAAATTTTATTTCTCATATGTCAATAAATGCATCGTTACATCGCCGTATTATAAATAACTGAACATTTATACGTCTCCACACTTTATTACAAATAACTGAACATTTCACATGTCTCCAGACATTATTACAAATAACGGATCATTTTACATGACTCCAAAAAGTATTACTAATAACTGAAGATTTTACATGTCTCCACACTTTATTACAAATGACTGAACATTTCACATGTCTCAACACTTTATTACAATTGACTGAACTTCCCCCCCCCCAGGTAAGTCTCCGATCACATTAAGAAATTTAATAAAAATCGTTGAACATTTTTTATCATCACAAAGTTACTGGCTAAAATGTTATTGGTCATGGACCACCAGGCTTGATTTGTCCATTCCATTCTATTTATATCATATACGTCTGCCTGAGACTGGAGTCGAACCAGTGAAACCAATAACATATTAGCAGGAATATATAAATACACGTATATATATATATATATATATATATA
This sequence comes from Bulinus truncatus, assembly GCA_021962125.1. Taxonomy (NCBI): domain Eukaryota; kingdom Metazoa; phylum Mollusca; class Gastropoda; family Planorbidae; genus Bulinus; species Bulinus truncatus. The sequence continues at coordinate 541,345 of JAGDYQ010000286.1, read as the reverse complement.
TATATATATATATATAAAAGTAGAATATTTAGAATTTAAATGAATGTTAATTAAATATTATAATTAGAACTGTCAATTGTTTGGTTCTTTCATATATTTACACAACAGTTCTCAAAGTGTGGAGTCATGGTCAAATTTTATATAGGTTACAACGGAATTTAACAATATTTTATTGTCGATCACTGTGACTCATGCGGCCCTCGGAAATACACAAAATGACATTTACTGCCCTTAGAACTACACAAAGTTGACGTAGGCCTATACTGAAAGGAATAGATTCATTCTAACAGGTAATAAAATGATTTAGTTCAATAAGTTTTTTTTAAATGGTGAAGTATTTCCCCCACATATAAACTTTGTTATTTCTCAATATTTTCATAATCTTTTATCACTTAAGTCTTCTTGTTTATTCTAAGAAACAGTTGTCTGTCTTCTTTTGGTAGTATATGATATTTATTTGATTAATTTTGTTTCTTTAGTTCAAAACTCAACCCTTGGTTTATAATTAACACGTTTGTCGAAAAGTTACATTAATTCAGGCGTTTCTGAGGCCCAATTTTATACCATTTTTATGTCTGTGGTAAAATTAAGATTAAACCGATGAAGTAATACGGAGATTGCCTTATTAGGAAACAAAAAGAAGCATCGATGTGAAATGTTGTTTGTCACCAATGGTATTTGAGTTGTCCTGGGTCACTACTGATTTAACATAAATTATTATGGTAAAATATAACGCGGGATGTAAAAACTATTTCCACATGATTGTCTCATTGCTTATCAAATTCTATTTTTTTAATGTCCTGTATTTTTAACAGTTGAAGTCAACGATGGGAAGTAAATGTCTTTTTATTTGGTAAAATAGTTGGATTAGATACTTGTTGCATCCCTTGGATTTTTCAATGCTATATTTTTTTCCATAACAGTTTCCCGCCTATTCCCTAAAGTCATCTCAAAACTACAAAATAAGACTTGTATCTTTCTGTTCAGTGTCTATGTATTTAATATAAATGGGTCCATATTTTATAACAGCCAGTCAGGTTCATTGTGACCTTATTCGTTTCTGAGGAAATATTGAGTTTTATTATTAGAATTATTGTACCATTGAGTGTTTGTGTTATGGAGAATAACAAACAAGTTCACCTTATTTAAATTATTATTATTAATATCTATGAAAACATTTAAATTGTATTGATGGAAAGTATTTTCACAAATAAAAATTAATTATTTATTCGCGCTGGAATGGTAGACTAATACAATTAATATTTTTTTTAAAGGCAAAGGTAGCTATGTACCTTGAAAAATTAAATATTACGATTGTATTTATTTATAAATAAATTTTCAGTAAATATACTTTGTTAGAAATAGAAAGGTTATTTAATAATAAGCAATTTAATAAAAAAGAAATAAAATATTATGTATGATTACAAATATAGAAACATTAAAAATATAGAAACATTAAAGTATAGAAACATTACAAATATAGAAACATTACAAATATAGAAAAATTAAATATAAAAACATTACAAATATAGAAAAATTACAAATATAGAAATATTAAAATATAGAAATATTACAAATATAGAAATATTACAAATATAGAAATATTACAAATATAGAAATATTACAAATATAGAAATATTACATATCACAAAAAAAAAACTTCCAAAAAAAGCGTATATTATACAACAATATTTTGAATGACTGTTACAATGATTAAACTTAGAGAACATTCTCTTGATGAAACAAATCTAACCAGGTGAGTGTTCTGTCTATGTGTCTGTTACATTGAACGCACACACGCACAGTTTAACGACAGTTGTAACAAGTCGTAACATGACCGACATACTGCTGTGTCTGATAATTGAAAGAGTAAGATTTAGGAATTTAAATTTCAAAGATTTATTTTTGAAAAAAAAAATTAATAGGTCATATTTTAAGGATTAAAATAACCTGTCTGGAGGTTCGAACCAGAAACATGCATCGCACCCATCCAAATTACTACCAACATGCCTCCGAGCCACATAAATATGAAGCAGACCAAAAAGATAAAGATGTTTACCTATCATAGAAAGTTGTTTTTAATATTAATATAGCACTCATGTTTTCTACGACATTAAAGAATATTTTCAAAGAAACTTAAGATGAAAATATTTTGATAAATTACACCATTATTATATTTTTAGGTCACTTGGATAAAATATAAAGCCTGGGGTGTTTCAGTAAAACATTTGAACAGTTAATAATTCTAAATATTTGAACTCTGCTGCACTGCATTTTTTTCATTTAATGTGTTACCCAATCACCAACGAAATTTTAGAAAGTAGTAAGAACGAGCAGACACCAAGTGGGTAATTTATTCTTCCAGAACTAACTTCTTGTTATCTTTACAAAGATGTACTCCTCAAAGTTAGCATTGTTTATAAACATTATGTATGACATTTTAATTATTTCCAAACTTGTAACGTTATTTAACAAATTAGAAGATGTGAAGTTTATAACGAACTCAGGGAAGTCGCAGTTAGTAAATTGCAACTAAACCAATGAACTGGTCGTCTGTACAGCTAGTTCATTTTGAGATATATTTTTAACTATGCCAATGTTTGTTGAGAGATATAAGCAACATTGTACCTATTTTTTCTTTAACTCGAATCGTTGTCACGGGTTGTGACTAATCTGTCGAAACCATCCCCTTACTCCAATCCTTAACTTAATAGTATTACTAACGTTAAGATGTATATTATACCATGTAGAATAATATACGTTCCCGCTCTCAAGTTCCCCACCTTTTTTTACCCCACCTCCGTAATTGCGTCATCGGCCAGGTGGACAGCGAACGGCGAAGGAGGCAGTGGTTAACAGAAACACGTTACATTCCTCGCGGGATTCTCCCTGGTCACTCGGCCCTGGTCAATTGCCGACAAAGGGGATGGATGTCCAGTTACTACTGTCTATGTCGGTATGACGTACTTCTCCCCCCCCCCTCATCTAGGCTCCACCCCCTAATTTGAAAGTTTGAAATAAACAGATATTGTATTTGATTGGCTGGGGGTCACGTGGGAAAAGTGATGTGAGGAATGAAAGATAGATTCGTAGACATTCGACCGGTGAGCGGGGTCTCGTCGAGTCGCGATTCGACTGAGTGATAGCTAGTCGATCGATGTGTCTCTGAGTGAGATAGAAAGAGAGAGAGAAGGGTGATCTATCGAGAGAACGTCCCTTTAATTCTGATCATTGATACTGGACTAATTTTTGACATTTTTGGATTACTTTTGCATATGGTTTTAAAAACCACCAGATCTCTGTTACGGACTGGAGTTTCTGTAAATAAATATATTTTGTCGCTGTACACACTTGTTGAATTGATCATCGTCACTTGTTGTACGTTTAATTGTTGGTGAGACTGTGTGTGGTAGAAACACAAATACAAATACGAGTCATCATTGAGTCAGCCCTCATACTCTTAGCAACATGCCAAGGGCACCCTCAAAGGGGTCCTCAACATCTGAGAGGCTCGTCCGGGATCGAACCTTCACCTGAAGTAGGATTCTACAATAAACAGGCGGGGCCGAAAGCTGATTCAACCATAGACTCGGGGGGCTCAATATCGGCCACAAGTCTTCAATGGGCCAGTTCTTCATCAGACTCGGCCGGTTTAAAACGTGAGTAATAAACGCTACGTTTACTCACGTACATCGTCGGACTGAAAACCAGAAGTCCACAATTCTTCGGTAGGCCAGTCATTCAGTGGACTCGGCCGTTTTGAAACAGGAGCAGTAAGTGCCACGCTTATTCACATCGTCCGAGGGAAAGTACAGACGAAGTCAACAAGACAGTTAAAGGAAAAGCCGCACTGTTATCGGCGAATAAATAACATTTAGACTTTAGACTTTATGCATGTGTGTAAGATTTTGTACGGTGGAAGATATTTCGTATTCTGTTGAAAGGAGGGAGGAAGCGTCAAGGTAAGCCATTTTAATACACTTCTTTGATTGTGATCATTTGTGAGTGCTCTGACTGCGTGTTAAGCTGCACGGTGAGCTTTAACTGGGTTAACCGTTACTCATCTTAGGCTCGTATTAACGTCATCAACCATGAAGTCTATGGAGGAGTACGTACAGTACTTCATAGGCCTGGGGTGCGACGTTAACACTGCCATTAAGCACGCTAAATGCGAAAGGGATAGAGAGGTGGAAAAGGCTAAGCATGAAGCAGAAGCTGAACGCGCTAAGAATGGAAGAGATAGAGAGGTCGGGGGCCTAAGTTGTTGTCAGTGGGTCACGTTAGTACCATTCGTAGATAATGGGAGGGCCCATGGCATTTTAATGTTGTAGGGGTGCAGTAAGGTACCGGCCATGCTGTCTTAATGGTGCAAGGCATCTCGCTACCATGTACATGCGGCAGGAGATGGGCCTTTAAGGCGCTATTGTTGGTCCATGTCTGGTTCATTGTAACCGATGGACGTATATGTATTTGGATTGTGTAAGGCACAATTGTGTTGTTTGTTCATGCTAGGTTGCAGAGAACCGGTGAACATAAATATATTTGGATTTTGTGTTAAGGTATTTTGAAACTGTAGTCATTTTAAATTTGGTTGAGTATTTTCATTTTAACTTTGCGTGTATAGTCAGTCTAATTTTGTATACCTTCTTTTTTTTTTTGGTGAATACTTTAATTTTGACTTTGTGTAGTCATTTTATTTAGGGTACACTCATTCTGATTTTGTGTGCATTCTCTTTGATTCTATGCACATCCATGTGTTTATTATTGTGTGTGAGGACCGAGTCATTGTCGCCTATTAGCAGGCGGGACTTCGGGTGCCTCATGTGTTATTAGTGGGCTACGTTAGAACCATTCGCAGATAATGGGAGGGCCCAGGGAAATCTAAAAAGAATTAAAGGATGCGGTAAGGTACCGGTGAAGTCGTTTGGGGCACAGGGTATCTCGCTGCCATGTGCATGCGGCAGGAGATGGGCCCTTGGGGCGCCAATTAGCTGTTTATGCTAGATTCCAGAGAATCGGTGAAAGCTAATGTATTTTAGATTGTAATTAGAGGTTCATGCTAGATTCCAGAGAATCGGTGAACACTAATATACTTTAGATTTGATTGGATGTTTATGCTTTTCATTCATTAGATATTTTTTTTTCTCTTTTACTTTGGTTGGTGTAATCATTTTGAATTGATGTTGTGTATTTTCATTTGGTGTTCTGTACTTTCATTTGATTTTGTGTACTTTCATTGGATTTTGGGTAGATTTCTTCTGATTTTGTGTACCTCCGCTTTTTCGTTTGTTGTCAGGGCGCCTCATAAGAACCATTCATAGATTGGGTGGGCCCATGACTATATGTTGTTGATGCCATGCCACCTACCTCATGGTACATGTCCCTTAGATAGTTAAGGTCCAGCTGCTCTTTGGCAACACGAGGGTTGGGCTTGGGACTAGAGGAGCCCAGGGGGCCCTCGAAACCGCGCAGTAGAACGCCTCGTCTGGTGCGGCCGGCGTAGAGTTATTCAAATGATTGAGTGGACCAGGTTTGATGTGTAGGGAAGTAAGGTTGTACGGAGCCGCGGCATACTCATTCCTTGTGAACGCTAAGAGGTTTGCGCTACGGGCAGGCGGGCCTCATATTGATTAGGCGGACACCGGGCTAGTTGCTTGTAGTCTTCTTGACGGGTCCCTTCAGTGAATGACTGGCTGGCTCAACTATTCCATCAAACTGGAGGGTCTTTATATAGGTGAGACCCAAGGGGGGTCTGTTATACAACAAAGGAAGAAATGTCTGTGCATGCTGTTGTCATGAGTGATTGTTTGTTTAGGCGGCCCTGTAGGGGCGCGCCCTTTTAATTTTCGTTGCAAAGCCGAGAGTGTAAACATGACATTTCTAAAGTAACATGACATTTCTAAAGTAACATGACATTTCTAAAGTAACATGACATTTCTAAAGTAACATGACATTTCTAAAGTAACATGACATTTCTAAAGTAACATGACATTTCTAATGTAACATGACTTTTCTAAAGTAACATGACATTTCTAAAGTAAAATGCCATTTAAAAAGTAACATGACATTTCTAAAGTATAATGACATGTCAAAAGTAACATGACATTTCTAAAGTAGTATGACATTTCTAAAATATCCGGGGCAAAATACTTGTTAAATGATCCACTTAAAACTTCCCCTTCTAAGTGGGGGGGGGGGGCTATATACATGGGTTCCACTTAGACTGACTGGAACATTCGTTTAGACGGATCAAATAAATATACATATATATATGAATAAAGATCTTTTTTTGAACAGGTAAACTTGGGCACCCCCATGCACAAAGGGGCCCCCCTCAAGTGTTAACTATTACTATATCGAATGGTAGGATGGCCCTAACAAGTACATATCCCTAACGCACCGACAACAAAATATCTCTAAGTCCCTCTGCGAGGGGCCACAAATTACATAAGAACGGCCCTGTGTGTATGTATTTTATTTTGTTTTTAAATACCTCAGGCGGACACAAGATGATTTGAATATTTTAAATTACACATCCAGACCATCTGTTATGAATGGAGAAAAAAACCATCTTAGACATTTTTAGTTGAAATAATATCCACTTGCCACAGTTTTTGTATTAAAAGATACGGAACAAAATGTTAGAATAATTATATTTAATTATTTAAATTAACATGATATGCATACATTTTAAAACAAGAAACATTAAAAAAAAATAATTTATTTGCCTTTATACCGTACTGTATAGCTATACACGCTATTACATAAGTCATGTTTTTTCTTTATGATGAAAATAATTCCTGACGTATATTCATTTCTTTGTGAACATATTCTCAGATAATTAAAGTTTTTAATTTAACTAAGTGCGAAAAGAAAATATGCATACACAGAAAACATTACAAAAATATACATGAATGGAACAGTTTATTTCAAATTTTAATTACGTCTCAAGCTAAAAGCGAAGACACGCGGAAGTAATCTATATATATGTATCGGGAAAATTCGAAATGACGTTTTTCGTCGTTGAGAACTATTGGTGAAATTAAAATATCAAATATAATTCATTATTTATCTAAGGATTAGGGCCGTAGAGGTGATGACAAAGACAACCTCTACTAAAGGGTTAATTCTCCATAGAGGCGTGTAGATACGATATATAGCCAACAGATATATTTCAAGAGCGCATCAGTTGCTACTCGACCTAGACTCCACGAATTTAATCATATTACTCATACACTGCCATCATATTTTTTTAGAAAGCATAGGCTCATGCCTATGTGGTGGAGGGGGCGCGAAAGGGTCATTCTGATATGATATATAACGTATATTAACATGTCTAGGCCCAACATTTTACACTAACTCTAAAATCCTTGTATTTTTACATCAACTGGTGAAAGACAAGTTGTTATTTTATAGATTGCAGCCCAACATCTAAATGTCAAAATATTTATTTCATATCGTAAACGGCAAATAATGAAGTAAAATCAACATTTCTAAGTGAGTAGATAGTACGGGGGATCTATGAGAGTAAAAAACCAAAACCAAATATCTTTGACTAAACTTCAAAGATCAATTATAATTAATCAAATAATTAATTCAAATTAATTAATTCTCCTGAGTTAATTTTAAAAAACCCAAAAGAAAAACAGTTCGATATGAACAATTTGGAAAGAAAATAGAGCGAACCTGTTTGTTTCCCTAGGCCAACCCTTGTTACAACCAACAATGTCAGTTACATATTTTAAGATACCCAGATTTAAAAAAAGAAAAAAAAAATACCCCGCGTCTCTCTGCGGGGATCAAACCCAGGGCTTACAGGTAGACAGGCGCGCGCGCTGAACGTTACACCAACACAATTCCTTCCTTTAAATAGTTATTCTATCTTTTAACTGCAAGCTGAGACTTTGTTCGGTATAGTCCTGAAATTAAACACACGGTATGCATCAGCCTATAGAACACTGCCTAACGTCGTTGTGTGGACTAGTAACCAGAGTGGCCCATCCAATGGTATGCAAGCTGTGGGCCCACAGGATATCACAAGATTCATGATTCCCTCAGCCTCCACACAATGAAGGCAATGATAGTCAACAAAGGGGTCTCAACCTACTAAAAAACGCATCGATCGGACAATAGGCCTTCATATAAGATACACGTCATAAAAAACATTTTGATTTTAAAATGTATCAAGAATGTGGTTAACATGAATTAATGATGTCGAATATAAATTTCGGAAGTGAAAATATTTTTGAATTACAATAAATGTACTGACAAAAAACAAAAAAAAATTAATTCACATTACTTGTCACGGGTTGCGTGTATTTATATAATAAGTACCTCAGCCTAGATTTTTTTTTATTATTATCAATAGAAATAACGAAGGGCAAGGTTAACCGGGCTGTTTGAATAGTTCGCTAAGCCAACCCACGACTACTGTGACGTCGACATGTCGTGAACTATATAAGAGAAATGTGAGAGCTCGCAGAACATTAGCGTTATTAACATTTTTTTTTAAATTTTGTTTAAATTTAATTGCAAATATTTTTTATTCAGTGTTTTAAACTGTTACAATCTCAATTATTTTAAGTTTCAGATCGATATGTCCAGTGGGTAGTTAAATTTGATTGAAGAACGGACCAATAAATATTTAAACATTATTTAAACATTATTTTCGGTAAGTTTGTGCACGATTTTTTAATGCTGTAATGATAGACCATTCTGTTCTTCTTTCTTCTATTATTTCGCTCTAGTCAATCTTTATGGTATAGACAAACCACTATAGACAACCTGTATGGTATAGAGTATAGACCAACCTCTCTTAGACAACCTGTATGGTATAGACAAACCTCTCTTAAACAACCTGTATGGTAAAGACAAACCTCTCTTAGATAACCTGCATGGTATAGACCACCCTCTCTCAGTCCAACTGTCCATCATACGACAAACCATTTCAGTCCAACTGTCCATCCTACGACAAACTCTCTCAGTTCAACTGTCCATCATACGACAAACTGTCTCAGTCCAACTGTCCATCATACGACAAACTCTCTCAGTCCAACTGTCCATCATATGTCAAACTCTCTCAGTCAAACTGTCCATCAATCGACAAACTGTCTATGAAAACCTATTTTTTTTCTTTTATTTCGCTTAAACAATATGTTTAGCATAGGACAACGTCTATTTGACAACCTGTCTAGCCTAAGACAACCTGTCTTAGACAACATACCTAGCCTAGGAAAACCTCTTTTAGACAACATGTCTGGTCTTGGACAACCTCTCTTAGACAACCTGTCACCTAATACAAAACTTAATACCTTCATACCTAACAACCAAACTATCATCCATGTTTAAAGAACTGCTATGCTGTTCTCCGTTAGTTTATTATCCACACCCATTCATCTTGTCTCGATATTTTTCATTATTAGATAAAACCCAATGTGACAGATGTCACCAGCCAAGAGACAACTATCATATAAATGTGCCATGCCGTCACGTGACGCGCTGTTATGAATGCAGTCAACAAACCAACATATGTAGTCAATTTCAACAATGTATTACAACTACAATGACATGGTGGGACGTCTTTCACTAGGAGACTGTGACTTAAATTGTGTTGATACGATTTTTTTTCCTAGCATTTTTAAACAATATTCCCGCCTTACCTCCGTCTGCTGTAGATCAAAAGTAGGAATACTGTTTCCTGCTTAAATAATAATCTCTACTAAAATGTCAGATATATAGAGTACTAAGTTATCATATTATTTGTTATTTAAATACTTCTTTATTTATATTTTTTTTTTAAAGTTTGATGTACCCAAGATGATAAAGGTACAAAGACATACACTAAATCTAATTGAAATCTCAGATAGTCTAGCAACTTTTAGTTTGACTGTTAAAACATCATTTTTTACATATATTTTACATGCTGCAATGTTAGGGACAGGTTTCAGTTTGGAATCAGGAATTTAAAATTATGTTGCTGCTGTTTAATTTGTCTCTTTTTTCTTTAAAGTTTTTTCATTTTAATAATTTATTCTTTAGATTGTGATAAGAAAACAAATATCAACGAATACCTTTCTCAATTTCATTCATGACATCAAATAAATAGTCGCACAGTTTCGAAACTAGGTATTTGAAGGCCCTTGAGGGGCGCTTTGCCTCTTTGGGGGCCCCTGCATCTTGACAATCCACACCAACACATGAGATAATGTACTTAATATTTAATTAATTAATTTTTTTTGCCCACTTAGTTTGGGCCCGGGAGGACTTTTGAATTAGGGCCTCCCAATTCTCAACCCTAGGTACGTCTTTGTGTGTCGCATATACTTACAATGCAAGTGTTTCCAAGGTAGAGATAGTATGTAATATTTAATCGGTCAATACATAATAATGCCTGATATGCCCATTGAGTGAATCTCTATACCGTCTATGTCCACATTGAGTAAATCCCCATACTGTCTATGTCTTCTGTTTATGTTATCGCCTACAAGTCTACCTTAAGTCAGTATTAATGAAATGTAGACAAAATTGTAAAATTTAATAAGTTCATTTAAGCTTCTAAAAAAATATCATACTTAATGGGACAAAAAAATCGAGTGTTTACTTTGGAAGTATTTTATGTACGTAATTAATGTGTACAGGGGAACATTGTATTTTGGGTATTTTCTGTACGTTGTTTATGTGTACAGGGGTACATTATATTTAGTGTATTTTATGTATGTTGTTTAATGTGTACAGGGGTACATTGCATTTTGTGTATTTTCTTAACCGTTAGGGTTAAGGGAACTTTATTTTTACAAAAGAAAGGGAAATTCTTTTAGCCATATAAAGTATAATAAAATATAAAACTACTGAATTTTAGAGTTTTGTTATTCCACTATGTACACCACTTATTTATGTATACTCTGCCGAAAAATGAAATATTTCCTGGTTTTGGGTGTTGAAGATAGATGCCTCACTTTTAGTGTTTGCTTCATACAGATCCACACAAAAAAGTCTTACTTCTGCTATTGCCTAAAGTAACGAAAACTTATATTCATTCTTTAGGATTATGGGCGGCTGTAAAGGTGCATTGTATTCGAAACTACTGTAATCGAAATCACCGTGATCGAAACATTTTTTTTTCAATAGTTACAGAAAAATATCAAATTTGATAGCATTTTGTTTATATCATGACACACTATAAAACTTTCAAATACTATTTTAAATTTCTGCTAAACTTAAAAGCTTAATGTTAAGAGCATTGAAATGATAAGAGAATGTGATCAATGAAACAAAAGAGATTGAAGGTGAAAGTCTTCCAATTATTCATTCGTTCCTTTCATGAGTATGACATATATGAAGCAGATGTTGGTCTGTTTACATTTATCATAATATAAACGCAAATGTCCGCATGACACTTTCAGACACTATTCACTTGTCATGGGGCATCTATCACATTGTGCTGGGTCTGAGGATGAACACAATATTGAAAAAATATTAGTTTACTAAAATCTATTGTACTAATTCTATGGTTTGCACGTAAGAAAATTTAACCAAAAATAGTTACCAGTTTTTCAATGTAATTCTGACTGGTGATAGCCAGTAGTACAGACACACGTAACATATTTATACATCTCTTTATCTATTGCAAAATATAAATTTAAAAAAAGCATGTCAGTAACGTTTATTTATCGATTGAAGTGTTAGTGAATGGGGATAAACTAACTAATTTATCAGTGATATACAAAGATGGTAAGACAACTGTGCAATTTTTTAAAATTATTATTTATAACAGCTTTTTAAAAAAATCATTTTTTTACTACTTACATGTTTTTACGCGTATTAAAATAATTATATCACATATCAGTTTTCTAGTTTTTAAATCGTACATTGTCTGACATTTAGAACGATAATCAGTTGTAAATGTTTATATCTGTGCCTAATTTTTTTTAGAAATACATTTTAATTAATGATCTGCCATAGAATGACAGCGATGTTCACAAAGGGAGTTAACTTTATTTAATCAAACATTTCAAAATTATGTACCTTTGATATTACGTTTTTATTTATTTATAAATACAAGTGACAATAAACGTACAAGCTTAAAAAATAGACAGGTGAAGTAATCATAAATAGCCAGTTTAAGAAAAATAATGATACCTTCTTAAATATTATAATATTATTAGAAAATAAAGAAATATTACATTGCCCAGAAAAAGACAACAACAAAAAAATACAAAGGCTGTAAAACAATATTTGGAATGACTGTTACAATAAGTAAACTTAGAATACATTCTCTTGATGAAACAAATCAAACCAGGTGAGTGTTCTGTCTATGTGTCCGTTACATTAGACGCACACACGCATAGTTTCACGACAGTTGTAACAAGTCGTAACATGTCCTCATGGTAGACTCACGCAGGTAATGACGTCATCTTGTAGACATGACGGACAATCTGTTGTATCTGATAAAAATAAAAAAATAAAATGTATGTAGGTTCGAACAGAAAACATGTATCGCACCCATCCGAATTACTACCAACATGCCTCCGAGTCACATAAATATGAAGCACACCAAAAAGATAAAGACACTCATGTTTTCTAAGATATTAAGGAATCTTTTCAAAGAAATTTAAGATGGGAATCTTTTGATGCATTAGACTATTATTACAATTTTAGGTCACTTAGATAAATTATAAAGCCTGGAGTGTTTCAGTGAAACATTTGAACAGTAAATGTTTTTATTTGTATATATAAATAATGTCTAATGTATGACGAGTGTTTGCACGATGAAGTAAATATCTAAATACTGAATTTTTATTTTAATCAACAACGAAATGTTAGAAAGTAGTATGGACAGGCAAACACCATCACGGTCAGTCTTGTTCCAGAACTAACTTTAATATTACCATTGGTTGCCTTGGATGAGTTTAAAGGCTGGGGAGCGGGGAGGTACTATCATTACATGAATATATTTGACAAAATAATATTCCTTATACATCTACTTCAATTTTTAGTATTCATGCAAGTTACCTTTATAACTTAGGAAAATTTGGGAATATTAACTATTTACTCAGAAATGTAAAAATAACATATACAGACTTAAAAGAAAAAAAATATTATTAAGAATAAAAATGTATATGTTTACTATTATTGCGTATGAAATACGTTCAAAATTACATACTCTTGCATATTGAAATCTCATCAGGAAATGTATAGTTTTTATATAGCTATAATTGATAGTACTACACTATAATATAGTATTTTACAAACATTAATTAATGTAATCACTTACCTAAGATAGTTTTTAACATTCTTTTTAACTTTCTATAAATGTCCTCTAAATCACCATTGGTTATGTATGCCATTTTAATTTTTTTGGATTTGCTCAATTGTAAGTGACTTAACCAGTGAGAAGATATATATATTTTCAGTATACGAGTGGCCATTTCACGGATTATACGCTAGTCAAACTTTTTTATAAGTAGGGCATAGTTTTTATACATTCCATCAAGCTTCATCAAATGGGTTTGTGATAACATTATTCCCATTCAAAATACTAATAAAAATAAATATATTTATTTTATGAAAATAACATATAACAAAATATTCTTTTATTTTTTATTAATTAGATAATAATAAGTATTATACTTTTTTTTAAATAATTAAGAATGAAAACAAATAGATTTATTTAAAAATAAAAAAAAATAGAATTAGTTATGTCCCTTTCTGTTGCTAACCAGTAACTATAGAACATTTCAAGTAAAAGTAAATAAGAAATATATATTGGGCTCTTTAAAGTTTTTTATTTTATTTTACACATTATATTTGTAATTGTATTTTAGTGACCCACAGAATAAAATTAGTATAATGTCTATAACCGTGTACTAATAAAGACAATTAGGCATTTTGTTATCTAACATAAGAATTAATTCTTTAGCTGTTACATGCATTTTTTAACAGACTTGATGTGTGTGTGGTGTGTTGTGTGATATAGTAACTGGTTCGAGATCCGATAACTTTTGTCAAATTAATTTCTCCATTGTGTCGGTTGTCTGTCATATCATAGTGGACTTGACTTGATCTTTTTGATATCGGATGACAAAAATTATCTGAGTTGATGGCAGTGGCGGATGGTCGTGTGGTAAAGCACTCGTCTGTTGACTAGAGGGTGACTGGTTCGAACTACCGTGACACATTTATTGAATTTAGCAAGGGCATTTTAATTCGATTCTTTAGGACATTTTAGATTAGTAAATCCATGATTTCCCGATTTTTATAAATAGTTTTAGCTGAATGAACTGCTAAGACTACTAAACTTTAATTAGTTTTGATAGATTATGCAAATGTTTTCCAAACTTTTCACATCCAAGTACCCCCTATTCATATGAGTAATAATTACTCCCTATTTATATGAGTTGTACAAAGTACTCCCTATTTATATGACTAATACAAAGTACTCCCTATTTACATGAGTAATACAAAGTACCCCCTATTTATATGAGTAATACAAAGTACTCACTATTATTATTTGTAATACAAAATACACCTGTTGACAAAATGATGGCCACTTTAAAAAAAATCATAATATTATTTTTTTTAATAATTCAACATATCTTTGATAATTATATTAATAAAAGTTTTTTTCAAACATTTGATTAATTATAATTAATAAAAAGTAAACATTTGTTTATGTTCAGACGACATGCCATCATCTTGCTTTTGTATTTCTTTTTCAAACTTTTTGTGTTTAAATTCAAATGAAAACTTATAATTTACCATATGGCCATACACATCTGTTATATGAGTTACGATTGGTCACCACTGGTAGATGAATAGCTTCTTATGGCAACACGTGGGACATGATGTTTCCATTGGCTATTATGAGTTGTCATGGCAATCTGTTGTATATGAATAGCCCCTGGGTACCTCTAAATTATGGTCTATGTTTACGGGTCTCGGCCGGGAAAAAACATTTGTATAATGTCTCTCTTATTGTCACATTTGTATGCTGTGTAAAGGAAGTAAAGTTTCATTAACCCTAGCAACTCATGCAACACACTATTACATTCCTTTAAACAGCATTGTTTTAACGAATTTATGCTACTCTTTAAAGTCATAAATTTTTTCCAATCATCTGCTTCAGTGAAAGTATTTAAATAAATCTTGCAGAATTTACAGCTTCAGTTTATTGAATGTAGACAAATTTGGTTTTATATATATTAATTAAATTAACATGAAAAAAAAACATCTCGATAACATTATTTTCTATTTTATTTTAGGTAGCTCAAACTGCGTCAAGTGTTTACTGGATTCTACTAACGTCTTTTGATATGTGGGCGGGCAATGAATGTACATACTCTGTTATGTGAACATCGTCCAATGTATGTAATGTCCTCTCTAAGGATGAAATAAAATCTCTTAGATCTTATAAACCACTAAAAGACGGTTTTTATGGTGCCCTTCTTTAATCCTCACAATAGCTAATAGTGCAATGGCCATTTAGGCACCACGGGAGATATATCGGGAACTTAAGCCAAGACCCGAAAAATGTACTTGGTCCTCACCGGAAATCGAACCCGGTACTTTCAGGTCCAAATTCGAGCGCTTTACCGCACGACCATTTTACTTTGTTCCTCATATATTTGAGACCTATAAGATCATGCACAGAGCATGATAACGTTTTCCACATACGAGTGACTCGTTGAATATTAAAGTCTATAATTATTTTTTTTTAAAAGTAGATATTTATATCAAAAGTAAATTGCGGAGGGAAATAACTATGAAGTACTCCCCCTTCCCCCTTGCAAATTAAATTATGAAGAATTTTTTTTTTTACTTAGTCTGTCACTACTGGAATGTTCAACAGAATTCCATTACACTGTGCTTCTCCACCATCATTCAATGTGCTTCACGAACATTCGATAAAATGTAGTGGCTATAAGTATGGAATGTGTAAGTGAAAAGGTTTGTACAACTACTGGCAATAGAATAAAGTATTTGTTGTTTAGTGCTTCATTCGGTTGAACTGTATCTTTTTTTTTAAATAATGTAGAAAAGAGATTCCCCCCACCCTTTTTAAAAACAATATAGTTGCCGACTTTTCCATTGAAATGCTCACATAAATTCTTCTTGGATGTGCATCTTCAATATTTGATACATACATATATATATATATATATATATATATATATATATATATATATATATATATACGGCCCACATATTATATGATATTATTTTCCAGGTGAAATTTGGTGCAAAATCGTCCCACAAGTCTATCCAGCTTTAAATGAGTACATGGCTTAAGTTGAGAAAGGAAAGGCGGCTGGGCGTTGTGCTAACCACACAATCCTTTCATATGCCGAGGTTATTGAAACAGATGAATTCTACACTTTGTCTGCCTGATTGCCCGTTAGAGCTAAGAAGGTAACTTACTTTTTTTCATCCTCTTCATTGAAAGTACTTATGTTAATCTTTTATTGTTTACAGCCTCTGTTTATGGAATGTAACACATTTTGTTTAACATTTTTTAAAAATTAAATTAATATGATAAAAGATCTGACTCAAATTATTTTTTTTTAATTTTATTTTCAGGTTACGAAGATTGTGTCCGTTTTTTAAATGTCGTGGAATATGTTCTCGCACGATAAATGCACAGTCTGTTTTATGTGAAAATCGTCCAATGTATCACTTGTTATTTTGTGTTTATAAACTGCTGATATTTGGAACACCTATAAGATCCTGTACATAACATAATAAAGGTTTCCCCATACTCTGACTCATTGAATACAATTCTATCATTTTTTAGTCTGACATTTATAAAGCAAACAGCGGAGGGAAATAACTGCTTTTTGTGGGATGGAAAAGTAGGATAAGTTATTAGTTGTATCCCTTGAATATAAAAGTTGGTCTAGTTTGATAATGAATCAAATCCAAAATACAAAAAAATGGTTTATTTTAATGTTTTTATAGGGGCCATGTTTTATTTCAACATCCGGGGCCGTTCGGATGAAACGTTGAATTTAATTATTACAGTAAATACAAACACTAATTATAAACAATGGGAGAAGTCAACATTTTTTAAGATTTTGTATTTTAAAGATTTTTTTTAGAAGTAAAAGTTTATTTTAAATGTAATACAATAAATCAAAAGAAATTATAAAATACCTAAAGTGACAAATTAGAAATCCGACCTGCAGAGTACGATTAGTAAAATGTCTATGAATTCGTTCTAGAAAATACAATTAGGTATTTTCATGATCTAAAATACCAATCAATTCTTTAGCTGTTTTATATCAGCCGGTCGGGACATTTGTGATCTAATTTATTTCTAATGAAATATTGAATTTTATTATTATAATTATTGCCCTCACAGAGACTTGTAATAAACAAAAATAAAATATTTTGTATTTTAATGAATTTTTTAAAATTTAAATTTCTTTTTTTAATCACATGCAATAAATTGATGAAAATTGAAATAAAAAATCAAATGAAAAATACTGTAAATAAAATCTTGATTACTATAATGGTGTGCTATAAAATCTAATACGATGTACTACATCGAGTGTTTGTGTTTTGGAGCATAACAAAAAAGTTAAACCTATTTAATTTTTTTCTTATTAATATCCATGAAAACATTTTAATTTTGTTGATAGAAAATGTTTTCACAAATAAAAATTAATTACTTATTCGCATTCGAATGTTAAATTAATACTATTGCTTTTTTTTTAAAAAAAGCCAATGACCGCTAAGGGAGTTAACTTTGTCAAATCAAGCCTGTGGTCAAAATTATGTACCTTTGAAAATTAAATATTACGATTCTATTTATTTACAAATTAATTTTTTTAATAAATGTACATATTTATAAATAGAAAGGTTAATTAATAATAAGCAATTTCTAAACAAATGGAAATAAAATATTATGTGTGGTTACAAATATACAAATATTACATTGCCCAGAAAAACAAAAAAAAAATAGTCTAAAAAAAAACGTCTATTGGACAACAATTTTTGGATTGGCACTTAGAAAAACAAAACTTAGAAAACATTCTCTTGGTGAAACAAATCAAACCAGGTGATGGTTCTTTCTATGTGTCTGTTACACTGAACGCACTCACGTACAGTTTCACGGCAGTTGAAACAAACTGTAACATGTCCACATGGTTGACTCACACAGGTAATGACGTCATCATTTAGACATGCTGGACATACTGTTGTATCTGATAATTCAAAAATTAAAATTAATGAATTTCAATTTCAAAGATTTCTATTTGATATAGTATAATTTAATAGGTCATAGTTAAGAATTTAAATCAAATGTCTGAATGTTCGAACCAGAAACATGCATCGCACCCATCCGATTTAATACCAATGTGTCACATAAATATGAAGGAAGTAAAAAAGAATAAGAAATATATCTATCATAGATAGACTATTTAACATTAAATAACACTCATGTTTTCTATGACATTAAGGAATATTTTTTTCAAATAAGCTTATAAAGGGAATCTTTTACACAATATAATTTTAGGTGACTTATATAAAATATAAATCCTGGGAAGTTTTAGTTAAACATTTGAACAGTACATGTTTTTATTTGTATATCTAAATAATGTTTAATGTATGCCGAGTAACTGCACGCTGAGGGAAACATCTTAAGTCTGTTGCACTGATTTTTTTTATTTAACGTGTTCCTCAATCACCAACGAAATATTAGAAAGTAAAAAGAGCACGCAGACACCAAGAGGGCATTAATTCTTCCATAACTAACTTTGACATTACCATCGGATGTGTGGTGCACTGGGTTAGTGTCAAAGTGAGGGAGGGGAGGTAACCATCACTAGATGTATATCTTTGACACAAGAATATTTTATATACATCTTTAGTTCTATAATATAACATAATAGTTTACAAACATTAATTAAAAAAAAAACACTTACCTAAGATAGTGTTCAATATTCTTGTTATCTTTACAAAGATGTCCTTCTCAAAATCACCATTGCTTATAACCGTTATGCAATCCATTTTAATTTTTTTTTAATTTGTAACGTTACTTAACCAGTCAGAAGATTTGATGATTATAGCGGACTGAGGGCTGTTCAGCGAACTCGTTTTGAGATTTATTTTGTAGTAGGCCAAAGAATGTTAAAAAAACAAAATTCATTCTTCGCTGGGGAACACCCGCCAATCCGATATTTAAAAGTAGGTCTTAGTTCCTAAACTCATCATTATGCTTCTTTAGATGGTTTTTGAGTTTGTTTGTTTTTTTTTCATTCTTAATATTTATAAATAAAAATACATTTAATTAATGAAAATAATAATACGGAAATATTCTTCTTTTTTTTTTAATTTACTAATAATAATTATTATAAGGTAAAAAAAAAAATTAGAATAAAAATATATAGATTTATTTAAAAATACACAATTTTAGTTATGCCCCCTTTTCTGGCTATCAAAACTTAAACATTTCAAGTAAAAGTAAATACGATATATATAATGGACTATTTAAAGTTTTTTGATTTTATTAGCAACGTTTGTATTATTATAGTATATTTAAGTCCTGCAGAGATCAATTTATGTCTATAAATGTTTATAAATGTCTATACATGTGTTTTAATAAATACAATTAGATATTTTCATATCTAACATAAAAATCCATGTTATTTTTTTAACAGACATATTATTCACACATGATGTGTTTGGTGTAGTAACTGGAGCGAGCCCCGATGACTTAAGTCAATTTAATATCTTCATTGTGTCGTCATGATGATAGAAGTCTGTTTAGTTGAAGTGGATAAATTAAATGTGTCTTTTTCCATTCGTCATTTTTAGGTTTAAGATATTTATATCTTAGATATACATAGACATTGCTATATATTAAATGAATATTTATTGTTTAATAAAATCTGTAATGAATAGTAATGTTAACAATAATATTTTAATTCAATTATTTAGTGGTTAAAATCGTAATTTGTAAAAGCCAAGTAAGTCTGTAATTTTCCGATTGGTATAAATAGTTTAGCATAAATGAATGACTCAAACTGAATTCCCGATATGATGTTTATTTTCATACAGATATTAAAATAATCATTTTATTTCTAGTTAGACGATTGACTTTGTGGTGGTTAGTCAATGATGTGAATATTTTTGCAGGTAAACTATGTAATCATTAATGAATTAGTGTATTGCGAGATTTGATAAGGCAAGCTACATAACTGAAACAATAATTTATGGAAGAGTTCAATCATGTGACTAGTTTAGTATTTCGCTTAACAATGTTTACATTTGTGAGATAATCTAAACTGATGTTCTGTATTGATTTGTCATAATATGGTCAGCTCAATGGTCAAAACCAGAACTTTATGGTCGTCGCCGGGATTCTAGAGGTCAATTCTCCGAGTAAATGTATACTCCAAGGTAATCCAATGTAACCTTTTATTTTTGAATGTCCAGCACTTTGTCCAGTGATCAACAATGTTTTTCAACGGCACTAAACGTATTATATATTACTGTTTGTTATATATAAGAGGAGGTAACTGTCTTAAGTGTAAGAAAAAATGTCAAATTCTAACTTAGAGTTGCATCCTTTATAAGAAAACTGATTCCCTCGAATTTTTTTGTTAAAAGACTAAATTGTGAAATGACCAAATTTTTTACAATGAAATAAAATTCCAAATATGCACATGGGATGGTGGTGATGGAGATGTAAGCGTGTTTCTGTGAGGGGGTCAGTGTGTGGACATTAAAAATTGAAACTGAGGGTCAGTGTGGTAAAAAAAAGTTTGCACACGTCTTCTATTGTTGGTGTCTGGTAACTAATAGAAATACCAACGCAAAGTTACAATTACATTTACATCACATTATATCTATCTATTACAGAGTTAATCTTCAAATATTGAAATGGAGGACAAAAATGTGGACACTCTTTCTTGGAGTACATAACATTAAAAAATGAGAAATTTGCTTTCTTAAGGAGGACAGATGGTCACTTTATAATGTGTGTGTATGTTAAATTAAAAGTGTTAGAATAACTTTGGTTTACTAGAAATGCGCTTCGAATTATATAAACATTAATTAAGAATACACTTTCAGAAGAAAAATTAATAATACTTACATGTAGTGCAATGTTATACTGATCTACCAACTATCAGGCGGCGCGTGGCCCAATATGTTTATATTTTTGGCCACCACAATAAATACATAAGTTGATCTTAATACCTTTTTGTATATTAACCTGTGGATATTAATAATTTCTTTTTTCAAAGATGTGAATATTTCCTGTCATATTTACATGTCCATATTTCCATGTATATTTAGCTATTCGTATTTCAACTCATATTTACCTGGCAGAGCAAAAGTGTCAACCATATATACATAACCTATCTATTCATGGTGTTACAAATTCATTCTTATCTTAAAATTATTAGCAATTAGAAAGACAAAATGTTCTTTTTCGTCATTTCCAGGGCACGATGACGTATACTGAAAGAAAAAGATTCATTTTAACAGGTGAGAAAATTATTTTTTTTCTCCAATAACTAAATTATTTAAAATGGCTAACTATATGCCATCCGTATTAAGTTACCTAACTTTCCTTCCGTAAGGGATTCAGTATAGTCACTTAAAAGCATGGTCCATCACCTAACGAACTGTCAGACCGTGCTTTGTTTACTATATTAAGTATTTACTCTTTTTGAAATACATGGACTGAAGTTTCCCCATGAAGAGTGTAGCTATTTATACAGTAGACGTCCATTTTTAAGTTCGTGCAGCTGATTTAATTACAAGAACACATATATTTTATGATGTTGTGACGTAACACTTTTGGACCACCTCTTTTTTTTTCTTTATAATTTTTTTCTAAGTCATCATTAAATAAGTTACATATTGTGTAAACGTGTAAAAAAATTAATTTCTCAAAGACTGCGTCTTTCATAAACTGCCAGTTTTGCTAAATGTTTTGTAACGAAATACATCTGCCAAAATATCTCCTTGTAAGTTAAACTTAAAAGAAAACTTTTTTTCACAATTAACTCAAAATTACACATAATAATTAAAAACTGATTGATTTCTTTCAATGTGTCATATAATTTGTCAACCACTCTAGAGTCCATGTTTCTATATTCAGAAACTGATGAAGTAATGCATTTTTGTAAAAGTTTGATATTTATATATTAAAAGTAAACAGCGGAGGTAAGTAACTGCCTTTTTGTTGGATGTAAAATTAGGATTAGTTACGAGTTGTATCCCTTGGATATCAAAGTTGGTTAAGTTTGTTTTTGAATCAAATCCAAAATACAAAAACATGTTTATTTTAATGTTTTTTTATAGGGACTCAGTTTTTTACTTCAGCATCCGGGTCCCTTCTGATAAAATTTTGAATTTTATTATTACAGTAAATACAGAGACTAATTATATACAAAGAAAGACGTTGACATTGTTTACGATTAGTATTTTAATATAATAAAATAAATCAGTAAATTTTTAAAATACACAAATTGAAAATTTAGAAATCAAGTTTGATATGCTAATGATATAATGAATATCAATCCGATACGATAGATCATGATGAGTGTTAGTGAATGGGGATAAACTAACTAATTTATCAGTGAAATACAAAGATGGTGAGACAACTAAGAATTTTTTTTTAAATTTTTATTTATTACAGTTTTAAAAAAAAAATCAATTTTTTTACTAAGTACATGTTTTTACGCGTATTTAAATAATTATATTACATATCATCAGTTTTTTTTAGTTTTTTAATCGTACATTGTCTGACATTTAGAACAAGAATCAGTTGTACTTTCCTGTAAATGTTTATATATGTGCCTGTTTTTTCTAAATACATTTTAATTATTGATCTGCCATGGAATAATAGCGATGGTCACAAAGGGAGTTAATTTTATTTAATCAAACATTTCAAAATTATGTACCTTTGATATTACGTTTTTATTTATTAATAAATACAAGTGACAATAAACGTACAGGCTTAACCCAGAAAAAAAGAACAACAAAAAATACAAAGGTTGTACAACAATATTTGGAATGACTGTTACAATAAGTAAATTTAGATGGCATTCTCTTGGTGAAACAGATCAAACCAGGTGAGTGTTCTGTCTATATGTCTGTTACAATAAGTACTTTTAGATGACATTCTCTTTGTGAAACAGATCAAACCAGGTGAGAGTTCTGTCTATATGTCTGTTACAATAAGTAAATTTAGATGGCATTCTCTTGGTGAAACAGATCAAACCAGGTGAGTGTTCTGTCTATGTGTCTATTACAATAGGTACATTTAGATGACATTCTCTTGGTGAAACTGATCAAACCAGGTGAATTTTCTGTCTATGTGTCTGTTACATTGAACGCAAACGCGCATAGTTTCACGACAGTAGTAACAAGTCGTAACATGTCCACATCGTAGACTCACGCAGGTAATGACGTCATCCTGTAGACATGGCAGACATACTGTTGTATCTGATAATTATGAAAGAGCAAAATTTAGAAATTTCAATGCTAAAGATTTTATTTGAGATAAAATAATTTAAAAGGTGATATTTTAAAAATTAATATAAAATTTCTGGAGCACTCTTGTTTTCTATGACATTATGGAATATTTTCGAGAGAAACTTAACATGGGCATCTTATGATACACACACCATTATTATAATTATAGGTCACTGAATTAAAATATCTAGTCTGGGGTGTTTCAGAGAAACATTTGAACAGTAATTGTTTTTATTTTTTTTATCTAAATAATGTTTAATGTAGGACGAGTATCTCCAGGCTTAAGGAAATATCTTAAGTATGTTGCACTGTATGAAATATTAGAAAGTAGAGATGACAGGCAGACACCAAGTGGGCATGTATTCTTCCAGAGCTAACTTTAACATTACCATCGGATGTGTGGTGCACTGGGTGAGTGTCAAGGTGAAAGAGGGGTAACCATCATTAGATGTATAACTTTGACAAAATAATATGCTATATACATTTATTGAACTTTAAAGTTACTTTTATAACTGTAAAATATTAGGAAATACTATTTATTTAGTCAGAAATGTAAAAAAAAAACATGAAAAGAGAATATTAAGAATAAGAATTTATTGATTTATTCTTATTACCCCTAAAAATCTTTCAAAATGACGTAATCTTGCAGTTTATACATGGCTATAATTGATAATAATATAATATAACATAATATTTTACAAACATTAAAAAAATATTAACACTTACCTAAGATAGTGTTCAATATTCTTGTTATCTTTCCATACATATCAACAAAATATCCATTGCTTACATTAGTAATGTAGGCCATTATAATTATTTTTATAATTTGATCTTTTCTACGTTACCTAGCAAGTGAATAGGATGGACTTTTGAAATGGACTGAAGTAACTGCAGTCATTTTTATACTGGAGCTATAGCCTATAACATTGACGATGATTGTCGCGTGTGCCAATATTTCTGACCTACGTAATGTGGTGACTGATGACTTTATAGCTCAAGTAAAAATCATTAAGTTTTCCAAATGGATTTAAGCTTATTTATTTACATTCTAAATATTTTTTAAAAATATATAATTTATGTAATGGAAATAATGATTACCAAAATACAGATGTATCTTCCTAATTAGCTAATTCTTTTAATTTTTTTTTTGAAATAAAATATAATAACAATGAATTTATTTAAGAATACAAAAGTTAAGTTATGTCCTTTTTTTATTGGCTAGCAACAAACATTTCAAAATAGTGTTAATAAGAAATATATATTTGGCTCTGAAAGTTTTTGATTTTATTTTCAACATATATATTTTAATTGTATTAATAAGACCCGCAGAGTACAATTATTATAATGTCTATAGATTTGTTCTTATAAATACAGTTAGACATGTTCATGATCTAAAATAATAATCAATTCTTTAGCTGTTATTTTTTTAACAGAAATATTGATCACACTTGATGGGTGTGGACTGAAAGAAAATCGCAGTCAATTTGTAACTGGTTTAAGCCCCGAGTCAACTTTGTTTCCGTGGTGTCTTTATTGCCATCTCTGACTGAGGCTCGGATAGTTGGAGGGGTAAAAAGGAACCCATTAGTCGTTGTTAGGTATTAATAGGTATAAAATATTTATGTCTCAGATATAAATATAAATTACATTGTATATAATAAATATTTTTTTATTTATAGATCTGTAATGAATAGTAATGTAAACAATGATATTTTAATTCAATTCATTGATAGTAACTCCCTTAACTTGTAAAAGAAAATTAATTACACAATTGAACTATATTTACTATCACCGTTTTTTTTTAAATCATTTATTCTGGATAAAAACAGTTACAAGGACAGCTAGCATGGTATTATATACATAGTAAAATGGGTAATTGTTTATAACTGTCCGCCCACGAGATAAATGGTTCTTTCCTACGTTCATGCAAAGGTAATGTGAATCGAACGAAATGGATCGAAATAATGGCCGCAAATAATCCTAAATTACTTTAAAAAAATAAAATCCATAATCCATATATGTACATTTATGTTATAGTACAGTACATAGATTGATACCACTTTATACATATTTCCATTACAGGAGCATTTTGTAACAACTTGAAATTGGAATGTTTTTAAAGTAATATTTAATTAATTACTATCACCGTACAAAAAAAAATCAACTGACCTTTCAACGAATTGCAAAAAATCCAAATAATATCAGCGTGAACTGTAAAGATGGCCGCTTCCCGCTTCTGTTAGAGCGCATGCGCCATCCAAAAGGGGTCACTCAGAGGCTTGCTTCTTCGATCCAGCCCAGGAGTCCTATAGGAAACTGCCTACCGATGTCCGATAGAAGCTTGACAACGGGAGTCCTCTCGGTGCATGTTTATTGGGTATGTTACGTAGTGAACCGTCACTTGTCACTTGCTTAGATACTTGCTCTTGAGCTGGGAAGATGTGCCTTGTTCAGTGATTATATTTTTTATGAAGTCTTGTGGATTGCATAGAGGTGCCTTTGTCTAAATTCCAATATATTGCTTTTAAGTCTTTGTCTATAAATTAAACATGGAATCAGCACTGCTTTGTTTATTTATTTGAGATGAGAGCAAGTTATGAAGTGTAAAGTCTCCCACACGATACTACAAGGACTCCACACAATAACCATCAATCACAGACCCCAAACCTACATCCTTCACAATGAAACCTGCATACTTCACAATGAAACCTACATCCTTCACAATGAAACCTACATCCTTCACAATGAAACCTACATCCTTCACAATGAAACCTACATACTTCACAATGAAACCTACATCCTTCACAATGAAACCTACATCCTTCACAATGAAACCTACATCCTTCACAATAATAAGGTATGTTCGAAAGAGATTGTCTTTTTCCGTCTATCCTACAAAAAATTTAGTCAACTAAATTAAAATGCATAGTCTGGCTTATGTACTTAACTTTATACGTATCACACAAGTTACCTTTGTAACGGTGAAATGTCAGGGAATTTTAGTTATTTAGTCAGAAATATAAAGTTTTATTTTCTTTTTAAATTAAAAATCTTAAAAATATTATTATGAAAAAAAAATTGATTGATTTACTCTTATATCTTCTTGCAGGTTAAATCTCTTTAGGGAAATTACAGTTTATATACATGGCTGTATCTGATATTACTGTAAATTATCATAATATTTTACAAACATTAATTAAACATAAACACTTACCTAAGATAGTGTTCAATATTCTTGTTATCTTTATAAAAATGTCCTCAAAAGAACCACTGTTTTTATGTTTAATGAATGTCATTTGTTTGTTTGTTTTTAAATTTGGACATATGTAAATTAGTTTATAAGTGAGGTGAACGGAACTATGAAGTAGGAGTTTATATTTACATTCTAGGACTTGGGAAGGTTTCATTTTATTCTTATCTTGTCACAGCGTATTCTAAATTTATGTCAAAGTTTATGTACTTGTCATTAATTTACTTTACAAGGTTTTCTGCGCTAATGTTCTTTTGTCCATTCTAGATATAAAAAAAAATACTTAAAAAATGGAAATAATACATTTTGAAATATTCTTCTCTACTTTTTTAAAAAGTTAGCTAACATTAATTATTATAAGTTTAGATTTTTTATGAAAAGACATTTTAGTTATGTCCCTTTCTGTGTTTAACAAGAAACTTTAAAAAAAAATGGACACATCTAATGCGTTCTTAAAATTTTCTTCATTTTAATTTATTTTCAATGTTTCTATCTTTTAAAATTTGTGTAAGTACTTTGCGATATTTATGTTTGTATTAGAAACATTTACATTGTAATCAGTGGCGCCGAGAGCCAACACGGACCCCTGGGCTGGACATCATTGCGGGCCCCTTAATAAACAATAAGTCGTGAAAAAATTGACATGGTCGGATGCGGGCCCCAGACAATGACCCCCCGCCCCCCTCTCGGCGTGCCTGATTGTAATTGTAATTATAAGACCCGCAGAGTTCAATTGGTATGATGTCTATAAATGTATTTTAAAATATATAATTAGACATTTTGGTGTCTTAAATGTGAATCTATTCTTTAGCTGTTGTTTTTTTAACAGACATATATGTCACACTTGATGGGTGTGTGGTGTAGCAACTTGTTCGAGGTTCGATGACATTAGTCAACTTCATGTCTCTATTATGTTGATCGCCTGTCCTATCATGGTGGACCCGTCTCGATCTGAATGATGATTATCGGATGACACGAATTATCAGATTTGGTGGCGTGGACGTATGGTCATGCGGTGAAGCGTTCAACTGTTGACTTATGGGTCACTGGTTCGATCTACTGTGAGAAATCCAATGGGTTCATCAAGAACTTTTTGTTCAATTCTTTAGAACATTTTAGCTTAGTAAATCCATGATGTCCCGATTTTATAAATAGTTTTAGGTGAAATGAACTTGTGTTTTGAATTATGATGTGATATTCTAATATAGAAAAATTCATAACACTTCCTTGTTGTAAGACCATTTGTTAAGTCATTTTAGACAATCAAACATGTTTCTCATTGCAGGTAAATATTATATTTGAATGATTTAATTATGTAAGATGATACTTGACTGTAAAAATATTTGTGAGCGACTATTATTTTTTTTCATTTTAGTAGACAATAATCCCTGTGTGTGCATTGGAATAAAAAGAAATTATGTTTTGTTTTTATTAAAGTTGTAAATGTTAAGTACCCATTTAAATATTTTCAATAACTAATATTAATCCCATTTGTAATTTGACTGTCTGCTAAGACTACTAACGTTTGCTTTTATTTTTTTCATAAATTACGTCAGTGTTTCCCAAACTCTCCACATTCAGGTACCCCCTATTATTATGTGTTATACTTTAAAAAAAAATCATCATAATATTAAAGTGCATACATTATAATGCAAAATATTTTTCATAATTATATTAGCAAAAGTTGTTTTTTTTCATAAATTTGATTCATTATAAGTAAACATTTGTTTATGTTGAGCTGACACATCATCATTTTGCTTTTGTCTTTCTTTTACAAACTTTTTTTGGGTTTAAATTCACGTAAGAAATTAAGGTATACCATACCGCGATACACATCTGTTACATGAGTTACGATTGGTCCCCACTGTTAGATGAATATCTGTTGACAACCACTGGAACATGATGTTTCCATTGGCTATCACTGGTATATATGTGTTTTCATGGCAATCAGTTGTATATAAATAGACCATTCAAATCTCTATATTATGGTCTAGGCCCCGGGCAAAAAACATGTGTATAATGTCCTTCTTATTGCCACGTTTGTATGCTGTGTAAAAGAAATAAATTTTCATTAACTCTATTACATTTCTTTAAACAGCATGGTTATAATACATTCATGCTAGACACTAAATTTGTGCTCAAATAATCCTCTTTAAATAAAAGAATTTATAAAAATCTTGTAGAATTTACAGCTTCAGTTTATTGAATGTCGAAATATTTTGTTTAATTTAAATTTGATATAACATCTGAGTCAAATTATCTTTCAATTTTATTTTAGGTAATTGAGACTGTGTCAGGTGTTTCCCTATGTGGGCGTCTAATGAATGTATAGTCTGTGTTCTGTTGACATAGTCCAATGTATCACATGTGTCTTTGTGTCTCTCCCTCTTTGAACTCACAACAGTGAATACCTGGGACTGAGACTTAGTCTATTAGCGCCCGTGAGATTAGACTTGTTGCGTCTCTCAGCATATGGAGAATGTCATAAAGCCCAATGGCCAGCAAGCTTTCGGACTCATCCACATTGTGGTCCGCCAGCCCGGGGCGCTCGAAAAACACATGATCCATTGTTTCCTCCATTTCTATGCACCGGCGGCAAAGGGAATCGACATTGGGCCTAAACCTCTCAAAACACGCGCCTATAGGACACTCCCCAGAGGGAAACTGGGCAATTAGCGCCTGCTCGAAACTTCTAAGCTTCCATCACGGGTCAGTTTTGGACGGCCACTCCATCTGACTTCGGACATTTCTGCCCGTCAACCCATTGTCTTAACCCGAGAACCACCGGGATTTTCCAAACAGCCGGATCCGTGCACACGCTGCTTCAAGTGAGGTCTTTCAAGCACTCACAGGCTACGCTTGGGGGTGATTCTATTTTGCAAGGAAGTCGGTCGTATCGTTACCAGGCACGTCCGCATGTCCGGGGACCCACTGATGGGTCACTTACACATTTTTTGGGACGCAAGACCCTGTATAGCCAACATCATGGCTTCCAGTAGCTCGGGCCATCCTCCAGTTACCTTTACTGCTTGTAGAACAGAAAGCGCATCGGTCAGGATAACAATGAATGTAACTTCCCAAAAACGCCCCCTAATGTGGTCCATTGTATAAATAGTTTAGCTGTCATGAAGGACTATAACTAATTCCCTTTGAAGATGTATTTTTCTAATATTAGAAAAGAAAATCAATATATTTCCTTGTAAGACCATTTGCTGTGTTGCAGTTAGACAATCCACATCTGAATGTTTTTTGCAGGTAATTAAATATTTGAGAATTAATGAATTATTTTTTTTATAATTATTTAATTGAGTAACAGATGATTCAAATTGTATCGTAAAAACACAACACAACAATATAAATATTTTTATCTGTGTTTTTTCCTTATTTTTTTTGTGTTAAAATGTGTGAACATTTCAAGTAATATTGACCTACATCTTTGTTTACATTACAGAACATGTTTTATCAATTACATTAATTATTATCTTGTATAGTCTCGACACAACACAGTTTGACTCGTAAAGCCCTCGTAACTTTACGATGGTACACGTGCAGCACTCGGAACTTAATGTGACCAGAGCAGCCCTCGTAACTTTGCAATGTGACCAGAGCAGCCCTCGTAACATTGCAATGTGACCCGTGCAGCACTGGGCATGACAAAAAGTGAGCCATGCGGCCTTCAGTGCTTAAGTGTAAACCATATAAATATAAGTCTTATACATCAACGGTGCCATTCATTCCACAATAATTAGACCGGGGAAAGACAAAATGTTCAACTTTTGCGTCATTTCCAGAGAAGAAATGCGATAACTGAAAGGAATAGATTCATTTAACAGGTTTTATGATTTATTTTATTCAATAAATTAGATATTTTATATGCAGAAGTATTTCTCTCACATAACAAAACGTTTTATTGCCGATTTTTTTTTATAATCTATAGACATTTATGTCTTCCAATATCTCCAGACAGCTGGCCTAGTTTTTCTTAAGCTCAAATCTCAAATTTTGCGTCACATATGGCGTAAGTCTAGTCTACTAATATCGAGGCGGATCTAACAACGAGTGGGTACCGCCCGATATAATCAAACTGTATACAATTTTTAATGTCTCTCTTTATTTTAGGGAGCCCAATATTTCTTCTACTCCAAGAGTCTCAACTGACCTGACTTAACTCCCTTAGCGAGGACGGGTTGTCAGCCATAAACAAGGTTAGTTCCCTAAAGGCATTGTTGGACCGTGCTTTGTTTACTAAGCTAGGTAAATCCCCTTTTTGAAACACCTGCACTGTGCTTTGTTTACTATACTAGGTGGTTTAATTTATTGAAACTGCTGGACTGGTTTGTTTACTATACTAGTGGTTCCCCTTATTGAAACTACAGGTCTTGACTTTGTTTACTATACTAGGTACTTCCCCTTATAGGAACTACTGGACTGGTTTGATTACCACATAGGTACTTCACTTTATTTTAACTACAGGTCTTGGCTTTGTTTACTATACTAGGTACTTTCCCTTATAGGAACTACTGGACTGGTTTGTTTACTTGGTCTATTATTGATGTCTGGCGTCTATCAACACAATTTTTGCATGATTAAATTTACTGTAATATCAAATACATTTATTACGTCACATCTATCTATCACGTCAATTTACGTCTATCTATTGCGTCACCTATATATTACGTCACATCACATCTATCTATTACGTCACACCTCATCTATCTATTACGTCATAACACATCTACCTATTACGTCATACCACATCTATTAAATACGTCAAACCACATCTATCCAATACGTAACACGACATCTATCTAATACGTTACACAACATTTAACTTATACGTCACACCATATCTATATAATACGTCAGACCACATCTATAACGTCACATCACATCTATCTAATACGTCACACACATCTATCTATTACGTCAAAACTTATATTTTTTTAGTCACAGCGAATTTATCTACTATCTCACTCCACATCTATATATTACGTCACATTACGTATATCTATTCAAATCAAACTGATTACCCTTATTTAATGTCAAAGGGCCTCAACTGAAGTGACTTTCCTCCCTTAGGGGTGACCAAAGGTCCATGACCACCCTAAAATGACACTGTCAGACAGTTTACTATTCTAGGTACTTCGTCTTTTTACTTTGAAACACCTGGACTAACGTTTGTCTGACAAGAGTTGTGTAATTTATTATAATACACAGTAATTAAATCTTTAATTATACATTTTAATTTCGTCGCTACTTCACTAAAAATATTTCCATAGTCAATGTTTACTTTAAACTGGCAACTACTGTTGTCAAGGTCATGTATATTTATTTACGACAAAATTAGTTGACTATTTGAAAAATAAATTAAATCAATATGTTAAATAAAATCTTAATTAACTAAATTATTTGATAATTTTAGTTCAGATGATTTAAAAACTTTTTTTTATATATACGACTGATTCGTTGTTTATTGTATTCTACTTTTTAAATGCTCGTATATATGTCACATTAAGCCTTTGAAGGGAAGTAACTGCCTTTTTGTTACAGGCATAGCTATATAAGACTAGATCGCTTATTGGCTATGCATAGACATATATTGTGCGGACCATAACTTTAAAAAGAGAAGAGTACAATTCTGTATAACCTGATGACGTAGTACGCATAGAAACCTTAAGTAACCAAAATAAATAGCAGAAGACATTTTGCATTGTTTTCCTTGACAAATTTTCAAAAGCTTTTTTTTTCAATTAACTTTGAATAAAATGCCATCGTGTTGTGTACCCGGTTGTTTGATTATATTATTACTAACTGTCAAATATAGTTTTGTCGGACACATCAGTAGATTTTAAAAGCGCCAACCTCTAGCATGAATGGGGATTTTTTTTTTAATTAAAAGGAAGGAAATCTTTTTCGGTAAAAAATAAAGAACTGTACAGAATTGTACTCTTCTCTTTTTAAAGTAGGGGTCTCGAATACAACACTTTTTCGGTCTCTATTAAATAAGCATAAACGATCTAGTCTTATATATCTATGGTTACAGACCTATAAATAGTAAAATTAGAATCGAGTAGCATCCCTTAGATATCGAGTTAGCTTTCTAATTCTTTAACAGTGTGCGCGATTTACCAATTTCCCAAAAGTCCTTCAAAATCTCAATATTTGTTTTCACTGTTTCTCTGCCTCTTTATAGGGACCCACGTTTTTTTAGCTACCGGGGCCCAAAGTGACCTCATTTACTTCTGACCAAATAATGAATTATTTTAATATAATGAGTATCAATACAGAAGCTAGCAATAAACATAGAGAAAAGTCAACATTGTTTAAAGATTGTGAATTTTAATGAATTTTTCAAAAGAAAAATTTCATTTTGAAATTGAATAGAAAACAATAAATCAGACGAAATGATGAATTAAATGAAACTGAATATTATAAATCATGCAAGGTCAATTTTATCACGAGGCATGACAAACTAAATCAACGGAAATAAACATTACCAAGACAGTGGTGCTTATTATTTAAATTACCACACTATTAATGTAAGGTAAATACTTATATATTATATAAACATGAATATTTGTGTGTTTATGTAGGGTAAATACTTATATAATGTATGAACATGAATATTTGTGTGTTTATATAGGGTAAATACTTATATAATGTATGAACATGAATATTTGTGTGTTTATGTAGGGTAAATACTTCTATAATGTATGAACATGAATATTCGTGTGTTTATTTAGGGTAAATAGGGCCTACTTATATAAATATAAACCGGATTATTTGTGTGTTTATGTAAGGTAAAGACTTATATAATACATAAACAGAGAAATGTGTGTGTTTTTTTTATTAATTTAGAGTGAAATCATTTGAAAATGTGTAAGTTTATCTATAATTTATTTTAGAAAATTTTAGAAAGAACAAATTATTATTAATTTCGTCAAAGCATAGTAGTTTAAAGGTATGGAGATAACTTTTTTATATCAGACCTTTTGCGAAATTATGTATCTCTGATTTCGGAGTATTATGTTTTTTATTTGTAATTACAAGTGACACTAAATGTACATGCTTAGAAATAGAAAAGAGAATAAAAATAGTAATATTTCATTGCTCAAAGAAAATAAATTAACGCAACAAAATTTTGAATTGCTGTTACAATGACACAACTTAGAAGACATTCTCTTGGTGAAACAAATCCAACCAGGTGAGTGTTCTGTCTATGTGTCTGTTACATTGGACGCACACACGCACAGTTTCACGACAGTTGTAACAAGTTGTAACATGTCCACATGGTAGACTCACGCAGGTAATGACGTCATTCTTTAGACATGATGGACATAATGTTGTATCGGACAATTGAAAGAGTAAAATTTCCGGATTTTAATTGAAGATTGATACATAAAATGTATTTGGTCATAAATTAGAATTGTTAAAGTAGAGAGTACATGCAGAGAGCAAGTGAGCTATGACACCCCTAGAGCTATTTTTATCACTACGAATGGTTGCAGAGGAGGAGGGGGGCTTATATTAGCGTCAAGGGAGGGGATGGGTTTGGAAAATCAATACATGTATATCTTCGACATATGAATAATCAATATACTGAACGTTATAACAATCGTTCAATTTAAGTTTATCACACAGAGGCAAGTCAAGTAAAAAAAAAATGTTCACTTGAGATTAAAAATATTACAGATTTAACTAAAAATAATATTAAGTATAACACAGAGGCGTACCTAGGGTGGGGGGAAGGGGTCCTAATTTAAAAGGCCCCCGGGCGCTGGCTTGAAGGTGGCCTATTTTTTTTCTTAATATCAACTGTATTATCTAATGGCTTGGTGTTGAATGTCAAAATGCAGGTGCCCCCAAAGAAGCCAAGCCCTCCGGGCCTCCGAAAACCTAGGTTTGGCACTGGTATAACAAGTGTATTGTAGTCTCATACTCGTATGGCTATTTACGATAAAACTAAAATATAAATATAGAAACATCAATTAATATAAACACTTACCTAAGATAGTGTTTAGCTTTCCTGTTAACTTTACATTCATGTACTCAAAATTAACGTTGTTTAGATTTTCCGACATTTGAATAGAACAAATCTTGTCAATTATGTCACAAGGGAAGAGAAATGTAAATAGTATTTTATACGGCTAAATGGATCTGTGATATGAGCGGGAAATTATTTTATGATTGGACCAATCAGAAGTATTTATAAAATTTCTGGCCCAAAGAATTTATAAATTTTCTGACCCAAATTATAATTATAACGTTTCATGTCCAAAGTAATAATAACATTTTTGGGCCAATGTATGATTATATTTATAAAATTTCTAATTTACGTTTTTTAAAAAATATAAAGTCATGGAAAAAAAAAATGAGTATAAGGCTCCCCCCCCTCAAGTATTAATGTAGTTATATCCCTTTTCATGGGTAAACAGAAACTATTAAAGCGATGTTTTAAGTACTGTAGTTTATATATATATATATATATATATATATATATATATATATATATATATATATATATATATATAGGGTTCTTTCAGTTTAATTTTTTTTATTTTAAATATATTTGTAAGTATTGCTTGATATGTATATTTTTATTAGCCACCAACTATATTGCAATTGTATTTATTAGACCCTCAGAGTTCAATTAGTTAAATGTCCTAAGATGTGTTTATCCTATGTTATTAAATACAATGAGGCATTTTCATGATCTAAATAAATATGTCTCCATTCCTCAGCTGTATTTTATATTACACATATTGGTTACACTTGATGCGTGTGTGGTGTAGTAAACTGGTTCGAGGCTCGATGACTTAAGTCAACTATGTGTCCGTTGATCTTCCTTGACCTTTGAAGTCTCAATAATTGGAGTGAATAATTTAAGTGTAACATTGGAGTGGATAAATAAAGTGGATCATTGGAGTGCATAATTAAAGTGGATAATTGGAGTGAATACTTAACGTGGATAATTAAAGGGTGCAGCAACAATGGCAACTGAGATACTAAACGATACTAGGATTAAGATTTACACATCTCAGATAGGATATACAAAAGATTGAGGGATATAGGATATATTATATTTTTTTATTAAACGTTTTTGAGAAAAAAATGTAAGTCTATGATTTCCCTATTTATATAAATAGCTTAACTGGAACCATTTTCGAATTCCCATTTTGATGTGTTATTCTAATGCAGAAGAAAAAAAAATAAACTTCCTTCTTCGAAAGTTTGTTGTGTGACAGATGGACAAACAACATCAGCTGTTCTTGCAGGTATATATGAAACTATATTTGAATTAGTTCGTTTTGAATGATTTATGTAAGCTACTTGACTGTAAAAATATTGGTTGATATACAATTATAGTTAAAGTTTTGAGTACAACGCTTATCATTAAAATAGATAATTAACTGATCGATAATCTATGTTTTTTTGTTGTTTTTTTTTAGTTTTTTGAAGAGCATTGCAAAACACAAAAGTTTGAGTACCACTGACTCTCAACATGTGAGTCAATATGTGTCCCATCACAACCTAGTGGTGAGGTAGGATGAGGTAGGGTGATGTAGTGTGAGGAAGAGTGAGGTAGGGTGAGATAGGGTGAGGTATGGTGAGGTAGGGTGAATACGAAACTGTATTAAATGTCAAAATGAAACAAGCATAGTTTTGATTTAGTTCGTGTGCACATTGAAACTGGTTGTCATTGACGTCAAAAGACCAGTGCTCGATTTAAGAAAAAAAATCAGCAGAGCCGGAGATAAATGTTTATGGTTTTAGCCCCGGCAGGGATATATTAGGTAAAGCAGAGCCGGGAATGGTAGGTTTCTGTGCCGGGGATATCCCCGGCATCCCCGGCGGTACATCGAGCACTACAAAAGACTGTAAACCTCGAGTCTTGAATATCAACATTTGAAATCGTTAAAGAAAATTATTTTAGAGGGCAGCATAAAATTTTGTAAGAAAATTGGGAAACAAAAATAATTATTCAAACTGTAATGTATTTTTCATTAAACATATTTTTTTCATTATTATTTTCTTACTGTGATACATTTTTGTATTATCCATATTAACTACAGACTTATAACATCTAAAGAAAAGTAGCTGACTTCTTCTATTGGCGGTGTCTGGTATTTATCAAAACTATCATCGTATTGCATCTCAAAGTTGGAGCTAGTGTTTATGTGTCACTGAAGGTGTTGTTGTGTTATTAGAAATAACCCTAGGTAGTGTGTTTGTGATACATACATTTTGATTTATTTGAAAAAAAAAATCTGGGATTAATTTAATACAAACGGTTTCAATTTGTTGTGATACATATTCCGTGTTTCAAGATAAATTCAAATAGGAAAAGTGTTAGGTCTTTTTGATGTGGCTGAAAAATCCAGAAAATCTGGTCGCATTATTCTATAAATAGACACAATGACCTGATTATCGCGGATCCATTTTTCTACGTAAACAGATAAAAATAGTTCAGCAAAACAAGGCCAGTAATTATTACATTCCTTTCCACCATTAACAAACTCTATGGATTAATTCCCTTTAACGGTATTTTGACATTTTTTAATCTGTCAGCTTAAAATAAAGAGACATTTAGTCTTGACGTTGTGTTGCAGTAATGGACGTTCTATGACTACGTCACTGGACGTCACTTACAGAAGAAAAATAAGAGTTCGTTAGTCTTATTATTTCTATAGTTATTAGCTGAAATGCTTTAATTATTTTCTTGTTTTACTTCTGTCAAGCTGTCTGCTTTGCAAACTGGACACTGGGATGAACTGAAATATAAATAACGACTTCCCAACAACAATAGTCTATAGATAGTCTGCTAGAATAGTCTGCTAAATAGTCTGCTAGAATAGGCTGCTAAAAATTGAGACGTGAAAACATTGACATGGTCGGGGCGGCCGGGCCCCCTTACAGATGCGGGCCCTCCTGCCCCCTCCCCCTCTTGGCGTGCCTGATCACGGTTAGCTTTTAAAAAGGTGACTTCATGAATGTAAAAATAGTTGCATATCAGTCGGCATAGACAGCTACTAGGTACTCAAGAGAAAAAAAAAATATAGTCTCCAGTTGATGGGGTATCTTTACATTAGTACGCACAAAAAAAAGTTACAAGATCAAACCTGTTCTAAATATGGATGCATGCATGCATAAATTAATGGATTAAAGCAAAATGAATTTCATAGGTACAACCACACAACATTCACTCACTCTAGTCTATGCAAGTACCGTCTCACCAACTCTCTCACTGTGACCCCCCCCCCCCCCACTGAGTAAGCTCCAGCCGGGAAGTATTCCCATCGTGTCCCAGTGACTAACATGACCCTGACACATGGGGGAACATAGAGTCTAGTCGTACTAGGGCCCGAATCTTCTACAATGTGGGGATTCCCCGTGGTACGCATTTAGTTCCTGATCTAAATTTTTAATTGTTTCGCGTATTACTAATCGTAATGCTAACGGTCTTTCGGGGGGGGGGGGGTGGCGGAAGGAATCGTCTCCAAAGTGTTTTTTACCCCTTGAGGTGACAACAAGTTGGTTGGCCGGTTGTTTGACCCTGAGCACCCGTCTAAAAATAGATTGATAACCCTGAGGAGTTATCGGTCCTGTCTTGTTATTTTCCCTACCGGGAGTATTCGCCCTGTTCCGACTAAACGTCCAGATAGTCTCTTGTCTACCTATCTCCCTACTCATCCCCCCAACTTCACCGTTGAACTTATAGAATCTTGTTCGTTTTGAATGATTTAATTATGTAAGCTACTTGACTGTAAAAATATTGGTTGATATACAATTATAGTTAGAGTTTTGAGTAGAACGCTTATCATTAAAATAGATAATTAACTGATCGATAATCTATTTGTAAAACGATACAGTTGTATTTCTCTGTTATAATAAATGAAAAAAAGTTTATCTACTGTTAAATTTGGACAAAAAAAATGTCTAAGTAAATAATGAGTTCCACTGACTCTCAACATGTCAGTGAATATGTGTCCCATCATCACCCAGTGGTATTTTAGGAATACAAGGTGTCTGAGATGTATAGGCTACATAAAAATATTTTTATTGTATTTTTGATGTTACACTCATGTATCAAAGCCGGTACGTGTGTGTTATCAGGAGATTGTTTTATTGAAAATGTATAGCCCTTGTGTTTTCCTCAGGTACTTTTTATATCGTGCGTTGTATGCGTTGTAACACTGTGTCTCCCTCGCAGGTAGTTTTCATATCGTGCGGTGTATGCGTTTTAACCGTGTTTCTCCCTCGCAGGTAGTTTTCATATCGTGCGGTGTATGCGTTTTAACCGTGTTTCTCCCTCGCGGGTAGTTTTCATATCGTATTCTGTTCATGACAATAAAAGGCAAATGTTTTATTCTATTACATTATTTCATATATTTCTTTGTTATTTATTTCATATCGCATTATGTTTAGGCAATAAAGGCCAGATGTTCTTTTCTATTTGCAGTATTTTGTATATTTCTTTGTTATCCCTTCTGTCGGTTTTCGTTCAGCCAGATTCAGCAGGCTTTTCCCACTAGTATTAACATTAAACTCTTGTTATATACGAAATACATGTAATACAGTCCTGCTAATGTTTTATTGGTTTCACTGGTTCGAATCCAGTCCCAGGCAGACGTATATGATATAAATAGAATGGAATGGACAAATCAAGCCTGGTGGTCCATGACCGATAATATTTGGCCAGTAATTTTGTGATGATAAATATTGTGTGACGATTTATATCAAACCTGTGGTAGACATGTAAAGTGTTTAAGTTGTTTGTAATAAACTGTTGTGACGATTTATATCAAACCTGTGGTAGACATGTAAAGTGTTTAAGTTATTTGTAATGAAGTGTTGTGGCGCTGATACAAATAAAAGATGCATTATGGTGCTTTTTTGTTTTATTTTAAGTAAAGACACCTCCATAAAGAGTAATTAACGAGGCTATTATAAAAATGCATTTCAGAGTTTCGTTGTAAATTAGGTAAAATATAACACAAAACGTTTAGATTTCTACATATTAATTTCAAAAGGCAATGATTTAATCGACTATCATTGTTTCAATCTAATGGAACTAGGGCATTACCTTATTTAGTAATTATTTTTTATTTTTTATTTTGTACCCTCCCTCCCCAACGTCAATGGTCCCTTACGACTAAAATATTTATTGTGAATATTAGTGTGACATAAATTACATTGTTGTTGCTTACATGTATTATTTAAAGAATGTTCCGTGTAGGACAGGGTCACACCAGGACAGGGGCACACAAAGACAGGGGCACACCAAGACAAGTACACTGTTTAAAATCAAATGTTTTATTTACTATGGAAATGACATGTCATTCCAAATGACATAGCTACGCTTCCGCTGCCATACGTGCAGCACAATTGGTTGTAGGTATAATTATAGATCGGAGTTTAGCCAGGGGAAATCTTGCATTAGCGCACATTTGAGCATTTTTTTAAAAAATATTTCTTTATTATTATACAATAGTTTCAAAAAACGATTATCCTATTTGATGTGTTAATATAATTAATAATTGTGAGTTATAAAAAAGAAATGCTGCACAATTGTATAACATTCACGGGAGTAGAGCTGGTGTTGTATAGTCTCGGGAAATTCTTTTAATTGTCCCGGATAAATGAAACCAATTTGTTGTTTTTGGTTGCCTTTGTAATTTTAAGTCACAGTCTCCTGGTGATAGACGTCCCACCATGTCATTGTAGTTGTAATATGTTGTTGACATTGGCTACATACGTTGACTGCATTCATAACAGTGGGCCACGTGACTGCACGGCACATTTATAAGGTAGTTATCTTTTCGTTGATGGCATTGGTCACATCGTGTTTTATCTGAAATTATAAACGTTTGATTAAAATTAATAACAAAAACTATGTACTGTTTACTTCTTCAAGGGGGGGGGGAATAGAGAAAGAGTAAGTATGTAAGAAAGTAATTATGTAAGAAAGTAATTATGTAAGAAAGTAATTATGTAAGAAAGAAAGTATGTAAGAAAGTATTTATGTAAGAAGGTAATTATAAAAGAAAATAAGTATGTAAGAAAGTAAGTATGTAAGAAAGTAATTATGTAATAAAGTAAGTATGTAGGGAAGTAAGTATGTAAGAAAGTAAGTATGTAACAAAGTAAGTATGTAAGAAAGAAAATAAATAAGAAAGTAAGTTTGCGATTGCGCCGACTGTTGAAGGCAATCTCTCTCTCTCTCTCTCTCTCTATATATATATATATATATATATATATATATATATATATATATATATATTCTCTGAACTCTCGCAGTGATAACTGCAGGTTAAACTTAGTCTCTTAGAGCTCATGAGATCAAACTTGCTGTGTGACATATATTTACATGTAAGACATTTTTGATAAAGCTTTTGTAAATAAATTCTTTTACAATTAAAAAAAAAATTATGAGTGCAGTAAATATGGTTAAGTAGAAGAAATAACATTGAAAAATGACGAATATTCAACCAAAAAAATAGAAATAAACTGATATTTTTTAGATATAAATATAAATGGAACTTAACGTAAATTTTAATATAACAAGATAAAAAAAAACCCAAGAATTGAAGTCAATTAATTTTATTTGGTAATATTTAACTTTTCCCTTCTTCTTTTTTCTGCTTTCCAAAAGTCATATACATGATCTGTGTAAATGACATGTTCAGCTAATAAATATCACTTAATTCTCATTAAATGTTCCAAATGGTCTACATCAAGCCTATTTCGCATTTTTGTTTTAATTGCATTCATTAAGCCGAATCCTCTCTGACCTGGTCGTCATTGTTAACCCTCCTAGCTTGTCCGACGTTGCCTCCCGGTCTTCACACCTTAGATATCTTCTTATCTTAAAACGTCGAAGGGGATTGTCTCTGTCTCTACATCTACTCTAGCTCGTCACAATATCACCAAATGAATTGACTCCTGACGTCACCCTTTCGCTTCGACTTTTTCTTTTTTTTCTCATTTATATAGCCGTAAGTCACGGCGGAATTTTATGACAAAATTTTATGAATTTTTTTTTCTCTAATCACAAATTTTGTGCGCCAAGCCAAAAAGTTGTGCGCTGAGGTCTGAAAAATCGTGCAGCTTAGAGGGAACGTTGGCTGTGTCCCTCAACTTCTGGAGACTGCCGTACAGGCCATTGGCCAGCAAGATACCCGACTGGTCCACCCTATGGTCCGCCAGCCCGGGGCACTCAAAAAACACATGATCCTCGGTTCACCCCACTTCTCCGCAAATGGCGGCAAAAGGGAGTCGACATGGGGCCTTAATGAAAGCAATAGCTCTGTGTGTATATAGGTCACCCAGCCAGCAAAATGACATTTCTAAAGTAACATGACATGTTTAAAGTAACTTGACATTTCTAAAACAACATGACGTTTCTATAGTAACATGACATTTCTAAAATAACATGACATTTCTAAAGCAACATGACATGTTTAAAGTAACTTGACGTTTCTAAAATAGCATGACATTTCTATAGTAACATGACATTTCTAAAGTAACATGACATTTCTATAGTAAAATGACATTTCTAAAATAACATGACATTTCTATAGTAGCAAGATATTTCTAAATTAACATGCCATTCTAAAATAACATGACATTTCTAAAGTAACATGGTATTTCTAAAGTAATATGACATTTCTAAAGTAACATGACATTTCTAAAGTAACATGACATTTCTAAAATAACAAAACATTTCTATAGTAACATGACATTTCTAAAGTAAAGTAGCATGACATGTTTAAAGTAACATGACATTTCTAAAAAAACATGACATTTCTATAGTAACATGACATTTCTAAAGTAACATGACATTTATTTATGGGGAATACAATTTGCAGACGTATATTGTTTTTTAAAATTTAGTTATCATTTCTCATTACTAAATTATCTCATCCTTAATTTGATGTTACTTTGGTATGTTTTTTTTTTAAATAAGCGTTATCAAAATCAAGATAAGATAAGAGTTTATGGTTATTTACGTCTACACCAGTGCTTCTCAAAGTGGAATTTCGGAAAATGTGACACTTAAAATATAATTAACCTAATGTATTGTATGTAAATAGTATTATTATATGTTTAAAATAAAATCTAGTTTATTTTATATGTTGCATCCTTTCACTCTTTCATTTTTAACATTAGAAAAAGCATGTATTGACTAGTAAATGTTTGAATATAGAAGTTTAAAACTATACATTTAAGCAATCTGAACCAAAAAAGGGGGGGGGGCGACATATTGATTGTCGTTCCAAGGAAGGCCGTGACTTCAAAAAAGTTTGAGAAGCACTGATCTACACCACATGACGGATTGTAGTCCGACTATTTCGTCATCAAATTCTGAATGGGTAAGGGAAATAACACATTCTTGTAGTAAATCTGAATGTTCACACGTTTTAAATATAGGCGCTAGTTTTGAAGGTCGTAGAACTCGTCACATGTCCCGACGTTGTTTGTACAAGGGCATAAAGTCCCTATAAAAATGAAATATCTTAAATTCTATAAACCACTAATGGGACGGTTTTTGCAGTGCCCTTCTTTCATATGTCGGGAATTTTAGCCAAGACCTGAAAAATTTTTCTAGGTCGTCACCGGAATCGAACTAGTTACGTTCAGGTCGATAGTCGAGCGCTTTGCCACACGACAAACCGTTCTTTGTACTTTTACCAAAAGCGAGCATTGCACAAAGCTACGCCTCTCGAAGGCAGGTTGGGACACCAAAAGAGAAAACATTGCTTAACTACTCTCAACTGCAAGATGAGTGGAACCTTTCCCACCACATTTTGAAATTATCTTTTTTGGATGTGTTCGCCGTCTGGGCTATCAAGAAAGATAACCAGACTAAGGGAGACAACCAGACCAGAACGGCGATGGAACTGATCAGCAGTACGCAACAGGAAAATGTCTTAGATTTAATCATTGTAACCAGGGTCCATTCTTCCTGGAGCAGTCACGTACAAAGAATTAATTCTTAAAAATGTAAATGCTAAGATGGACCCAGAAAAAACATTTTTTCACTTAAGTTCCCCAAATATGTATGTTAGTCTCTGTGCTTGAGGCCCCAAAACATCTACGTGAGTCTCTGCTTGGGGCCCCCAAAAATCTACATATTCTTTGCTTCTTGGGGCCCCCAAACATCTACGTGATTCTCTGCTTGGGGCCCCCGAACATCTACATGAGTCTTTGCTTGGGGCCCCCAAACATGTACGTGAGTCTCTGCTTGGGGCATCCAAACATTTTCCTGAGTCTTTGCTTGGGGCCCCCAAACATGTACCTGAGTCTTTGTTTGGGGCCCCAAAATATATACGTGATGCTTTGTTTTGGGCCCCCAAACATGTACGTGAGTTTCTGCTTGGGGCATCCTAACATCTACGTGAGTCTCTGCTTGGGGCCCCCAAACATCTACGTGAGTCTCTGCTTTGGACCCCCAATTATCTACGTGAATCTCTGATTGGGGCCCCACATATTTATGTGAGTCTCTGCTTTGGGCCACCAAAAATGTATGTGAGTCTCTACCTAGAGCCCTCAAACATCTATGTGAGTCTATTCCTAAGGCTCCCGAAGATTATGTTAGTCTATATCTAGGGCCCCATAACATCTATGTGAGTCTATGCCTAGGGTTCCTTAACATCTATTCCTGTAGTATAAAGTTGTTTTAACAAGGTATAATGGCTGTTATAAGTATGATCATTACAAGGTTTACATTAGTTGTGAGTTTGTCTAAGAGAAGTTGCTATACACTAGTCTAATTGTCTGAGACGTGTTGTTATATACAAGTCTATTTATCTGAGAGAATTTTATAT
Organism: Bulinus truncatus; assembly: GCA_021962125.1. Taxonomy (NCBI): domain Eukaryota; kingdom Metazoa; phylum Mollusca; class Gastropoda; family Planorbidae; genus Bulinus; species Bulinus truncatus. Next base: position 496,780 of record JAGDYQ010000286.1, on the reverse strand, counting down.
ACACTAGTCTAATTGTCTAAACAAGTTGTTATACACTAGTCTAAGTGTCTGAGAGAAGTTGTTTTACACTAGTCTAATTGTCTAACAGAAGTTGTTTTACACTAGTCTAATTGTCTGACAGAAGTTGTTTTACACTAGTCTAATTGTCTAACAGAAGTTGTTTTACACTAGTCTAATTGTCTAACAGAAGTTGTAATACACTAGTCTAATTGTCTGACAGAAGTTGTTTTACATTAGTCTAATTGTCTAACAGAAGTTGTTTCACACTAGTCTAATTGTGTAACAGAAGTTGTTTTACACTAGTCTAATTGTTCTAAGCAAGTTTCATTAATATTTTAATTTTTTAAATTTCAGTCTGTACAACAATTGTCTTATTACAATGTTTCTAGTCTGTGATGCTTTTAATGTCATTTGTGTAAGTTGGATTTAACTGTAATGTAAGAAAATAACAATTGATATAAGCCGTTTCATTGACATGTAAATGTTTCAAAAGTTTTATCAAAACTATAGCATGTATTATGTTTATTGCTCTAAACATTACTTAGAAAAAAATGAAATATATACCAGTATGCTGTATTATTAAGAAACCAAGAAAAAAAATCATGTACATACTTAACCAGAATATGATTTAAACATATTGTTTTCCGTTCGTGAATCAAATTTATGTCAAAACTTGACATTTTGAACTGAAATAGGGCATTTTAAAATGAATGTAACAATTAACATTTAAAGCGAATTGTGAGATGCACTTTTCTCTGAGTTAACAAAACTAAATATAAATTGTTACTATAACAAGAACATTTAATTGTACTTTGAATAAATTATTTAAAATTATACTAAATTAATCTGTAGTTAAATCTTACCAGATGTATTTCTCATACCAGTGGATACCTTCACATTGATCAATACAAAAAACGTTTAGCTATTTATAAACCCGCGGCTTATCAGTCAGTATTCGTCTAATTCAGTGGTTCCCAAACTTTTTTGACACATGGACCCCCTTTTTATAGTCAATACTTGCCCCCAAGTGAAAAGGCTGTATAAATTCAATGTATAAAAATTACAAATTATAAAAAAAAAACATTTTGTTTAAGTATTTATAAAAATTATAATTATGTTTAAAATTTAAAAAAAATGACTTGAGATGATATTATGGGAGTAATTATGTGCAGCTCAATGTTTGCGAGTAGTGACCGCAAATCCCCAAGAGCGCTATTTTCTGGTTGGTTTCTGTTTTTGTGTTTGTGTTTTATAATGCCATAATGCGGAATATAAAATTGGGATCGGTTTTTAGGGTCGTAATTTGTGGTATCCTTGTTTAAAAATAGGTTTAAGACCCTAATTTGTAGATATTTCAATAAGCTGCTCATCTGTGTTGAGGATCTGAGATTGTCGACGCGAGAAATGGCTCTACACCATGTCCGGAATATCCAAGTAAAGAATATCTTCAAATCTTTTAGTTCATGTCTGCATGAAGAACAGTTAAGTGTTGACAGTAATCATTCAACATTATTTTGCAATTTTGAAATATTTGGAAACAGAACATTTTCCTCTTTCCAATTTTGTGTCCCCGTTTTGTCGGTCTGTCTGTCTGTCCGTCATCACCTAGATCTCAACAACCATAAGTCCTAGAACCATGATGCATATATCATTTTGTAGGTCTTGGCCTGCCAAGTGTACATCAATAGTCCATTTCGCGATCTGACCTCAAAGGGCCGAATATAAGAGTTTTTTAAGTACCGTTTTTGCTTATATTTTAAATATAAATAATAAAAGCTAATCAAAGGGGCGTAATAATTATTTATTTTTGTAACAGTTTTTCAACATTATTACTTCCCTCTCTATTTTTGTAAACTCATACGCGTGGAGCAAAATCTAAGGCTGGACAAAAAATACGGATTTCACCCGCCGGCGTAACCGTAGCAACTGCGAACACGAAAATGCTCTAAACGGAATAGACTTAAATTGCTTGTTTTTTTTTTACTTTTTTGCACAGAAAAAAAGTTTTGCCACAAACGCAGACATTACGCCTTTTGTTTTGATTAAATTTAATTGGTCACCTTTTTGGTTCAAATTAGTTTCGTTAAATGTGTCAAATAAAATCAGTCATATGGGCTATGTTACTTTTTGACTTTATTAGATTGTGTCGCAAATCATTGTAATTTCTTTCCAGGAATTAAACGCTGAATAAAAGAGCGCATACAATCGATTTAACATGCACCTTTCGATAAACTGCGTACTTCTGTGTGAAGTAGTAAACGAACATAGACGTCGTCATTTTTCAAGCAAAGTTTAAAGCATTCATTATGATTTTATTAACTGCTTTAGTGAAATAAAACTAGAGATCCACGCAAACGTTTACTTAGATTTTTTGCGACAAAATGATGTCGATGATGTCGATGACTGACGCAAAGTAGGCCTACTGGCAATACATTCGGTACTGCTTGTTTTAAGTATGCCAGACAACCTCGGTATCTTCCTACCATTGCCGGAGCACCTTCAGTAGCAAGAGAAGTTATATTAGTCAAGGGTAGAGCATTTTCATTGAACAATCTTTTTAATTCAGTAAATAACGTTTCACATTTTGTCTCCAAACATTTAGGCAATAACAATTCTTGGCTAAATTGTTCTTCTTTTACAAATCTTACATAAGCTAAGAGTTAAGTTTCGGTTCCTGGTAAAGGGACTTGTCAAGCTGTTTAGAAAATTCAGATGTTTTTTTTAAGTAATTACATAAAGGACTTTCTATGGACTAAGCCATTTCGTCAATCCTTCTTTGTACTGTATTATTACTCAGTGGAATTTTTTTTTATAATATCGAAAGCTGGTTTGTGCAAATATGTGCGTATTACGCCATTTACAGCTGGTAAAATAAGTTCTCCGTGCAGTTTTCTGGACTTTGCAATCAATAAGAAATTTTATAAGATGCAGCAAGCATTTGGGCCCCCCCCCAATGTTTGTGTGAGTCTCTGATTGGGGCGTTGTCCTTTACTCCCCCAACTTGAAGTCAGGCACCCATTTTAAAGCTGAGTGGACTTGTGGGACGACAAAATAACTAATCTAGTACTTTTATTTATTACTACAAAGTCACTTTAAATCTGCAACTACTAAGCTAAACTAATACATCCACCAAGGAAAAAATCACTGCCGGCCACAAGCGAGTCGAACGTGTACTTTCTCGGTCACGAATTCCTTGTTCTCCAAACACAAATCAATTAACTACACATGTCCTATCCACACCTACAAAGTCAGGTCACGTCACTGGTCTCCACGCATCGTCCTCATCTCTTGTTTTTACACACCTGTACAGGTGACGAATGGTGCAGCGCCGTGTGTTAAATTAAGAGGGTCACAACAATATATATATATATATATATATATATATATATATATAATATCATGGTGAAAATTATCAATGACTGTCTATTTTTTCTTTTACTCTACGTAGAGAGTATCATTTTCTTTTTATCAATGACTCAAGTGTTTTTATTTCGATAAAACCCAACTGCATGTGCTAACGTAAATAGGAGATTGGTTGTCGTGTGACAGCGCAACAATTTCCACATTTATATATTTTTAACTGCATCTTTTAAAAAAGAAATACATATTTTGTGCAAGATATTTTAAAACTAAATTGACTGCGAGGCAAACCTGTGTTGTGAAACTAAATTTGGTATTTTTATTTTTTACTTTAGACATTTCAATTATAACAGACACCTTGAAATGTTGGATATGAGCCTACAACTGTATCATAGATTGATAGCAGCGGCTTACTATTAACGTTTACTTAAAGAATAAATGGGCACTACCAAGACAACAGAAAGAACGTATGAAAGTACAACATATAAATGTATATGTGTATATGTATATCAGGGCGTCCCAGAAATGCTCGGACAATTATTTTTTTTTTTAATCTTTGATGTCTCACACCCTAAAATGTGTCTCTTGGGTACAATGAGTGAATTGGTGAAGTTGTAGCTCATTTGAACAACATTTAGAGGTCCCCCAAGAGCTTTTAAAATTCCAGTATTAGGCCAACATAAAAATCCAGACGAATCGTGGCTCAAATAATTTGCAGTTTTTGCATGCCATATATGAATAAAATGAAGCTTAAATGTACTTATATTTACCTCATTGCTACCATTAACTAGAGTTGACATTGTGTGATTCTTAATTAGAAAATGTAATAAATGCGAGAAAACATATAAGTTAGCATCCGGGTCCAGGTCAGGACGGGCAACTGCTGATGCAGTATATGAACATATCAAATTGTGGAAGTGCGAATCTAAGGTCATCGGCATGTGCTTCGACACTAGGGCTTCCAATACTGGAAGACTCAATGGAGCTTGCACTCCGTTAGAAGTAGCCCTGGGACGTAATCTATTATGGATGGTATGCCGTCATGACATGTTGGAAGTACTCCTTTCCGATGCATTCAATGTTTGTCTTGGACCATCCACTGGACCAGAGATTTTGTGTTTTAAGAGGTTTTGAGAAAAATGGCAAGAATTAAACAACACACCCGAAGCCAGATCCGCCCCTTTGATAATCGTGTCTGATTCAATTAAAGAATTTATCAAATGTCAACATGAGCTCAGTCTTTCACGTGATGATTATTTGGAATTTCTTCTGCTTGCTGCACAAATGGTTGGTTTTACTTAAATTTCAAATTTAAAAATATAAACCATTCAATATTTATGTTTTGTTTCATTTAATATAATAAACAATACTCAGCATCAATTTGTTACTTAATATGTCAGTTTCGCATATAATGCTACATTAACGCTGTATTAGATTTGACCGCGAATTATTTTACACCGAAATCTGGAACGTTAAACCTCTTGGGGGACCTCTAAACATTGTCCAAATGAGCTGAATTTTTGCAGATTAACTAATGTTACCATACAAACATATTCTGTGGGGTGAGACATTAACATTTCAAAACTTCATTTTTTTTGGTACACCCTAATGTATATTAGTGTGCTCATTTATTCCGCCAAACGACCTTACTGGCTGTTTTAATAGTCACTATTATGAACCCGAGCCATCCCCAATAGATACTGTTGGACTTAGTTCTGTTTTCTAATTTAAAAAAAATCGCCTTTCTTTTTAAAATGTGGACTAACCCTTGTTGACTATATTAGTAAATAAAAACAATTTCGATCATTTATATATTTTCTTTTTTTTATTTTGGTTTTATTCCAATTCTCAATGTCATGAGTAAAAGATTAAACATTTAGTAAAATAATTCAAATAACTAAATTGTCACTGATCGAGCTTGTCGGAGCCAGTTTGGCGAAATGTTTCTTTAACGGGAACCACCGAAACTCATAAACAGCCCACCTACCCACCAGTTCTGTCCCCTCCCTCAAGCCAATTTCTAAAATGAATATTACACGGACAGGAACCTCCTCCCTGCTCTTAAAGCTACGTCTAGTTCTTTATAGCGGGAATAAAAAAAGGATAAACAGTCTCCCAACCGAATTGTAGTCGACCTTTCAAACCAGTGTGTGCTGCCATGCGTGCAATATATTTTTTTTGTTTATTTGTGGAAACCAACATATAATGTGTAACAAAAATTCAAACACAACATTAAGAGTTTAATTTTATGAAAAAAAATATTTAACATATACAGAGTATGTTACGTCACTGGCAGTGAAATGTGACACACACAGAGTGACGTGTTTTGTTTACATTCTAGTTTTCTCTCTTCGATCGCAGTTTGTGGGCGTTTACTAGCTGCATCAAAAACCCAGATCTAGGTTTTATTGTAACTCGCTATGTAGGTAATGTATAAAATGAAATCAGCTACGAAAGTAGTATGTTATCCAGGTTTAATTTCAAAAATTTACAAACGTATACAATTAAATATTTATAATACATTATTTCTTTATTTTTTATTGTATAACTGTGTCTTTACTTCAATAATATTGAAAGTGTGATACATAGTGATCAACGCCATTTCACACCAAAATGGCTAATTCGTGTATTTAGAATTTTAGAATATTGAAGCAATGAATTTATTTCATTCAAGGAAAATGTGAAACATAAAAAAACTGAAATATTTCTAGGTCTTGGGTGTTAGTGTTTGGTTCATACGGATCCATACAATAAAGTCTTAATTCTGTTAGTGCCTCAAGTAACGAAAACATATATTCATTTTTTTTAGCATTAGGCCTATGGGCGGGTTGAAGGGTACATGTTAAAGGCTAAAGAACCACTGTAATAATAAAACAAAGATTTTGTTTTTCAATAGTTACAGATAAATATCATTTGATAGTAATTTTGATTATATCATGTCACTGATAAATCTTTCAAATACTATTTTAAAATTCTGCAAACTTAGATGGTTAATGTAAAAAAAACATTGACGTGATAAGAGAATGTGATCCTTGAAACAAAACAGATTGCAGGTGAAATTCTTCCAATTATTCATTCGTTGGTCTGTTAAAATGTATCACAATATAAACTTAAATGTCCGCTTGGCACTTTCAGACAATATTCACTTGTCATAACCAATGTATCACAATGTGCTGGATCTGAGGATAAACACAATGTTTAATAGATAAAAGTATTTCCTTAAATATAAATGATTTCTTTAAAAAAAATAATTAAAATGAAGAAAAACGGTAGTTTTTTTTTTCTTTTTTTATACCAAAAGGAATTTTTTTTTTACTGTGATATTGTTATTTCGCTTTTTTACAGTACATGCCGTACGTCTGTCAAGCTGATTTACAGTACCTGCCGTATGCCGTCAAGCTTATTTACGGTACCTGCCGTATGTCCGTCAAGCTGATTTTCTTAATCTAAATTTTGATCTTCAGATGCCGACTGAGACGACGGTTGAATCTATGATAGATATAATATATAAAATATTTCTAATGTTGATAATACAAGTTGTTCACTAATATTGACATTGGACGTGAAAGAGGAATGTGGCAGAAAAACCAACACATATACGTATAGCAGCCAGGTATAGTAAGCAATTATTGTAGGTAACATATTAATACTAAATAATTTAATCCTACTTGATTCAGTAAATATTGATAAATATGAACACCGACACCTTTTTTTTAAACATTAAGAAGGAGACATTTAATAACTTCTAACACGTGAAGTTAGAATATGTTTAAAATTAATTTTAACTTCGAACAAACACGTCCTTACGTAACGCTGTCTTCAATTTATTTTTAAGATGTCTACAAGTCTACAACTCCAACTAATCTCTAAACCAAAACCATTTTTGCCAAATAAAACGTTACAGTCGTATACGTCACAAGGTAACTAGCTCCCTTTCTGCAAGCAGCAGCGAACTGCTACGTCACGTGCTAAAATGACGTTTCAAAGAAGCTAGTTAGCTCGCTTCTGCATGTAACATTTAAGTGTGTGTGTATGTGCAATGCACATTGTGCATGTATTTCTATGTGAAAAAGAGTAATCTAATGACTTCCAGACTTCAAATTTTAAAATGAAATCATCATAATTGAAGTTTTAAACTAAAAACTCACATCATTCATTATAAGCTTCTTATACTCATTTGATCTTGTCAATGTGTTGAAGTCGTATATTGATGCAAACAGTAGAATACGTAAATAAATTCTTCTAAAAATGTGATTATTTTTGAAAATAGTCGAAGTCTGAAAGAAAAGAATGAATTAATAAAAGAGAAAGGGTGAGTGAGAATGTGTGTGTGTTTGTGAGACAGAGAGAGAGAGAGAGAGTGGAAGAGAGAAATACAAAGAGAAAATTAGAGAGACAGAGAGAGCGACTGAGATAGAAAGAGAGAGAGAGAGAGAGAGAGAGAGAAAGAGAGAGAGAGAAAGAGATACAGAGACAGAAAGAGATGGAGACAGAGAGAAAGTGAGTGAGTGAGATAGAAAGAGAGACAGAAAGTGAGAGAGACAGACAAAGAGGGAGTGAGTGACAGACAGAGAGAGATAAAGACCATATATATATATATATATATATATAATTATACATATAATTAGTCTTAAATCTCTTGTCAAATACTAATAAACTTTTCCCATCCTTGTGCTATTAAAAAAATACAAATGTTGTGCAGTAAAAATAGTTTGCTAGTGTCTTTAATCTATTCTACCAGTTACACCAAAAATAGTTACCAGTTTTTCAATGTAATTCTGACTGATGACAGACAGTAGTACAGACACACGTAACTGATTTACACATCTATTTATCTATTGCAAAATATAAATTAAAAAATGCATGTCAGCATATTTAGCGATTGAGAAACAGTAACAAAAATCAAGGTAAGTGTAAATCATCATAGAGGTGCTAGCAGTCGAGTAGAGTAGGGCTATCGTCTGTCAATAAAGGGCCCCCAAGTGATGACCAAATGAATTTATCTAGACTTAAGATAAAAACCAACTCTCAAAGTAACCTAGCTGCACAGGCATACCAGACCTATGCTGGGGAAAGTAAAAGACGTCTGGACGTTGTGCTAACCTTACAAACCATTTACATGCCATCGTTATAGAAAAAGATCAGTTCAGGGGCAAGGAACTTTTCTTTTTTTTTAATAAATCATTTAGTACTGTCAGGGTTCAAGCTATGGTATGCTGTATAATAATACTAAAGAGTGGAGACGTTATGGTAGCAGTGACCTCACAATATAGATAATTGCAATACAACAATTCAAGTCCAGGATTGCTGATTCAAAATATATCTATTTCACGAAAATTACACTAAAAGTATACATATACTCGCTGTAGGCCTACCCTGCAAAGCCTTTGTAGGAAGATAGACTTGTAAAGCCATTGTCGAACCTAGGATTTGGGGGCCCTGCATTTTGACATTCGATACCGTGACATGAGATTATGTACTTAAATATTAAATGTAAAAAATAATTTTGGGGGCTCCCCTCAAGCTGGGGCCCAGCGGGACTTTCGACTTTGGACCCCTAACCCACGTTAGGTACGCCTCTGTGTTCAAATTTGATAAATATTTATAAAATTATTTTTTTTTTAAGTTATGAAATAGTTAAAAACCTAATTAGTTGTAGTTTCTTTTTCTTACAACGTCCTAACGGAAACATTATGTCAATAAAAAAAATGTCAAAGAGATCTAATTAGTTACCTTTCATTAAACAACTAAAAGGATACATTCTAAAGAAAATGTCAAAGTGTACAAGAAAGGTATAATACCTGGATAGTCAGCATAAAAAGAATAGCCTAAGTTGCTTAGCCATTCAGCCACCACGTCACACAACCATGTTGTACCCTGCAGAGCCTTTGCATAGAGATCGACTACTGTAAAGCAAGTGCTAAACCTAGGGACTTGGGGGCCCGGGGCTCGGCCTCTTTTGGACCCCTGCATTTTGACGCTTGACACCATGACATGAGATAATGTACTTAATATTTAATGTAAAAATAATGTTGGGAGCTCTAATCTAGCTGGGGCTCGGTGGGACTTTTGAGACTGACCCCCCCCCAACCCCAGAGTTTCTTTTTTATTTAATATGGTATCGAATTTTTACAAAAAAGAACTTTATTTACGAAATTAGATACCAAAACGCGGTCAATAGTCTTATCGTCGCCGACGTCGGATATTTTCGATTATTACTATTGTTTACGTTTGACGATGTTAAAATTTTCTGTTGTAAATAAAAAGTACAATATTTTGAATGATATTATATGCTAATTATTAATTTAAATATTGGGGACTTTTACATTTCATAATTAAAAGCACATAAACTATTGAAAACTGTAGATTTTTAAAGAAAAAATATCGAATCGAGACACGGGGATGACGCCATTTTGAATTCTTGTTTACCGCTTTCGATTTAACGCACACTGGAAATGAATAATATATATGTATAAACACTTTATCACTCATTTTCTATGAGGATTGTACTTTATATTCTAAACGATATCCCGATATACTTCGGATTACAAAATCTTCATATGTATAATTCAGCTCCATGAGCATCACAAACGTCTACAGGCTACGAGAATAATTTACTATCTGACTTCTTTCTGGAAAACATAAAAACCCCGGATCTCTTGTTAGTTAAAGAAAGAAAAACTGTGATCCGGAAAAATCTACAAAATAATAAAATAATACCTGTACAATTACATATTGAATAGTAAAATCTGAATGTTTTTGTTTCAAACTCGGTCCTTAATAGCCAACATAGTATAGTTTTGTTTTTAAATGTAACCATTTAAAAAAAAAAGATGAAACCCAAAAAAAAAAAGAAAAGTTATTTTTTATGCATACTCATAGCTCACATACCTGTCTACTTTCAACCTTATCATATCTACACCACGTAGCGAAATGTTCACAGTTGTTATAAATTACATTGTAACCGACATATCCAACACTGCCATTCGCTCTTTTTATTATTTCATCAGTTGGCAAAATGCTGTATGTGAAAGAGACAAACTTTAAACAGATTGCTTACAAAAGAAAAATGGTATATTATACAGCTATTGTTCAAAATATTAAATTGTTGTAAATGACATTATTTTTGCTTAATCTCTAGCATAGTTTTATTAAGAATTCGTTTCTTTTGTTTGTATGTTAATAAATCATAGGTATGCTTTATTTATGGCATTTTTTTTTAATTGATTGATGACATTACGTTTGCTTGTAGTCTACCTTGATTTCAATGTATATAGTTAGTCAAAATTAAGTTCCAACGGACATTTCGAAACTTAGCATGTACAAATAATAATGTTATTGCACCAATCATTAAAAAATATACTTTGTTGACGTAGAAATATATCTCTGCCTAATTTCGTTAATTAAAATCGCATCTGGAATAATTTAACATTTTATTTATTTCCTGTTTGTTTTAGTTGAGACACTACATCATTGTTTTAATACATTGAAATAAATGTTTAATGTTCATTTTAGACTATTTGTTGGGACAAGGTTAAACAAATCTATTATTTCGTTGTGAAGTGGAAGAAGAATTTTATCAATTTACAAAGTCATTGAAATTTTGTGAGAAAGTACGAAAAGTAAGAAAACGGTCAAAAATAATATGCAGTTTATTTCAGTTACACATTTCTACAGAGTCAATCAGACGTTATGTGGGTCCCTAGGCCAAGTTAAATTTAGGGCCCTATGCTTGTATATATATATATGGTATCGGACACAGGTCAATTTAAAGCCTCATTCTTGTATATATTAGGAAGCACTGGGCACATGTAGATTTAGGACCCTATGCTTGTATACATTTACATTAAGCACATTAAGCAGTAATTCCTATTTGAATGTTATTAACTATTTTTGTTAAAATAAAATTTTAACATGATAAAATGTGATACAGCAAAGTGTTTTAAAACTAAAATGGTTGTTGTTACCACCATCACACACCATCGAAGATAATCACAGTTATTGACGTTGGCCTGGTGTTCTCTCACAACATCCCAGAAATCATCTCTACAGACTTTGGCTTTGCTGAATATCTTGCCGCTAATTTTAAACAAAACATCTGGACGGACTCTTTGATCTAATCCGTTAACACCCACACCGACCAGATGTACAACTTTCCCGTCACCTAATATAATAAATAATTGTACACATCAGTCAAACCTCGGTTTCTGAGTAAATTGGTGTTACCAGTAGTACATGTAACATTGAAAGTTCTCAAGTGAACTAAAGATGAACATGAAATAATGGAAGTTTATGGTTTTCCTCAAGATACACATAATTTGGAGCAGACAATTTAATGTATCATGTATGTGTAGACCTATTATTTGGTGTTGGTCAAGATTATAATTAAGTCAGCAAGTCACTGCAAAGTTCGGACATGTAATATAATATCATTACAGATATGATGCTTGGGTGGTTATAAGTGGCCATTAAGAATATACAGATTGCTGGAATGAAATCAAGGCAAAGGATACAGACAATGATAAAAGATGGATGTTCCAGACCTATTCTTATAGAAAAGAGGGTGAAGACAATACATTCATAATAGGCAAAATGTGAAGGAATGACATGAACTGTGTAGTTAAAATTTGTTAAATTTGTTTCAAGGTTTCACATTTTTCAGATCAGTGGGTAAAAATTGAAGCGCCAAAAATTATTCACATAGAGCACCACAATAGCTAGCTACTCCTCTGCGGCTATTATGGTTGACATATAATTGCCAAACGAATATTTGACACTATACAAATGTAGAATAGTATATAAAGCGATGGACTGAGTCTGAGAATATTGGTTGCCAGGATACAGCGGTGGTCACTGTGTAACGTTAAAATTTGATTTTGTTAACCAATGAAAATATTTCTGGGTAGAGGTGTACTTTTTCATTAAAAAAGTGAAGTACAGTAAGTATGCAGTACAGTAAGTATGCAGTTCAGTAAGTATGCATTACAGTAAGTATGCAGTTCAGTAAGTATGCGGTACAGTTAGTATGCGGTACAGTAAGTATGCAGTACAGTAAGTATGCAGTTCAGTAAGTATATGGTACAGTTAGTATGCGGTACAGTAAGTATGCGGTACAGTAAGAATGCAGTACAGTAGACGTGAAGTACAGTAAATATGTAGTACAGTAACTGCGTAATTGGACTATTATACAAACCAACATAAATGCCCCAATGTGAATAGAAAAAAATATCTTTTTATTTCCACTCTGTCTCCTTCTTTAAGATCATTCAGAGTCCGTGAGTTGTGAGGATAATTTCTTCTCTCGGTTAAGTCCTCCATGTCTAGACTACAAAGAGGAGATACCACAAGTTGTTAAGAGTTGTAAATGATAATAAAAAGTTTGTCATTATAACTGTTATAGTGGATAAGTCATTGGAATATAAAATTATTCGAATATTATCGTCTTAGAAATATAAGTAGGTATAATATGGATAAAATGCTACGTACGTGATATTTACATTTATGAAGCAAATTGTATATACTCCCCCCCCCCCCACCAATTCTCATTTGATCACTTTCATTACCGAATATTTTAAATATTTTTAACGGTGTCAAATGTTCGTGTGATTAAGCCTTTACTTTTGGGTCCCTGGTTCGATATTCATTGAGAACCAGTGGATATGTCAGTTCATATCTTTTTTTTAATATACTTATGAGTATAATTATTATTTTTTTTTTTTTGTAAATGAACTTTTAGGATTTTTGTCTTAACTGTGTCTTTCTTAGCCTAATTCTCATATTCTAGGCAAACAAAAAATCAATAGCTGGCAACACATTTTTGAAAACATTTAGCGAACTTTACTATTTTAATTTACTTCCTATTAAAAATGAAGTCTTAAGTATTCTAAATTTAGAGTTTTTACACAATTTTAAAATTCGATTTTATAAATGTGATAAAAGAATTCAAAGAGTTATATTTTTTGTGTATGTATATTTAGGTCGTTGTAGATAAACTTTAAGACATCAAATTACCTACCGTAAAACACTGTCAATCTCATCACCAAATGGATAACTTACCCTCTACTAGGAATGTGTCGCTTAAAGTCTGCTTCGTCAGACGTCAAGATTTGTTTCCCGCCTAGCTGTGTACTGTCATTCATGTTCAACGGTGCATACAATGTGACACGATCTACAACTTTCTGTCTCTGTGAAACCCGTACATATTCAAGGATCATGTGCACGCACCCGCTGCCCCGTCCTTAAATCTATCTATCTATCTATCTATCTATCTATCTATCTATCTATCTATCTATCTATCTATCTACCTATCTATCTATCTATCTATCTATCTATCTATCTACCTATCTGTATGGATGCCTGTATGTCTGTCTGTCTATCTATCTGTCTGTCGGTCTCCCAGTCTATCAGATAATTTGGAGCTATACATGACACTTAAAACATTTCTATTTTAACATTAGGTAAATATATCGGTTTTAATGTATGCCACCTTCCTAATGTGCAGTAAAACATCTAATATTCATCTGTCACAAAATTATTATTTTAACGCTATTAGCTTGGCTCGGTATAAATTGTTAAATTCAAAACGAGGCTTTTTAATAAAAATAACATTAAGACATTCTGTGTGTGTGTGTTTGAGTGTGTGTGTGAAATTGTGCCATTTATTTTCAGCTGGATCAGATAATACATTCTAATAGTTTATCACGTAAATATTGCATAAAATAGAACTCTTATTAACAAGAATAACGTTTTTCTTAGAAAAACAATGAATTCTAAAACAACCTTTTCAACGTAAATAAATATCACATTGAAAACATTAATGGTAGATTTATCTTGCAATCTAGTTATGGACAATATTACTTCCAGCAGTAAAAGACATATGATAAATTAGTTGACTATATTATCAACTAACTTGTACTAGACTCAAGTTATCCAGACATGATACTCAAAAAGGCCACACGCGCCCCTCCCATTATTCTTAAAACCGCCTCTGCTTAAAGTGAAAAATAAAAAAAACAATCAATTACATTGACCAATGATAAATGAGCGCAAGGAAACCAGAGGTATAAGTGTATTAACTCTCATGGAACAGAAGTGACAGTTAGATCATTCTGGCTCATTATGACGTGTGTTTTTTACAATCAGGATATATCCCTCTTTGAACTGTAACTTTAGTTATCTTAATGTTTGATATAAAAATATACAGCCACACTAGAGTACAGTAAGAAACTGATAAAGTGATTAGTAAAGTAAAGTTCCCTAACGGGCAACCGGGGAAGAATCCATCCGTTTCTATAACCTCGGCATATGAAGGGATAGTGTGGTTAGCACGACGCCCAGCCGCCTTTACTTCCCCGACATATGTCAGGGACCCATTTAAAGCTGGGTGGACTTGTGGGACGACTTTGCACCAAATTTCACCAGGACAAATTCCATGGGCCTCACCGAGGAACAAAGCCAGGACTACCAGGTCGACATTCGAATATCTACACCACTCGGCCATCCGTCCCACGATGCTATTAGGCGAATAGGCTAACATTTATCCCGCATTATGTCAGGTCTGCTACCAGTGTAATTTGTTTGTAATTTTGCAAATAGAGAGAGAGAGAGAGAGAGAGAGAGAGAGAGAGAGAAAGAGAGAGAGAGAGAGAGATAGATAGAGAGAGAGAGAGATAGATAGAGAGAGAGAGAGAGAGAGAGAGAGGACTTAACATAGAAGTCCGATAATGAGGTAGACAAAACGCAGCACTCTTAAATATAATAATACTAAATCAGAGTGATTTAATAATGCGTTCAAATACAATCTTTTTGAAAGTCTTGAAATTAAATCAACTGTGAACTGCATAGGGACGTAACCGCCATTTCGTTCAAAAGAGAAGAAAGAATTTGTTACTGGTTGCATCCCTTTGATATCAATTTTTCTATTATAGAACAGCGTGTGCACCTCGGATCCCAAAGCCCAAAAGTCACACCAAAGTCTCAAAATGAACTTGATCTCTGTTTTCTTTCAGGGGCCCGAGTCATATTTCAGCACACGGGGCCCGATGTTGACCTTATTTACTTCTGATAAAATTTTATAAAACAGAGGGATATGAAGATATTGAGTGGTTATCACAACATCCAGCCGCCTTTACTCCCCCAACATAAAGTCTGGTACCCATTTAAAGTTGGGTGGACTTGTGGACAAGAACCTGAAAAAACCCTAGGTTCTCACTGAGATTCGTACCCGGGCCGGGACTACACCACTCGACCACCCGTCCCCGTCACATCTACTTAGAATAAAAAAAAATAATATATCTATTGTCACTGAGTGACTGTGTGCGCTGAGAGTGAAAATTCTGCTCCTTCTACAGACAGATATCACAATGTAATTTTATCTTCCGTAGCCTTGGATGTATTGAACATATATCACCTAAGGAAAACACTTATAAAACAATCAACAAAATCCTTTAGAAGATACATGATCACTCTTTAATTCGTTTCAGCACAATATCATCTACAAAAACACTGAACTACAACAGTAGACCGCGTCTACTCTAATAACTGGGACAAAGAACGACCTTGCATACCAGGCAGGTCTATATCATGACTTCTCGCTCCAGCAACTGGACATCAACTAACTGTCCACACAGTCTCGCTACACACATACGCAGAGGATACAACTCAGTCTCAAGTTACACACTCATGCTACCCCTCTGCTCATACATACCATACCGTTATTCAAACCCTCATCGCACACAGTCACTCTGTGACATCTATGTTGTTAGCACAGCCTTGTACTAAAATCATGAGCCCGGGGTACGACAAAACATTCAACTTTTACGTCATTTCCGGGGCAGCATGACGTCAATAGACAAGAATAAAAGGTAATACAATGAATCTTATCAATAACTGATTTATTTTAATATGGTGAAGTATTTCTCCCAAAGATCAACACGTTTATCTCCCCATTATCATTATTATTTCATAATTAAGTCTTCTAATTTCTTTCAAGAGACTGTTCTCTTCAACTGCTAGTATCTATTATATGTATAGCTCAAAAACTAGAAAAGAGAATTATAATTAATACGTTATTCGCGTCACACATGGAATAGGGCTAATCTACTAATATTGAAATATAAAAACTGATCGATGAAGGACAGAACTTAGAAATAAACAGGATTTCTTTAGAGGCGGTTTTAACGACGAGTGCATCGGGCTCCGTGCTGAGAAACGCCCATTATAATACAACTTTTTAATGTCTCTCTTTAGACTAGGGAGCCCAATATTTCTTCAAGGCTCTCAACTGACCTGATTTAACTCCCTCAGCGAGGACGGGTGGTCATCTATAAGCATGGTCCGTCTCATAAAGGCATTGTTAGACCGAGCTTTGTTTACTAAGCTAGGTAAATCCCATTTTTGAAACACCTGTATTGAGTTTTGTTTACTATACTAGGTACTTCTCCTTATAGAAACTACTGGACTTGGCTTTGTTTACTATACTAGGTACTTCCCTTTATTGAAACTGCTGGACTTGGCTTTTTTACTATACTACGTACTTCCCCTTATTGAAACTACTGGACTTGGCTTTGTTTACTATACTAGGTACTTCCCTTTATTGAAACTGCTGGACTTGGCTTTTTTACTAAACTACGTACTTCCCCTTATTGAAACTACTGGACTTGGCTTTGTTTACTATACTAGGTAGTTCCCCTTGTTGAAGCACTACGACTAAAGCTTGTTTACTATAATGTGTCACAAACGTTTGTCTGAGAAAAGTTGTGTAATTATTACCTGTTACGTCAAAAAACATGTATCTATCACGTCACACTACGACGATCTATTACGTTACTTATCCTTTACGTCATATAGCATCTATCTATTACGTCAAGCACATCTATATATTACGTCACATCACATCTATCTATTACAATCAAACTATATACCCTTTTTTTAATGCCAAACCTGAAACTAGGAAGTGACAATATCTGCTCCAAGGGCCTCAACTGACGTGACTTTTTTCCCTTAGGGGTGACCAGTGGTCCATGACTGCCCTCAAGTGACACTGTCAGACAGTACCTAGTTAACTATACTAGGTACCACGTCTTTTTACTTTGAAACACCTGGACTAACGTTTGTCTGACTAGAGTTGTGTAATTAATTATAATACACATATAATTAAATCTCTAATTAAACATTTTAATTTTGTCGCTACTTCACTAAAAATGTGTCCATATTCAATGTTTACTTCAAACTGGCAACGACTGTTGTCAAGGTCGTTTATATTTATTCACGACATAATTAGTTAACTTTTTTTTTTAATTCAATCAATATGTTAGATAAAATCTATATTAATTAAATTATTTGATTTAAAAAAGTTTTTCATATACTATTGGTTCGTTGTATATTGTATTCTACATTTAAATTACTCGTTATTATGTCATCTTAAGCCAGCGTAGGGAAATAACCTTTTTTTGTTATAGGCCTATAAATAGTAGGATTCTTCTGTCTCAAGGGGCTCAATTGACGTGACTTTCATCCTTAAGGATATCGGATGGTCATTTATAAGCATGGTCCTTCTCTTAATGACACTGTCGGACCTTGATTTATTTACTATTCTAGGTACCTCCTCTTTGTAAACAGCCAGCACTGTTTTTCTTATATACTAGGTACCTCCTCTTTGTAAACAGCTCGCACTGTTTTTCTTATATACTAGCTTCCTATCCTTTTTGTTTTGAATCACCCAAACGTTGGTCTCATAAGAGTTGTGTAATTATTTATTCAATGATAATTAAACCTTTAAATAAAAATATCAATTTTGTTGCTACCCAAATATAATGTTTCCATAATAAATGTTTACTTCAAACTGAAAAAGTCTGCTTGCTATCAAGGTTGTACATCTACTTTAATTTCAAGGCCAATTAATATTTATGATGTGACGTAATACGATGGGAATCTCCCCCCCCCACCCCATAGGATCCAAGCTATTTATATATTTTTGTTTATAATATTCAATTTATAAATAAATGAAATATGTTACAGATATGTAATAATGGGACGAATGGTTTTGCGATAAAGTGCTCGAATATCGACCTAAAGCTTCCTGGTTTGATCTCCGGTAGTACCAAATAAATGGTTTAGTTCTTTGCTCAAGTTCCCGATATATCTCCCGTGGTGCCTCCATGGCCATTGCACTATCGGCAATGGTGGGGGTGAAATCATGGAACTGCAAAAATCGTCCCAATAGTGGTTAATAGGAACTAAGAGATTTCATATCATCCTTATAAGGGCTTCACACAAAATAGTGTATCCACATACGATGACTCGTTGAATATAAAAGTCTATCATTTTTTTTGAAGTTTGATATTCCTATCGAAATTCAACAGCGGAGGGAAGTAAATGTCTTTTTGTGAGATTGAAAAGTAGGATAAGTTACGAGCTGTATCTCTTGGATATCAAGATTGGCTTAATTTGTTTATGAATCAAATCCAAAATAAAAAGACATGTTTATTTTAATGTTTTTAAAGGGACCCAGGTGATTTATTTAACACACAAGGCTCTTCTAATGAAATGTTGAATTTTATTATTACAGTAAATACAGAGACTTATTATAAACAAAGAGATAATTCAACATTGTTTACGATTTTGTATTTTAAAGATTTTTTTTTTGAAAATGCTCTATTGTCCCCGTTTTGTCTGTCCGTCCGTCCGTCCGTCATCACCCTAGATCTCAACAACCATAAGTCCTAGACCCATGATGTATATATCATTTTGTAGGTATTGGCCTGCCAAGAAATGACTTTTTTCCATTTCGCGATCTGACCTCTCAGGGCCGTAAAAGGGCCTTAGTACGGTTTTTACTATATAAGCTATATTAATAAAGGAGCGCTATATCTCAGCAACTATAAGTCCTAGACCCATGATGTATATATCATTTTGTAGGTCTTGGCCTGCCATGTGTACATCAAAAGTTCATTTCGCGATAGGACCTCTGAGGGCCGGGCTTCAGGGCTCCTAAGGGGCTTATATATTATATATACACCTTGTACGTTCAATAGCACGTAGTTTCACCAAGATTTACTAAGAAACTCATCAAATGAAATAGTAAGCTTGTGTTCTGAGTTTAATTGAAACTATCAGAGCTATGCAACAATTGACGGAGTTTTCGGACGATTAAATGACTGTAATTTCGAATGTTTTCAATTATGAGTCATATTTCAGTGACCACAAACCACTTGTAGTTAGATTTAAGAGAAAATATTTTTTTTTCAAATAAAAAGAAACGTCTTTATATTTTTTTTTTACAGATATATGCATTACACAATTGAATTTATAAACATTTCCAAAATTTACAAATATTTACTGAAAGATAGCATACGTACTGATACATAACATGAAAATGCGCTAACACGTCCTGTGTCCAGAATGGAACAGGCTTAATTGCTTGTTTTTTTTTTTAATTAAAAGTTTATTAAAAATGTAATACAATAAATCAGTAAAATTTTAAAATACATTAACGGAGAAATTAGAAATCAAGTTTGATATGCTTATGATATGCTGAATATCAATCCAATACAATATACAACAGTGTGTGTTATTGAATGGGGTTAAACAAACCAATTTACCAGTGAAATTTAAAAAAAAAACAATTGTTTTGCTCATTACACGTTTTTTCGCGTAGTTAAATAATTCTATCACATATCATTAGTTTTCTAGATTTTTTATCGTACATTGTCTGATATTTAGAACAGTACTTTAAAGTTGTTTTTTTTATATATATTTAATTTCCCTGTAAATGTTTATATTTGTCCGTAATTTTGTTAGAAAGAAATTTTAATTACTGAAACTATTTAGATATTATTTCTCGATCTGATATTTCATTTTACTACAGAGACACAGAAATCAATTGTGTCTTGTTATACCATCTACTTTGTGACGGTAAGACAATCAACATCTGAATGTATTTCAAAGATAACTATATGACTATCAATGAATTAGTTATTTTGAATGATTGAATTAATTAAGTTAACTGACTGAAAAAAAATAATTGTTGTAAGTGTTAAAGTAATCGACATGAAAATATATTTTTAAGTAGAATATTTAGAATTTAAATGAATGTTAATTAAAAATTATAGTTAGAGCTGTCAATTGTTTGGTTTTTTCATATATTTACACAACGGTTTTCAAAGTGTGGAGTCGCGGTCAATTTTTAGATGGGTTATGACGCAATTTAAAATATGTTATTATCGATCAATATGACCCATGCGGCCCTCAGAAATACACAAAATGGCATTTACTGCCTTAGAACTACACAAAGTTTACGTATACTGAAAGGAATAGATTCATTTTAACAGGTAATACAATGATTTACTTCAATAAGTTATTTTAAATGGTGAAGTATTTCTCCCACACATCAACTTTGTTAACTCCTCAATATTTTCATAATCTTTTATCATGTATGTCTTCTAGTTTCTTCTAAGAAACTGTTGTCTTCTATTGACAGTGTATGGTATTTCTTTAATTACTTTTGTTTATTTAGTTCAAAACTCAACACTAGATTTATAATTAACTCGTACGTCGAAAAGTTACAGTAATATAGGGATAACAAGACTTAAACAAAAGGGCTTTCCTTTTGAGAATTTTTGAGGCTCAATTATATCCGACTTTATACCATTTTTAATGTTTGTCGTAGATTGAAGATTGAACTGATGAAGTAATGCAACAAAAAGAAGAATTTATATGAAATGATCTTGGTGAGCACTGGTATTTGAGTTGTGCTATGCCACATAAATTAATATGGTAAAACAAATCGCGGAATTTAAAAACTATTTCCACATGATTGATTTTTTGCTTACCAAATACTATTTTTTTTTTTGAATGTCATGTATTTTTAACATTTAAGTCAACGATGGGAAGTAACTGCCAATTTGTTTGGTAAAAAATAGGAGTAGATACTGGTTGCATCCCTTGGATTTTTCAATGTTAATTTTTTTATAACAGTGTTACGCCTATTCATCTCAAAACCAGAAAATAAGACTTGTAACTTTATTTTCAATGGCTATGTATTTTTTTTAAATGGGCCCAAATTTTATTTCAGCCGGTTGGGACCATTTTGACCTCATTCGTTTCTGATGAAATATTGAATTGTATTATTAGAATTATTGTACCTACAGAGGCTAGTAATGAATAAAAAAAATAGTTGGTATTTTAATGAATTTTTCATAATTTAAACTTTTTTTTTTAATCACATGCAATAAATTGATGAAAATTAAAAAAAAAAAAAACATCAAGTGAAAAATACTGTAAATAAAATCTTGATTACTATAATGTTGAGGTAATAAATCTAATACAATGTACTATATCGAGTGTTTGTGTTTTGGATAATAAGAAAAAGTTAAACTAATTTAAATTATTTTTTATTAATATCTATGAATACATTTTAATTTGATAGAACATGTTTTCACAAATAAAAATTAATTATTTATTTGCATTAGAATGTTAGAGTAATACTATTGCTTTTTTTTTTAAAGCCAATGATAGCTAAGGGAGTTAACTTTGTCAAATCAAACCTGTTGTTAAAATTATGCACCTTTGAAAATATTATTATTAAATATTAAATAATATTAAATATTATGATTCTATTTATTTATTAGTTAAATGTTCAATACATGTACATATGTATAAATAGAAAGGTTAATTAATAATAAGCAATTCATAAAAAAATGGAAATAAAATATTATGTATGATTACAAATATACAAATATTACATTGCCCAGAAAAACAAAAAAAAACAAAAATAAATAAATAATCTAAAAACATCACTCCCCAGAAAAAAAAACGTATATTGGACAAAAATATTTGGAATGACACTTAGAATGACAAAACGTAAAAAACATTCTCTTGGTGAAACAAATCGAACCAGGTGATGGTTCTGTCTATGTGTCTGTTACATCGGACGCACTCACGTACAGTTTCACGGCAGTTGTAGCAAGTTGTAACATGTCCACATGGTAGATTTACGCAGGAAATGACGTCATCCTTTAGACATGACGGACATACTGTTGTATCTGATAATTCAAAGATTAAAATTAAAGAATTTCCATTTCAAAGATTTCTATATGACATAGTTAGATTTAATAGGTCATAGTTAAGAATTTAAATAAAATGTCTGACGGTTCGAACCGGAAGTAAAAAAAGATAAAGATATATATCTATCATAGAAAGACAATTTAACATTAAATAACACTCATGTTTTTTATGTCATAAAGGAATATTATTCAAATAAGCTTAACATGGGAATCTTTTACACAATTTTTATAATTTTAGGTGACTTATATGAAATATAAAGCCTGGGGTGTTTCAGTTTAACACTTGAACAGTAAATGTTTTCATTTGTATATCTAAATAATGTTTAATGTATGACGTGTGTCTGCACGCTGAGGGAAATATCTTAAGTCTGTTGTACTGATTTTTTATTTAACGTGTTCCCCAATCACCAACGAAGTATTAGAAAGTAGAAAGAGCACGCGGACACCAAGTGGGCATTGACTTTTTCTATAACTAACTTAAACATTACGATCGGATGTGTGGTGCACTGGGTGAGTGTCAAGGTGAGGTAGGGGAGTTAACCATCATTAGATGCATTTCTTTGACAAAAGAATGTTTTATATACATTTACTGCACTTTTAAGTAATCATACAAATTACATTTATAACCATGAAATGTCATAAATTTTTGGTCAGTTAGTCAGAAATGTTAAGATAACATAAGAAAAAATAATAATATTAGAATTAAACTAACCCTACTCTTATTGCCCTTGAAATAATTTAATTTTTTTTTGTAATCTTTAGTTCTATAATATAACATAATATTTTACAATCATTAATAAAAAATAAACACTTACCAAAGATAGTGTTCAATATTCTTGTTATCTTTACAAAGATGTCCTCAAAATTACCATTGCTGATAACCGTTATGCAAGCCATTTAATTTTTTTTTAGATTTGTAACGTTACTAAACCAGTTAGAAGATTTGATGTTTATAGCGGACTGAGAGAAATTTAATTTTCTATTCGCCTAAAAATGTTTAACCACTTTTAAGAATTTATAGTAGGCCAACGAATGTTTAAAAAAAGAAAATATCTATTTTGTCATTCTCGTAGCAAGACATATGTATTTTTTTAAAGTAGGTCTTAGTTCATACTCTTCATTAAGCTTCCTTCTTTAGATGGTTTTTGAGTTGTCTTTTTCTATTCTTAATATTTATAAATAAAAATACATTTAATTAATGAAAATA
Source organism: Bulinus truncatus (assembly GCA_021962125.1). Taxonomy (NCBI): domain Eukaryota; kingdom Metazoa; phylum Mollusca; class Gastropoda; family Planorbidae; genus Bulinus; species Bulinus truncatus. The sequence goes on along the minus strand of JAGDYQ010000286.1, from coordinate 473,149 downwards.
ATAAATATGGAAATATTTTTCTTTTTTTTTTAATTTACTAATAATAATTGTTATAAGGTAAAAAAAAAAATAGAATAAAAGAAAAATATGTATTTAAAAATACACAATTTTAGTTATGTCCCCTTTTCTGGCTATCTAAACTTAAACATTTCAAGTAAAAGTAAATGAGATATATATAATGGACTATTTAAAGTTTTTGATTTTATTAGCAACGTTTATATTATTATAGTATATTTAAGTCCTGCAGAGATCAATTAATATTATGTCTATAAATGTTTATAAATGTCTATAAATGTCTATACATGTGTTTTAATAAATACAATTAGACATTTTCATATCTAACATAAAAAATCCATGTTTTTTAAACATACATATTAGTCACACATGTTTTGTGTGGTGTAGTGACTGGAGCGAGCCCCGATGACTTAAGTCAACTTAATATCTTCATTGTGTCGTCATGACGATAGAAGTCTGTATATTTGAAGTGATTAAATTAAATGTTTCTTTTCCATTCGTCATTTTTATGTTTAATATATTAATATCTTAGATATACATAGACATTGCTATATATTAAATAAATATTTATTGTTTAATAAAATCTGCAATGAATAGTAATGTTAACAATAACATTTTAATTAAATTCTTTAGTAGTTCAAAATCGTAATTTGTAAAAGCCAAAGTATGTCTGTAATTTTCCCATTTGTATAAATAATTTAGTCGAAAAAAGTCACTGGAACTGAATTCCCGATATGATGTTTCATTTTCTTACAGATATTAAAATATTCATTATATTTCTTGTAAGAAGATTTACATTGTGGTGGTTAGTCAATGATGTAATTTTTTTTGCAGGTAAACTATGTGACTATTAATGAATTAGTGTATTGAATAATTTGATAAGGCAAGCTACATAACTGAGAAAATAATTCATCGTAAGAGTTCAATCACGTGACTAAAATAAAAAGTCACACAACTATAGTTTAGTATTTCGCTTAACGATGTTTACATTTGTAAACAAAACTAAACTGAAGTTCTGTACTGATTTATCGTAATACGGTCAGCTCAATGGTTAAAACCAGGACCGTATGGTCGTCGCCGGAATTCTAGTGGTCGATTTTCCGAGTAAATGTAGACTCCAAGGTAATCTAATGTAACCTTTTTTGAGTGTCCAGCACTTTGTCCAGTGACCAACAATGTTTTTTAACGGCACTAAACGTATTATATATTACTGTTTGTTATATATAACATTTCTTATACAGCTAATTTATAGTCAAACGTAAAGAGGAGGTAACTGTCTTAAATGTAAGAAAAAAGCCTAATTCTAACATAGAGTTGCATCCCTTATAAGAAAACTTATTTCCTCGAATGTTTTTTGTTAAAAGACTAAATTGTTTAATGACCAAATTTTTGCATAGAAGTAAATTTCCTAATATGCACATGGGGAGTTGGTGGTGGTGGTGGTGGTGGTGTGTGTGTGTGTGTGCGTGTGGGGGATCAGTCTGTGGATTTTAAAGAATGAATATGAGGGTCAGCGAGGTCAAAAATTTCGCTCACGTCTTCTATTAGTGAGGTCTGGTAACTATTAAAAATACAAACGCAAGATTACATTTACAATTACGTCACATTAAAACTATATATTACAGAGTAAAACTTTAAATATTGAAATGGAGGACATAAATGAGGACAATCTTTGATGAAGCAAAAAGTAAAGTTCCCCTTAACCACAACCGGCCATCGGGGCAGATGAAGTGTACAATTAATCTGTTTCAGTAACCTCGGCATATGAAGGGGTTGTGTGTTTAGCACAACGCCCACCCGCCTTTACTTCCCCAACTAAAGCCAGGTACACATTTAAAGCTGGGTATACTTGTGGGACGGCATTGAAACAAATTTCACCTGGGATCGAACCCAGGACTCTCAGGTCGACAGTCGAGATTCTACACCACTCAGCCATCCGTCCCCTTTTTGATGGAGTACAGAAAATTTAAAAATGAAAAATGTGCTTTCTTAAAGGAGAACAGATGGTCACTTTATAAAATAGGTGTATGCTCAATTAGTACTGTTGGATTAACATTTGTTTACTAAGAAACTTATTTCAAAGTATAGAAACATTAAGGAAAAAAAAAATAAATACACTTTCATAAAGAAACTGTACCTATAGCGCAGTGTTATTATACTAATCTACAAACTAGCAAACCGCATGTGGACATATAAGTTTACAGGTTTTCGGCCACCACAATGAATACATGAGCTGACGTTAATAACTTTTAATATTTTAACCTGTGGAAGTTTGTAATTTCATTTATAAAGGTTTGACTATTTCCAATCAATTTACCTCATATTTCAAATCATATTTAACTGTCCATATTTCAAATCATATTTCATTCGTTTATTCTATGCCCTTCTCCCATGGTAGGATATAGGCCGCCAACAACACATGTACAGAGTCATCTATCCTTGGCCTTCTTCTCCAGTTGGTTCCAGTTGTGTCTTATCTTTATTGTGGTGTCCGCTTCCAGGTCTCGACGCCAGGTGTTTCTTGGGCGACCTCTCTTCCGTTTACCTAGGGGGTTCCACTTCAGTGCCTGCCTTGTGATACTGGCTGCTGGTTTGCGTAAGGTGTGTCCTATCCAGCTCCATCCCCTCTTTCTGATCTCTTCTTCAGCTGAGAGTTGGCCGGTCTTTTCCAAAAGGCTGACATTGCTGATGGTTTCTGGCCAGCGAATTTGGAAGATTCTATTAGGAGTTGTTGTAAATCATATTTACTAGTTCATATATCTAATCATATTTACGTGTCCGTAATTCAAATCATATTTACCTGTCCATATTCCCAATCAAATTTACGTGTCCATATTTCCATTCATATTTACATGTCCATATTTCCAATCATATTTACCTGTCCATATTTCCAATCATATTTACCTGTCCATATTTCCAATCAAATTTACGTGCCCATATTTCCAATCAAATTTACATCTCCATATTTCTAATCATATTTACGTCTCCATATTTTCAATCATATTTACCTGTCCATACTTCCAATCAAATTTACGTGTCCATATTTCCAATCATATTTACGTGTCCATATTTCCAATCATATTTACATATCCATATTTCCAATCATATTTACCTCTTTTCTTTATATACATAATAATAGTTAACACATATGTCTACTTTCCCCTTTATCATATCTACACCACGTAGCGAAATGTTAACAGTTGTTATAAATTACATTGTAACCGACATTGCCAACACTGTCATTCACTCTTTTTACTATTTTGTCAATAGACAAAACGCTGTATATGAAAGACACAAACATTAGTAGATTGATATATTTCAACTCCTATTTACCTGTCTATATCCAAAAACCAGATTTCTCGCTAACTGGTACGAGACATTGAACGAGATTTGAAAGTTTTGTCAGATAATGTCACTGTAATCAGACCTCTTAGCTGTGTTACATTGTATGTAAGTGAGCACTTTGTACAAGAAATTACAATTACCTGTTTGTGTATATTATGAAATATATTGAATTAAATAACTTAATTATGTATCGTTTGCAGGCCTCGATAGAACAGAATATGACCCATGCGGCCCTCGATACAACACAATGTTACCCATGCGGCTCTCGATACAACATAATGTGACCGATGCGGCCCTCGATACAACACAATGTGATCCATGCGGCCCTTGGTACAACACAATGTGATCCATGCGACCCTTGGTACAACACATCGACCCATGAAAGAAATATATTTAGGTAATATAATGATTATTTTAATAACTAATTTATTTTCAATGGTAATGTATCTCTCTCACATAACACTGTCGTTATCACCTTATTATTCTTATAATCTAGTAACACTGAAGTATTCCACTTTCTTCTAAGAACAGTTATCTTCTATTGGTAGTCTTTGGTACTTTGGTCAATCTCTTTAGATCAAAACTCAACACTAGATTTATAATTAACACGTACGTTGTCGAAATGTTACATTAATTCACGGGATGACAGAAATTAAAAAAAATGACTTTCTTTGAGGTGGTTCAGAGCCCAATAAAATTCGACTTTATACCTTATTTAATGTCAATCTTTAAATTAAGATTAGCCGATATTTTCTCAGTTGACCTGTCTTTCCTTCCATAAGGATAATGGGCGGTCACTCATATGCATGGCCAGTCACCTAATGACACTTTCGAACCTTGACTTTTGTACTATACTAGGTAATTCCCCTTATTGAAACACCTGGACTAACGTTTGTCTAGGTAGAGTGTAGCTTTTAATACTCAGATAATTAACGACTCGATTAATAAAATTAATTTAAATCGCTACCCAACTAAAATTCAATGTGAATGTACATTGTCAAGGTCGTGCAGCTGCTTTAATATCAGGGCCATAGTTTTTTTGATGTTGTGAAATAACTTTTGCTGGAACTTATGATTTATTTGTAATCTCGGTAATACAACATACGTATAGTGTTAAATTAAGATATAGGTACTATGTAGAAAAAAAAGAAAAAAACAAAAGTAGAAATGTTAAAGGGATTGCTCGTGCTAAGGGAGGTAATTCCGTAGGAGTATTCATTTTTACTCAGTTATCTCCCCTAGTATACCAGCCGCGATTGTACATTATGATGGAGTGAAATTTTTTTTTCTGAATATCTTGTTTGGATAACTATAAAAACTTGCTACCGCATGCATTTAGTAATGTGGCAAAAATATGAATCCGTAGCGTTCATGCCACATTATGCAGGCAACATCAGGTTGTATAAAATATCAAAACATTGCTACAATATACAGGCAACATCAGGTTGTATAAAATATCAACACAATGCCACAATATGCAGTTTTGGCATTTTCGATCTCGATTTCAAGCGTGCGTTAATGAATCCGTAGCGTTTTTCTGGACCACACTCCACTTTGGAAGCTTCTGTAACTAACTTGATGTGTCTCTCTACTGACTGGGTGTGACAAGGATAGCGGGTGAAATCCAGTCTTGGTGTATCTTCTTCCCGAATCATGGTTAACAAAGCATCGTCATAAATGTCCATTACAATCGGAGGCTCTGTAATTATAGCTTTCTGCCAATCAATCATGTATATGTTGCTAGTAGCCTCAAAGTTGATTACTAGCCTCCGATCGTTTTGGGCATTTGACAGTAACATCGCATCTATCCATTACACCACATCACATCTATCTATTACGTCATATCATATCTTTTTGTTACGTCACATCACATCTATCTATTACGTCACAACAAATCTATCTAAAACGTCACATCACATCTACCTATTACGTCACATCACATCTACCTATTACGTCACATCACATCTATCTATTACGTCACATCACATATATATACCTGTTTTAATGCCTAACCTGATACTAGGAAGTAACAATATCTGCTCCAAGAGCCTCAACTGACGTGACTTTCCTCCATTAGGGTTGACCAGCGGTCCATGACACCCTCAAATGTCACTGTCAGACAGTACCTAGTTTACTATTCTAGGTACTACGTCTTTTTACTTTAAAACACCTAGACTAACGTTTGCCTGACTAGAGTTGTGTAATTAATTTTGATTAACAGATAATTAAATCTTTAATTTCACATTTTAATTTTGTCGCTACTTCACTATCAATATCTCCATAGTCAATGTTTACTTTAAACTGGCAACTACTGTTGTCAAAGTCGTGTATATTTATTTACGACATAATTAGTTAACTTTTTTTTTTCAAAGAAAATATGTTAAATAAATTAATTAAATAATTTGATAACTTTAGTTCAGATTATTTAAAAACGTGTTTCATATACAATTGATTCGTTGTTTATTCAAGTTTATTGTATGCATTTTTTTTTATTTTCGTATTTATATCAATTGAAACCAGCGAAGGGAAGTAACTGCCTTTTCTTGTAGGGATATAAAAAGTAGGATTATTATCGAGTAGTATCCCTTAAATATCGAGTTTTTTTTTTTTCTATTTTATAACAGTGTACACGACTTAGTTAACAATTTCCCAAAGGTCTCTCAAAATCTAAAAATTTATTTTAACTCTTTCTCTGTCTATCTAATGGGGCCCACGTTTTTAGCTAACGGGGCCCAAACTGACCTTATTTACTTGTGATGAAATATTGAATTATATTAACATAATCAGTATAAATACAGAGGCTAGTAATAAAGAAAAAGTCAACATTGTTTAAAGATCTTGAATTTAATGAATTTTTCAAAAGTAAAATTTCATTTTGAAATTGAATTTAATACAATAAATCAGACGAAACGGTGAAGTAACTGAAATTAAATATTATAAATTATGCAAGATCAATTTTTTCACGGGACATGACAAACTAATTTACCGGAAATACAACAATGTTGAAATATTATGTTTTTTTTTTAAATTTGTAAATACAAATAAAAATAAATGTACATGTTTAAAAATAGAAGAGAGAATAAAAATAGAAATATTTCATCGCTTAAAGAAAATAAACGATATTTAGAATGACTGTAACAATGACAAAACCTAGAAGACATTCTCTTGGTGAAACAAATCAAACCAGGTGAGTGTTCTGTCTATGTGTCTGTTACACTGAACGCACTCACGTACAGTTTCACGGCATTTATAATAAGCTGTTACATGTCCACATGGTAGACTCACACAGGTAATGACGTCATCCTTTAGACATGCTGGACATACTGTTGTATCTGATAATTCAAAGATTAAAATTAATGAATTTCCATTTCAAAGATTTCTATTTGATATAGTTTAATTTAATAGGTCATAGTTAAGAATTTTAATCAAATGTCTGATGGTTCGAACCAGAAACATGCATCGCACCCATCCGAATTAATAAAAACGTTTCACATAAATTTGAAGGAAGTAAAAAAAAATAAGATATATATATCATATATAGACTATCTAACATTAAATAACACTCATGTTTTCTATGACATTAAGGAATATTTTTTTCAAATAAGCTTTTAAAGGGAATCTTTTACACAATATAATTTTAGGTTACTTCTATAAAATATAAATCCTGGGGTGTTTTAGTTAAACATTTGAGAAGTACATGTTTTTATTTGTATATTTAAATAATGTTTAATGTATGACGAGTAACTGCACGATGAGAGAAATATCTAAAGTCTGTTGCAATGATTTATTTTTTATTTAACGTGTTCCTCAATCACCAACGAAATATTAGAAAGTAGAAAGAGCACGCAGACACCAATGGGCATTTATTATTTCATAACTAACTTTGACATTACCATCGGATGTGTGGTGCACTGGGTTAGTGTCAAGGGAGGGAAGGTAACCATCACTAGATGTATATCTTTGACACAAGAATATTATGTATACATTTACTGAACTTTTAAGTAATCATACAAATTACATTTATAACCATGAAATGTCATAAAATTTTGGTCAGTTAGTCAGAAATGTTAAGAAAACATAAGAAACAAAATAATATTAAGAATAAAACTTTATTGATTTACTCTTATTGCCCCTGAAATAATTTCATTTTTTTTTTAATCTTGCAGTTTGTAATCTTTAGTTCTATGATATAACATAATATTTTACAAACATTAATAAGAAATAAACACTTACCTAAGATAGTGTTCAATATTCTTGTTATCTTTACAAAGATGTGCTCCTCAAAAATACCATGTTTTTTCAAAAGTTATAGAAGACATTTTATTTTTTTTTTTAATTTGTAACGTTACTAAACCAGTTAGAAGATTTGATGTTTATAGCGGACTGAGGGAAGTTGCATTAACTGCAACTTATATTATATCGCCTATAAGCCAATGAACTGGTCGGCTGTTAAGCGAATTCCTTTTACGGTTGATTTTATAGTAGGCCATTGAATGCTTATCTTTTTTCCTTTTTTCTTGAATATTTCTGTTTCTCTGAGGGAATTCCGGCGCTATTTTGAAAGTAGGTCTTAGTTCATAAACTCTTCATTAAGCTTTTTTAGATGTTTTTTGCGTTGTTGTTTTTTTTAATGTCTAGCATGCTAAAATGTCTTACAGGCTAAAATGTCTTACAGGCTAAAATGTCTTACAGGCTAAAATGTCTAACATGATAAAATGTATAACATGCTAAAAAGTAAAACAGGCTAAAATGTCTTAAATGCTAAAATGTCTAAAAGGCTAAAATGTCTAAAAGGCTAAAATGTCTAACATGCTAAAATGTCTTACATGCTAAAATGTCTAACAGGTGAACAAGTCTTACATGCTAATGTGTCTAACATGCTAAAATGTCTAACATGCTAAAATGTCTAGCATGCTAAAATGTCTTACAGGCTAAAATGTCTAACATGCTAAAATGTATAACATGCTAAAATGTATAACAGGTGAAAATGTCTTACAGGCTAAAATGTCTAACATGCTAAAATGTCTAGCATGCTAAAATGTATTACAGGCTAAAATGTCTTACAGGCTAAAATGTCTTACAGACTAAAATGTCTAACATGCTAAAATGTATAACATGCTAAAATGTAAAACAGACCGCTAATAAATATGGTCGTTTCCTATTGGCGGCGGAGCGTAAGAAACGAGAAGGGAATATTACTGACTCCACCCACCCCGTACTGAACTCTTGTGCTGGTACAGTAAAAAAAAAAATAATATGCGCATACTGCATAATGTTAAGGTATTCCCATTTTATTCTGTTTTATTTAAACATAATTTAATAAAAAAATAGCAATGCAATTAATAAAATCTCTAAAAGTGGCTCTTAAACATAAATCCTTAAATCCCAGAGAAGTCTTATGATAAATTAACTTATCAAATTTTGTAAATAATGAATTAATGTAACGACATATTTAGCTCAATATATTGTAATAAACAACGCTATAATTTTAATAATGATAATTTGAATAAATATTTGTAGGATATAATGAATTGTATTTCGTTTACTTTATAATGCATTTTTCAATGTGGCACAATAATGGTACAAGTATGGTACAATGATGGCAAATCGAAGTACAATTATGGCTCAATGGTAGTGCAATGACGGTACAATGTTGGCACGAGGATGTTACAAGTGTGGCACAATGGTGGTAGAAGATTGGCACAATGATGGTACAATGATGACACAAGGATGGTACAATGGTGTTACAATGATGGTACAATGATGGTACAATGGTGGTACAATAATGGTACAATGATGGTACAATGATGGTACAATGATGACACAAGGCTGGTACAATGATTGTACAATAATGGTACAAGGATGGTGCAAGGATGGTACAATGATGGTACAAGGATGGTACAATGATGGTACAATGATGGTACAATGATGGTACAATGGTTGTACAAGGATGGTACAATGATGGTACAATGATGGTACAAGGATGGTACAATGATGGTACAATGTTTACAAACATTTAGATGCTATTTTGTTTCTGTATCTCTCTATTACGGCTCAGACCACAAAATGATGAGCACGTTTAGATTTCAAAAAGGTGACTCCATGAATGTAAAAATAGTTGTATCAGTTGGCACACATGGACCGCTACTAGATACTTCATACATAGACCGCTACTAGATACTTCATACATAGACCGCTACTAAATACTCCATACATAGACCGCTACTAGGTACTTCATACATAGACCGCTACTAGATACTCAAGAGAATAAATTAATATAGTCTCCCATTTAAGGGGTAACTTTACTTTAGTAAGCACAACAAAGTTACCACATCAAAGATGTACTAAATATGGACGCATGCATGTTGAAATTAACGAATTAAAGTAAACTGAATGTCTTAGGTACAACCACATAACATTTACTCTAATCTATGCAAGCCGTCTCACCAGCTCTCGCAATGTGACCCAGTGAGTGAGCTCCAACCGGGGTGTATTCGCCTCGTGTCCCCGTGCCTATTTTGTCACTTTAATGTGGAGAACATGGAGACTAGTCGTACTAGGACAGTCATCTGCTATATTGTGGGATTCCCCGCTGTTCACATTCAAATCTTGATCTAAGCTTTACATTATTTCGCGTATCACTAATCGTGTTGCTAACGGTCTTTCCGGGGAAGAGGAATTGCCTCCGAAGTGCCCCCTCCCCTGAAGTGACAACAAGTTGGTTGGCCGGTTGTTTGACCCTGAGCTCCCGTCCAACAACAGGCTGATAACCTTGAGGAGCTATCGGTCCTGTCTTATCATTGCCCCTACCCGGGGTATACACCGCATTCCACCCAAATGTCCATGTCTTCTCCTGTCTACCTCCTTCCAACCCCCCCTCCCATCTGCTTCACTGTTGAACTTATAGAACCTTGGGCCCTGAGTTCTTCTGACTGGGCCACTGGTGCTTCCATTGACTTTGTCAAGTCATTAACTTTTGGTTCCCTTAGCTTGACTCTTATAATTATTGTTACATTTTATAAATACAAGGTGTCTGAGATGTAAATATATTGTTACGACCCACTCGGTGCGCACCGTACAGTCTACGGAGTGAACGCGATGACGCAGTAGAGACAGTGACGTAGAAGCCGGCAAGAGAGTGGCCATGTTGCCGTTGTTTTATTGTTTTTATAGATATTAGTAAATACTCTTGGAATCCACGCCTGTGTGTTGTTTTGATTTTATAAACTGAATTTTTAAGAGTTGTAACAATATTTGTATCGTATTTTTGATGTTTTACCTTTGTATCAGGGCCGGTGCGTGTATGCTAATAGGAGACTGTTTTATTGAAACGAGCACATAAAAAATAAAACTTATGTCATATGTCTGCATAATATACGTGTTTTTAATATAAGTGTGTTTAATATACATGTGTTTATACAGCCCTGCTGATGTTTTATTGGTTTCACTGGTTTGACTCCAGTCCCAGGCAGATATGTGATATAAATAGAATGGAATGGACAAATCAAGCCTGGTGGTCCATGACCGATAACATTTTGTACAGTTACTTTTTGATGTTAAATATTGTCTAACGATTTATATCAAACCTGTGGTAGACATGTAAAGTGTTGTTTGTAATAAAGTGTTGTGGCGATGATACAAATGAAATATGCATAACGGGGTTTTTTGTTTTTGTTTCACATGGTTTGATTAAAAAAAAAATAAAACTCATAAAGATGCTATTATAGAGATGACGTTCAGAGCTTCTTTTAAAAGTAGACAAAACATAATACTTACAAAACGTTTAGATTTCTACGTATTAATTTCAAAACCCCATGATTACATCATCTATCACTGTTTGAATGAAATGAAACTGGGCCATTACCTTATTAAGTAACTTTTTTTCTTGATTTTGCCCCCTCCCCCTTTCCCACAGTTCATGGTGATTAACTACTAAAACATTTGTTGATAATATTAGTAAGACGTAAATTACTTTGTTGAAGCTTACATCTATTATTTAAGGAATTTACCGTATAGGACTGAGGCACACCAAGACAGGGGGCACACCAAGAAAAAGGTACATCAAGACAGGGGCACACCAAGACAAGTACACTTTTAAAAAAACCAAATGTTGTATTTACCATTGAAATGACATGTCATTCCAAATGACATAGCTACTGGTGCAGCACAATTGATTATAGGTACATTATTCGTAGTTTAGCCAGGAGAAATGTTGCATTAGCGCTCATTTGTTCCTTGAAAAATTATATTTTTATCAAAAATATTTCTTTATTATTACTACAATAGTATCTAAAAATGATTATCATATTTGATGTGTTAATATAATTAATAATTGTGAGTTACAAAATAAGAAATGCTGCACAATTGTATAACATTCACGGGAGTAGAACTGATGGTGTTATGTCCCTGGTAATTCTTTCAATAGTCCAGTATAAATGAAACCAATTAGTTGTTTTTGTTTATTGTTGCCTTTGAAATTTTAAGTCACAGTCTCCTGGTGTATGACGTCCCACCATGTCATTGTAGTTGTAATTTGTTGTTGACACTGAATACATATGTTGGTATGTTGACTGCATTCATAACAGTGGGTCACGTGACGGCACGGCACATTTATCTGGTAGTTGTCTTTTTGTTGATGGCATCGGTCACATTGTGTTTTATCTGAAAGTATACACGTTTGATTTAAAGTAATAACAAAAAACTATATACTGTTTACTTCTTCGTGGGGGAGGGGGGAATAGAGAGAGAGTAGGTATGTAAGAAAGTAATTATGTAAGAAAGTAATTATGTAAGAAGGTAATTATAAAAGAAAGTAAGTACGTAAGAAAGTAATTATGTAAGAAAGTAAGTATCTAAGAAAAAATTATGTAAGAAGGTAATTATAAAAAAGTAAGTATGTAAGAAAGTAATTATGTAATAAAGTAAGTTTGTAAGAAAGTAATATGTAAGAAAGTAAGTATGTATGAAACAAAATATTAAGAAAGTAAGTATTAAAAAAGTAATTATGTATGAAAGTAAGTATGTAAGAAAGTAAATATTAAGAAAATATTAAGTAAGAAAATAATTATGTAAAAAGAAGGTATGTAAGAAAGTAATTATGTTAGAAAGAAAGTATTAAAAAAAGTAAGCAAGTAAGAAATTAATTATGGAAAAAAGAAAGTAAATAATAAAGTAAATATGTAAGAAAGTATTTATGTAAGAAAATAAGTATGTAAGAAATTAATTATGTAAGAAACTAAGTATAAAAAAATAAGTAAGTAAGAAAGTAATTATTAAGAAAGTAGGTATTAAGAAAGTAAGAATATAAGGAAAGTAAGTATTGAGAAAGTAAGTAAGTAAGAAAGTAAGTATTAAGAAAGTAAGTTAATAATAAAATAATAATGTAAAAAAGAATATAAATAAGAAAGAAATTGTATGTAGGAAAGGAAGTATAAAAGAAAGTAAATATGTAAGTAAGTACGTATGTAAGAAAGTAAGTATGTAAAAAAAAGTATTTAAGAAAGTAAGTATTACAAAAACTAAGTATGTAAAAAAATAAGTATTAAGAAAGTAAGTAAGAAAGTAACTATGTAAAAAAGAAAAAAAACAATAAAGTAAATATATAAGAAAGTAAGTATGTAAGAAAGTAAGTATGTAGGAAAGTAACTATTTAAGATAGTATTATATTAGGGTTATGACTTTTTTGTAACCTCATATTTACATGTAAAGAAAAGGTGACTTTTTATGAGTGTATTATGACACAAATAACCTTTTCTGAAAATATTTGAAAAAATTTCCCCACCAAACCATAAAACGAATATCATATATTAATATATGTAACACAACACTGTAATGGAAAGTTACTTAGGAACAACAAGTGCAATGCATGTAAACATGAGCATTGAGATGTCCAAAATATGAAATGATAATAAAGGACAGCATAGAAAACAAAGAAAAAGTTTTATGCTTCATCATTAGTGAGAATAAAACAGTTATTCATTGTCTTTGAAGTCTCGCAACGTGGAACACTATCTTGCATTTTTTGTATAGCTCTTTCTGCATAGCAGTTACATTGTTCTATACCAGGTATTGCTGAATCTTCACAGACCCAGTGCCTCAAGAAGCATCTTTCTGCTTCAGTGCATCTATGCAAAGCAGGTGCTAAAATCTCTTTTCCTATTTTCCAGTCCCTTTGATCTGAAAACCATACTTCAGACCATGTTCTCGCTATGAAAGCACACAAAAGTTCAAATATCTCGTTTCTATTTTCCGGAATAGAATGAATGCCAGAAGTGCTAGTATTGCACTTGAATTCCAACGAGCAAATCTCTAGAAGTAAATTACTGGAAAGCTTTTATTTAATTCGTAATAGTGAATAACTTGCGTCAAATGATGTAAAAATTTCATGTCATCTCTCCATCCTTTGTTTTCTCACATGATTTCTGGACTACTATCTTGAGAACCAAATTTCTCTTTAAGTGACTCGTAATTTGCGCTAATTTCAGCAACAATTGGATAAGAATTGTTTGGACTAGACGTTTACCTGCCTAAAACAGAATCCATAGCATGCTTGAGTACTAGGCATAAAACATGAAGCTGGCAGTCTATGTACTCAGTAATTTGTCCACTGTTCTGTTGACAATAATTTTGCAGCTTGCGTACCACACAATTTTTGCTGCCTGAATTTGTATTCGTTGTATCTTTTAAATTAGCGTTATCAAAATCAAGATAAGTGTTCAAGGATATTTACGTCTACACTACATGATGGATTGTAGTCTGACTATTACGTCATCAAATCCTGAATGGAAATGGGAGATAACACATTATTGTAGTAAATCTAAATGTTGACACTTTTTAAATATAGGCGCTAGTTTTGTAGGTCATAGAACTCGTCACATGTCCCGACGTTGTTTATACAAGTGCGTAAAGTCCCTATAAAATGAAATATCTTAAATTCTATAAACCAACTAATGGGACGGTTTCTGCAGGTCTTGGCTAAAATTTTTTATTCAGGTCTTGGCTAAAATTCCAGATATATAAAAGAAATTTTATATATCCGGAATTTTAGTCAAGACCTGAATAATTTTCCTTGGTCCTCACCGGAGATCAAACTAGTTACCTTCAGGTCGACAGTCGAGCTCTTCGCCACACGACAATCCGTCTTGTGTACTTTTACCAAAAGCGAGCATTGCACAAAGCTGCGCCCCTCGAAGGCAGGTCGGGACCCCAAAGAGAAAACAATCCTCAACTACTGTCAACCGACGAGATGAGTGGAGCCTTTCCCACCACATTTTGAAATGATCCCCCTTGGTTGTATTCGCCGTCTGGGCTATCAAGAAAGATTACCAGATTAAAAGGGAGACAACCATACCAGAGCGGCAATGAAACTGATCAGTAGTACGCAACAGGAAAATGTTTTTGATTTAATCATTGTAACCAGGGTCCCTTCTTCCTGGAGCCGTAACGTTTAAAGAATTAATTCTTAAAAAATATGATGCTAAGAGGGAGCCAGTATAAATATTTTTTCACTTAAGGCCCCCAAATATTGATGTGAGTCTCTGTAAGTTTATGTTTAGTGCCCCCGAACATCAATGTTAGGTTAGGGCTCCCCGACATACATCTGAATCTATGTCTAGGGCCCCCGAACATCTATGTGACTTTGTGTCTAGGGCCTCCAAACATCTATGTGAGTTTTAGTCTAGGGCCTCCAAACATCTATGTGAGTCTATGTCTAGGGCCCCCAAACATTTATGTGTGTCTATGTCTAGGGCCCCCAAACATCTATGTGAGTCTATGTCTAGGGCCCCCAAACATCTATGTGAGTCTATGTCTAGGAACCCCGAACATCTATGTTAGTCTATGTCTAGGGCCCCCAGAAATATATGTGAGTCTATGCCTAGGGCCTCAAACATCTATGTGAGTCTATGTCTAGGGCCCGCGAACATCTATGTGAGCATTTCTTGGGCCCCCAAACATATATGTCAGCCCCCAAACATACCTAAGAACGGCTCTTCTTACGACTCTCAGATTTGTGTTTTTTATGAATGTAACGTATCGCTAAAAATATAATGTAAAAATAATGACATTAGATTTGATTAACAATATTTACAATCATGTTTTGGACTTACAACTTTTGTCATTTGACTGGTACCAGTAAGATAAAAAGGGAAATTTCACTTATATAAGCCGGCTCGGGTTCTGTTTTGACAGTCGCTGACAGTATCCTGCCCAAGGGTAGAGTAGGGGGTCTAATTTTTTTAATAATCTATTTTTTGGGGGGAGGGGGGAAGTGGGGTATCAGTGCCCCATTTTGTGTTTTTGTCACCAGGGGGAATAACAAGCTTTCTAAGGGCAATAATAAGTACGAAGTCTATTAACAGTTGACATGGTAAGAACAAATGCTTATGGTTTCACTATTTAAAAAAATATATCTTGATTGATGATGTCATTTCTCACTATCAATTTATACATTAAAAATCCGTTTTTTTTTTACTATGTGTTGTTTTTTTCATTATTTTGTTTTGTTTACATTATGCCGATGACAGTTAATTCCAAATTATATCTGTATATATGTGGGCATTAAAAAATGTTTTTTAATCACACAAACAATGTATTATTTACTATCAAAATAACAACAACTAATGAATTTACCTTCATTAATTTATATAGGAGTATAATGTAGACTTCAATCGATATACTGCAATTTACACGAAATAATTCTTTTGATTTTTAAAAAAAATACGTATTTCGCTTTTGATTTCTGTGACATTGGATTTTATCCATAGTTTTACAATTGTATTAAATATTTTTTTTAAATTACAAAAATGAAAAAAAATTAAGTTGACGAAAAAAAGATTAGGTGATAATTATTAATTTATTTTCGTCGAGTATAATGTTATTTAACAAGGTAAAATGGTTGTTATAAATATAATAATAACAAGGTTTACATTTGGTGTGAGTTTGTCTAAGAGAAGTTGTTATAGATTTGTCTAATTGTCGGAGAGAAATTTGTATACACTAGTCTAATTGTCTGAGAGAAGTTGTTATACACAAGTCTAATTGTCTGAGACGAATTATTATACACTAGTCTAATTATCTTAGACGAGTTATTATACACTAGTCTAATTGTCTAATAGAAGTTGTTATACACTAGTCTAATTGTCTGAGACGAGTTATTATACACTAGTCTAATTGTCTGAGAGGAGTTGTTATACACTAGTCTAATTGTCTGAGAGAAGTTGTTATACACTAGTCTAATTGTCTGAGATAAGTTGTTATACACTAGTCAAATTGTCTGAGAGAAGTTTTTATACACTAGTCTAATTGTCTGAGAGAAGTTGTTATACACTAGTCTAATTGTCTGAGAGAAGTTGTTATACACTAGTCTAATTATCTGAGATAAGTTGTTATACACTAGTCTAATTGTCTGAGAGAAGTTGTTATGTACTAGTCTAATTGTCTGAGATAAGTTGTTATACACTACTGTAATTGTCTCAGAGGAGTTGTTATACACTAGTCTAATTGTCTAAGAGTAGTTGTTATACACTAGTCTAATTGTCTGAGAGAAGTTGTTATACACTAGTCTAATTGTCTGAGATAAGTTTTTATACACTAGTTTAATTGTCTGAGAGAAGTTGTTATACACTAGTCTAATTGTCTGAGAGAAGTTGTTATACACTAGTCTAATTGTCTGAGAGAAGTTGTTATACACTAGTCTAATTGTCTGAGAGAAGTTGTTATACACTAGTCTAATTGTCTGAGACGAGTTATTATACACTAGTCTAATTATCTTAGACGAGTTATTATACACTAGTCTAATTGTCTAAGAGAAGTTATTATACACTAGTCTAATTGTCTGAGACGAGTTATTATACACTAATCTAATTGTCTGAGAGGAGTTGTTATACACTAGTCTAATTGTCTGAGAGAAGTTGTTATACACTAGTCTAATTGTCTGAGAGAAGTTGTTATACACTAGTCTAATTGTCTGAGAGAAGTTGTTATACACTAGTCAAATTGTCTGAGAGAAGTTTTTATACACTAGTCTAATTGTCTGAGAGAAGTTGTTATACACTAGACTAATTGTCTGAGAGAAGTTGTTATGTACTAGTCTGATTGTCTGAGGTAAATTGTTATACACTACTGTAATTGTCTCAGAGGAGTTGTTATACACTAGTCTAATTGACTAAGAGAAGTTGTTATACACTAGTCTAATTGTCTGAGAGAAGTTGTTATACACTAGTCTAATTGTCTGAGATAAGTTTTTATACACTAGTCTAATTGTCTGAGAGAAGTTGTTATACACTAGTCTAATTGTCTGAGAGAAGTTGTCTTGAGCAAGTTTGATTAATATATTTAATTTTTCACGTCAGTTGGTACAACAATTGTCTATATATAATGTTACTAGCTTGTGATGCTTTTAATGTCATTTGTGTATGTTGTGTTTAACTGTAATATATGAAAATAACAATTGAAACCAGCCGTTACATTGACATATAAATGTTTTAAAAGTTTTACCAAAACTAAAGTGTTCGCCATGTTCATTGCTCTGAACGTTACTTAGAAAAATAAACACAGAATGAAAAATATTTCAGTTTGGTGTATTATTGAGAAACCTAGAAAAAAAATCATGTGCTAACTTACCCAGAACATGATTTAACAATATTGTTTTCCGTTCCTGAATCAAACTTAGATCAACACTTGACATTTTTACACTGAAATAGGACATTTAAAAATAAATGTAACAATTAACATTTTAAAGCGACATTTGAGATGCACTCTTCAAATTTCTGAGTTAACTAAAGTAGATTTCAAATAGTTACTAAAACAGAACCATTTAATTGTACTATGAATGAATTATTTATTTTAAATTAAATTGATCTGTAATTAAATCTTACCAGATGTATTTTTTCATACTAGTTGGATACCTACACAATGAGCCATACAAAAATAAAACGTTTACCTATTTATACACCGGCTGGTTATATGTATTTGTAAAGATCGCCGTGTTCAACCACGCGCGTCTACGGTCTTTTGCGGGCTACTCAATAAACTTTTGTACAACGATGATTGTTAGTTATAGAAATGGGAAATAAACAGTACCATGGTGTGTGATATATGAATATTTAAAGCAGTAGTGCTAGATTATTTCCCTTTTTTATAACCACTGGTAATATATTTACTGTCTTCTGGTATTTAAATCAAAATATGATCAAAAGCTATGAAGATTTTTTGTTGAGTTAAACATCGTATTGATAAATCGTAGTTTGTACTGAACTATTTTGTATGTGTCAAGTTCTTCTAGTTTAATCCAATTTATAATGTACTGCTGGTTGGTCACAAGAATGATTTAATAGTTACATGATACAAAATAATTTACTTTTAACTAAACATACATCAATTTCCTCAAATGGCAAATGACCTTATTTTAAAAAAAAAAATCTTCCAAGTGAAAGTTGCTGTAAAGACAGGGGCGGCACCCACATGTTCTATGTACTAATATCTCTACCCCCCCCCCACACACACATACCGTTTTACTTACTCTGGACCATCTACCCCTTCTAAAGGCGACGGTTGGTAGACTACCACTGGTAGTACGGTTAAGTATTTGACTGTCGATCAGAAGGGTCCCTGGTTTCATCTCCAGTGAGGACCTGTGGATTTTTTCAGGTCATGGCTTAAGTCCCCGCTATATCTCTCGTGGTGCCTCCTTGGACATTGCACTATCAAATATATAATATACCATGGTGACAACTATCAAAGACTGTCTGAATTTTTCAGTCTACGTGGAGAGTATCATTTGTTTTTGTTTCAATAAAATCCAACTGTATCATATGAAGTAAATAGGAAATGGGTTGTCGTACAATGTACAGCACAACACTCTCCAAATTTATATATATTTTTAACTGCATCTTTTAAAAAAAAAGAATTACATATTTTCTGCAAGTTATTTCCAAACTAAAATGACTGCGAGGCAAGCCTATGTTGAGAAACTAAATTTGGTAATTTCTTTTTTTTTTTTACTTTGGACATTTCAATTCTAAACAGACACGTTGAAATGTTGGATATGAAACTACAACTGTATTATAGATTGATACCAACGGCTTATTTTTAACATTGACTTAAAGGAAAAAATGCACTACCAAGACAACAGAAAGAACGTATGAAAGCACAACAGATGTATGCATATGTGTATATGTATATTAGTGTATTCATTTGTTTAGCCAAACGACTTTACCGGCTGACAGTCGTTGTTTTAATAGTCACTATTATTAACCCGAGCCATACCCAATAGATACTGTTGGACTAAGTTTTGTTTTCTTATTAATTGACTCGCCATATTGAAACATCTGGACTAACCTTTGTTTACTATTTTAGTTTTTGGCTTTCAACGGAAAACAAAAACACTTCCTATAACCCCTCACAAAAATCAAATATTTATTTTCCTTTTTATCTTGGTTTTATTCCAATTCTTAATGTCACGAATAATTTAAATGAAACATTTAGTAAAATAATTCAAATAACTAAATTGTCACTGATCGAGCTTGTCAGTGCCAGTCTTGCGAAATGTTTCTTTAACAAAAAACACCTTAACTGTCCAATACCCCACATATTCACCAATCCTGTTCCTTCCCTATAGCCGATTTCTAAAAAGTATATTACAAGTCCAGGGACCTGCTCCCTGCTCCCTGCTTTTAAAGCCGCGTCTATTTATAGCGGGAATAAAATAATGATAAACAGTCTCCCAACCTTACTGTAGTTGATCTTTCATACCATTGTGCTGCCATGTGTGAAATATTTTTTTTCTCTGGGGAAAACTTCATGTAATGTGTAATAGATATACATACTCAACATCAAGAGTTTAACTTTCTGAAGAAATGTATAACATATACAGATTCTGCTATTCACTGGCAGTGCAATATGAAACACACATTGTGAGACCACTGTTCCCTCTAAGCTGCGCCATCCTGCGCTAGCGCACGATTTTTCAGACCTCAGCGCACAACTTTTAGGCTTGGCGCACAAAACTTAGGTGACAGAAAAAAATACTTATAATTTTGTCATAAAATTCTGCGCGACTTGAACTAAATAAATGAACTTAACGTGATCAAACCAACAAACTGTCTTTGTTGTGATATCAACACGTTCGTAATTTAAGTAATTGGCTTGAAGCTGACTGGAAATAGTACACTTCTTTAAATATAATATAGTTTGAGAATAAATGTCGAAGCGAAAAGGCGAAGATCAAGAGTCGAGTAATTTGGTGATGAGATGACGAATGAATTTAAAGAAAGAATGAAAAAACGATTATTGCGTTGAAACCATAATGCCTGACACGTGCTTCTAAAAGAAATATTCGAATATCGTGAACAAACCACGATACTAGACTAGAACAGAAATAACAGAAAGCCAGCAGCACAATAAAGCTTGTCCTGGCGAAGTCAAAATTTTACTTGACAATGTAGTACTTGCAGTGGAAATTACTTCTTCCATGCTTTCTGTTCAGGAAATTCACAATCATATGGAAAATACATGAAAATACCGACTAGCGCTGTTTAGGCATTTTGCTGTTGGTGCTGTAATAAAGAATTATGATATTTTGGTTAAGTACTGCAGATAACAAGTACATGAAGAGTATGACCCATTTAACAAATACTGTCTTGACAAATTAACCAAACCAGAGATTCACGTTGCATTAACTATCCTTTGTAATGTTCTTGTTTGAGTTAGCAGAATTATGTAAGACTTTCGAGAGGAGCAACCTCATTACATTCGAGACATCTCAGTTTGCCAAAGCCAAAATTAAGAAATTAAGAAGACAGTATCTTGGGAAAGTATAGGCCTATATTTTGAGGAAGAAGTGAAAAATCTATTACCATTACATAATCATTCACTCAACACAGATGACACAGTTAAATTTATTAAAGAGACATGTGACCATATGGACTAAAGATTTCCAGATCAGGAAATACAGGACTAGTGAGTGTTTAATAAGTATGTTTTTTTTAATCCATCAAACTTGGACAATTTTGATTTTGGCAAAGTTAAAATATTGACCCTCAGAGTTTATTTCATTCTAGGGAAATGTTCAATAAATTTAATATCTGCTAAAATGGGAAATATTTTTAGGTCTTGTGTGTTGAAGATGGAAGCCTCCCTGTTATTATTTTTGTTCATACAGATACACATAATAGTCTTACATCTGCTATTACCATAAGTTGGGAACATTTTCTTTCTTTTAACGCAACTAAAAATGTTTACCTGAGGTATACAACTGTATACTTTTAAAAATGTAAAAGAAAACAAGTAGAAAAGCCATTCCATAAATAAAGGAAAACATTTATGGGCTCTGTTACGGACACCTTCTATATACTCTATACATGACACGGACACCTTCCATGTACTCTATAAATGTTACGGACACCTTCTATATACTATACATGACACGGACACCTTCCATGTACTCTATAAATGTTACGGACACATTCTATATACTCTATAAATGACACGGGCACCTTCTATATACTCTATACATGACACGGACACCTTCCATGTACTCTATAAATGTTACGGACACCTTCTATATACTCTAAATGACACGGGAACCTTCTATATACTCTATAAATGTCACTGGCTCTTTGGTTTATGTTTCGAGTTTTAAGTTTTAATTTAAACGTGGAGATATCAAGTTAGCCTAATGTCTGCCTATTTCACTTTCACTTTGCTTGCTCACTCCTTCGACACAAGGCAATAACCAATCAAACAAGGTGTGTGATAAACACGATGATTTATTTACATGAATGTACATCAGATTACATCGTCTATAAATGAAAACGCCGCAAAAGTCCACAATAACACATTATGCCTCAACTCTGACTAACTAAAGGTCTCGTAACTATAAAAGTAGAGTTTCCTTAACCCTTTAAAGCTCTGTGTCAAAATCATTGCAGCGATGACAGGATGTGATGTGACCCATGGCATAAACAGTTTGTAGATGAAACACGTCTTATTATTCATTCCTTCCTTTCATCTCTTTGACGCAATCAAAGCAGAGGTGGGTCTGATTATTGCATTCATCATAATGGGAAATTTCATGATGGCATGGGATTTTCAGACAGCTGTCATTTGTAATGTGACATTTATCACATTCTGCTTTACCTAAGAATGAACATAATGTTTGAAACAAAATAATATATATATATATATATATATATATATATATATATATATATATATATATATATATATATATAAGATTTTCTTTAAAAACGAAATAAATTTAGAGAGTTTTTTAATAAACGTTGAAATTTACTTTTATGGTGTGACCGCTTTTTTTTTCGATTACTTTTTTATTTTACATCTGAAGTATTTGGTTCAAACACACCAGTATTTAGATAAAAATAAACATGTAATAATAGTTTTAAGAAATAAAACATTTTATTCAGCTTAAAAATTATACACAGAGTATGGAAACACTAAATTAGGAAAGTAGACTAGACTCACTGACCCATAAATCTATTTAATCTTTTTGTTATCCTCCCTTCCCTTACGTCAAGGTCTGGTTTTTTCATCTGAAATATGATTAAAAGTATTATATATACACTAAATTTAAAAAAAAAGGTCTTGAGATGAGCTAAATGTCATATTCAAAGACTTATGTTCCACAAACCAAAGTTCCAGTGACCTATGCTCCACAGACCAAAGTTCCAGTGACATTTGCTCCACAGAACAAAGTTCCAGTGACCTATGCTCCACATACCAAAGTTCCAGAGACATATGCTCCACAGACCAAAGTTCCAGAGATCTATGTTCCATAGACCACAATTCCAGAGACCTATGCTCCACAGACCAAAGTTCCAGAGACATATGCTCCACAGACCAAAGTTCCAGAGATCTATGCTCCATAGACCAAAGTTCCAGTGACCTATGCTCTGCTCCACAGA
Source organism: Bulinus truncatus (assembly GCA_021962125.1). NCBI lineage: Eukaryota > Metazoa > Mollusca > Gastropoda > Planorbidae > Bulinus > Bulinus truncatus. The sequence continues at coordinate 449,867 of JAGDYQ010000286.1, read as the reverse complement.
CCACAGTTCCACAGATCTATGCTCCATAGTCCAAAGTTCCAGAGACCTATGCTCCACAGACCAAAGTTCCAGAGATCTATGCTCCACAGACCAAAGTTCCAGAGACCTATGCTCCACATACCAAAGTTCCAGAGATCTATGCTCCATAGACCAAAGTTCCAGAGACCTATGCTCCACATAGACACACCATTGGTAAACCTCACCTACCATCATCGTTTCTCGATAAAACAATAGGCTGATTTAACCCTGATTAAGTGACATAAATAGAAAATTAATCAATTGCTCAGAATGTTTTGCATCCATTTTCTGTTGTCTCAAATGAAATCTTTGAATTAAAGATTCTCAAATTAATGTGATAATGATCAAAATAAACAAAAAAATTACTAAACACATATTATCCAATCAGAAATAAGTTAAACTATCAAATTTCTCAATCGAATATACATTTACTGACCAAGTCTTTTTCTTGTACACTGTCATCCCTAGTTACTGTATCAGCTGTATTTATATCAAGCTGATTCTCTTCATCTATGCTTTCATCTTGAACCATCAACAGATTTAACGGTTGCACCTTGATAGATATTTATTGGAGATGAACTATCGAACTTTTAATTACTATACACATTTAGTCTTATAATATTTCTATTGGACGAATATTATTTTACTTGGATACCTTACGTTTCATCTCCCCCTATGTAAAAGATAGCTGACTGATAAAAGATAGCTCACTGATAAAAGATAGCTCACTGATACGACTCTTATTGTATTCTTACATTTCATTTTCCCCCCTCTAATTACATTAAATTTGGTAAGTATTTATAAAAAAAGTATATATGTAAATATACATAAAATAACGTGTATGCGGGCTCTCTTCCATCTCATATCTGGCGATCACATGCAATAGCCTTTATTTTGTATGTTATAAAAAATAGTATATTTAGTTGTTTTTTTCGGGTCTAAATAATACAAACTTTGAATGCTTTAAAACGAACTTACCGCGTCTTGTTGTCCTATACCCTCTTCCACTGCTATTGTATCTGCTGTATTTCCATCTTGCTGATTTTCTTCATCTATGTATTGTTCTACGGCCGAAGGCGGTTGAATCTATGATATATATTATATATCATATTGATAATTTTGATAATACAACTTGTTCACGCTTACCGTGATCTGACATGAACTAATACCTCTCTCTCTCCCCCTCTCTCTCTCCCCCTCTCTCTATCTCTCTGAACTCTGTCAGTGATAACTGCGGGATGAGACTTAGTCTCTTAGAGCCCGTGAGGTCAATCTCGCTGTGTCCCTCAACATCTGGAGACTGCCGTCAAGGTCAATGAACATCAAGCTACCCGACTGGTCCACCCTGTGTTCCGCCAGCCCGGGGTACTCAAATATCACATGATCTACGGTTTCCTCAACATTTCTGTAGTGTTGGGAAAGGTAATCGACATTGTGCCTCAACCTCCCAAAGTACTCACCTAAAGGACAATGCCCAGTACGGAACTGTGCATTTAGTGCCTGCTCGATCCTCCTAAGCCCCCCCCCCTTACCACGGGTCATATTTGGACGGCTGCACCATCTGACCTCGGACATTTTCTGCCCGTCACCCCATTTTTTTCCCCAACTCGAGAACCACCGTGTTCGCTCATAGAGCCTGATCTTATCACACGCTGCCTCAAGTGAGCTGTTTTCCGCGCACCCACGGTGTGCGCTCTAATCTCTAAACCAAAACTCGTTTTGTTTCAACACGACGTCACAGTCTATACGACACAAGTCACACACCTTTTTCTGCTAGCAGCACTCAACTGCTACGACACTTGTAAAAATGACGAATCAAAGAAGCTAGCTGGTGTGATGCTCTTTCTGCATGTTGCATTAGAATGCTAGTTCATAACCTCTACGTTACGTACTTAAAGACGTCTGCCATACGAACTAGATTTTGCAGGCTAAATCGGGTCATCAATCTATGGGGACTCAGCCTTTCCAAAAGCATATGATCTTGCACATGTAATCCTAGCATTCTAGCTAACGCCAAATTATGCATACATACATATATACATACATACATACATATATATATTTATATATATATATATATATATATATATATATATATATATATATATGAGAATGAAGTCGTCTTAACTGAAATAATTGAGATAATCATATATTACCTCGTTCGTTTTATGATTTCCATACTCATTTGATCGTATCATATTGTAGAGGAAGTAAAAGGTTGAAGATACTATAATATTTAGGGAAACTCCGCTCAAAATATGACTTTTATTAAACATAGCCGAAGTCTGAAGAAAAAAAGAAGCAAGAAAAAATAACGCAAATAACAAACCATAAATTCATTAAAATGTATTTGAACATTTATATCGTGACTTACATTGACAAGTGAACATTCATTGGGATAGGCCTATATACTTATTAAAAGAAAATAATATAGACTTAAATCTGACCATGAAACTAGAGGTATATTCTTTAACGTATTATAACTACATAGATATTACTAAGCTCTTCAAGGGAAAAGAAAAAGATAAGAATGATGTGTGAATGTTGTTTACTGGTACAAAGTTACTGCTTTTACTGCTGTTACTGCTGTTGATAATGAAAAGTTCACTAGTATCTGAGCTAAGTAGTAAATTAATTAATTCAGATAAAAATCCAGTCAATTATTTTTTTTTTTTATTTTTACTGTAAATAGCTCGCAATGTACATTGGTAACTAATAAAATAAAAAGTGTAGTTGTCATGGAAACGGCCAATTTATTTTGTTATTTTTTAAGGAATTATTTAGGCTAAAAAAAAAGACAAAAATCTCTTTGAAGACAGTATCGGGTTTTTATAACCTTGGCAAGTCACACATTAGGATGTGTCCGAGTAGTTAACTTAGGGTTGTAAGACAAAGTACCAGAAGAGAGAGAGTGAGAAAGAGAGAGAGAGAGAGAGAGCGAGAGAGAGAAACAAATTGAGAGGAAAAGAAAGAGATACAGAGAATGGAGAGAGATGGGGAGAGAGAGAGGGAACGAGATACAGAGATAAAGAGAGAGAGAGAGAGAGAGAGAGAGAGAGAGAGAGAGAGAGAAAGAAAGAAAACGAGATACAGAGAGAGAGAGAGAGAGAGAGAGAGAGAGAGACATATATCTATATATCTACAATCAACTACTAATAAACATTTCCAATCGTTGTTCTATAAAAGAAAAACAAATAGTAAAATAGTTTGCCAGGTTCCAATCTATTGAGCTAATTCTGTGTGCTGCATTTGGAAAATATATAATAAAAATAGTTACCAGATTTCCAATAAAATTTTTATAGTTGACAGCCAGTAAACATGTAATTGCACCCACACCTAACAAAGCTATCAGTCTGTTTACCTTTTACAAAAAAAGAAAAACAAAAACTACATTAGTTTGACGGTTCAATTAGTTATTGATAATCAATAACCAAAAAACACGGTAAGCGTGATTCATTATAGAGAGACGGTTGGCCAATTGGTATAGACTGGACCACTGGCGACATGTGGGTCCTGGGTGAGAACGAAAGGCATTATCCAGGCCTCGGTTAAATGTCCCTCCAAGTCCACCCAGCTTTAAATGGGTACCTGACTTTAAGTGGGGGAAGTAAAGGCGGCTAGACGTTACGCTAATATCACACAATCGCTTTAAATGATGTGGCTACATAAAAAGTATTTCTTACTCGATGTTCCGAAAGAAAACGTATTATATATTGAATAGTTTAATATTCTATGCGATTATTTTTTCACTACATGCATAACTGAAATATATTCTCTTTTGTCAGTATTTTTTTTTCAAATGTAACATTCAGTTTAAAAAAGAATCTTTACAAGAAAAAAAAAAGAATTTTGTATTTTATACCTAGCCACAGTTTACATACCTGTCTACTTTCTGTCTTATCATATCTACACCACGTAGCAAAATGTTCACAGTTCTTATAAATGACATTGTAACCAACATCACCAATACTGTCATTAGCTCTTTGTAATATTTCAGCTGTCGGCAAGGCGCTATATTTCAAAGAGACAAACTTCAACCGATTACTTATACAAAAAAGTATATCTTAGAACGGTTTGATTTCAAAAAATAGTATATATATATATATATATATATATATATATATATATATATATATATATATACTAGCTGTACCCTGCAAAACCTTTGCATAGAGTTATATCCCCTTAGGTCTGATCGGTAGGCTAGGTTATTTTTTTTGGTTACGGGAAGATCCGATTTGTTCACGATTGTATTTTAAACTTGAATTCTTTACTTTCGATCAAACGCTGAGCCCAAATGGCTTATATATATATATATATATATATATATATATATATATATATATATGTATATATATATATATATATATATTATATTACATGTATACATTCATAGTCGTTCATAAATTTTATAGTACATCTAAAGCCCTATGCTTAGATATATTAGGAAGCCCCCCCCCGGGAAAAAAACTACATTTAGGGCCACAGGCATAGGAAAAGTTATATTTAAGCAAATTATACCCCCACCCCCAAACACACACAGACACACACACCGATTATATTGAGCAGTAATTCTTGTTTGTATGTTTTAAAGGAATTTTATCCACAATAAAATCGAAGTATGGTAAAATGGGAAAAAGTAAATGTTTTAGATTATCAAGTGGAATGTGGTCGTGTGATAACGGGCTAGAATGAAGGTTCTGGGTTTGATGTCTGGTGAGGACCGATGAATATATAAGATCACGGTGAAAAATCTCCCCCCCCCCTCACCCTCTATATCTCTCAAAATGTCCGTCTAGCATTTGCAATATCACCATATAAAAAAAAGTCCCATTAGTAACTATTTTTATCACACACACACAAACTCACACACTATAGATCGTCGTCACAGTTATTGATGTGTGCCTGGTGTTCTCCTACAACATCCCAGAAATTATCTTTACAGACTTTGGCTTTGTTGAATATCTTGCCGCTGATTTTAAACACAACCTCTGGACGGACGCTTTGATCCAGTTCGTCAGCTTGACCCACGCCGACCAGATGTACAATGTCCCCGTCACCTGATAGATATAAATAACGAATTTTATAAACGTCTATTTACGAGTTCATTGGTTTTTATCAGTTTTTCGTGTGACATTGAAAGGCCAGAAGAGTCTACAACAAAAGTTGTTGCAGTGAATGCAATGTGCATTACAGTAACTAAAGTGCATGGTTTACTTCAATATATGTCAGCGCACGGGTCATGTTATTTTATACTAGATCTAGAACAGCCAATTTAGTAACTTAATTAATTTTTTCATGTACGTGTAGGTTGGGATGCCGTTCAATTGTTTTGTTAATGATGGACTATTTACGCAAGTTCCACAGTTTTTGTCAATGATTGACTATTTACGCAAGTTCCACAGTTTTTGTCAATGATTGACTATTTACGCAAGTTCCACAGTTTTTGTCAATGATTGTCTATTTACGCAAGTTCCACAGTTTTTGTCAATGATTGACTATTTCAGCAAGTTCCACAGTTTTTGTCAATGATTGACTATTTCAGCAAGTTCCACAGTTTTTGTCAATGATTGACTATTTCAGCAAGTTCCACAGTTTTTGTCAATGATTGACTATTTACGCAAGTTCCACAGTTTGTCAATGATTGACTATTTCAGCAAGTTCCACAGTTTTGTCAATGATTGACTATTTCAGCAAGTTCCACAGTTTTTGTCAATGATTGACTATTTCCGCAAGTTCCACAGTTTTTGTCAATGATTGACTATTTCAGCAAGTTCCACAGTTTTTGTCAATGATTGACTATTTCAGCAAGTTCCACAGTTTTGTCAATGATTGACTATTTCAGCAAGTTCCACAGTTTTGTCAATGATTGACTATTTCAGCAAGTTCCACAGTTTTGTCAATGATTGACTATTTCAGCAAGTTCCACAGTTTTGTCAATGATTGACTATTTCAGCAAGTTCCACAGTTTTGTCAATGATTGACTATTTCAGCAAGTTCCACAGTTTTTGTCAATGATTGACTATTTCAGCAAGTTCCACAGTTTTGTCAATGATTGACTATTTCAGCAAGTTCCACAGTTTTTGTCAATGATTGACTATTTCAGCAAGTTCCACAGTTTTGTCAATGATTGACTATTTCAGCAAGTTCCACAGTTTTTGTCAATGATTGACTATTTCCGCAAGTTCCACAGTTTTTGTCAATGATTGACTATTTACGCAAGTTCCACAGTTTGTCAATGATTGACTATTTCAGCAAGTTCCACAGTTTTTGTCAATGATTGACTATTTCAGCAAGTTCCACAGTTTTTGTCAATGATTGACTATTTCAGCAAGTTCCACAGTTTTGTCAATGATTGACTATTTCCGCAAGTTCCACAGTTTTTGTCAATGATTGACTATTTATGCAAGTTCCACAGTTTTTGTCAATGATTGACTATTTACGCAAGTTCCACAGTTTTTGTGAATGATTGACTATTTCAGCAAGTTCCACAGTTTTTGTCAATGATTGACTATTTCAGCAAGTTCCACAGTTTTTGTCAATGATTGACTATTTCAGCAAGTTCCACAGTTTTTGTCAATGATTGACTATTTCAGCAAGTTCCACAGTTTTTGTCAATGATTGACTATTTCAGCAAGTTCCACAGTTTTTGTCAATGATTGACTATTTCCATTCAAGTTCCACAGTTTTTTGTCAATGATTGACTATTTCAGCAAGTTCCACAGTTTTGTCAATGATTGACTATTTACACAAGTTCCACAGTTTGTCAATGATTGACTATTTCAGCAAGTTCCACAGTTTTGTCAATGATTGACTATTTCAGCAAGTTCCACAGTTTTGTCAATGATTGACTATTTCAGCAAGTTCCACAGTTTTGTCAATGATTGACTATTTCAGCAAGTTCCACAGTTTTGTCAATGATTGACTATTTCAGCAAGTTCCACAGTTTTGTCAATGATTGACTATTTCGAGCAAGTTCCACAGTTTTTGTCAATGATTGACTATTTCAGCAAGTTCCACAGTTTTTGTCAATGATTGACTATTTCAGCAAGTTCCACAGTTTTGTCAATGATTGACTATTTCAGCAAGTTCCACAGTTTTTGTCAATGATTGACTATTTCAACAAGTTCCACAGTTTTGTCCAATGATTGACTATTTACATCAAGTTCCACAGTTTTGTCAATGATTGACTATTTCAGCAAGTTCCACAGTTTTGTCAATGATTGACTATTTCAGCAAGTTCCACAGTTTTGTCAATGATTGACTATTTCAGCAAGTTCCACAGTTTTGTCAATGATTGACTATTTCAGCGCAAGTTCCACAGTTTTGTCAATGATTGACTATTTCTTCAAGTTCCACAGTTTTGTCAATGATTGACTATTTCAGCAAGTTCTAAGTTTTGTCAATGATTGACTATTTCAGCAAGTTCCACAGTTTTTGTCAATGATTGACTATTTCAGCAAGTTCCACAGTTTTGTCAATGATTGACTATTTCAGCAAGTTCCACCAGTTTTGTCAATGATTGACTATTTCAATAAGTTCACAGTTTTTTTGTCAATGATTGACTATTTCAGCAAGTTCCACAGTTTTTGTCGATGATTGACTATTTCAGCAAGTTCCACAGTTTTTGTCAATGATTGACTATTTCCAGCTTCTGTTCCACAGTTTTGTCAATGATTGACTATTTCAGCAAGTTCCACAGTTTTTGTCAATGATTGACTATTTCCCTAAAGTTCCACAGTTTTTGTCCAATGATTGACTATTTATACAAGTTCCACAGTTTTTGTCAATGATTGACTATTTACGCAAGTTCCACAGTTTTTGTGAATGATTGACTATTTCAGCAAGTTCCACAGTTTTGTCAATGATTGACTATTTCAGCAATTTCCACAGTTTTTGTCAATGATTGACTATTTCAGCAAGTTCCACAGTTTTGTCAATGATTGACTATTTCAGCAAGTTCCACAGTTTTGTCAATGATTGACTATTTCAGCAAGTTCCACAGTTTTGTCAATGATTGACTATTTCAGCAAGTTCCACAGTTTTGTCAATGATTGACTATTTCAGCAAGTTCCACAGTTTTTGTCAATGATTGACTATTTCAGCAAGTTACTGCAATATACGGAGAGAGAGAGAGAGAGAGAGACTGAGGAAAATAGATACTACTAAACAGTCTAACAGATGAAGTCAGTGATCTTACATAGGCTAATTAAATATGAAATGTTTACCCACCTATTGTGTATATTGTTAGGAATTTCATTCTTTTCTGAACGGTGGGATGGGGAAGGGAGGGGTGGGGGATAGGCAGAAAATAACTTCCGTAGTGCCCCAATTAGCTTATGTTCAGCTCTGCGGACAGAGAATGGTGGCCGAACGTGTAATATAGTAAAAGTACAGTATAGCAAATGTATAGTATAGTAAATGTGTAGTATAGTAAATGTGTAGTATAGTAAATGTATAATATAGTAAACATATAGTATAGTAAAGGTGTAGTGTAGTAAATATATAGTAAAGTAAATGTTTAGTAGAGTAAATGTGTAGTATAATAAATTTATAATGTAGTAAATGTATAGTAAAGTATATGTATAGTATAGTAAATGTATAGTACAGTAAATGTGTAGTATAGTAAATGTATAGTATATGTATAGTATAGTGTAATAATCAGATTAGGCTAGAGAATTTACAGTTGGCTCAGAGATGGTTTTAATTATCTGGCCACTTAACTTAGCAGAAGTAAAAACAACGGACGAAAATTATTAGAAGACGACCTGAGACCTTGAAAGTGTAAGAATGTATTTTATCACATCATTTGCATTGTATAATGTAAAATAAGAAGTTACTTCATATGCAAATAAATATATACATGTATACATAGAAGTCTACTTAGTGCTTTTTACATGTTGTTCGTCTTATATATATATATATATATATATATATGGACACACAATATAAAATTTATACACTCAAAAGTCAAGTCAAGTTAGTTAAATCATAAACTCCGAAGAGACTGAATTAAATATACACCTACAAGAAGCAGAAGTAAATGTAAATTGTATACATACACCCAGCGGCGTAGCGTGGGTATCGGCCGTCCAGGGCGGAAGACGATTTTGCCGCCCTCTCATTTAGGTATCTCAATTTAATCTATACATTTTTGCCGCCCCCCCTAAAAAGTAATAAAAAGTGCCGCCCGGTGCGGACCGCACCCACCTCCCCCCCCTAGGTACGCCACTGCATACACCTGATCTACAAATAAATACCCCTAACATATAGTCATGGGCATCGCTAGGAATTTTTCCGGGGGGGGGGGCAAAAATTTTCCAGGGAGGGGGAGGCAAATAACAACTTTATGACATTTTTTTTAAATGTAAGGGAGGGTGGGGGAGCAAATGCCCCCTTGCTCCCCCCCACCCCATGAATACGACCATGCATTTAGTAAATGTATAGTATAGTAAATGTATAGTATAGTAAATGTATAGTATAGTAAATGTATAGTATAGTAAATGTATAGTATAGTAAATGTATAGTATAGTAAATGTATAGTATAGTAAATGTATAGTATAGTAAATGTATAGTATAGTAAATGTGTAGTATAGAAAATGTGTAGTATAGTAAATGTATAGTATAGTAAATGTATAGTATAGTAAATGTGTAGTATAGAAAATGTGTAGTATAGTAAATGTATAGTAAATGCGTAGTATAGCAATTGTGTCGTATAGTACATTTGTTGTATAGTAAATGTATAGCTCAACAATTATACAAACCAACATATATGCCCCAGTGTGAATATACACGAGATCTTTTTATTTCCACTCTATCTCCTTCTTTAAGGTCACTCAGAGTTCGTGTATTGTGAAGATAAAATCTTCTATTGATTAGGTCCTCCATGTCTAGACCAGAGAGAGTTACAATGAGTTGTAGTATTGTACGATATCTTTGTATATCAAGTATGTCATTTTAACTGTTAATGTGAATAAATCATTACAATATAAACATATTTAATTCCACGCAAAAAAAAAGAAGTCATCGTTATAGAATAATAAATAAGTCTAAACAAAGCGGAAATGCTAGGTACATGATGATATTGACATTTGCGAAGTTCATTGTTATTTATCAATATATGGACCATTGTTTATCCAGTTTTTTTTATTTTTTTGTTGTTTTTTTTTTAAGAAAAATATCACTGTTTATGTGTCGAAAAATATTGTGCATGAATCGCCCATGGTTAAGACACTAAAAAAAAATGTAGTAGAAATTTTTTTTTTTTTTAAATTTAAAGTCTAAAATATTTTTAAAATTTATTTTCTTAATAAACTAAGGCATATCTTTTTTTTTTCTGAATAGTTCTAGCATATTTTGTCTTAGTTTAGTCTACCGTAGCACACCGGTAATTCTGACCTATTACACAGAATCATTCAATAGTTGGCAACACTCTTTGGAAAACTCATATTTGAACTTTTACTATTAATTTTATTAATTAATTTCCTTTTTAAAATGAAGTTTTAATCATCAAAATCTACAGATGAAATCTACATTAAAATTAAATCTTTTGGATGTGATTAAAAAATTCAAAGATTACAAAGATTATTTTTTTTGCTTGTGATAATTACAAGAAATACGTTACCGTGGTGATTGACTGTCAATCTCAGTTCACAAAATGGCCGTCTACTGGCTTAGTCAGGCCGAGTGGCAGGTAGTGTTGACAACGAGAGGAGCTTCCTGAGTAGTGTGTAGCTGTGATTATTGTGCAGCGATGCATGACAATGTGCACATTTGTGTCTCTCTAGTAATATATATCTACCTATCTGTTTGTATGTCTATCTATCTATCTATCTATCTATCTATCTATCTATCCATCTATCTATCTATTTATCTATCTATATATATATCTACCTATATGTCTGTCTATCTATCAATTTATCTATCTATCTATCTTTCTATCTATCTGTCTGTCTATCAGATAATTTGTATCTATGCATTACACTTGAAACTTTACTACTACACCATTTGGTCTATACATTAGTGCTGATTTATATCACTTTCCTAAGGTGCAGAAAAACAACTAACTTTCATCAGTCACAAAATTATTATTTGTAAAACGCTTTTAACCTATTCGGTATAAATTGTTTTCACTTTTATTGGTGTACTTATTGTTACAATCAAAACGAGTATATTGTAAAAAATATAACATTAAAGACATTTTGTGTGTTTGTGTGTCTGAAACTGATCCATTGTTGTTAATGCAGAGGCGTACCTAGGGTGGGGGAAGGGGGGGGTTCACAAATCAAAAGTGCACCCGGGCCCCAGCTTGAGGGGGGCCCCACATTTTTTACAAAATTATTAAGAAAATTTTCTCATGTCATGGTGTCGAATGTCAAACTGCAGGTGCCCCCAAAGTAGCCAAGCCCCCCCGGGCCCCCAATTCACTAGGTTTGGCACTGTGTTAATGGTAGATTACTATTGAATCACGATCAGAGTATTTTTACACAATTAGTTTTGTGATTACTCGGTACTGTGTATTTCTGGCTTACACGATGATTTTCAAAAATAGATAGCTAAACACTGATCTTAAGAACCATACCTAATTGAGCCTATGATAATCGTAATAGGTTGATCTCGCGTTGGTGTTACTTGACTTACAAACGCAAAAAGCCGTTAGACCCGTACCGTCTTTATATATTAATTTAGTTAACAAAAAATCACAAATATTGTACAAATTTATGATTTACTGGAAAAAATTAATAGATTTCCCTTTGTGATGCGATAGTTTGAGCAGTGGGTCTTTATATTTTACCAACGAGGCCACTCGGCAGACCGCCGTAAATCGTTGCAGGCCTTGTGTTTAGGTCACAGGTAGAGATAAAGGTAAACCAAAGTTTTTCGGAGCCCTTCAAAGTTTAGGGGCCCTAAGGATTATGCCTGTAGGATGAGACAGCCCTTGCTTTAAATACCATAACTGGCTTAGAGTAGGCTCTCAGCTATTCGCAAAAGCCGGATAGATCACCCAAACTGCACACACGAAAAGATCTCCCTTTTCTATGACCAAAGCACTCTTTTATGTATTTGTAAAATGTAGGAGGATGACATCTCTTAGACTTTACTTATTTCGTCTATTGCTGATTACGCGATGGCCTAGGAGACACCACTGTTTTTGGGAAATTTTAACCATGAACTAAAAATTTATTGTTCCTCAGTGGAGATCGAACCATGGACCCTCACCTCGACAGTCGAGTGCTTTACGACACGGCTATCCGTCCCCACAAAGGTGGTATTATAGCGACATTTATGTATGTCTTAATTTCTATATAAATGATATGTATATCCGCATAGTGTCACGTCTGCTTCCAGCGTGATTCTTTTGTAATGTTCATATAGAGGGTAGTCAAAACATTGAAGGCCAAAATGAGGTCTATGAAAGAAGCACTCATATTGTAGATAAAATGAAAAATACTCAAATCATCTGCATTTTTCAAAGTATTTATTAAATCATGTAGAATTTAAAACTACCGTTTACTGATTCTTGACTAAATGTGTTTAAGTTTAGCGTTTTTAATGGAGTTAATAAGATAGGAAAAAAAAACTGTCTTAAACTATTTTATAATTTTATATCAGGGTAATATTACAAACTATTGCCTCGTTCAAATACAATCATTTGAAAGACTTGTCATGAGATCAACTGTGGGAAGCGTAAGGGCGTAACTGCTATTTCGTTAAAAAGAATTGTAGCATTAGTTACTGGTTGCATCCCTTTGATATCAATTTTTCTATTCTAGAAACGTGTGTGTACCTTGGGTCCCAAAGTCCGAAAGTCACCTCAAAACCAAGAAAATGAACTTGATCTATGTTTTCCTAAAGGGGCCCGAGTCATATTTCAGCACACGGGGCCCAAAGTGACCCTATTCACTTCTGATAAAATGATGAGTTTTATTATTAATAGCTATTATAAATACAGAGGCATATAAATGATTGTGTGGTTAGCACAGTGCCCAGCCGCCTTTACTCCCCCAACTTAAAGTCAGGTACCCATTTAAAGCTGAGTGGACTTATGGGACTTTCACCAGGACCTGAAAAAATCCCAAGGGTCTCACTGAGATTCGAGCCCGGGACCCTCCAGTTGACAGTCGAGCGCTCTACACCGCACGGTCACGGCTTAAATCCCCGCTATGTCTCCCGTGGTGCCTCCATGGCCATTGCACTATCGGGTACCATAAAATCCGTCCCATGAGTGGGATTTTCATCCTTACAGGGACTTCACACACACACATACACCTTACACGACTACCTGTTCCATCAATTCCACTTAGAATAGAAAAAAAAAACTAAAATTCTAATATATCTACGTTGTTAGCACAGTCTCGTACTAAAATAATGAGCCCGGGGTCATTTCCAGGGCAGCATGACGTCAATGGACAAGAACAACAGGTAATCCAATGAATCTTTTCAATAACTAAGTTATATTAAATGGTGAAATATTTCTCCAACATATCAATGCGTTTATTTCCCCATTATTAATATTTTTTCATAATTAAGTCTTCTAATCTTTGTTTCAACTGGTAGTGTCTAATATATGTATAGCTCAAAACTCAAAAAGAGAGTTATAATTAATACGTTATTCAAGACACACATGGAATAGTGCTAATCCACTAATATTGAAATATAGAAACTGATGAAGGGAGGACAGAACTTAGAAATAAACAGGATTTCTTCAGAGGCGGTTCTAACGACGAGTGCATCGGGCACCGCTGTTTAATTTATCTCCAAATATTTCTTCTGCTCCAAGAGTCTCAACTGACCAAACTTAACTCCCTTAGCGAGTTCGGGTGGTCAGCCATAAACACGGTCCGTCTCCTAAAGGCATTGTTGGACCGTGCTTTGTTTACTAAGCTAGGTAAATCCACTTTTTGAAACACCTGTATTGAGCTTTGTTTACTATACTAGGTACTTCCCCTAATAAAACTACAGGACTTGGCTTTGTTTACTATACTAGGTACTTTCCCTTTATGAAATTGTCGGACCGTGCATTGTTTACTATACTAGATACTTTGTCTTTTTACTTTGAAACATCTTGACAAACGTTTGTTTGAGAAGTGTGTATAATTATTTATACACAGAAAACATTAAACCTTATATATATATATATATATATATATATATATATATATATATATATATATATATATTATTTTGTCGCTACTTAACTAAATTTTTTCCATTAATTAATCTTTACTTTAAACTGCAAACATCTGTTGTCAAGGTCCAGCTACTTTAATTAAAAGGTAAAATATTTTTTTTTTAATAAAGCTGTTACGATATACCTCCGGTAACCTGTCACTCACCCTAGGCTCCCAGAATTTTTATCATCATTTTTTTTAATTTAATCAAATATAAGCTTTAAATTCTACAAGATTAGCATGCTGATTATGTTAGCACTTTCTTTATGCTTTGTTACAGTCTATAGCATAAACTAACCACAGCACGGCTCTTTAAAGTTTTGTAAAAAAAAAAACGTGTACAACTTTTCCACAGACGGAAGCTGCGAAGCGGAAATTCGAGCCAGGATTGGATCAGCGATGGCTGGTATGGCTAAAAATTAAACGGAATTTAGACCAACAAAAACATTATCCTACCAACGAAGGTCAGACTTTACTGACCCCCTAGTTAGAACAATTGCCCATGTATGGGTGTGAGACGTGGACTCTTCTAGCAGTCACCATAACCATGTTACAGGCATTCGAAAATAAATGCATGAGGAAAATCATTCGAATCTCTTACATAGAACACAAAAACCGATGAGAATATCAGAGAAAGAATATCGCCGGTCCTCACAAAACGATTATAGATCGTGTCAATCAAGTGAGGTAAGATGGTATGGTTACGACATGTGTCAAGACATTTAAGTAAGCCTGACAAAAACTATTCTCCAAGGGGCTGTAGGTACAGACCAGCGGAAATGCTGGTTTGGCAATGTATCAGAATTAACAGGGCTACCAATGAGTCGTGTGGTAAAGCGCTCGACTGTCGACCTGAAGGTACCTGGTTCGATCTCCGGTGAGGACCAAGGATATTTTTCAGGTCTTGGCTCAAGTTCCCGATATAACTCCCGTGGTGCCTCCATGGCCATTGCACCACCGGCTATGGTGAAGATGAAAGAAGGGCACAATAAAAACCGCCCCATTACTAGTTTATAGGATATAAGAGATTTCATCTCATCCTTACAAGGACACGATTGAGTGAACAGGGACAGATGGTCGTGCAGTAAAGCGCTCGACTGTTGACCTCAAGGTACCTGGTTGGATCTCCAGTGAGGACCAATGGACATTTTTCAGGTCTTGGCTCAAGTTCCCGATATATCTCCCGTGGTGCCTCCATGGCCATTGCACTATATGCTATAGTGGGGATGAAAGAAGTGCATCACAAAAAACCGTCCCATTAGTGATTTATAGGATCTAAGAGATTTCATCTCATCCTTACAGGGACTTTACAACAATGAGTGAATTAAAGACAGCCACGCGGGATATTCAAATATGGAGAAATATGTCCCTTGATTTATCCCTGCGTTCTCAAAACTACCACATCAGTTAAGGCTATGATGATGAAGATGATGATAATGATGATGATGATGTTGACGATAATGATGAAAAAGTGTCTAGTATGAATTGGTTAATGAAACTTTACTTTTTACACTGCATACAGAGGCGGCAATTCGAGGGACATAATGTTAATGTTTTATGTGGGGCCTAGGCCATTAAGTGTAGGCCATACTCCAGATATGGCCAAAGCCTATTCATATACTCATATATAATACACAAAATATGAAATCCAGAAAATCTGGTCAAAAATCCATAAATAGCAACAATGACCTAATTATTACGGAATAACCTATGCTACGTAATTTTACAAAGGAAAAAAAAAAATAGTTTAACAAAACAAGGTGAATAACTATTATTTTCCTTTCCACTGTCAACGAGTTCTATGGATTAGTTCCCTTTGACCGTGGATTGACATACATTTTTGTGTTATCTCACATGCCAACTAAACAAGAAGACATTGAGCAACGGCGTTGTGTTGCCACATGAGGTGATTTGTCTCGTTGTTTATTTTTAAAGCCTCATGTTTTATTTATTAAATACGTGTTGGAAATTGAACACAATTTAAGTTTTAGACAAACTTTCAGCTGTTTCCTAACTGACAGTCCATTTCTTACATTGAAGTTTGAATTTGTTCGGATATAAAGAAAAATTTTTGTTCAGAAATTTAATTTTAATTTTTTTTTAGTTCGATTTTCATGCTGTTTGCCGTTTAAGACGTTCCCATCTCAAAGCGTGGAGGGTGGCCGCGAAAGGCTATTTAAAGCCACTGCATAGATCCTATAGATTGAGAATGTGGACTATGTATGATCAGCTGACACTGGAGTTTTGATTTATTTCTTAATTTTATTTCTTCGTCACAAAATCAAAAACTAAAAAGTACAATGTTATGAGGGAACAAAAAAGAAAAAAAAATGTGTGCAAAAACCCAATTTCAATTATTGAACACCATAGAACACTGTACTGTGCTGTCAAACTTTTAGCAGTTGTCAAGAGGGGGTGATATCAGGGAGGAGTGAGGTTGGAGGTGGTGGGGGGGGGGGAATTGGACCACAGTAGGACTTAGATAATACTTTGATACGATAAATTTCATCCGCCTGAATAGTGCGGGTGAAAAGACAAGTCAATCAGGATTGAAGACATAAAAGAAAAAAAAAATTAATTAAAGACTGAGATGAGACAAGATAACATCAGTCAGTCGAGTACCTGCTAGTAGATAAATACCTGTGTGTGCAACAGGTGTTGAAAATATAACACACACAGCTAAACACATGATGGTAGATACATAAATCAATAGTTTTTGAATGCAAAGAACAGGTTTTTTCAGCGCCAATCTTCGAGCTGTACGTCGGCTCGTTTAATGTAGACCACGGGGGTTCAAATCCCAGCGTGTCCCATCACCTGTATATCTTTTCCGTGGAGCCTCGATAGCTAGGGCACACTCGGTCTCAGGTGAGGATGTATAGGGGGCACTCCAGGGACACTGTTTTTACTTAAGGGACCGGCGCCCCAACCAACCTTAATCCGCGCCTGAGTCCAAATGAAAAGATCGTTTACTTTTCTTTGGTGTTTTTAAGCTGACGATTGGCCTGTTTAAATAATTGTGTTTCTTTTTTTTTTTGCCATGACCTACTTTTCGAATTCCCGCCATCTGTTACCCAGTTGACATAAGAAGTGAGAAAATGGTTGATGAAACAACTCAAACACATGTAAAGAGTCAACCTGGTCGGTTATAGTCACGTGTTATTAAATGACTAATTCATTGGTTGGTGGGTAATGACTATGGAGGGTTGTGGGGGTTGTGGGGGTGCGGGGGGGGGAGGAGGGAAGTGGCAGGAAATAGCTGAGGTCAGGTGAATCTCATTAGTCAAGCTTTATATTCTCCACGGGACTGTAGATACAGACCAGGAGAATAGTTCTTTTTATTACAATTTGTAATGGTGACTTTATTTAGTTGTTAAATGGGCAATCTTAGTGACCAACTAGATGACCTAACTGTCAACGGGCGTCCTACCAGGACATTCAAACCCAGAATAAACAAAAAAAAAAGATATGAAAGATTTGATTAAATATATCATTAAAAAGATAAGAAATCATGCATTCAATACATTCAAAGATATAAAATCTTGCATTCAATACATCCAAAGATATAAAATCTTGCATTCAATACATCTGAAGATATAAAATCTTGTATTCAATACATCTGAAGATATAAAATCTTGCATTCAATACATCTGAAGATATAAAAATCTTGCATTCAATACATCCGAAGATATAAAATCTTGCATTCAATACATCTGAAGATATAAAATCTTGCATTCAATACATCCAAAGATATAAAATATTGCATGTAATACAATTGAAGATATAAAATCTTACATTCAATACATCCAAAGTTACTCAGCTGGGATCGAATTTTTAACAGCTGTCTGTGTAAATACACATGTACCCATTATAACTATACATCACAGCATAAAGTTCTAATTGTTTTTGTTTAATTTTATGATGTTAAATTAAATGTTTATTTGATGTATATCTATATACGTGGGTATTACAATACCAGCTCTGGAACCAAACTAATCTATCATCGTCACCTGCGAACTTGCGAAGTCGACCATATTTTTGTGCACCTAAAGATTCATACATTTTTTTTTTGCGTACAACTCTAAGTTTCGTATTAATTTATTGTATTCTGACAAAATTGGCGATGAGAATAGTTTTGAATTATTTGAACTATGTCTATTAAAGTATTTTTTTATTTATTTATATATATAGACTATCTGCCACATGCCAACAAGGTTTTCTCAAAAATATGATTGGCTGATGGAGAAACGACTATACTGAGAAAGTGTTGACAAAAAGCAAACTTAATAATAAATTCTAATTGGTCGATTAGCTTAGAGTGGGGTCATACTTTGTAGGGTAGGGGGACACTGTTGAGGGTGGAGACATTCTTGAGGGGGGGGGCATTCTTGTGGGGTGGGGGCATTCTTGAGGGGTGGGGGCATTCTTGTGGGGTGGGGACATTCTTGAGGGGTGGGGGCATTCTTGAACGAGTGGGGGCACTCTTGAGAGATGGGGGACATTCTTGAGGGTGGGTTCATTCTTTAGGGGAAGGGGCACATGAAGCGTCGGGGCACTCTTGACGAGTGGGGAATAATATTACGAGGTGGGGGTCATTCTTTAGGGGAAGGGGCACTTGAGGCGTCGGGGCACTCTTAAGGGGTGAAGGACATTCTTGAGGGGTGGGGGCATTCTTTAGGGGAAGGGGCACTCTTGAGGGGTGGGGCACTCTTGAGGCGTCGGGGCACTCTTGAGGGGTGGGGACACTCTTGGGGGTGGGGGCACTCTTGAGGTTAGGGGAGCCGGGCCTAGTGCGTTTAAACAGCATTAAATGTCTCATATACTATTTATGCTAATTTACTTTCTACTGATCAATCTCATTCAACAAATTACTGCTCTATCCTGGAAGTCAATCAATTCACACCACTATCAAAAGTTGATCCATGCTAAGACTCAATCGATCGGGCTCAAATTTCGCTCAAAATTTTTTTTTACCAAAATTAATTATTTCATGTGGAGGGTGGAGGTATGGGATGGAGGCTGAATCACTGAACGGCATAAAAATATACCCCCCACCCCCCGAGGGTGACAGACTATGCTGATATAAGTCAGATTAAAACAACAAGTGAAAGCGCTACTAGCCCCGACATCCTATTGACTTACCGAATACTAGCGTGTCATGATGACATTTCCGTTGATCGGCCTATAAAACATTCCCAGATAAGCCCCGATATTTTTGTCTTCCATAACTAAAACTTTCCCAAAACATGTGAGTTGTGTAGTTTGACAGTACAATTTAGAACTTAATTAAAAAAAAAAAGAAAACACAACAAAAATATAAAAACCGTTTATTGTCAACCGCCACGTTTAAAGTCCCCCCCCCATCTAATATGTGAACCAGACCTGACCTGTATATTTTAAGCAGATTTGTGTACATACAGACGCACATTCCGATTACCAGCTTGGCTTTCTACATCACCGGAAGAGGCTGCAAATCATTTCAATTGTTACCAGCATGCCTTCCTTCTTCTTTCTCGTTCTGATCCTACTCGCTTGTGCTTTTCAGACAGGTAAATATTTTTTCGCACCATATTTTCGAGAACAATGTGATAACGATGGGGGGGAAGTAGTGAAGGCGGGGGGAGGGGGGCACATAAAGAGCCCCAGTTCTCAGGGCCGGTTACGGAACATGTTTTGATTTCTTTTAAACTCAAATTCAAAGAACGTTTTTTTTTTAATTATTATATTCAGGAAAAAAAAGGTAATGAGTTATGTGCTGTTGACGGAGATGATGATGATGATGATGATGATGATGATGATGATGTGTGTGGGGGGGAAGGGGGAGGCTTAGAGGTGTAAGCCTATACTTCATGTACACTGGAGCTATTAACGGAGTTTCACTATGTGCCAAAGTTTATCCTGCTGTGTTAATGGTACTAATTATTCATTTTAAAATACGAGGAGAAATATTTTCTCGAATTCCCTGAGTTCGTTTTTTTTTTTTTTTTTTTTTGACAAATTAACAAAACATATTTCATTAAAAAAAGATATATACATATTTCATTTTTACTAACTGTACCCTGCAAAATCTTTGCATAGAGTTATATCCCCATTAGGCATGATCGGTAGGCTAGGTTATACTTTAGGTTTGGGGCAGATCCGATTTTTCCATGATTGTATTTTAAACTGGAATAACTGTTGTATTAATTCTTTACTTTCGATTTAACGCAGAGCCCAAATCGCTTATATATATATATATATATATATATATATATATATATATATATATATATATATATATATATATATATATATTAATTTGCTAACAGATGTCTATAATAGTAATGTATCCAAATCCATCTTGCACGTATTTACCCCCACCCCGGGGGGTCTTAGGCACAGTAGTAACACAACCGTAGGGGGCATATGCCCTAAGGGTTTATATTTCATTCGCTGGATGGAGATTATATTGAGGAAGTCCCGTGTGGGGGAGGCCCCTCTCCCCCCCCTCTACCGTAAGGATGAAAGAAATATTAAAACCGCTAATTTGTCACTAACTAAAAAAAAAAGGGCTCTAGCCAATCCAAAGGCCGACACTGAATGTATCTTTTCAACTAAGATATACACACACAAAATGTAAAGTTCCCTTAGCCCTGATGGGCCATCGGGTCAGATGAAGTGTAAGAATTCATCTGTTTCTGTAACATCGGAATATGAAAGGGAATGTGTGGTTAGCACAACGCCCAGCCGCCTTTACTTCCCCCAAATTAAGTCGGGTACCCATTTAAAGCTGGGTGGACTTGTGGGACAACTTTAGACCAAATTTCTCCTGGGAAAAATTCCATGAACCTCACCGAGGACCGAATCCAGGACTCTCAGGTCGACAGTCGAGTATCTACACCACTCGGCCATCCGTCCGTTATAAGATATAGAATTGATTTATATTTCAGATGCCGAGATCACCCTGCAAGGGACCACCAAGGTTTTGGAGAAAATTGGGAAAATTGAGCTGAACTGTACTTATGAGGTTTGTATTCGAAATGTACCTATGAGGCTAGTATATGAACTGTACCATGAGGTTAGAATCCGAACTGTACCTATGAGGTAGTATCTGAACTGTACCATGAGGTTAGTATCAGAACTGTACATATGAGGTTAGTATCTGAACTGTACCATGAGGTTAGTATCAGAACTGTACATATGAGGTTGGTATCTAAACTGTACCTATGAAGTTGGTATCTGAACTGTACCTATGAGGTTTATATGGACACATTTAAAGGGTTAAGTTATTAATGCTAGTGTCACCAATTAAAGAGCAACATTTTGCGAAATAAAATAATACAAGTATGATATGATGCTAATGTTGCTTTAATTTCTTGCCGTTCTCTCTGAATCCAAAGAAGGGGTAAAAAAAAATCACCGAGGAGTCTCATGTTGTGATAAAGAGGAGCCCATTTGTTTAGGGCCTCTGCCTCGAGTCTTAATGGTTTGTCATATTATGCAGAAGGGCTTACCAGAGGGGCATACAAGAGGGGAATACCAGGCAGTTATGAATCCCACAGACATTTATAAATTTTATCTTAAATTTGATACCCAAGGCCCCTTACCCCAATAGGTATTTTGACAAGTCTACAGGTATCGTTCAGTCGTATCTTGACTGGCGTTGACTACAGGTATCGTTCAGTCTTATCTCGACTGGCGTTGACTCCAGGTATCGTTCAGTAGTATGTCGACTGACTTTGACTACAGGTATCGTTCAGTCGTTCCTCGACTGGCGTTGACTACAGGTATCGTTCAGTCGTTCCTCGACTGGCGTTGACTACAGGTATCGTTCAGTCGTATCTCGACTGGCGTTGACTACAGGTATCGTTCAGTCGTATCTCGACTGGCGTTGACTACAGGTATCGTTCAGTCGTATCTCGACTGGCGTTGACTACAGGTATCGTTCAGTCGTATCTCGACTGGCGTTGACTACAGGTATCGTTCAGTCGTATCTCGACTGGCGTTGACTACAGGTATCGTTCAGTCGTACATCGAATGGCGTTGATTACAGGTATTGTTGGATTTTGTTGACGTTCATTGTAATTCAAAGTCAGTTCGATGCCGATTTTTTTTAACATCGAGGTCATTATTGGTAGAATTCACTGCACACAATCTGCTCCTCCCACTCAACCTCACACTCCTCTTCCCTTCCTTCTCACTCCTCTTCCCTTCCTTCTCACTCCTCTTCCCTTCCTTCTCACTCCTCTTCCCTTCCTTCTCACTCCTCTTCCCTTCCTTCTCACTCCTCTTCCCTTCCTTCTCACTCCTCTTCCCTTCCTTCTCACTCCTCTTCCCTTCCTTCTCACTCCTCTTCCCTTCCTTCTCACTCCTCTTCCCTTCCTTCTCACTCCCTCTTCCCTTCCTTCTCACTCCTCTTCCCTTCCTTCTCACTCCTCTTCCCTTCCTTCTCACTCCTCTTCCCTTCCTTCTCACTCCTCTTCCCTTCCTTCTCACTCCTCTTCCCTTCCTTCTCACTCCTCTTCCCTTCCTTCTCACTCCCTCTCCGTCCCTTTTTATCCCTCTCTTACTACATCCCACCCCCCCCCATTCAGGCACCCACCGTGCTCTCTTTTTTCTACCCCCTCATCCTTTCATTCACCTCTTCTCATCACTCCCTCCCTCCATTCACCCCTCACCCACCTTTCTCAATCCACCCACCGTCGGTCATGTAAACTGTCATAATAAACTCTCTCCTACATTTTCCATCTACATAACGCATTCATCACTTGTAGGCTTTTACCACACACACAAAAACCGTGTTCATACTCTGTATAAAAATATCTTTTCCAAACATTTTGAAACTATGCGATGAACCAAAATATAACAGCTGAGATGGAAACGAATAGATGGAAGTGGGCATGGCACATAGAAAAAAATGGAAACAACAGAGGTCCTAAAGCAAAATATCAGGCAACACCCAGTGAGAAAAGGCCTAAAGGCAATCGGTTGGAGGAAGTGGAGAAATACATTAAAGCCATAGGAGTGAGAGATTGGAGGAAGAAGACCATTGATCGGGAAAAAGTGGAGAAGATTAGTATGGCAGGCCGGGGCCTAAATGGGCTGTAGAGAGTAGCATGACAGGCCAGGGCCCTAAATGGGCTACAGAGAGTAGCATGGCAGGCCAGGCCCCTAAATGGGCTACAGAGAGTAGCATGGCAGGCCAGGCCCCTAAATGGGCTACAGAGAGTAGCATGGCAGGCCAGGGCCCTAAATGGTCTACAGAGAGTAGCATGGTAGGCCAGGGCCCTAAATGGGCTACAGAGAGTAGCATGGCAGGCCAGGGCCCTAAATGGTCTACAGAGCAAAAGGAAGAAGTAGAAAACAGTGTGTACCCCCCACCCCTCCCGCTCCTCCCCCGGGATTAGAATAATAATGTAACTTACATATATATATATATATAATGGGTTTCATAAACGCAATCAATTTTATGGTCTAAAATTTATGAATTTCAAAGCAAGTCAAATAATAATCTTAATTTGTTCTTTTCAAAAAAAAATGACCAATGGTCTCAAGGTTAACTTTTTTTTTTCTTCTCTCCCCTTAGAAATCCTCGCCACTTGACCGCAACATACACGAGATGTTCATATCAAGAGGCAAGTTATTACATGTCCATCAATCTCATTGTTGTCCTGGCTCTGCGATGTTCGTGCGAAGGAGATCGCATCGTATATAAAAAAATTCCAGTGGCGTTTCCTTTAGCAGATGGTTTGATGGGGGGGGGGGCGCTAAATCTTAAAATTAGTTTATCTGTAGATTGTATTATGTTCATCTCTCCAAAACCAAAAAAAGTTAGTTAAGCGAACTGTGTTTGGCTGCCTCTACTTCATTTCTCTTAGTCATAACTGATTTCAACAAGAGCCCATGTGCATGTCTCTAAGTTCACCGGAGTGTTCTGTTTGTACGTGTGTTTATGTGTTTGTTTATGAGTGTCCATGTTTCTTTTGTTTCTTTGCGTGTATTTATTTTTAACTTGATTTTCGTGTATGTATATTTCGTATGTATGTTTGTTTCTAGGTTAGGCTATTTCTATGTTTGGCTGTTTCTATGTTTCGCTGTTACTATGTTTGTCTGTTTCTATATGTGGCTGTTTCTATGTGTGGTTGTTTCAATTATTGGCTGTTTCTATGTTTGGCTGTTTCTACGTGTGGCTGTTTCTACGTTTGGCTGTCTGTTTCTATATTTGGCTGTTTCTATGCTTGGCTGTTTCAATGTTTGGCTGATACCTTGATTGGATGTTTCTATATTTGGCTATTTCTACGTTGGCGCTGATTCTATGATTGGCCGTTTCTATGTTTGGCTGTTTCTATGTTAATTTGTCGGTAAGTTTTTTTCTGGCTTCTATAGGTTTGTTTTCTATGTTCGTTTGTTGGTGACCGAGGATCAAAAGACAGACCGACGCTCAGTAACTGTTGGGCCGTGAGTCCAATACATTTGTAACCCATTGGGTTTTCCCAATAAAAGTTTATTGTTTATTTGTACATTGTAGTAATATAATTATATATAACTTTGTTATGTGTAATAGTTCAAGAAACGGATATCGTTGAATTGAATTAAAGTCTTATTAATTCAATTATTATCATTACCGGTTGCTAAGTAACCAAAAAAAAAAGTAATAGGAAAAATTGATAGGACAATGTTTTCTAAACTTTTTTTTTTGTTTTGGTTGGTTTCATCCCAGGTCGGAAGTTCAAGGTCATCCTGACTGAAAAATTCTCCGGTGAGGTCGTAGCCAACAAGCAGCGGGGCCTCCAGGCCTCTGGATTCATCGACAACATCTCCGGCCGGGCCTACATGTATCTCACGTTGTCCGAGCCGAGCCGTGACGCAGCCGGGGTCTACACATGCTCGGCGCTGTCCGTCGGGGACGACGGCCAGGTCAAGACGTGGACCAGCACCCCGCTGAACGTCGCCCTCGTGAAACCGTCCAAGTCAGAGGTCGTGAACTTTCTCAGCGGGCTCATCAGCGGCCAACTCACGAACATCCCCAATACGATCAAAGATCTGGACAAATTAGTGGAAGGATTGAACCAAAACAGGTCAAAGGTTAAGGACCCCACGAAGTATTCAAACAAGACCATCAAGCCGACAAAGAGTAAAAACGTGACGGAATCGTCAAAGCAGATCGTGACGGAGATTACAGACTCGGAGCGAAAACCTGACAAGAAAAAAAAAAAGATTAAAGAAGAGGTATCCGAAACCCAGGCTACAACACCCGACACGGATTTTGAAACCCAAACTACGACACCTGGATACATTGTCGGCATAGACGGACTGACTATATTAACAGGCGAAACGAATGTACAAGCGGAAGTGGCGATTCTAAAAACCGCCTTTAATGACCTAAGAAAAAATCTCGACGAGCTGAGGCTTGAAAGAGCCCCCCAGACCGAGTCGGGCCAATTGGCGTTCGGTGTTGAGGACGGGGGATTCCCCGACAGGGACGAGCAAGGCTACAGCTTTAAGGAGAAGGCCGTTGTCTTCCATGATCCGTTCAGTATCAAGCCAATTGTGACGTACTCGGTGCGCTATGTAGATATCGGTGGACGCAACGGTGTGCAGTATCTGGTAAAGGCCCAGAACATCACGCAAAATGGGTTCACGCTGAAGTGCGCAAGTTGGGGAAGTAGCATCATTAAAAGAATAACCGTACTGTGGACAGCGATTAAGTTTTAAGTGAACCAGTTTAAACCAGTTTAAACCAGTTTAAACCAGTTTAACAAGAAATGGAATATTTTTTTTTTCCCAAGCCGAAAAAATAAAACAAAATTGACACATTTGAACTAGTTATTTACTTATTTAAACTATTTCTTCTTAAAAAAAACAACGTTGAAACGAAATATAATATTTTTTAGACCTTCAGGTCGATTGTCGAGACCTGTAAATCTGCATTTTGTTTTCATGAATGGGTTTTTATATTACTTGCATTATTAAGAGGGATAAAATGTATGTATTTGAGACGAAATAATGGACTATAAATAGAAAGCGAATGTGTTTAGGAGTTTGTGTGTTGTTCGGCTAGAGGGTTCTAAGTCAATGTTTGTAATTATATTAATAAAAATGAAAAAATACAGGCATCTAGTGATACATCCACTCAACGCGCAGTTAAACCACATAACATATACGTTTAATAATAATAATAATATAAAAGCGATTAGGGTTCTGCGTTAAATCGAAAGTAAAGAATTAATACAATAGTATTAAAATCGGATCTGCCCGAAACCAATAATAACCTAGCCTACCGATGAAGCCTAAGGGGATATAACTATATGCAAAGCAGGGTACAGCTAGTTTCAAATAATTGTAGAATACGGCTCTGCATGTACCACCAGCAATGCCTGAAGACTACAGCTCAAGTAATTACGGTTTAGCAGTCCCCCCCCCCATTCCTCGGTGCCACAAAACCCCCTAAGCTCCCCCCCCCGCCCAGCCAATTTGTTGGTTGGTGCTGGGTATATATGTTACCGGCAAAGTGTGAAATGCCGGCATTCTATAGAATGCCTAGGCAATGTATAGAATGCCTGGTCGTTTTAGGCAAAGTATAAAATTTTAAAATTGTGCATACTTTTCCTAGGCATTCTATACAATGCCTAGGCATTGTATAGAATGACTAGTGTCGTTTTGGCAAAGTATAAAATTTTTTAATTGTGCATACTTTTCAATCATGGTTTGCATCCTCATGCATGTCTTCTGCAGAAAGGGCTGTCTCCTGCATTCCTTCATATCTGCCTATCTGCTCTTGTGTTGTTTGTATGTTCTGAATTCTTTTTTTTTTGAAGTCTTCCTCTGTTTCCATATCTTGTAAAACATCGTCAGGTAGGGACGACGTTTTGGAGCCTATTTTAGCTTTGCAACCAAAGAGTGCTTCGTATGGTGATCTTTTAATCCCAGAATGAAAAGCTCTGTTCTTCATGAGTTTCACGAACCGTAACCCCTCACTCCAGCGGCCAGTTTTTCCATCTTGCATCCAAGCACACAACATATTTTCGATGTCCTGGTTAGCTCTTTCGACGCTCCCCTGGCTTTGTGAGTGATGCGGCTTACCATGAACCATCTTACCACACTGTTTGCAAATTCTCTGCCATTATAGGACTGTAGAATTGTTGGAGCACCAAGCAAGGTAAATATGTCTACGAGATTGTAGGCTACTTCTTCTGCTCTCTTTGTCTTCAGGGCCCTGAGAACTACGAACTTGGTGAGATGATCTTGATACACCATTAAAACTTGTATTTCCCATCAGGATGGGATTGAAAGTCGATGAGATCGACCTGACAACGGGAGTTGAGTTCTGAAAAATCATTGGCTTGACTACAATGCCTTTTTTGATGCCTTTTTGTTTTTTCTGGCAAGGTTCACAAAGGTTAACATACAGTTCAATATCATGATGTGTAATGTTCTTGTATTTGGGTGATAGTTCTTTCAACATTCTGTCCCGTCCTCCATGACCAATAGCCAAATGGGCATTATGAAGTACGTCAAATAACTCGGAGTCCGCGACGTAAAACTGAATGGCACTCACACCTTCTTTTTCCACCATCATGACATCATAGTGTTTCACCAGCCAATAGTTACATACTTTGCCGAATGGGAACTCGGCATTCTATAGAATGCCTAGGCAATGTATGAAATAGCAACTTATTTCATACTTTGCCTGAAAAATTCAGGCATTCTATACATTGCCGGATTTCACACTTTGCCGGTAACATATATATGTCATTTGGTCCAGTGACGTGTACACACGGAACAAAGAAATAAATACATCGCGAGAGCGAATTGACGTCATATAAAACTGTGTGCATGGTGGGCTTGGTTCACAGAATCCCGCTAGGAAGGCAGGGAGTCGCTTTGATGGCCAGCCGGATCTTCATGCTGCTGCCCGATCCCCGACTCCCCCCCTCCTTCACGTTGTGGGTTACGGGCTCGACTACCATCGAGTCCCACATACCTACACATGTGTTCCGTGATGCCTCCATGGATATTGCACTATCGAACCTTTAGTGGTTTATAGGATCTTAAGAGATAAACATTCCATCCTTTCAGGAACTTAACAACCACAAAAGGAAAAAAAAAACAAATCACGTCATCAAAATCAGACGTCGAGATATATATATATATATATATATATATATATATATATATATATATATATATATATATATATTTTACGTAGATAACAAATTATACATTCATAGCAGTGACGATTATCACATTTAAAAAAAAAAAAAAATTTAATTTCTGAGTCTGTTGTCCCACCCATCAATCTCTGCGCTTATCTTCGTTTTTACAGATTAAATATATATATATATATATATATATATATATATATATATATATATATATATATATATATATATATAGAGAGAGAGAGAGAGAGAGAGAGAGAGAGAGAGAGAGAGAGAGAGATTAACTAATAATTATCCAACACGTTTTGATCGTGCATCAAATTCGTCTTCATTCTGACAAGTTGTTTGTTAATAGACAATTCTTTAAAAACATACATTCTATTTATCACAAGGTTTTACTAATACAAAGTTAAACAATAATGACATATGGTCGGGTGCAAAAGATAAACAACGAATAATGGCTTGTTATATAGGGTAGTGCGGGATAATGGGAGTCTGTTTTTGAAGTCTGTTTTTGAAGTATGTTATTGAAGTCTGTTATTGAAGTCAGTTATTGAAGTCTGTTATTGAAGTCTGCTGTTGAAGTCTGTTATTGAAGCATTATTTATTTTATTATCATTTTGAAACAATAGATACGAAAGTATAAGTTTCAATGCAGAAAATGTCTACAAGATGAGGGTGTATGGTAGTATCTGGTGTATAAACGGCGGGGGGGGGGGAAAGGGGGAGAGGCATTCTGTTAAGCGTGTTATTTCTTTTGATATTGAAAATTATAGCTACAAAGAAAAGGAAAATTCTACATAAGCTCAGTATGACGCGCTAAAAATAGAAAACGTTGACATCCGGATGCACGAGACGAGACACTGTAAAACGAGGACTGGAAGCAATTGGTTTAATTAATGTATTGATTAAAAATAATAATATATGATATACACTGACGTACTGAATTCAGCTCTATCCCCCTTCTCTCTCTCTCTCTCTCTCTATTTTTCTCTCTCCCTCTCTCTCTCTTTCTCTCTCCCTATCTCCCCCCTCTCTCTCTCTCTGTCTCTCTCTCTCTCTTTCTCTCTCTCTCTCTCTCTCTCTCCCTCTCCCCTTCCACCTTCCCATAATTTTATTATAGTGTTTACTACTTAACTGTATAACAAGCTAGACATTTTAATTTCATTTTTTTTTGTTGTATAGTTTCCTTACAAGAGAAGGAACGCATGTTGTTTACAATGTAATAGGCCTGACAAGTTTAAGACGTCTATTCTAATTACATTGTTCGTTTCCCCTTACCAATTCTTTTTAATAGACATGTCAAGCTACATAATGACTTGAAGATTTCTTTTTTTCTTACGTAGCATATTTTGGAGGAACACCGGTTGGGGGGGGTGGGTGGGTGGAGGGAGACAGACCAGTTTTTAATCAATAAATACACGATTTGAACAAAATAAAAATATGGAAAATCTGATCGGTGAATGAGTGACTGGAAGTTGTTTTACCGAAAGATTTTCCCTTCTCTTGACACGGACTCGTCAAATAGAAAGTGAACATAATATTTTCTGTAAAGCCTCTGAAGAATAAGGAGATCCATATTTCATTAATTTAAGCGCTGCCTCATTCGCTAGCGGTTGGTTTTTTAGTTTAACTTCTTTGTGATTTGATGATTAGATCTATGGCCAGAACATCAATATTCCAATCATGTGGATGGTATCTTGATGGTATCTTGATGGTATCTTGACAGTATCTTGACAGTACTTTATGAGACTATCGTACAATAGGATGGTGCTGTATAAAGAGTCGGGCGCTACGGGTCAAGGAGGGGGGGGGAAGGGGTCGTAGACATCTCATTTTTCGTCAATCAAACTATAAAGCTTAATTTAGTATTTAAAAAAAACAACAATAACGTTGTAAAATTCTTACTACTCAATACACGTTTACTTGTTATATAAAAGTGTTCTAGGCTTGGTTAACATTCTCCTAGGCCCACGATTCTAACAGTCGTGCCCGACACCAGGTAGGGCGGTCTAACCAGTTGTCTATAGGTCACAGGATAAAATGACTGAACAGCTAGAGTACTAGAGCAGTGACGTTGTGAGGGGGGAGGGGCAAGGGGGCATCATGCAACGAGCGATTATCACAAAGGGCCGCCAAATGGTATAATATATGTATTGTATTATATGGTTTTCGAATGGAAGGGGGGGCGCTAAAAAGGTATTGTGCCCCGGGCGCGAGTTAAGCTCGCTACGCCACTATAATAGAGAGGCCCAAGATGATTGAATAGTGAGAATGCTAAAATGCCCCAAGATGACTTAAGGCTAGCATGCTCGAGGAGCCCAAGATGACTGAATACCTACCAGCCCCGTAGCGTGAAAATTCTACAGGAGGGGCCATGCATTCTACAGCAGGGGCCAGGCAATAGCAAGGGGGGGCAGGTAATACATTTTACTAAGTAGAACAAATAAGCAGGGGGCAGACTAACGCAGGGGGCCCGGCCCCCTAACCCCCCACCCGCACGCTACGGGCCTGATACCTACCGTGCTGGAGGGATCCAAAATTACTGAACAGTTAGTTCTAGAGGGGCCCAAGATGTCAAACATAAAGTATTTAGAGGCCTAAGTTTGAAAGCGATGACCATGATTCAAGGCCCTGATGATACATCTTTATTGATGTATTCATCTTTTGAATTAAAGTGCCCGGGGAAGGGGATGAGACAGGTTCGTCTCGAGGGGAACAACCTCTATCACCGACACCTGAATCTTGGCCATAAAGATGAGACATTCCGATAAAACATACACATACGATGGTTTATTCTCAATGGCATCATTTATCGCTGTGATATGCACAGCGTCTGCTGTTCAAAGTGTTCAAAGTGTCGCCCATGAAAGTGTTCAAAGTGTCGCCCATGAAAGTGTTCAAAGTGTCGCCCATGAAAGTGTTCAAAGTGTCGTCTATGAAGGTGTTCAAAGTGTCGCCCATGAAAGTGTTCAAAGTGTCGTCCATGAAAGTGTTCAAAGTGTCGCCCATGAAAGTGTTCAAAGTGTCGTCCATGAAAGTGTTCAAAGTGTCGTCCATGAAAGAGTTCAAAGTGTCGTCCCTGAAAGTGTTCAAAGTGTCGTCCATGAAAGTGTTCAAAGTGTCGTCCATAAGCGACATTCATTTCCTGGTACACGTTGTGCTTCTAGTCGTATCAAACTAATTTTGGAGTAAAAAAATAATAAAATAATACAAAAGACAAGTAATGAGATCTGTGACGCAGGGTTGAGAATAAATACCCACCGGTCGCGTCACGTTAACACGTGCTTTAATCTGACAGCTGAGAAATTGGATTGTCTAACACTCCCCCCCCCACCCCTCCCCAACACCTTGCCCACCCCCAAATGTTCAAACCTGAGAAACATTGCATCTGTTGATATCTCAAAAGCTGACGTAATCCCCCCTGCCCCCCTACCCCCATAAGCCACGTTTCAAGCTTTTATTTTTCATCTATCATCCCATTGGTTTATTCGCAGGAAAGGAAGTACTAGTGACGTTGGCAGAGCTGCGCTGAATCGGGTCAATTTCGTTTTTTAAACTTCCGGCTAGTCGCGTTCATTAAATCGAGATGGCTTCGTTTCTGGTCCTGCTGCTTGTAATAACATCAGTTTACCAAACAGGTAAGTCACTTTAGTATTGATAATAATGGGACTAAATGTATCTATGCAAGCAAACTGTTTAGAAGTGGTAGCTCACAAGCTAATGTAGCCATGCAAGCAAACTGTTTAGAAATGGTAGCTCACAAGCTAATGTAGCCGTGCAAGCAAACTGTTTAGAAAAGGTAGCTCACAATCTAATGTAGTCATATAAGCAAACTGTACAGAAAAGGTAGCTCACAAGCAAATGTAGCCATATAAGCAAACTGTACAGAAAAGGTAGCTCACAAGCAAATGTAGCCATTTAAGCAAACTGTACAGAAAAGGTAGCTCACACGCAAATGTAGCCATATAAGCAAACTGTACAGAAAAGGTAGCTCACAAGCAAATGTAGCCATACAAGCAGCGTTGATCTAAAATGGCTAAATAGACAAATTGTGAAAAAGTCGTTTATACGTATTTGGGAGTAGGGTAATAGATATGTGGGGTGGGGGGGGGGTCTTCATTTAAAAGTTTGTATCCGGGCCCTATACGCATGAGATTTGATATGAATTACTTCCCTTGTAGTGTGGGGG
The DNA here is from genome assembly GCA_021962125.1 of Bulinus truncatus. NCBI lineage: Eukaryota > Metazoa > Mollusca > Gastropoda > Planorbidae > Bulinus > Bulinus truncatus. Next base: position 417,345 of record JAGDYQ010000286.1, on the reverse strand, counting down.
CACATGATGTCATTAAAATTGTGTCTATATAAGATCACATCCGTGCTGTCCATGTACGGTGCGCAATTTCGGAGCGTTTTGCATCGTAGAATCGGCATCCGGCTAACTCGCGAAATTCGCACTCTATTCTTTGCGGCTTATTAAAAAATATATCCGTTTTTAAACGATAAAGAAATACGTTTTTTTCCCTCGTTAATGATAAAGTTTATTTCATTTCACTGACATGGGCGGGACATGAAATGATTATCTATATAAACCTGGTCTAGTAAAAAAAATGTACAGTTAATCATTATTACAGTAATCCCTTAATACCGAGGGATGAAGGATAAGCGTAGAGTCCACGGTACCCTATCTATGGCCATAATCAGTAATTGTGTGTCTCCAACCCGGCAGTATCAGGTGACATCATAATCAACTGTCCTCTGTTGACTCTGTTCTGAACTAGAGATTTCAAAATATGACTGAGAACACACCCACAAGTGAAATGTTTATAAATTGTTTGTCACTGTCTCTCTTAGCCATCCTGATTCGATAAGAAGCCGAATCGATAAACTTCACTTATTGGGGGAAAGGGGGGGCGAAAGGTAGGGGCGCCTGCCTACTATGCCCCAGTCATAAGAATGCCCCTGGTATGGTACTCCCATCACACTCCCCCCACCCCAGTGCCGTACCTAGAGATTTGGTGGCCCGGGGGGGCCCCTGTATTTTGACATTCAAACACCATGACATGAGATAATGCACTAAATATTTAATGCAAAAAATGTGGGGCCCCCTTAGGCTGGGGCCCGGGGGGACTTTCGAATTTGGGACCCCGTCCCCCCCACCCTAGGTACGACTCTGCCCTACCCTACCCCCCACTGATTTTCGCAGTACAGCTCCATATTCAATTTTAGAATGCCCAACAATAAAAGATGTATATCACCCGAGTCAATCCACTAATGCATCATTTCATTATAATTTTTATTTTTGCTTCATGCTAAGAAAATAATTTTTGTTTGTTTCAGATGGGCAGTTTCAGCTGACAGGCACAGAGGAAGTGCACGACAGAGTCGGGAAGTTTCAGCTGAAATGTACTTTTCAGGTATCTTTCAATGTCTCTGTCTATATGGTCTGTATGATCGATTAGACACACACCATAATTACGGTGTGTCTAATGGATGTTGCAGTACTAAGCCAGGGGGGGACTTGAAGTAGACATGGGGCGTAACCCTGTAGGCCTTGTATGCAGGTACCTTCTTGTGGAGGGGGGGGGAGAAGAAAGAGGCGGTTTTGGGGCGGGGGAGAAAGGGCGCTAAGCAAAGTTACATTTAGGATCCATAGGCGAAGGAAAAAAAAAAGATGTCTTGGTCAACACTTACACATCTGAGGGCGCTTTCATCTTCTATTTTTTAAGTAATGACGAAATGATACTCCATATAAGAGTGTGGTGGGCCACAGGCAGACGACCCTAATTTCGTGTCCATTTGCGTCCCCTTTTTAAATTCACCTCGTTAACATACAAGTGAGCTTTGATGTGAGCTTATATATATATATATATATACACACACATATAGTCGTTACGTTATTTCGTTTTATGTTAAAATTGAATACATGAAATCAAGGTTTGAACTGTACAGGTAAACACAGAGACCCTAGGGTTAGGTGCAGCACTGAAGGCTCTCTGGCTCTTAATCTGAATAAATGGGTCTTAATCGGATGGGTGGATGTTAGAGAGGTGTAGAGCGCTTGTCTATCGCCATGCCACCCTTTCGCCCGGGTTCGATTCTCGGTGAGAATCAAGATATTTCTTCAGATGAAACTTGGTGTAAGTTCTTCACCCCTTTCACTCCCACACTCCGTCACTCCCTCCATCCCTCTCTCACTCCCTCCCTCACTCACTCCCTCCCTTACTCCCTCCCTCACTCACTCACTCAAGCTCTCCCAGTTTTTAAATGTTGCCTGACATGTATTAGTGTGGGGGTGGGGTTTGGGGGTAAAGACGTCTAGGCGTTATGCTAACCACACAATCCCTTCATATGCCGAGGTTATAGAAACACGAATTTTACACTTCGTGTGCCCCGATAAACCAATATATATATATATATATATATATATATATATATATATATATATATATATATATATATACATTAATTATTAATTTCCTACATTTTATTTTCAGAGAGGACCATCTTTCAATTACAACATCACAGAAATAAGGATAATGAAAGGTTGAATCAATGCAATATAGATTTGTTGTATTTTCTCATTTAAGCCTGATACTAACACAACGATTCATTTACATTTAACACACCCAAGTAAATTTAGACTGTGACTTGCAGGCACATAATATTCTTTTATGGGCATTGATAAGGAAGGTCTTGCCCTGTAGCAGCTGTTATGCTAAACAGCAGCAGTAGCCGCAACAGCAATGTGGAGGTAGTGGTAGTTATACAGTAGCGCAAACCGCTGAAGTCAATATAGTTAGTTGCGCACTGCTTGGTTCAAAGCGGATTTTAATTGGGGGGGGGGGGGTATTTTACAATCTGTGGTGTTGAATTTTAAATACATTTTCCCTTCCATATGTTCGTTGCAATGTCTTTAGTCTTTAGAGCTTTTGGTATAACATTATAGAACAGGCATGGGATGGCATACCTACATCACTTAACCCAATTAGGGCCCCCCTCATACTTCTATCCGGCCCACAATACTGCTTCGTCATCGCTCGTCCGTATCAATAGCTTTTATATCTCTGTTTATTATGTCGTAGAGACACTTCATTCATCTGTTCTTCCTTACTGTCCTCTGTAAGACACCCAAGGTGTCCCGCGGTTCAAAACGTTTACCGACCTTTATAATCAGGGACGGCTTTACGAATAGCGGGGCCCACTTTAACGGATGCTGTCGAAGCCCTTCTTCTATTTATATTTACAAAAACAACCATATCTATTAATTAGCTGAATGTTTATTGCGGGGCCTTTGCCTGGCGCGGAGGCCCAATTAGCATCAATCTGTTAAATCGACCCTGATTATAATTAGCTAGAAAGTAATTATTTGTATGTGTATTCAAGGCCGCGTTATGACACTGTGTATTACAGGGGTCGGCAACCTTTTGAGACGGGCGGGCCAAATGTTAAAATTTGCATTTCTCTCAAGTTTTTAAAGAGCGACTAAAATATTTTTTGTTTCAAGATTATGGTATTTGATTAGGCCGCCGTTTGACATAGAAAGAGCCGCAACTTGACATCGAAAGAGCCGCATGCGGCTCTCGAGCCGCAGGTTGCCGACCCCCTGGTGTAATGCCTTCATAAACATAATAATATCGTGGTCAAGTTAGTATCAATATATTTTTGGTTTAGGTGATGAGACACTCATCGCTGTGAAGGGTAAAAACAAGGTGAAGGCCGCCAACAATAGACTCAGCTATCAAGCCACGGGCATCATCAACAACGTCGCCGGCAGAGCGTCCTTGGACGTCTCGTTCTACAGCTCCAGCGCGGAGGACAGCAACTCTTTCATCTGCGTCGCTGAAGCTCTTTCCAAAAGCGGCGCTCACGTCATACTGAACACCACAGAACTCAACGTCACCGTTGTGAACCCCTCGCCCACGGAGCTGTTCAACTTCTACAGCAAGCTGCTGCTCGACCTGCCGCAGACCCTGCACAAGATGAACAGCCAGCTCCAACAGCTGACGCATAATGTTTACTCCCTGAATCAAATAGCTAAAAACAGAATCAAGGAAAACGAAAAGGAGAAAAAGTTGACGCAGACGATGGTCAGCAAACTGGACACCATGCAGAAGAAGCTGACCCCTCACACGGAGTCCGGCCAGGTCATCTGCGGAGAAACGGAAGGGGGGTTCCCGAAGAAAGGTCCGGCCGGCCTCCAGATAAGCGAGACCACGGTGACCTTCAAGAAACCCTACTTGGCCACGCCTGTTGTGGTGTACAATGTCCGGCAGGTGGACGTGGGCAGCGTGAAGAGCGTGAAGTATATGGTCCAGACAGCGGACATCACCAAGGAGGGGTTCACCCTGAAGTGCGGCGTCTGGGGGGACGGGACCGTTCAGAAAAATATCATCGCCTGGACTGCTTTCAATAACAACTAGATGAAACTGGTATTTTAGATGAAACTGGCATTTTAGATGAAACTGGTATTTTAGATGAAACTGGTATTTTAGATGAAACTGGTATTTTAGATGAAACTGGTATTTTAGATGAAACTGGCATTAAAAGAAACTGGTATTAGATGAAACTGGAATTAGGTGAATTAAATGAAGTGGATGAGATGTAATGGTTTAAAATGAATAAATTTTAATCAATTTCTAAGAAAAAAAATAACTTCATATTTTGTTTTATTGATTTAAGAGACCGCACGACACACACAGAGAGAAAGTGACAGAGAGAGTGAGGGAGAGTGAGGGAGAGAGAGACAGAGAGAGAGAATGAGGGAAAGGGAGAGAGGGGGAGAGAGAGGGGGATTGAGAGAGAGGGAGAGAGAGAGGGAGGGAGAGGGAGAGAGAGGGAAAGAGAGAAGAGAGAGTGAGGGAGTGAGGGAGAGAGAGAGGGAGAGAGAAGGAGAGAGAGAAGAGAGAGAGACGGAGAGAGAGAAGGAGGGAGAGGGAGAGAGGGGAAGAGAGAGGGAGAGAGAGAGAGGGAGAGAGAGGGGGGGGAGAGAGGGAGAGTGAGAGAGAGGGAGAGAGAGGGAAAGAGAGAAGAGAGAGAGATCCATAGTTATTGCCATGTTTTTGTGAGACCCTAGGTCTGGGTCGGGCAAATCAAGAATAGAAGAATAGCTAGTGTATCTCTTGAGGCCCCTAGGTGAATGTATCTCTTGGGGCCTCTTGGAAATTCTAACAGTTCGGGCCCCTGGACATTGTATCTCTTAGGACCCCTAGGCAATTGTATCTCTTGGGGCAGTACGCAAATGTAATTCTAGGGGCCCTAGGACAAATAATTACGGGGTCCTTGGCAAATGTATGTCAGGGGGCCTCTAGACAAATGTATATCTTTGGACCCAATGAAACTATCTTTTGGGGTCCTAGGCAGATGTACCTCTGGGGCCATAAGTATAGACTCTAGATAAAAACGGAGTGAAGCCCCCCCTCCCTTAAAAAAATGTTGGGCCCCTAATAGTCTTTGATAAAAGGAGCCCTAAGCCTATTTAGTCATTTTAACTTCCCATGCCCCGACAAGAACACAGGAATCCCTTCTTTTTTGGCCTGACAAAGTGTTACACATATTTTGAATTTTTTTCAGATGACGGACAACTAAAACTCACGACATGCAGACGGGGGTGGGGGGGTTGATCCCTTATTCAAGGGGCCCTCAACACATTAAAGACATTTTCTCTCTTCATCCAGCCATTAAGAAACTACAAACCCCCGGACTAATGAATAAACAATCCTCAGTTAGCCCTATAAATAAATTTTCCCACGGTGCACAATCTCGATGACTATTTGACACAGTTTTACAATTCTAATAACTCCCCAACATGTCAACTGACTTTTTTTTAGTTGTAATAAAATGGATTTCATAATGAAGATCCATTTCTCAAATATAAGTGCTATGATAATGATGACCTATAATGCCATTTAACCTATAACATAATCAAAAACATAGGCAGGATTTTGAATGGTTACTGAAACAGCCAATCAGGTGAAGAAAGAAGTAAATTAGGTCAAAGTTCGTACTTTGTAAACATCGTCATTCACTCGTAGTTCATTATCATTTTCTCACGGACTATGGCCTAGAAATTAATATGAATGAACGACAGTGCCGTAAATTTATTTTTATAGCACCGGAACAATTCGGAAAGAAAAGTTGACCTCTTTCGAAATTTATGTTTGCTTTAATGTATCTCGAAATAAACCGGAAATGAATTGTTATCACACTGTCCATAATAAAAGGAATATTAATCTTTTTATAAAAAAATCACATTGGTTGATGGAGAAATTATTAACCTTTTTATAATCCAGTTCTGGTTTTTGTAAACACATTTTTTTCATTTCAAAATCAGACCACGTGATAGAATAATTCACAAGCCTAATGTCAGGGAAGGCTCGATTGATCTTCTTTTATTTCCTTATTTAATTACTATCTCTTATTTTTAACTCTTTCACAACACACTATGCATCTCACAATTATATCCAATAAAATGCGACATGTCTGTTGCATTGAATGTGATAAATCACTATTACTTTATTTACTCTAGCTTGTTGAGAAAAGTTAAATCACCACTATAGATTAACTGCTTCACAAATACATTACAAGCTATCAACTCCTGGAAAACAATCACACACTTCTTTTCTAACGTGGTTTCTTCCTCATTAACTCCCTTCCTTAAACGTAACAAAACCTGCACTAAACCCCCCCCCCCCTCTTTCTGGCGTGACCTACATATCTCCGCGTCCCTACAACTGACCAACACTGTCCCTACAACTGACCAACGTCCCTACAACTGACCAACACTGTCCCCACAACTGACCAACACTGTCTCTTTCACCCCGCCTTTGTCTTCCCCACCTGTCTAATTACGTAACACCTAACTCTACACGCTGCTGCTATCAATCATCTGTCCTGACCTGCTTTCACTGTCCCTACGATTAGTTTGTCTATCTACTTATCTATCTATCAATCTATCACTCGATCTATATTTCTATCTAAACAATATGTCTGTCTATCTATTTATGTCTGTCTATCCACTTACACTGTCCTGACACCTAATTCATTATATCTTCACACATATTGCAGCCAGTCATAATTTAGTCACAAATTAGTTGATTACACATCTCACACCAGACATGAAACACATTGTGGACATTTTTACTTTTTTTTTTTTTTGCCTGAAGTTCATGTAAGTGACTAGCATTCTTCAGCACCCCCCCTCCCCCAACACACAGATCTTACGCTTCCCTAATCTATTTCATGAACGGGATAGGAACACTCAATGTGGCGCGTGAAAAAACTCCAGAGTCCCTCATCGAAGATCGAACACGGGATCTTCAGGTGACAGTCAAGCGCTCACAACACAAGACCACCTGTCTCTTCCATTAGGATCAGTTAAAAAGTAAATCTATAAAGGATTAGCTAGAACGAGGACGATTTGGGATTAGCTAGAACGGGGGACGATTTGGGATTAGCTAGAACGGGGGACGATTTGGTATTAGCTAGAACGGGGGACGATTTGGGATTAGCTAGAACGGGGAACGATTTGGGACTAGCTAGAACGGGGACGATTTGGGACTAGCTAGAACGGGGGACGATTTGGGATTAGCTAGAACTGGGGACGATTTTGGATTAGCTAGAACGAAGACGATTAGGGATTAGCTAAAACGTAGAAGATAAATGTTTTATGTATCTAAGTTAAAAAACACACGATCAGTGTCTGCTTGAGACAGATAAAACATAAACCAGATAAAATCAATAAGTGTTACATCTGATACCTCAAGTAGACTTTTGAAATTAGTACGTCAATGGGGTGGGGTTGTAGACCGAACGCACGTCAAGGGGGCCCATTATAGGTCTCGTCGACTACAAAACTCTGCTTTGGTTGGGTTTGATCAAGGAGGCCCCAGTTGATGGAAATTATTAGTATTAAACAATACAACATCATTCGTTGTTGTATTTTAATACTTGCGTTAGTAATATGGTTGAGTTGTTTGAATAATAAACTGTCGTTAACTTCTTTATATCAAATTATTATTATTAAAGTAAAACAATATGTTTTCATTAGTTTTTGCAAAATATATCACACGTTTGGTGTGATGTAGAACAGAACGAAATCTAATTCAACTAAAATAAATAAAGTTAAGACAACAACTCACATTCTATTGGCTGATACAGAAACTTCTATTTTTACATCTAAAATACAACAAACTCATTCTATTGGCTGATACAGAAACTTCTATTTTTACATCTAAAATACAACAAACTCATTCTATTGGCTGATACAGAAACGTCTATTTTTACATCTAAAATACAACAAACTCATTCTATTGGCTGATACAGAAACGTCTATTTTTACATCTAAAATACAACAAACTCATTCTATTGGCTGATACATAAACTTCTATTTTTACATCTAAAATACAACAACTCCTTCTATTGGCTTATACAGAAACTTCTATTTTTACATCTAAAATACAACAACTCATTCTATTGGCTGATACAGAAACTTCTATTTTTACATCTAAAATACAACAAACTAATTCATATACTCACAGCGTATTAGATGCAGACGTGACTCACGTGACCCATCCTTGTCAGCCATTTTTCTTTTCTTTTTAATAGATTGTCATTTCAATTGATTTATTCAATTAATATGTGTTTGGTTGTAAGTTATTTTATCTTTTAACTAAAACTTTCCTCTGGTGGTAAAAACCATGAAATAAAAAAAAATAAAAAAATAAAATAAAAAAGACAATTGCAACGACCTTGACCGTTTGAAATGGACACAATATTTAACACTGACAACTATATGTACATTAAAGTAAAGTTCCCCTAACCCTATAGTCACACCAGGAGGTTGGTGTGGATCATTATCCAACTTAAGTCAGGTATATATATATATATATATATATGTGTGTATGTGGGTGTGTGTGTGTGTGTGGAGGAATAGTATAGTCTAAGTTTGATGACGCAATCCGGTAGGCTCCGCCCACCACAGTATCCATGGCGTCATTCCGACATCTTGAGTTGTAGATAATTTAATAAAGAGTTCCGGTGTGTACGTCATTGGGTAGACATGACGTATTCTAAACCGACAGTTGGGAGCACATGCTTTGTTTTATGATCGGTCTAGCTCTGGGCATCAAGATAGATGGATGCATGTTCATAGCTTTATATTGTACTCCTTCTGAATTCATCATATGTCAGTTCATGTTCAAGAACTAAATATTATTGTTTTGTTACTTCAACTTGAGTCCAGAGGCGGAGCTAGGGGGGGCGGGGGGTACATATATCCCCGGGCGCCGAGGTTCAGGGGCTCCAAATGGTATATTTTACATATAATATTTTATGGTTTTCGAATGGCGGGGGGGGGGGTGCTAAAAAGGTATTAAAAAGGTAAAATGCCCCGGGCGCGTCGAGTTGCCTTGCCCACCCATCGCTACGCCTCTGCTTGAGTCGTCTTCGTTTATTAGTGTTGACTGAAATTCTTATAGATGCTACAAGTATTATTTCAAGAAGAGACCCGTAACAATATATAAATATATAAATTTAATTCTTATATTATTTGATCCTAAGAGGGCCCAGAAAATCTCTGGAGGTACCTGCCTAGGGCCATTCCCATGCTAAAAGTGCCCCCTTCCAGACGCTTATCTAGGGTGTGGGGAGGGGTTTTACATTTGAAAGTCCCCCCGGGCCCCAATTATTATTAAATATGTAATATATCTCATGTCAAATGTCAAATGCAGGGGCGCCAATAGAGGCCAAGCCCACCGGGGCCCCAAATCCCTTGGCTAGGCGCTGGACCCCCTTCCCGGCATTAAAATGTTTGATGCTAAGAGGGCCCTAAACATCTCTAGAGGTCTGTGTTAAGGCCCCCCCCCAAAGATCTAAGTTCAGCCCCAACAGTACTATTAAAGTATAAGTAGAGTCGGTTATTATCTAGTGTGATTGTTATAGTGCTGCAAACTTGAGATAGCTATACATTTTCTCTCCACATAAAGGCATCGAGTACTTTACATAATTCTCTCCACATAAAGACATAGTGTGTGTACTTTACATTGTGTATCCTGTCTCTGATAGCGACCGCCGTAAACAATGTCTAAAAATAATACCTAAAGTTCACGCTCCACGTGTCCTTGAACTTGGTTATTTATTGAGGTTAAAGTTTGTGTTTATTACTTCGTTGTTATTGTAAGCCAAAGTTAATCTGGATGTGTGTTTGTTTTCAAGTAACACAATAGACATTGTTAGAGGTTGGTTAAAAAATTGGTCTCCAACCCCCCCCCCCGGGCAGCAGACCGGTACCGGTCCGTGGATCAAATTGTACCGGGCCACCCAAAAAACATTAAATTATTTCCTTTTTTTTATTTACTGTTGTGTACTTCTCTCGGGATTGTGCGACTTTCCATGGATGAGAGGTTAAGCGGGAGGTAAGCGGCAAGTGAAATTTTAAATCAAAACAATTGTGAAATATAAATAATTACCGTCTCCTACCCTCCCCCCCCCCCCACCTCACCGCCCAAGCGAGCTATGGTGAAATTATCAAAACGTTGGCAGGTCCGTGACGAGGGAAAGGTTGTCGGACCACTGAGTTAGAACAACAACAACACAAATTATTGATGGCTATTTAACAGTTTATTTGATGTTACCTTATCCTAGAATTAAAATACCACATTGCTATTTATAGTCTGACGGACAAAAAGGCAATAAAGATTATAGTACAACATTGGTTTCTTCTTTTGTCCAAACTACGTCAAACAAAGTTATATATACGGAAAGGTCGATTTTTTAAAAATAATTTGTACATTGAGAGTTTAATTGATATAAATTGTTATAAACATGTGTAGAAATGTAAAAATGACTAACATATTATATTCTGTTTGAGTAGTGCATCCGTCTATGCAAAACACATCTTTAAATATATATATATATATATATATATATATATATATATATATATATATTAAAAATGACTTCTTTTAAGATAAAAAAGACTTAATTGAGTATTTGCATTTTCAATAGAATATATATTTTGGAGTAAAATGACTAAAAAGGAAGATATTTGTGTAAAGTTTTCGAACAATTCATATCACAGTTAATAAACATCCATCATTTCTTATATTAACATGTTTCCTTATAAATCACAATAGTTTTTTTTTTCACTTTTTTTCTGATTATAAACAATATTTAACAAATGCATTTTTTGTCTCAAAATGTATAAAAGCAACATGTAAATCACTTCGTGATTCAAAGATTGTTGAGTTAAGGTGGTTACACACACACACACACACACACACACACACACACTGTCTCTCCCTCTCTTTGTGTGAATTTCAGCAACGTTGATTATTCATTTATTGGATATTTCAAATCTTGCATGACTTATCATATAGCATATTACATACATTTTAGTGCTTGTTTATGTCAAATAGCACCAGCACATGTCAATAGCACCTAAAATAATAAAAGCACAATGTCGTAGAACTGGATATTGCAGCTTATTACACATATAGACAGACAACTCTTTAGCCTCGTGTTATCTATCTATCTATCTCCCTCTCTCTCTTTCTCTCTGTATATATATATATATATATATATATATATATATATATATTCCGACAATACACACAGAAATACATATAGACAATACACACAGACAATACACCCTGACAATTCACACAGACAATTAGCAATTCATGCTTCTTAATTTGATGTTTCTATTGCTGAATAAGTACTTGGCGTTGCCCACTTTATGAGGCCAATTTAAAAAGTCCGACAAACGAAGTCTGTCTATTGAAATTGTCTATATCAGGGTTGGACAGACAGATCTGAATTATGTCCCCTTGATGCAAATGGAAAACACCACCTGTGGGAAGTCAACCATAAAAGTAAAATGAAATACATAATCATTGAAGTAGAAAAAAAAAAGTAAAGTTCCCTAACCCCTCCCCCAAGGGCTCCTTGAGGGCAGATGACGTGTAGAATTGACCTGTTTCTATAACCTCGGCATATGAAGGGATTGTGTGGTTAGCACAACGCCCAGCCGCCTTTACTTTCCCAACTTAAAGTCAGGTACCCATTTAAAGCTGAGTGGTTTTGGGGACTTTCACCAAGACCTGGAAAAGTCTCAAGGTTCTCACCGAGATTCGAACCCGGGACCCTCGGGTCGACAGTCGAGCGCTCTACACCGACTGCCCCACAAACATTGAAACACGTGCATGTATTTTTTGTTTATATTGTATGTATTTCTAATGTATCTGATATTTGTTTGAGAGCAAGTGGTTTTACCTCTAGATTGTTTAAGTACTAACATGATTTAAGAAAAGTTTCTATGTCATCACCAAAGCAGGAAGTGCAATGCCTGTGGAGGTACTACGGTAGAAATCTAAATATTTAAAATGTTTCTATTGTATTGTTGTATATACAGGTATTGTTGTATAGACAGCTAATGTTGTATATGCAGCTATTGTTGTATATGCAGCTATTGTTGTATATGCAGCTATTGTTGTATAGACATCTATTGTAGTATAGGCAGCTATTGTTGTATTGGCAGCTATTGTTGTATAGACAGCCATTATTGTATAGACAGTTTTTGTTCCTTCTTAGACAACTGACCTATAAAATGGCTCTCTTCAAGTTGGGGGCATTCGGTGCAGGGCGTGTACACAGATCTCAGCAGGACCCCAGAGTTCCAGGGCCGGTTGGGGCTCACCCGGTGTAGGTACGTATGCCAAGTCTGTGATGGGAAAACACATTTTTTTTAATAATGAAAGAAAAACAACTTGCACAAGATTCTGAATATTCGTTTTGTTAATTCCCTTGACGACTTGCAGTTAAGTCTGACTACATATAGGTTGGCCAAAGAGTAAACCTACCCAGCCCCGTAGCCAAGGGGGGGGGACTGGGGGGGCCGTGCCCCACCCCTTTCTAGGTGTGGAGTGCCCCCCCCCCCCGCTTAAAAAAGACGAAAAAGAGGAAAAAAATAAAGAGAAAGTAACTAAAATGCTGGGTATTGGTGCCTCCCTGCTTATTTTGACCTGGCTACGGGCCTGAACTTACCCCCTCTCCCCCACCTATATTTATTGTCATATACTGCTCCATACTGCTATACACTATTATTCTTCTATTCACTGGCATATACCTCAATAAATTGCTTCATATTACTTTAAACTGCAATATTATACTTTACATGGTAATATTGATATACATTACAATGTACTATGTTTTGATATATAGCTATACACCTGCATTGCATTGTTATGTACTGTTATACAATGCTATATGGATATACTGATATAAACACTGCTAAGGACTACTTATACACTGCAATAAATTGCGTCATTATAAACTATGTTATACTATGTTATATACTGCTGTAATTAATTGCAAATACTGAGATTACTTCTATTACTACAGCATACTGCTAAATACTGTTATACTGCTGTAAGTTGTTATATACCGATACACTGGTTGGTTATATTCTGCTATATAGGTTGGTTATATACTGCTATATTGGTTGGTTATATACTGCTATATTGGTTGGTTATATACTGCTATATTGGTTGGTTATATACTGCTATACTAGTTGGTTATATATTGCTATATTGGTTGGTTATATACTGCTATACTAGTTGGTTATATACTGCTACACTCGTTGTTTATATACTGCTTTACTGGTTGATTATATACTGCTGTACAGGCGGATTATATACTGATATACTGGTTGGTTATATACTGCTAAACTGGTTGGTTATATACTGCTATATTGGTTAATTATATACTGCTATAATGGTTGGTTATATACTGCTATATTGTTTGGTTATATACTGCTATACTGGTTATCTATACACTGCTAAACTGGTTGGTCGCTTAAATAAAAACCTATTCTCGATCTTTGTAAAAGAGCAATACCATTTTAATACATGAATTTTATAAATTCCGTGTTACTTTTCTTATAAATTACACACTTTCGTTTCTCGATTTTGTACCACATGATTAGAAACATACTTAAACATACTTTCCGCAGCAGTAGTAGTAAACCTCGAACAATCTTTAACTAGCCCCGATAGTTATAGACATCTTAGCTGGTCAACTAACTAAAAACTGTATTAGAATGTTGCCTTCATCTGTATGCAGCTCAGTATGTGAAGGAAATGTTATGAACGTCAAAGCGATGTGAAGGTATTGAGTTAATGTTGAATTAATAACAACATACAAAATGTTCATTACTTTATGATTCGATTTGTTTTGATGTGCAAAAGAGTTCCTCTTATAACCGACATTACTGTATATGTAGTACAGACCTAAGGGAAAAACCAAACATATATGAAGGTATTAAATAATACATTAAACACATATGTGGGAATTAAATAATACATTAATCACATATGTGGGAATTAAATAATATATTAAACACATATGTGGGAATTAAATAATACATTAAACACATATGTGGGTATTAACTAATACATTAAACATATATGTGGATATTAAATAATATATTAACACATATGTGGTTAATACATAATACATTAAACACATATGTGGTTAATACATAATACATTAAACACATATGTGGTTAATACATAATACATTAAACACATATGTAGGTATTAACTAATACATTTAACACACATGTGGGTATTAAACAATTAAAGTAATAACTCAAGAACTAAATCTACTGGCATCTACTTTTGAAATACTTATATCGTCAAATCTACCTGCGTAAAGTATTCGTATCCCATCGTTTGTAATTTGAGAGCCTCGGACATGCTCCGTCAACGGTGTGAGGGTCTCCGTATCAAACTTGAGAGTGAAATGTTCTTTGACCTCTGACCTGCCTTTACATATTTTTCCAAAAGTTAGAGGAACACAGGCTTATGAAAATAAAGTTGTTAGTTTGAAACTGTTTTTTCTATCAGCCATTGCAACTAGGGATAGGGTGAGTTGAGCGTTTGAGATGCTTTGTGGAATGTTAAAGATGAGGTAGATAGAATAGAACAGCACTAGGTCATATGAAAGAGATAGACAGAATTTTAGGATGAACAGAACGGGAAAACCCGTTTTTTTACGTTCGGCATTTGTAATTAATTATGAATATAAAAAAAAAAATCATTTTGTATTTTTTAGATGGATATTCGTTTTTTAGCATAACCTCTTCATAAAAAGTAAAGTTCCATTAACCGCGGTCCATCGGGGCATATGAAGTGTAGAATTCATCAGTTTCTATAACCTCGACATATGAAGGGATTGTGTGGTTAGCACAACGCCCAGCCGCCTTTACTTCCCCCCAACTTAAAGTCAGGTACCCATTTAAAGCTGGGTGGACTTGTGGGACTTAAAATCACCTAAGACAGCAATGCCATGGATCGAGTCCAGGACTCACTGTTCCACAGTCAAGTATCTACAACACTCGGCCATTCGTCACACATCCTCGTTAAACTATGACAACAAATTTACGGTGGAAAAAAGCTAATTAGTTCGTTTTGTTTCTTAGTACGGATTTTTTTTTTTATTTAAGTGACAATTTAATTCTAGTAATTATAAACGTTGACATATATTACTATCATGTAACATCAGTTATAGATGAAGTTATACTTAAAAATGACCTAAGTACATGTACATGAGAAACATGTTTTTTTTAAGAAAGATTTTATAACATTTATAACATTGAAAGCAAATTGATTGTTGTTTCATTGAGATGAGACTTTGTTGTCGTTACACTGTACACGAGATTTTAGCACAAATATTTAGTTGATTCATAAACATCGATAATTTCCTACACAGCTGGGAGATTTTTAAGGTTAGAAACCTTTTTTTTTCCCATTAATTATTAGTCCCCCCCCTCCTCCTGAGTCACAGTATTCACTACGGTGTTCAGGTTGCATTGCCCGCGGACCAAAAATGTCGTTTTAAAAACAAAGTTCTAAAATTAAGGGTGGAGATAGCGTCCTTGGGTCAAAAGTTTCTTCGAAACTAACTATTTCATTTTATTTAAAATGCTGAAGAAATGAAGAAAGTTTAATAAAAGATCAATATTATGTCCTAAGATGTTTCTCACTCCATCCATCTTTTAATAATGAGGAGCTACCGATTAATTATATCAATAATGATTACAGTAATAACCTTGTTGTTCCAGATCACTCTTCACATCGTGAGGTTTCAGTTGCTTGTGGACGGAGACGGGTGTGGTCCGGTCATTCATGGTGTGTGCACTTTCTAAACAACAACAACAATAACAAAAATAACAACAACAACAATAACAAAAATAACAACAACAACAATAACAACAACATGTAATGGTGAAGAGAACAAAGTTACCATTAGCATCCAATAAATTACTCTCAATGTAAAAGGTGAACTGAACATTGGCAACTCAAGTTAAATTTATACTAAAAATATTAATCCACAAAGTTGAATGTCTTACCGTAATTTACTATATCTCTTGTGCGTGCCTTGTTTACAATCTGTTGGTGTTTTAAAAGTGATCACGTGATAAGCGCGTGATATTCATTTATTAGCAATATAATTTATAGTGATTAATGGCTAAATGTTTGTTTTTACATTTTTTAAAATATTTTTACAAAAGAAATAAATAATTTTTATAATCTGCTTCGTACCAAAATGTGAAAATCAAGTAAAAAAAAATATGATGTAGAATATTATCATGTAAAAATATAATACAAACCCAGTTGTGAATCACCGTAGATGTATTCCCTACTATCGAGCAGACATTTAGCAGTTTCTCGAAATGTTGACTATTTTGGTCTTGATCGTACAATTCTTTAAATGTCAATAACTGCTCTATTGTGCAGAGATTATTAGCTCCGTCAGAATATGAAGATAACTAGATAAACAGACATTCAAACCAATTTTTAAATTAAGATGACATATTACATTCATTATACCTTGATATTCTATTTATCTAACTAAGCTGATTTGGTATTGTAAGAAAGTTCTTTTTTATTTTCAAATATTTATTGCCATTGACATGTGTGCTGTAAAGCTCATTTGAATTATTTATGTATATCTTTATTGCACAGTTAGTCACCATCTACTAAAAATAACAGACAAACACTGTAAACAGTATAAGGTACAATCGTAGGCCTACTTTGACCTATTTCTGATAATTAAAAAAAAAACTTGAACTAAGGCCTTTTATTCAGTTATTACGTTTTTCGATGATAGTTAATGCCCTTGATTTGTATGTTAAATCATGTTTTATACACTTGGGTTTATTTTTTTTAGTTTCAAAAATATATATATACTAGCCGACCCGCAGAGTCATATATATATATATATATATATATGCATATATGAATTCTATCTAACAAAGAGGAAACTAGATTTCATTTTTTTATAGGTTTTCAAAATATAAACAAAGATAGATATAATTGTGTATTATTGCATAGCTTTAGTATAGCTATAGAAATAAAGCATGAGAGATAGCTGTATTGTTTTAATTTTTTTTTTTATGACAATTTGCACAAACCTATTTTTTAATTATTGAAACTTACTTTATTATTATTTATTACGTTTGTAAAATATATGATTACTATGATGAGACTTATACACGATAAGAGAAATGCCAACAAGCTGGAGGCTTCAAACAAACTGAAAAATAAAATAATAGAATGAAGAGTTAATGATTTCTTCGACAAAAAAATAGATAGCTCCTTTTCTATCATTAAAGACATATTAAACACACAAAGAAAAAAAAACTGAAACATAGCATGTAACAGAGTACGGTAATCGAAATGGACATTGAATTGATCAAAGAAATAGTATACTTTTTTTTGACAGTAAATCTTTCGATAGTTCAAGTAACTACGAACACCGTATTGAGTTCACTCCGCACATATTTCTACGCACCAAGAATGTTGTCTTTAGGAAAACTAATTATATTTGTTTAAAACATTTGAGTAGATCGCTATAGATTGATACAAAGGATAAAAAGATTCAGAAGTTCAGAGCCATTTTTAAGGATAGATAAACTGGTCAGATGCATAGAGCCCCCCCCCCCCCCCCCCCAAAAAAAAAAGCCGATAAGGCCGTTGATAGTAAAAATGGGTCCCGAAAGGTATTTTTTACCCTGGGCCACACATCTCTCACTCTCTTCCTAGGACCACCAAAATACTCCTGTAAATCTCCGCCTAAACCTACGACCACCAAAATATCATGAAGATCTCCGCCTAAACCTACGACCACCAAAAATCATGAAAATCTCCGCCTGAACCTACGACCACCAAAATATCCTGAAAATCTCCGCCTTATACCATAAAAAAAAACAAATACCTCCGAACGTTTCCTGTATGATTAATATGTCGTTAAAAAAAAGTAAGGGAAAATTCCGCCCCATTTTCATTTGATCCGTTCAGCCCTGTTCTACGCCCGTTTAAGCATGGCTCGAACATGGCTCAAACATGGCTCGAACATGGCTCAAACATGGCTCGGCTCAAACATGGCTCGAACATGGCTCGGCTCAAACATGGCTCGAACATGGCTCAAACATGGCTCGGCTCAAACATGGCTCGAACATGGCTCAAATATGGCTCGGCTCAAATATGGCTCAAACATGGCTCAAACATGGCTCGGCTCAAACATGGCTCGGCTCAAACATGGCTCGAACATGGCTCGGCTCAAACATGGCTCGGCTCAAACATGGCTCAAAAATGGCTCGGCTCAAACATGGCTCAAACATGGCTCGAACATGGCTAAAAGATGGCTCGAACATGGCTCAAACATGGCTCAAACATGGCTCAAACATGGCTCGAACATGGCTCAAACATGGCTCAAACATGGCACAAACATGGCTCGTCTCAAACATGGCTCGAACATGGCTCAAACATGGGCAAACATGGCTCAAACATGGCTCAAATATGACTCAACATGACTCAACATGGCTCAAATATGACTCAAACATGACTCAAACATGGCTCAAATATGACTCAAATATGGCTCATATATATATCTTCAACACCTAATAAACATAATTCCATAAGTTTCTTTTGAGAAATACATACCGGCTTAGTAACGACATACTATAACCCTAGACATTGGTGGTCTTGGTAAAATGGAAACTTTAAATATCTCTGTATATATATAGTATACCATCTTATTGTTCTAATACGGACTTTTATGTGTTTTTTTTTTTTTTTTAAAAACAAGTTTTTCCTGTAATTTAATATGCGATAAACAAACTTCAAGGTCTTTTTTTTTTTTTGGATTTTCCCGGTTTTCAAGGTGAATAAGTCTATTGATTGTCAAAGTGCAAGTACTTTAGGGAAGTGGATCTCAAAATTTTACATTCTACGACCCAGTATGACAACAGTTTTATTCACCTGACCCACTTACAATGAAAAATTATAATAAACAAAAAGATTAAAAGTTTAATAACTATAAATTATATATATATATATATATATATATATATATATATATATATATATATATATATATATATATACTTTATTCATTTCGGGCTATCATAGTCAATAGCATAATAAATAATTTGTTAAAACACAGTGTAAATTACAATGACGGAAGTTGTAGTGAAGTGCAATATATACTGTAATGAAGTATATCGTAATAAAGTGCACGTTTTACTTTGCAAATAAATAAATATATATATATATGTATATATATCTGTCACCGGTAAATTTTACAAAAGCATTTGGTGTTTACATATAAAACATTTGATGATGACGAAACGTAAAAGAACATGAACACTTTTCTTACCTGTACTGTTAAAAATATCAGTAAATGTTAAGTGATCTCTGGTCTCTGCAGAATTTTCAGTCAAGCATAAAAAACATGTTTAGCACGACATGAAGTATATAAAAAAATGCACTGTAATAAATACGATATTGATTCTAATACAAGACTAATATCAATATAGTTTGATTGATCCTTATGGTTTGATTATTGATGACAGGCTATTCTTTAAAACCAAAATGTAAATATCATGCAAAAATGTCCAAAAGTACATTTATGGAAAATTGATTCTAATACAAGACTAATATCAATATAGTTTGATTGATCCTTATGGTTTGATTATTGATGACAGGCTATTCTTTAAAACCAAAATGTAAATATCATGCAAAAATGTCCAAAAGTACATTTATGGAAAATTCTTTTTAAATAATCAAGCAGAAGTGTCGTATATTTAAAAGCGAGAATTACAAATTAATAAATAATATTAAAACTAACATCAAGGTTGAGAAAGTAAAGGCGGCTATGCGTTGAGCTAGCCACATGGTCTCTCGATATGCTTTGGCTGCTGAAACAGATGAATTCTTGACTGCATTTGGCCCTTACGGGGATTAAGGGAGCTTTACTTAACATCAACGTATTTCACATTAGATTAAACTTGAATGGGTGTAATTAACATTAGTGTCACACCGGGCAGAAAAATGCCGCCCAAGACTGGTGGCAAGGTAAGGACCGCTCGGGGCGTACCAACCTCTACGCCCTAGCCCAGTTACACCACTGCATTGCTTTTTTTTTTTTTACAATAAATTTTAGTCACTTTTAAGAAAGTTCAGTAAATATTCAGAAAAGGAACACAAAATAATTTTCGGTACATTACTAGACTGTTTCTTGGAAATAGGAATCGGATTTTTCGACGCTCCATTTATAACTTTAAAAATATACTGAATAGCGTGTAGTGTGTTTACAGTTTTTAAGGAACTTACTAGAAATAAAAAAAACACACTAAACTACAATGGAATGCATTTAGAAATAGTATGCTATTTTTTTAAAGCATTGTTATTCAGCTGAACATGTGAGCAATTGATATATACAGCTGAATAGAATATCCGTGCAGGAAGACAATAGCTGTGTCGTATATTTCTGTCAACTGTTGATATAGGAGATAATGTGTATACGGATCTACCATTCAGCTATCAGACAATGGAACTGTAGATAAGTTTGAACCTTCATTTCCGTTTGTACCAATCATTGTTTGATTACAATGGGCATCAAATAATAAAATAAAAATAGATGTCATTCAATTTGGTTCGTTAATATCTCTGTCACTATCTTCATTTCATCTCTTCCTCATCTTCCCCGTCATAAAATATGTTTTTTCAAAACATGCATTCATCCAATTGTCGACATTCTTAGCTGTTTACTGTAGTCTCTCTCTCTATCTCTCTCTCTCTCTCTCTATATATATATATATATATATATATATATATATATATATATATCGGGTTTTCACAGACATTTTTCATTTAGGAAATTTAGAGATATTATTTAGTTTTGAAACAAATTAAAATGCATATGTTTCATTTAAATAGAACAGATACATTTTACATTAACCTTAGTACATATATCTCTGGCACTTATAGAAATATGTCTCAGTCTTTACTAGTATGTCAGGTTTTGTTTTTTTCGAAATGTATTACATTTAAATCTTACTGTCGTGGAGCTGACTAACGTGATAGCGTGACTTGTGTGTATTAACGAGAACACTAATATATTTTGACGGACGACTTTGTATTGTCATGGATAAAATATTCAATTACAGCGTACATAAAAAAAAAAAAAAAAATGAATCAGCATCATTATTCCCTTAACCGATGTGTTCATTGGGGGGGGGGGAATGGGGGGCTGGGTACTAATAGACACATCAACGGACACATCTCTCCATAGTCGCTTATCCCGCGTGGCTGTCTTTAATTCATTCATCAGTGTGTGTGAAGTCCCTGTAAGGATGAGATTAAATCTCTTAGATCCTATAAACCGCTAATGGAACGGTTTTCTTATGGGGCCCTTTTTTCATCCCCACCATAGCCGATAGTGCAATGGCCATGGAGGCACCACGGGAGATATAGCAGGGACTTAAGCCATGACTTGAGATATCGAACCAGGGACCCTCAGGTCGACCGACATTCGAGCATTTTACCAAACGACCACCTCTCATTTTTTTTTCATTCATCATTGGCCCTCCTTATTATAATATGTCGTCAAACTAACATTTTCCGCTGGCTCCCTGTGCGACGGACATCTTCTACAGTTCCTTGAATAATGGCTTTCGGAATGTCACTATGGCTTAAAACATGACCGAACGGAATGCCATCTCTGGTCGCTTGATTATTTACTTAATAATAGAATAGAGTAAATGAAACATTATGACGTAATAATAAATGGGCTACAGGCTAAGACCAGTGTAACTACTCAGTAGTTCTTAGATCATTTACCGTCATGTTTATCTCTCTCTTTAATTTTCTTCTACCCATCCACACCACGTTTTCGTGGGAGACAACTCAACAATTGTGGTACATTAACATCTAGAGTTTTGAATCTTACCTTGTTAATACACTTTGTCTTTGAAAGTAATTGTTTTTTTAATTTTTATAAAAATGCCGAGCCGGATTAATACAATACTCAACAAATACAATGTCTCAGCAAGAATGAGATGTCAAACTTTTGATCCTAACATCAATAAAAATCTAAGTTCCTTGGGCCTAATAGGCCTAAGTGTAAGATTTATCTGTTTCTATAACCTAGGCATATTAAGGGAATGTGTGGTTAGCACAACAGACCTGCCGCCTTTACTTCCCGATCTAATGTTAGGCACCCATTTAAATCTGGATTAACTTGGGAGACTTTGCAGCAAATTTCACCTGAATTAATTCCCTTGGTTTAGTCCGAGTATCCAGCCCGAGACTCTTAGGTCAACAGTCAAGCGCTTTACACCGATCGTTACTACATACGCGCCTAGCCTACGAATGCAAGGGCCATTGTGACACCAAAAGAGGGTCTTGATGATTCAAGTAGCCGGGCCCTGTAGTTCAAAAGATGCTGGTCAAGCCCACAGCATAATACCCTCTGTACCATCAGAATCTCACACTTTTTTTTAAAACTACGTGGAACAGAAGGTCGTGGGCTGCAGAGAACTCCGCTGTCGACATGATTTTCGCTGGCTCTAATTCCGAATGGGTGGATAAAGTGTACAGACTACCCCGCCATTATATTATATTATATTTTATTACATTATTTTACATTATATTATATCATATTATATTATATCGAATAATATTACATTACATCATTATATTATATTATATTATATTATATTACATAATATTGTATTATATTACATAATATTACATTACATTACATTATTATATTATTATATCATCTATATTACATTATATTGCATTATGTTATATTATATTATATCATATTATATTATATTATATTATATTTTATTATATTATATTATAGCCGTTTCAGTAATTTCAAGTTATTTATAAGAAAAGTAGCATTTACTTAGCACGTTTTTTATTTCACCGAAGTTAATAATGTACAATTGATTTGCATAGTCATATCTGTTGTAATTTAATCTCTAAATGTCTTCTATGACATATTGTATGGTCTATAACGATTGGCATAGGCATTCTTAAGGGGGTCCGTATGAATTGTATGGTTGGACTAGTTTAGCTGTCTCAACATAATCTTGGTCTCAACACATCCTATGTCAGCTTTCAAAACGACCTCTAGACTGGTGAGTTCTTCCTATTAACGGATTTTCCTGACTGAGCGGAGAGAGCGTTTGTGGAGCTGGTTGAGTAGTGCAATCTGCGTCCAGTACAAGGAGAGAGCGTTTGTGGAGCTGGTTGAGTGGTGCAATCTGCGTCCAGTACAAGGAGAGAGCGTTTGTGGAGCTGGTTGAGTAGTGCAATCTGCGTCTAGTACAAAGTCCATGTCTTGCAACCATAAAGGAGTGATGTGAGGACCACTGCCGAATAGACTTTGACCTAAGAACGTCATTTACTTTGACCTCAGTAAAACTTGAATTCAATGACTCGAGCATTTTAAAATAGTATTCTGTCATCGAGAATGCAAAATTCTTAACTGTGAACGACGACTGGGTTCGAGAAATTGGGGGTAATCCATTTCAATTTTTTACCACAACAGGATACGTTCATAACAACTTAAATTAAAGCGAATAAAATGCAAACAACACACCTGTTTTCAATTGCAGCATGGTTCTATAATTGTAAATGTATTAAACATATTAATAAGGCATACATCTCTTTATTGGAAATTATTATGCAAATAAGATTATACAGTTTAAATTAGATATAAACTATAAAAACAAACAATATATATATATATATATATATATATATATATATATATATATATATATATATATATATTCGATATTTCTCCAAGGACACAACATATTTAGTATAAATCCCTGTAATTAACATAAATATCTTCTGGATAATGTAGGAACACACTTATTTATATCAAATATCTCATTTTATTTTTTTTTAACTCACATCATAAGTGAAGTAAACGGAACTAATCTTTCTTTATATGAGCTTATTGTATAAGGATCAATTTGAAGATAACTCTGTCAATATAACGAATTTGTGTGTGCCGTGAGTTGTATTGTTTTGTTTTTGTTTTGTTTTTTTTTTTTTTGAAAAAAAAATCTTCTCTCCCTGAATAAATATAAAACAATATGTAATAAAACGTTATATTTAAATTATTATGGCAGACGATTTATGTTGTTGTCTTTCTTGTAAAAATATGTGTATGTCAACTAGGCCAAAAAAAAAAAATTAAAATCATTTATTTTATTCCATGGTCAATTTTTTTTTTCCTCCATTAGAAACAAAATATTTTTTCTAATTTTATTACTTAATTTGACCGTTGTTTCTGTAATTGATAAAAGCATCTAGACCTTCACTTCTTCTCCTCAAATCATCAAGCGTCATCTCTTCTGTCACTCTCCTGTAAGTTTCACTCGCAACAACAACATTGGAAGTTATTTCAGCTCTAGCATCAGCCAGAATCATATATGATCTTTCCATTCTATGAACAAATTACAAAGATAATGTAAAGCAACATATCAACAGCTACCACGTTAAAACTTTCTAAACATTTTGTAAAGAATTTTTCATAAATATATTTAACGTAATATTTTTTCAAACATGTATGCTTATCTTCATGGAAACATAATTATTGCGGTTAGCCGCTGCAGGTTAGAGTCCACGTATTATAAAAAATAAGTCTAAAATAACTATTTCTCACAAATCTTGTTGGTCTTTCTAATAACAGACTTACTCAGGTATTGAAATGTTTGGATCTTCCAATCTTAACAGATAACATTGTGCAGTTTCGTTTAACTTTTGCCAATCAGAAGCGGCTTTAAGAAAACTGGTGGACTGTTTACTAGACATCGAAAACATAAAAAAGTTTAGAGTTTTTTAAAAATGCGATATAAAGTATTAACTTCATTTAGGGGAAACCCAGTTTTATTTGTGTGAATTTATTGCATGACATGGAAGCGCTGAACCAAAAATACCTTTACATTTATTACGTCAATAAAATATTGGGGTGTGTTAAAGTGAAAAAAAAAAGGGGGAGGGGCAGGGGTAAAGCTAATTTGACGTCAAGAATAACAGAAATTATTATTCATAAAGTTTTGATTTATTAATGATCTCATATTTTATAAGTAAATGTTTCTTATGTCTAACTAGTGGTTCTTCTCAATAGTTCTTTTTTTTTTTATAAATAAAACTAAGATCCATTTAATATGGTTTAATGTCCGTTATAAATAGGTAGAGTAAATTTTATTCTGTTTTTAAATGCACATCTTTTACTAACTTAAAACGAATACAATCAATATTCTATGACATTATTTAATAATTAAACAGCTACGAAATGATTGAATTATATAATCTAAAAAAAACCTGAAAAAACACTTTGAAAATTTTGTAATTTTTTGAAATTATCTCAAGTATATAGGACGATTTTCAGTTTTTATACATTATAAATTTCCACAATTGACTCTTTGGAACGAATGTAAGGATTGTATAAAAATTTGGATTCTGAAAGTTATTAATAATAATAAAATAAATACGTTTAAAATTATAAAAGATGTGTGAGTGCCTTTATAAGGATGAGTAAACATTCTATACACCATTAATGAAACAGTTTTTCTTCCCCACCATAGCGAAGACATTAATCATGACCTGAAAATCGATTGATTCTCACCGAAGATCAAACCCGGGTCCCTCAGGTCGACAGTCAAGCACTTGACAACACGATCATCGAACCCGCCAAGAACAAGCCAAAAACCCGCCTACATAGTGTGCTTCTTTTGTGTATTACGTATTATTAAAATCCACATAAAAATGGCCAAAATAATCTGTGGGAACCCATTAATCCTACAAGATGATACATTGACAAATTATATTTAAATGCCTTCCTTTGCTAATGGCTTGATTCCTAATTACGCCACAGGGTATGAATAAAGTATAAAAGGGCCTTCTGTAAAATGTTTGAAAAAATTAAATTAATAAATTAGTGGTGTTTTGGGATGGGAACGTGGTGGAAAGACGTTCCCTTACCTTTTTTCAGAATCGGAACGCGTTGCAGTACTTTTTTCATGTCCCGACAACTCCCACTATGCGTTACCTTACTTCTTACTTGACCAATACTTCAAAGTCATAAATGAGCTCCGACGTGCATATTTTTAGTAAGAATTATTCTGATAAAATGATTTACCCATTTCTATTTCAAGATCTTTATATTTGAACAAATTTTCAAAGGAACAACCATATCAAAAGCTTTTTTCAGTGGCGCAGCTAGGGTGGGGGAGGGGGTGCAAACGAGTTTCCAAAATATTTATTTTAACACTAAATATTAAATACGCGCCACGCGCTGCCATGACTAAGCCTTCTGTAACGACCACAGTCGGTAATGTTTTTACAACACACTTTGGAATGGCGGGGAAATACGCCATAGTTAGGCTACTCTGTGATTACAATGTCGGCTACGTTTAGAGAGAAGTTGTATTTTTAGGGACACATACCTGATAAAAGTTAGATGACCTAGTTAGGCTGGAATTAAAAGCAAGGCTAAACGACCTTGTATTTTCGAGAGACAAATGTTGTGATAAGCTAATTATCTACTGTCTGGTTTCGTATACATGGCGCCTAACTTCTACATGTGCTTGATTAATGTTACAAAGAATCAGTGACCCAAAATTTCTAGGATAAGCATTGTATTTAAAACAATATAGGTTACACATTGCATTTTCAAGAATTGATCATTGGGTCAGGGATGAGTTAATTAATTAGGGGGAGAAAGGGGGAGAACAGAAATGCACAGTCATGCAGTTCGACAAAAAATAGGCAGCACACAGGATAGAGTATTGATGTTTCAGTGAATATGTATCTTGCAGTGTGTAGTTTCATTCTACTTATATTTTGAAATTATATTTTGTGCAATCATCAAATAAAGTATATGAATCGGACTTAGCAGTTTATATCATTTATTTTTGATGTATGTGAGTGAGTACACACTTAGATAAAATGTCAATCGTTACCAGAGAAGAGAACACATGGACAGATCGTCACAAGAACTCACAATGCATAACAAATAATACAAGAAGTTATGGCACCTACTTTCAAGTAAAAGTAAATATTGAGAACAATTTCGTTTCTAACTGCAATTTTGTGCGTAAATTTCCAGGCAAATATTGGTAAAGAACTTTCAAAGTTATAAGCTAGGCGTTAATTCTATTTACATGTTTATTTATATAGATTACGCCACCGCCATGTAATCTGGCTATTCACGTTGTTATGTAAGTTAGTGCAGCGGTGTCACTCGAAGGGGGGGGGGGTTCGGGCCGCACCGGGTGACACCAACATAGTGGTGACACCAAAATGAACAATTCTAAATTTCATAGCAAAAAGAACTCGGCATGGTCAATTTTATAACCGATCATAGTCAAAAACATGATCAGTAGCACAGGGTGCCACCATACGAGCAGTATCACAGGGTGCCACCATACGAGCAGTAGCACAGGAAGCCACCATACGAGCAGTAGCACAGGGTGCCACCATACGAGTAGAAGCACAGGGTGCCATCATGCAGAACGTCTGGAGCTTAGGTAAATGAATCTAATTTAATGCTGCTACGATCAATCTGGAGATCTTTGCAAACGCGCTAAAAAAAAGGACGGGTGTAGTCACAAGGTTTTATGAAATAGGAGACGTAATTTATAAACTCAGTTTAATTAAAGTAATATACGTATTTCTGAAATACAGTCAGTAATACTATCATTTTCATCGATACAAAATATAAAGCGAATTCTCTAAGGCCAGGACCGTCTAGTGCAGGAAAATTCGAAATGTAGGAGTTCATGTTGGTAGTTTTGTTGGAGGATGGTGACACCCTGAATAATCCGCATCAAGTGACACCAACCATAGTGACGCCACTGAGTTAGTGACACTGTTGTATGTATTCCAAATAGATTAAGAATTTCAGAATTACGTATATTATCACGCAAATAAAAACTGGTAAAAAGTTTACCATAACTGTCAAAACATAGTTTCAGTTGTTGTAAAACACGTTATCTTGACGGCATTTTATCTTCCATTTTTTGTCCATGCTACAATCCATCTGTAACAACAGCTGTTAATGTACTTAGCAATAACCAACTCAAGCTTACTTGGCCACAAAGAAGAACTAGATTCTCCCAGTCCTGGGAACTTCCCGGAATCTTTGAAATTTCTTGCAGAATTTGATGAAGTTAGTTACGTAGCATTACTTGAATAGTTCAAAATGAGTTCATAAACTTGATGGGCAATAAAGTTAGGGAATCAATTGTTGGGAAAGTCAAGCGTTTGTTACTTTTCTCTGATGTTTGATTCCACTCCAGATGTTTCTCACAAAGAACTAGTAGGCTATCACTTAAAGTTCGTTACTTGGATGTCGAGAATTTTGAAATAAAAAAGACATTCCTTGGTTATTTTGAGATTGTGAAGCCAGATGCACAACTTTATGAAGAACTTGTTCTGAGAACCCTTTAAGACATTGGACTAGACTTTAATCTGTGCACAGGTCAAACTTTTGATAACGCAGCCGTCGATCTGGTCTGCAGAAACGTCTCTTAGACACAAATCTAAAGGTACCATTTTTGAACTGTGATAACTTGACTGCTCTTCACTCTGCTGAGATAGATCCAGAAAATATCACCTTTTTCGGAACTGTTCATGAATTGCTCAACTTTTTGTCCAATTCACCCCAGAGATAGGCCAAACTGAAAGAAAATGGATCCGGGAGTCTAAAAAAGGAGAATAGTACAATGTGGTTCTTAAGAGAAGAAGCTGCGTCATCAGTTTTCTTGCATCTTGACAAAGCTGCTGAAGAGATTAAGACCCTTTAATGTTTTCTGCAAAATGTTAAGAAACGGACAAAACTGATTACCCAATCCATCGAAAGAGCAAAAGAAGGCATTGAATGCTATGGATTTCATGCAGTCAGAACAACCAAAGAAAGAAAAGACTTGATGGGGAGTTGAGTTCTGATGTAGGACTGTAAATAGAACTGCAATTTAAACTTGTTGCGACATAAGTGCTGGACAGAGTCATATAAAGATGAAGGACAGATTCCAAAGGTTGCAAAACCACGTTGACACCTTTGGGTATCTTCTTGAACTAAGACACCTGTTGGTTTCTATGGATGATTACACACTGATGAAAAACCGCATTACCTTTTCGTGTTTGTATGATGACATACATGTATATCACTTGTTTAATGATGTAACTTGTGCACGAGCACTTTTCATCAACAAACCAGTACCACAATCACCAATTGAGTTATTGAAGAAGCCTACTTCATATGGTAATGATGTGTACTCAAACCTTGCAACATCCATCCAAATACTGCTTACTCAGGCCACTTCCATTGCATCATGTGAAAGATCATTCTTAAAACTCAAGTTAATGAAAAACTATCTCTGGAGCACAATGACTCAAGAAAGACTTAGCAGCATGGCTTTAATGTCAGTGAAGTCAAAAATACTAGACAACATTGATTTAGATGATGTTATTGATGCCCTTGCTGCACAGAAAGCACGACGTGAGGCAATGTGAATTGAGATTGGTCACTTGTGCATTATCTCGTCACTAAACAATGGAATTATTCATTAAAAGAGTTTTAGTGATTATTTTTTTTGTTAGTTTTATTGATATACTGTACTAATTTTAATTTAGACATATATTTATTAAGTAGATTTTCTCATGTCATGATAACGTTTGTCAAATTGCAGAAACCCCAAAAAAATGTCAAGCCCTCAGGACCTCAAATCCCTAGGAACGCCTCTGTTATTTTATTTTGAGTCTGCGGTCAGCACGAATAGCAATATCCTACTATTATTATTAATATTCTTATTAAGGTTTAATATAGCAAGTGGTATACGTAAAGAAAAAATCTACAGTGTGACAGGCTGTCACAGAGTGACTGTGTGCGTTGTGGGGTGAATAACGGTATGGTATGTATGGGCAGGGGAGAGTATGAGTGTGTAACTGAAGACTGTATTGTATTCTCTGTGGGTCTGTGTGTGTGTGTGTGTAACTGGACAGTGAAAGACAGTTAGTTGTACGATGACCTTTGTACGGTGAGGTCGTGTTTGAGCTTAGTCATTAGAAGTAGACGCGGTCAGTAGTAATTGGGGTTCAGGATTTCTTAGCTAATAGTGTGTTTGTACTAAATAAAAGAGCTATTGAGTTTCTTCAAAGGATTGGTGCTAATTTCGTTATCAGTGTTTCTGTTGTGATATCTGTTAGTAGATAAAAGACGACGGAAGATAAAATTACATTGTGATACAGGCCAAACATCTTACCGAAGATAATCTCTCAATGGCTTATGAAACTTATCGAAGAGCTTCGTAGTCAATGTAGTTAGTGAACAAACGGTCAAGCCATAGAAAGCCCCAATATAATCCAAAACTGTTAGAAAACATAGTGTGACCAACACGTTAACTGAAAAGTCAATCATAAGCAAAATATGTTTTAAGAACATTCATAAAAAAAAAGGAATAAATAGGAAAAAAATACACGCTAAATCAGAAAAATGTATCACAATGAAGCAAAATTTTTGATCTTATTTTAACAATTAATGTTAGTTTAAATGTATTAGTCAACTATCAGATATAATTATTCCTTTTTATGAATTGTATTAGAAATCTTACATTGTGTTTCATGCAGCAAAGAAGATATTGATTTTTCCGTCGCCGCTGCATCATCGTACATCATCATTGCACCTCGATGGCTGCGAAAGATTTTCTCTTGAATTAGCCTGCAGTATTGTGCTTTTACCTGTAATAATATACTTAGTGGGAAAAAGTCTTATGTAAAAGAAAAAAAAAAATTAAAAATGAAAACTTCTCATTATAAAAGCATTAAAAAATAGTGTAAAACATAAAATGGCTTGTCTTGCGAAACACAAGGATAAACAGACGTAAGGTGACTCATAATCCAACACCTGTGTTAGCTTCGTTCCATGGTTTCAACACGTTCAGCACAGTTGGACGGAATGAATCCAATGTAATGCAGAACATTAAAAAAACGTACAATAACTCACATCTAAGTAAAAGTCTCTCTGTCTCCTTCTATTCAATCTGTGGAAGGACAAAATTAATTGAGCTTTATTAATTTAAAAAAAAAATACAATTTTTATGTAACACCATAAAAAAAAAAAAACTACTCTTGAGGTGTGGGGGGTGGAAGTGGTAGAGAAGGGTGTCTAGAAAAGGGCTAATACGAACTTGGTCTTTTTTTAAAATCACGTTTTATATCAAAGTCAGACAATTAGTTCCGTTCCTAGCTTTCTTTTTTTTTTAATTGTGACGTCACTAAACGATTTAGAATATTACACACAATATTTTCCCTTGCAAGTGAATGCTTTATTACAATTTAGATTGCTAATTATTTGTGTTAAATTTAGAACCATGCAAACCCAAGTTCAATTTCCTATGCAGTTATTCGTATTGACAATTTTAGCGCAATATGTAGTTTTGTAATAGAGATTTACTATATTAAACAGATCAATTGGGGTGTAAAATGGAAAAAACAATAATTCTTAAACACTAAGTTGTTTTCAAATGGCTGTTCTTCTGATCATATTATTTTTTTTTTCCAAATGATAAATATCTCATTATTAAATCATTGTATCATTTTTGTTATTTCTATTTAAAATGACATTGAAAGTAAGTTATAAATACTCCTACAAACGATTGGGAATTCTTTCTTGTAGAATAGGCCTATTACATTGAGAGCCAATATCAACGTAGACTTTTGACATTTTTCTGGAAAAAACTGAAACATAACAAATAAGTCTACACACGTAGATATATAAATGTAAATAAATAAGTCTTATTAATACACAAGTATATATATATATAAATAAATAAGTCTTATGAATACACAAGTAGATATATAAATGTAAATAAATAAGCCTTATTAATACACAAGTAGATATATAAATGTAAATAAATAAGTCTTATTAATACACAAGTAGATATATAAATGTAAATAAATAAGCCTTATTAATACACAAGTAGATATATAAATGTAAATAAATAAGTCTTATTAATACACAAGTAGATATATACATGTAAATTATTAGGGGGATAGTTTGACATTAAGATCAGATGAGAGAGATGATTATTATTGTCAAAATAATCTAATATGTCTCAACTTCATATTTACATAATGTAATATTCGTCAAGGAAAACAAATTTAGATTGACTTCAAAATTAAATCAATCAAATCACGCCTTTGTCTGTAACCAAAACCTTTTTTTTTTAAACATTCCTTGTTTAAAAGTAGACACTTAAACGCGTACTTAGTGGTAGGTTTATGACTTTGAACATAATAGTTTCAATGAGTTGTCTTTATGGTTCATTTCGAATGATAGTTTACGACTCCACCAGAGCTCGAGGCTTAAATTTTTGAGAACCGTCATATCAACTATGTTTTTTTTTTAGCGGCTCTGCTAAAAAAATAAAATTCCTTTAGCTCTAGCGGGCCATCGGGGCAGATGAAGTGTAAAATTGATTTGTTTCTATAACCTCGGCATATAAAGGGATTGTGTGGTTAGCACAACGTCCAGCCGCCTTTACTTCCCAAACTTAAGTAAGGTACCCATTTATAACTGGGTGGATTTGTGGGACGACTTTGAAACACATTTCCATTGGAATAACCCCTTTGGTTCTCACCGAGGATCGAACCCAGGACTCTGAGGTCGACAGTCGAGTATCTACACCACTCGGCCATCTGTCCCATCAGTGTTAGCGATTTTTTAAAAAAAATCAAAACTTAGTTGCAATGATTCTTTATCGCCCGCTTTTTTTTTTTTTTAAATGCATCAAGAAGTCGAAGTAAAGAGAATAAATTGAAAACTATTTTAACAGATCTCTTTCAAAGTATTAAAGCTATACTCATTAATCGGACTGTAGTTTTACGGTGCACTTCTTTCATCTCCACCACAGCCGATTGTGCAGTGGCTACGGAGGTATCACGAGAGATAGAGCTTGGGAGCCTCATGCCGACAGTCGAGCGCTTTACTGAACCACCATTCCATTAACAAAAAAAAATTGTTTCTCTAAATGGGAAGATTTTTTTTTTTGTTTTTAGATTTTTGTAGTGCTCTTCTTTCATTTCCGCCACAACTAGGGGGTGTAATGACCATTGGAGGCACCACGGGGTAATGGAGGGGACATTTTAAAAATGATCTAAAAAAAAAAAAATTCTCGTGGCTATCTAGAGCGAGTTGACAGTCAAAAGATTTACCGCACGACCATCGTTTTCAGAGTCCCTGAATAAAGCTTCGTTTCTATCTATCAACAGGATTACATTTCGGGACCTTGTGAAATTCCTCAGGCCTACTCAGCCTTAATTTCTACACTCTTCACTTCATCTGTTTTTTTGTGTACTTTATATATATATATATATATATTTATATATATATATATATATATATATATATATATATATATATAATAAAAACGATTTGGATTCGGCGCTAAATCGAAAGTGAAGACTTAATACAACAGTATTCAAGTTTAAAATACTATCATAAAAAATAGGATTTGCCCGAAACCAAAAAATAACCTGGCATACCGATCAAGCATAAGGGGATATAACTCTATGCGAAGGTTTTGAAGGGTATAGCTAGTATATGCATATATATAACATAGCAGCCCACAGTACTAGCGATCCTAAACCAACTATATGTTAAGTATGTTAGTTATAATATATTTCTATAACTTTGTAACATATTTTACACCTTTTGATCAAGTAAAATGTCCTGCGACCTGTAAGTATCAAAATCCACAGAAATGTAGCTAATGAAGTATCTTCAGCTTTAAATTGGTACTAGCTTGTAACAAAGATGACAGCAATAAAAATATAATCTGTTTATAAATGTAAAGCAAGTTTAGCTAATGTTTAAAATGTCAAATATATCAATATTTCTTAAAAGGTAAGATGAATAACTATGTTCAAGTTTGAATGTTACCGGCAATGTTTAAAATCCAACAATGTTTAAAATCCAACAATGTTCAAAATCCAACAATGTTTAAAATCCAACAATGTTTAAAATCCAACAATGTTTAAAATCCAACAATGTTTAAAATCCAACAATGTTTAAAATCCAACAATGTTTAAAATCCAACAATGTTTAAAATCCAACAATGTTTAAAATCCAACAATGTTTAAAATCCAACAATGTTTAAAATCCAACAATGTTTAAAATCCAACAATGTTTGAAATGTAAGCAACCTATCCAATTTAATAATTACCCAAATTCTCTTTGCAATACCTAGAAAGAAAACTCACACAGTGTAAAATCACTATTTACATCGTAATATTAAGCTTGTACTTAAATCAGGTCGCCCTTTTTTATGAACGCTTTATAGTGGATATAATGAATGTTTGTTCTATTCTAATATGTACGCATCTAAATGTGATCTTCTGTTATGTATGTATGCATGTATGCATCTATGTATGTATGTGTGTTTATGTATGTATGTCTGTATGTGTCTATCTATCATCTATCTATCTATCTATCTATCTATCTATCTATCTATCTATATCTATATATATATGTGTGTGTGTGAGTGTGTCCCAGACTCTACACATTGTTTAAATTACTTTATCCTCCCCTAATTCCAGACTTCCCATAGCTACCAATTAAAATAATTTTAGCAAACTACAAATACACATTTTCTAGATAATAAACATATTTTAAAATCATTACGAAATATTCAGAGCTAAAAATGTTACTCTATTTTTTATTAAATTAATTAAGATTATTCAAACATTTATTCAAATTAATTTTATATTCACTAAAAAAAGAAGTGACAAATTTAAATCTTATAATTAAAACATGTTTTGCTTTAGCTTGCCCAGTGAGGACTCTGACGACAGGAATTGTTGATTGAATTCACAGACTGATGAAGATAGGAAAGTGCTCTATTTTGTAGGCTATTCGGCATCTCTAATGGACTTAATCGTCTCTAAATGTAATAAATAAACAGCCACAAATAGCGACATAATATCAAATTAACGGTGATGATTTTGTATACATTTACAGTATATCTCCAGACATCGTTAAGTAATTAAAAGAAAGTCGTTCTGTTCAGTAAGGCCAATTCATTTTAAGACTAAGTATTTATACCATTCCTAGAATATGTATGTAACAACGCAACATAATCTGTATCTGCTTTTTAAAACATTGCCAGTAACAAATACAGTACACATATTTAAGATAATCCTTTAAATGTATTCATATTACAAAATTTTAGAATACTTAAATATTTTCCGTATTCTATTTCTTTAAGTTTTTGTATTGATTTCTTGAAATATTTGACCAGGTTCATGCCAATAACAAATAGCATTCTGCAAGAAAAATCATGATATAAATATACTATTTATAATTATTTAAACAAGAAACTCTTTAACCCTTTCTTTCTCTCCCCCGCCCCCCCCCCCTCCTCCCCACTCTGTCACTCTCTCGCTCTAAAGGCGATGTAAACCAGTGCCGTTTCTTGGGCGTGAAAGGTCAAAGGCAAAGATTAGCCAAGAAGTGAAATATCAAAACCTCAATTTGTATAGTACCAGTAGGCCTGGCAGTATTTCTCAAAACAGTAGGTTTTTTTTCTTTTTAGAGAAAATAAAAATTAATTACTGCGATGAAATAATTGAACTAATTAAAAGTGTGGTGAAAATGGTAAAACGAAATGATAATATGAAATGTACGTTCATTGTTTCACCACATTAACATTAAAATTTGTCAATGACATTTTCAACAAAACGAAAAAAAAAAAAACTATTTTGTCAAGAATGTAATCATTGGCCATTCACAGATACAAATTAAAGATGGTCTTTAACATTTACTAAGTTGTTGTTGTAAATATTATTATTATTGATTGCTATTATTTAAAAAAGAAATATGCACTTTTTTTATAATATTTAAATGGTAAAGTGGTAGTAATGTGTAATGCACTGTCAAGACAGATAGACAGTCTGGAGCTTTCTCTGTTGATAGAATGATTGTGGAATAGTTTACCTATGGCTATGGTCTGCGGTTTACTTTCTTTCGTTTTCATTTATTATAATCTGTGAAATTAAAAAACAAGTAATATTTTTTAAAAAAATTTAAAACAAAACAGTAAGTTTTAGAATAAATAAGAATGATTCCATGGGTAAAAAAATGTTACATCTTCTTATTAAATATGTCAATATTATAACGAAAAAACCTGGCATAATAAACAAGAAGAACAAATTAAAACATACTGTCAAATATAATTTTAAAATATTTCCCACTCGTGTGAGCTACTGCTTTCAATGTTAGTTACTCAGACCAAATACTTGATGGCCTAGGATGATCGTAAACTCAAATTAGCTCACTTTATAATAACACTGGTTTAACTATATATCTATACAATGATAAATTTCGTAGCTATTTTAACATTCAGAGCCATTCATACTACTGCTTATTATGTCTTTAAAATATCACCACTTCCCTATAATAACATTCTATTAAAAATGTATAGTTCACTTCAAAATACTTTTTATGCATGACTTTATGTAGTTACTTTCAAATTAAACAAAATATTTATATAAACAAAATAATGATAGTAGTGGAATGAATAAAATTGGTCTAAACGTCAAAAGTGAATGAGTCAAAGAAAAAGTGTTAAATCTTTGAATTTAACAGTCTAAAATATAAATACAGGTCTAAATTACGGAATTACAAGAGTATGAATAATTGAAGAGTATTAACTAATACTTACCATCAGTAGTGTTGCTATGATACTGCATGTTCATTCAATCAAATATAGTCTTTTAACACCACTTTTTTCCCAATTATTTTTTTACGCCATTCAATATTCTATTTCAGAAACAACTAAGGCTTTATATATCAATTAGATATTAAGCCCGGCGTTGCCCGGAAATCTAGGTGTAATGTGAAACTCCTTCCTAATCAATTTAACTACTGAATTTTTAAAGATGATTAATAGGTTTATTAGGTGCTGATTTATGCGACCTTCCTAATGTGCAGAAATGACCTACATTTCATACGTTACAAATTACGTTGTACCCGTCAACGCTAACCAACCAAACCTAACGTAACATCCGTTCAAACAAACCAACCGAACCAACCAACCAAACCAAACAAACAACAAATCCAACTAACCAAACCAGCTAACTAATCAACCAAACAAACCAACCGAGCCAACCAATCCAACCAACCAAACCAACAGAGCTAAACCCGTCACTGCCACATCGTTCACACATTACGTTTTACACATCAACGCTAAACAACCAAACCAACCCATCAAACAACCAAAGCAATCAAACAAACCAAACCAACCAAATAAACCAAATCGACCAAAGCTAACCAACTAACCAAACCAAACCAATCTAAAACCATTAGGTAAAAATATGAATGCTAATTTATCTCACCTGTTACGTTTTGCCCTTTATTCTATCATTGTTAAAATCAAAACTAAACATTGAAATTTTTTTTATTATATAAAAATGCACTGAAAAGCAAAAAAATAACTACTTTATTATGCCTTTTTGCAACACTAATGCACGATAAAGCTTCCGCGCACAAGTTCAATTAGGCTTTCGGGAAATGACGTCACAGAGAATGTTTATTATATCGACGGCGTTCGATTTCTGCAAAAGAAAAAATGTAACATCGGGAAATGACGTCACAGATTATTTATAGCGACGGTTTCCCAACGGACGACAAAATAGCTACTTTGTTTGTAGGATATAGCCTAACGAAGTATGAATTACTTTAGAGAAATAGCTTTTCAACTTTTTATGCTGACTATGCTAATCAACATTTGATTTTGAAAAAAAAAATGACTTTATAAATTATATTTGTAGTCGAATACGAAGACAGTTAGAGATGGACCCGAATTTAAGGTTAAAAAGCTACATTTTTTTTGAAGTGGTTGGGAGAGACATATATCACCGGGAGTAACATGTAACATTGAAATGTTATTATGTGTGACTTACGACGGTGTACCGGATTGGGAGGGGGGGGCGAATTCAAGCATATACTATCTGGGCCCATTACCAAAGACTAGCGGCCCCGCACCATTTAATATGACCATTTATATATTTTGGTACTTTGAGTGACCATCAAAATTGACATTTGACTTAAATATTTTTTATTTTGGTTTTTTTATCTTGACGCGAGAAAGAATGAAAACTGAAAATATTAATATGTAGCTTTTTTTTAGGTTTGCAATAATAATAATAATAATTACAATATTATAATAATTCATTAGAATACCATCCATACATTAAAAGGTCTTTGTTGATAAAAAAAAATGACTAACAAATTCTATTTTAACCAAATTGAATTCTATTCCATTTTGTACGCCGTTCCTTTGAATGACTTGGTTTATAAAGATTAAGTCGTTCATACAGCGAATAAAGTCATTAGTAGAAATGTGGGATACTAATAA
Source organism: Bulinus truncatus (assembly GCA_021962125.1). NCBI lineage: Eukaryota > Metazoa > Mollusca > Gastropoda > Planorbidae > Bulinus > Bulinus truncatus. Next base: position 378,888 of record JAGDYQ010000286.1, on the reverse strand, counting down.
AGAAAAAAAATAATGATAATTGTTACAATCGCAACCCCCTCCACATCTCATATCACAGCTACCCCCCCCATATTATGTTCCCCTCATCCCCCATCCCCTCTAGATTTATGGTCAGCGGAGCGCGATCAAAGCTACCAGGCGTTTGGGAGCTGGGCGAGAGCTGGACAAAGCTGCTACATTGCACCTTTGGACACTGACCAAGATCAATGCCCAAAGGGACTCAGAGAAAACCCCTGAGCCAGGCTTTGAATTTTGGAAACGCCCCTCCCACCTATATCCCTTCCCACGAAATTTAAGGGGGGGGGGCAGGCAGTCAATCGAGGCAGAAGTTTAATTTAGTGTTAGATTGGAGTTTTGACCGAGAGTTAGTTTTGTGGATTGAGAGATTGAAATAGACGGAATTTTACTAAAAGTGCAGTCACGTGTAGCTTAAATAAAGTTCAACTAAATTATATTACACTTCAACTAGTGTTTGAGATTTATCTGTTTATGTGAATGTGCGTTTGGAAATCCATCAAAATTTAAGGATTATAGAGAATATAATATATTAAATACATATTTTCTATTTAAGTTATACAAACTATTTGATACTTACCTGAAAATTATAACTCCTGGGAAATGGAAACAGCAGCTTTGAATACTTAGCCTTACGTGTAGTACGCACTTAATGTATTGAAATCGATCTTCTATCTATACAAGCCTAGGTGAACAAAGTTTAATGGCCGCATTTCAATTCATATAGGTAATCAATATTGATCTATGACACACTTACGTGTAGTACGCACTTAATGTATTGAAATCGATCTTCTATCTATACAAGCCTAGGTGAACAAAGTTCAATGGCCGCATTTCAATTCATATAGGTAATCAATATTGATCTATGACACAATGAATGAATTTGGCTCTGTGATCAAAATGCAAAGTTGTCATACAGACAGCGAAACAAGCAGGATTAATTATTGTACTAGATGGACTGGTCGATATTACCCAATGGAAGTTATCAATGCATGTTATATCTATGCCATTCCCATTTTTAAGATCTCAACTCCTTAAAAGTGGAAGAATTTAACAACGTAACAATAGATTTGGGTAGGGGAGGGGGTGAAACAGAGTTAAAAAAAAAATAAAAAAAAAAACTTAGGGTACAAAAGTGTTTTGAAATAAATTCGACCGTCCGGCGAGTTACTCATTGATTTTTGGATCTTTAGCACTTCGCCTTTGTGATAACACCATCTTCACTCCGTTGTTAACACCATCTTCACTACGTTGTTAACACCATCTTCACTCCGTTGTTAACACCATCTTCACTCCGTTGTTAACACCATCTTCACTCCGTTGTTAACACCATCTTCACTCCGTTGTTAACACCATCTTCACTCCGTTGTTAACACCATCTTTACTCCGTTGTTAACACCATCTTCACTCTGTTGTTAACACCATCTTCACTCCGTTGTTAACACCATCTTCACTCCGCTGTTAACACCATCTTCACTCCGTTGTTAACACCATCTTCACTCCGTTGTTAACACCATTTTCACTCCGTTGTTAACACCATCTTAAACTCCGTTGTTAACACCATCTTCACTCCGTTGATAACACCATAGTTACTCCGGTGATAAAACCATCTTTACACCTTTGATAACATCACAGTTACTCCGTTGATAACACCATAGTTACTCCGTTGATAACACCATAGTTACTACGTTGATAACACCATAGTTACTGCGTTGATAACACCATAGTTACTCCGTTGATAACACCATAGTTACACCGTTGATAACACCTTAGTTACTCCGTTGATAACACCATAGTTACTCCGTTGATAACACCATCTTTACTCCGTTGATTACTACATAATTACTCCGTTGATAACACCATAGTTACTCCGTTGATAACACAATAGTTACTCCGTTGATAACACCATAGTTACTCCGTTGATAACACCATAGTTACTCCGTTGATAACACAATAGTTACTCCGTTGATAACACCATAGTTACACCGTTGATAACACCTTAGTTACTCCGTTGATAACACCTTAGTTACTCCGTTGATAACACCTTAGTTGCTCCGTTGATAACACCTTTGTTACTCCGTTGATTACTACATAATTACTCCGTTGATAACTTTTTTTTTTCTGTGTAGTTAACATAAGCGGTATTTTTCATATGTTTTTCTATCGTAACAAAAAAGGAGCTTTTTATTTAATTAAATTCTCATTCACGTTTTATTTTATTTTCTAAATATAGAAGAAATTTTGTACATTTTATAATCAGTACAGATACATTTATTTAAATACAAAGTAATAGTGTCGCAGTGATGGTGGCAATGTTTATTACACAATCAAGTCGCACAACATGAAATAGAATATAAAATCTTTAACTACTCGTGAACACTCTTCTGTCAATCTAAAATTTTCACTCCTACTAGCTCGTGCACTCTCTACGCCTGTCGTTTTTAATTGAGATTGTAAGAAAAAGTAAGTTTCTTTAAGCCCAAAGGAGCAATAAGTGAAGATACATAGTGTGTGTAAAGTCCCTGTAAGGATGAGATGAATTCACTTAGATCCTATAAACCACTAATGGCCGATAGTGCAATGACCACGGAGACACCACGGTGAGATATATCGGGAACTTGAGCCAAGACGTGAAAAATTTCCTCACCGGGAATCGAACCAGGTACCTTCAGGTTGACAGTCGAGCGCTTTACAGCACGACCATCCGTCCAGGTGAAGATGAAGTGTAGAATTTGCCAGTTTCTGTAACTAAAGCATTAAAGGGTTAATATGGCTAGAATAAAGCCGAGCAGCCTTTACTTTCCCCACATTGAGTCAGGCACCCATTTGATGCTGGGTTGAGTGTGGGAATTTTATCAACTGGGACTTGGAAAAAAAAGCCATTTGATTCTCACCTACGATCGAACCAGTAACTCGCAGGTCAAGAGTCGAGCGACTACACCTTTCGGCCATCCGTCCCATAAATTAAATTTTAGGTTGTTTAAAATAACTTATTACATTTTATAATCATAGATTTATAGTACTACTTGTGTCTCTTACTGTAAATAAACTTTAGGAACAAAGGCTCTAGTTTTTTTTTTAATCCCGCGAGCGTGTGCCTTTACGTACATTCACATGGTTGTCCAATTAATGTCTTCGCTCCCCCTTCATCCTCCCCTTTCCCCACCTTGCTAGAACTCAGCACCCTCCCCCCCCTCCGACCGTTCGTTGTTACGTAATTGTGCCGCCGACGCTCCCTTCTCTCCCCCCGACACACACACGCCGTCCCAAGACGACACTTGACTCAATACCGCACCTGGTGGAATTAATTTTTACTATCGTCGTCATCAGTAGAGGTTAAAGGTTACCATAACGTCTTACTCCTCTCACACTCCTCACTCCCATAAACACATGTAAATGTGAATGTCGTTAGAGTTCAAGTTGCCTTGAGTTTTAGAAATTTGCCGAATTTATTTTTTTTTTTGGTAATAAAATTCAACATCTGCAAATCGGCTGCTTTCGCAATACTAAAAAAAAAAAGAAAATTGGTTACAACGACACTTTTAACAGATGTTACAAAGCCAAGGTAAAGGGTCAAAAAAATGTCGCTGTACTGAATATTTTGTTACGCTGACATTCGTAATAACGACATTTCACTGTATATCATGTTATTGGTGTTTTTGATGCCCCTGGTCATGTGATGGGTGCGTCATTTCAATACTTCCATTGGTGATGCCGAACAATAATTATATCATTTTGAATGATTTACTGGAACTTGTTCAGTTCGCTGGAACTTGTTCAGTTTGCTCGAACCTGCTCAGTTCGCTGGAACTTGTTTGCTGGAACTTGCTCAGTTCGCTGGAACTTGCTCAGTTCGCTGGAACTTGTTCAGTTCGCTGGAACTTGTTCAGTTCGGATAAAAAAAAAACATTCACTGAACATATTTACGGTAGATGTCCACCTGAACAGAAAAGAAAATTCAGTCTATGAGGGTCAGACAAATTCTGTGTTGTAGTCTTATTGCGCCGCCTTTTTTCTTGTGTTATGGTTTTCTTGTGTTATGGTTTTCTTGTGTTATGGTTTTCTTGTGTTATAGTTTTCTTGTGTTATAGTTTTCTTGTGCTATTGTTTTCTTGTGTTATCGTTTTCTTGTGTTATAGTTTTCTTGTGTTATAGTTTTCTTGTGTTATCGCTTTCTTGTGTTATAGTTTTCTTGTGCTATAGTTTTCTTGTGTTATAGTTTTCTTGTGTTATAGTTTTCTTGTGTTATAGCTTTCTTGTGTTATTGTTTTCTTGTGTTATTGTTTTCTTGTGTTATAGTTTTCTTGTGCTATCGTTTTCTTGTGCTATCGTTTTCTTGTGTTATAGTTTTCTTGTGTTATAGTTTTCTTGTGCTATAGTTTTCTTGTGTTATTGTTTTCTTGTGTTATTGTTTTCTTATGTTATAGTTTTATTGTGTTGTAGTTTTCTTGTGTTATCGTTTTCTTGTGTTATAGTTTTCTTGTGTTATAGTTTTCTTGTGTTATAGTTTTCTTGTGTTATAGTTTTCTTGTGTTATAGTTTTCTTGTGCTATAGTTTTCTTGCGTTATAGTTTCCTTGTGTTATAGTTTTATTGTGTTATCGTTTTCTTGTGTTATCGTTTTCATGTGTTATAATTTTCTTATGTTATAGTTTTATTGTGTCGTAGTTTTCTTGTGTTATCGTTTACTTGTGTTATAGTTTTCTTGTGTTATAGTTTTCTTGTGTTATAGTTTTATTGTGTTGTAGTTTTCTTGTGTTATCGTTTTCTTGTGTTATAGTTTTCTTGTGTTATCGTTTTTTTGTGTTATTGTTTTCTTGTGTTATCGTTTTCTTGTGCTGTCGTTTTATTGTGCTGTCGTTTTATTGTGTTATAGTTTTCTTGTGTTATAGTTTTCTTGTGTTATAGTTTTCTTGTGTTATAGTTTTCTTGTGCTGTCGTTTTATTGTGTTATAGTTTTCTTGTGTTAAAGTTTTCTTGTGTTATAGTTTTCTTGTGTTATAGTTTTCTTGTGTTATAGTTTTCTTGTGTTTTAGTTTTCTTGTGTTATAGTTTTCTTGTGTTATAGTTTTCTTGTGTTATTGTTTTCTTGTGTTATAGCTTTCTTGTGTTATAGTTTTCTTGTGTTATTGTTTTCTTGTGTTATAGTTTTCTTGTGTTATCGTTATATTGTGTTTTAGTTTTCTTGTGTTATCGTTAACTGCGCTGCCCTTTGTTTGTTGTACATAATTATCCTGTTTATTCTTTTCAACCCAGACTTTTAAATCTCTTCTTTTTTTGTAGTTGCTAGTCAGAACAGCAAAGTTACAACGTTGTGGGGGCAATCAAACACTTATATGGGGCCCCTCGAAGTCTAGAGTTCATGTTGCTTCAAAATTCATTAATTCTGAGGCCAGTAAGATGGGTCGTTGATGGTAATAGGGGTGGGGGCCCCAGTCTTAAAGTTTATTAAGGGGCCCTAGATTTTTTGGCTTTGGCCCAGACAATGTAATGAAAAATACATTTTTTTTCTATCTGCACTTGAGGAGTTTCTTTTGATTGCGGTCTCATAGATGTATATGCACGTTGATACTAGAACAGAAACATACATACAATATACAATATACAACAATATAACATATAACATACACATAATGTACACATAACGTACACATAACATTCAGATAACGTCTATTGCTGCTATAGCCAATAACACAATATTTGATGTTAATTATGAAATACATTATCGAAAACTGTGGTTCTGAAACTTTTGTAATTTTAGTATATCAAAACAAACGACTCTAGTTATACGCAAACACTCAAACACACACAAAACACGGAATCATGCTCATTTGTTGTATCATTTACTCTACGAGGCCAGTTTAAAAAGCCCGACAAACGAATTCTCACTATTGAAATTGTCTATGTCAGGGTTGGACAGACAGACCTGAATTATGTCCCCTTGAAGCAAATGGAAAACACCACCTGTGGAAAGTCAATCCGAAAAAAATTGGAATGCCCCATCTATAAATGATTTTTTTGTCCTAATTATGCTATGTAACGAGCTTTGTTTACTATTTACAACTGACCTATATGTTTATTTTCTTCTATCTGGGCGCATTCGGTACAGGGCGTGTGCACGGACCTCAGCAGGACCCCAGAGTTCCAGGGCCGGTTGGGGCTCGCCCGGTGTAGGTACGTATGCCAGCTCTGTAACCAGATATAGTTTCGTTAATGATGAATTGGAAAAAAAGATCATAACTCTAGCAAGATATGAAATCTCTCTTTACGTTTTTCTGCTTTTGAAAGTTAGTCCTTAAATAGGAGTAAAAAGATATAATTTTTATAGAACTAATTGTTCACTGATGATTTTTCATGTATTGCTGTGTAATGGATTGAAACTCGGATATGATATGAAACACATTTTTTAAATTATCCAAAACTGTATGGTATACTTCATAATTTTAATAGTAGTATGGCTAATTCATCTTAATATTTCTCTCCATGACATTTCTATTTTTTTTTTTAAAAAGGTGTTCAGTTTGTACAGAGATAATTCTGCATGTTTAGTTGTTTCAACGACTGAATTTGGTTAGCGATACAAATAAAAGTATTACTTTATGATCTGACTTGTTTTGATGTAAGACAGGATTTCTCTTATAACTCACATTGCTGTATATGTAGTACATACCTTATGGAATAAAGAAAGTAAATGCACGGCATGTGTGTCACTATACTGACAAACGTAAACAAAATAAATAATAAATAATACATTTTAATGTTTACTTTTATTAATTATTATCATTTTTACCTGCGTACTGTATCTGGAGTCCGTCTTGTAAGACGACAGAACCTCTAACGTGTTCAGTAAGGTCTGATGTAATCGTCTCTAAGTCGAAGGTGAGGGTATGATGTGTGGCACCTGTTCTGTCTATGAAACTAAAGTTATCAATATATTATGTCTTGTGAAATGGAATTTATGTGTAACACCTTCAGAAAAATATATGTATATAAGCGATCTGGGCACTGCGTTAAATCGAAAGTAAAGAAATAATACGACAGTATTCCAGTTTAAAATACAAACATGAAAAAATCGGATCTGCCCAAAACCAAAAATAACCTAGCCTACCGATCAAGCCTAAGGGAACATAATTATATGAGAAGGTTTTGCAGGGTACAGCTAATAGATATTAAACGTAACGTTCATCGCTTTCTTTCCAAAACCAACTACGTTAACGAAGACGGTCTACCTCGATTCCCTTTCGAGACCTAACCAAATGAGATATATAAAAAACGTTAAAATTTAGTTTTATATCGTTAACTGTATATATCTATATAATAATTAAATAATTATGGAAAAAAAAGGAATAAAGATGACCTAAACACAGTAGGCTAACCTGTTTGCTCAGAGTCGCTTCCCTTGTAAGGTTTAAGTCTTTTATGAGCGGATACTGGTGTGGACTGACCACTCGTAGTGTTTGCACTCTCTTGAGAACGAAATACTATCAAGTATACAAAACAATAACTAAAGCTACGACAATTAACTAGAATATTACTAAGTGAAATTAAACAGTAGAGCTTTGAAAACTAAAATTAACATTATGAAGAAAAAACTCTTTTCACAGATAATTGAATATCTCACCATTTTTATTTATTTCTCTTGTGGATGAGGTATTTGAAATCTGTTTGAATATAATAGTTGTAGCTTGACCATAAGATAAGTAATTGCTTAGAGATTATCGAATTGCATTTTAGTTATAGAAGGGATGGATTTAGTATCTATCTATCTATCTCTCTCTCTCTCTCTCTCTCTCTCTCTCTCTCTATATATATATATATATATATATATATATATATATATATATAAGTGTGTGTGTATAAGAACAGCGTGTAAGAAATTAAGAAGCCGAATTGACAGAGCCCGCTAGTGCTGTATCGTGCAAGCCAATTTTGCTTCTGTGCTGCAAAATTACATTATGAAAATATTTTTTTTTTTTTTATTTTCAAGTCATTTTTATAAAAGTCTATTTTTTTTAATGCTTCGTTTTGATTTTAACATTGAGATTATTCATTGCTGTTTAAACAAATAATCCCAAGTTATTAACGTTGCACATTAGGTAGGTGGCATAAAATAGCACCCACATCTTTACATAATAGTGTTTGGTTTGGTTTGGCTTGGTTTGGTTGGTTGGTTGATTTGGTTGGTTTGGTTGGTTTGATTGGTTGGTTCGGTTGGTTTGTTTGTTTTGGTTAGGTTAGATGGTTTGGTTGGTTGGTTTGATTGGTTGGTTGGTTTGATTGGTTTGGTTGGTAGGTTCGATTGGTTTGGCTTGGTTTGGTTTATTTGGTTATCGTTGTCGGATAATAAGTAAATTGTGACGTATGAAAAGTATGTCATTTCTGGACTTAAGGTAGGTGGCATAAATTAGCACCTATACCTTTCTTTACCTAATGGAGTGCTAAAAATGTTTCAAGTGTCACGTTTCAACTCCCAACTTATCGGGCAACGCCGGGTACACTGCTAGTTCTGTTATATCCGTACTCGCTCCCTGCCCTCGGTGGTGCGCTATGAATAGTGATTTCCCGAAAACCAGCGCACCATTATAAATTACGTATTGAAAGCAGTGACTGTGTGACGTAAGAGCAGCAGAGTTGTGACGATGAAGCCGGCAGTGTCGAATCGGGAAGACATTGTAGTTGTTGATTGTAAATAAATTATTCAATGTTGTTTTCTCATGCCACGCCTGCTAATACTTTAGAACATTTAGCAATATATATATATATATATATATATATATATATATTTATATTACACACATGATCTTTTTATTAGGAAAACAAAAATACTTTCTGACACCATTTTTCTTGACTATTTTATAAACTTTGTGATACCCGGCAGTCTAAATGAGGTCAAATAGCGTACATAATAGGACGGGAGGGGAGCAGGGCGCTTTTATTTAAAATCAGCACCTCTCATTAGGATACCCTCCACACACCTTTTTTTTTAAAAACAAAATTTGATGCAGAATTAAACGAAGTATCAAATATTTTCATAAAAAGTGGTATGTGTGTATATTTAAAAAGAAACGAAACAAGACAATTGTAAATCCATCTCTTCTTAACCCACTAAATAATTATTTTTAATCTGCTTAAAGCTAAAATTAGAGCAAAGAGTATAATTATTTAATTTCAGAAGAAATATTTACCAGTTTCTGAAGCAGCATTCTCTTACTTTCTGATATGGAGCAAAGATTGAGAAAACTATTCATCTGATGCCTGTCATGACTATCATTGTAAGATAGTATAAAAGCGAGTAAGTGCCCATAGTTACAGTTATTATTAGCTCCATCAGAACTGGAGGAACCTTTTAGAATATGCACTAATTATACTCAAAGGCATTTTTATAAACAAACTTAAGCAATGGTACTAAATTTATATGGTGGTTATTTTTTCTACTCTCATGAATGTTGGATGTCTCTTTTACTCTCATGAATGTTGGATGTCTCTTTTACTCTCATGAATGTTGGATGTCTCTTTTACTCTCATGAATGTTGGATGTCTCTTTTACTCTCATGAATGTTGGATGTCTCTGTTACTCTCATGAATGTTGGATGTCTCTGTTACTCTCATGAATGTTGGATGTCTCTGTTATTCTCATGAATGTTGGATGTCTCTGTTACTCTCATGAATGTTGGATGTCTCTGTTACTCTCATGAATGTTGGATGTCTCTTTTACTCTCATGAATGTTGGTTGTTTTTTTTTGTTTTTTTTCGAATAAAAATACGCATATAATATCTACATCAAATTTACGATAGACTAGCTATGAAAATATCTTTTTCAACTATCTTTATGGTCACGAGCAGTGATACACATTTTAATCACAAAAATCTACTGTAGGCCTAAGTACTTCCGTACTTTATATATCCTACTTTTGATGGTAGATCTAGTACTTTAGCCCTGGTTATTCAATCGTACAATGTTAATGTGAATTTCCTGGTAAATTAATACTGCATTTTTTTGAAATAATCTTTTTTATTTTTTTTATGTTTTTAGCATGAATACAGGGGCCGAAAATAACGAGTTATTTGCATGAATACTGCGGAGGTATGATGTTTGTTGATGTTATACTTTGATGTAGATAAAAAGCATAAACTTGGAGGCGTACGGTAGCGTGGTGAAGTCTGATATGTTCGACACAAATATTCATAAACACGTCATAAATAAGAGTTTCCAAGCTGCACGGCTGATTCAATGGAACATTTATTGAACGAAGACATTAAAGTAGAAAACATGTTAAATGATATTAACTACCAAACTGATTATGCAAAATCGTACTGGACTATTAAACTGACTCTCATAGAGAAGAAACTAAACCCGACTCTCTAGTTCAAGCTCAAGTAAGTAACTAAGCAAGTGACAAGTGACGTCATACCACGTCAAATAACAACATAAAAATTCATACTCTCTATAGCAGTGTTTTCCAACCTTTTTCATGTCTTGCCCCACCGTAGCCTTTCTCAAATTCTTATGCCCCCCTCCCCCCCCATGTAAAATGCATAATTTTCAATATCAAAAAATTGATTGATTGATTGTTCACTTGAGAAACTTAAATAATAGGTTTTAGGAAGAAATTACTAGGAACATGTAAACGAAAAACAATAAGTAAATTTTCAAAAAATATAATGTTAAACTGAAATTCTAATACGAAAAAAATTAAATAAACATATTTCTATATTAATTTATCATTCCAGTTTAGTGAGATCCTTGCGCTTGATGCATGCTGCACAGAGCTTTTATATTAGGCTCCAATTTGGTTAGCTTCAGTCTCAAGTCTCCGCGTCGTGTTATATACTGCCAACTTCTTTTTTTGTAACAGTAAATCATTGACAGCACTAAATCCACATTAAGCTAGATATGAAGATGGAAATGGTAGCAATAGTTTTCTTGCACATTTGGTTAAATTTGGGTATTTGATTTCTGTTTCCTCACAAAGCCATGCCATCGGACCTTTTATATTAAAAAAATTTTAACTGACTCATCATTTTGCAATTCTGCGAGTTCTTCTTGATACTGCATATTTGATAGATCAGACAAATCCACTAACATTGGCTGCATCATCCATGTTGGAAAATCAATTTGTTTTAAATCAGAAAATCTTTCTTTAAAATCAGCCGATAAAATATTCAGATGATTGACAATAACAAGTTAAGTGGTATGAGTTACTCCACATTTTTGGAGCCAATGAAACTGTTCAAAGTTGTTGTTGTTAATTTGTTTCTCACATAACTCAATAAGAGTAATGAAACCAAATATCTTCGCTTTTGCATCGACAAGTGTTTTATTTGTTCCTTGAAGTTGTTTATTTAATATATTTTATTTTTCAAAGATATCGGCTAAATAACTCGCAAATGCTTTACCATCGATTGTTAACAGATACTTCATTTCAGGTTTGTCGCTTAAAAAATCACTAAGAGTATCAAACAGCTGCATAAATCTTTTCAAACAGTTCCCTTTTGATAGCCACCTTACTTCAGTATGAAGTAAAAGTCTCACATGGTCTTCATTTTTTTCTTCACAAAATAATTTGAAGAGACGCTTACTTTTGGCATTAGCTTTAATAGCATTAACACACTTTATTACTGAATGTAGTACTTCATTAAGACCAGGCGAGATGTTTTTAGCTACCAAGTTTTCCCTATGAATAACACAATGCAGAAGAATCATTTCTGGATTCTCATCTTTCATCAATTTTAAGCAACCATTTTTTTTGCCCATCATATTAGGATCACCATCTGCAGCACAAGATGTTATATTTTTATCGGTATATCATTGACATCTAAGTAGTTTTTCAGTTGATTATATACATCTTTGGCGGTAGTGGTGCTTTCTAATCTTTTACAGAACAACATTTCTTCAGAAAAATTCACTTTATCAATATATCTTACGTAAGTTATTAATACTGCCTCATTATCTCTCAAAGTTTATTCATCCATTTGCACTGAGAAATTTGTTGTTTTCAACTTTTCAACAAGTTGTTTTTCAATATCTTCACTCATTTCATCTATTCTTCTGCTAACAGTATTGTTACTAAGTGGCATAGCTTTTACATCTTTGTCATCTTTTTGAAGAACCGTTTTAAGAAATGTTGATATTGATGGTTTTATTAAATTATCTCCTATAGTATGATTTTTTCCAGTTTTTGCGTTGAATAAAGAAATTTGATAACTAGCCTCAAGAACACGATTAGTAGTTGAAGTATGAGCAGTAAACAGGGAGTTTAATGTTGTTCTCTTTTCAAAATTTGTCTTTAAATTTTTAAAGTAATTTCAAATCTGAATTAATATGAGCACTATGTTTTGCCTTAAGATGTGCCTCAAGACGACCTCGTTTCATTGATTCGTTGGTCAAGCATTGCTGGCTTAAAAGATAAAAATGCATCCGCGCATCGTGGACAGCGGGTATGAATCCAAATTTTAATTAGTCGCCTGAATATTGACGAGTTTTTTTTTTCTTGCCTGCACCACTCATTTTACTATGGAATAAAATAGAATACGCAGAGGCTTCGAATACGACCGGCCGTGCTACGTATTTTTTTTTTCGAGACACGACCTACAAACTTTGATGATGTCAGTAAACAGCATGAACTCTTATGATTTAAAGTTATTTTCTTTTCGCGGGAACGAGCAATTTTGTCTACTTATACATTAAAATTGAATCTATACTTGTGTGTCCTCCTGGCACAGTGGTGAAACCGTTTTGGTTTGTGACTCATTTTTATGCTGACTATATCCAGGTTCGATTCCTCTCAGAAACATAACTTTTTTTATTGTGTTTTTTTTTTTTCCAGAATGTATCCTTTTAATTGTTTTGATGAAAAGTAACTAATTAGATCTCTTTGACTTTTTTAAAAATTGAAATAATGTTTCCTTTAGGATGTTGTAAGAAAAAGAAACAACAACTAATTAGGTTTTTTTTAACTATTTCATAACTTAAAAAAAAATATTTTGAAAATATGTATCAAATCTGAACACAGAGGCGTAACAAGGAAGGGGGGGGGGGTCCAAATTCGAAAGTCCCGCCGGGCTCCAGCTTGAGGGGAGCCCCCAAAATTATTTTAACATTAAATATTAAGTACATAATCTCATGTCATGGTATCGAATGTCAAAATGCAAGGCCCCTAAATCCTAGGTTCGTCAAAGGCTTTACAATAGTCTATCTTCCTGCAAATGCTTTGCAGGGTACAGCTAGTCCTAAATATTACCTAACTTTTCCTTACCATCATTTTTGCGTCACACTTTATAAAAAAATTCAGAGTAGCCTACATATTTCAAATTTACTAAATAATAATAAGAATAACAAAAGAAAATAGAGGGGATGGGGAAGCATTTATATCCGAGAATCGAACCAAATACTGACGGAGACGAATTAACGAGTGTTAGCTTTCTGGGGGGGGGGGGGGGGGTACGATAGATACTAATTTAACGCATAATTTTTTGTTTTATTCGTCCGACTTTATTAGGCTTGGGCAGACCCGAAAAAAAAGTAATACAAAATAACTGCCGTGCATGTGCACATCTTTACTCTTAGTCTTAGACGTATATCCTGACAACTAAAATATATAATTCAAAGCTGTATTTATTTTAAAAAAAATAAATATTATAAAAATATCTCCGATTATTAACAGCAAATGACTTTATTAGGCTTGGACAGACCCGAAAAAAATTAATGCCAAATATAAAAATATCTCCGATTATTAACAGCAAATGACGTCATCAACGTCTGCAGTAAATAAGAGTTCTCATTCATTCTGTTTACTGACGTCATCAAAGTTTGCTGGTCGTGTCTCGAAAAAAAAATACGTTGCACGGCCGGTCGTATTCGAAGCCACTACGAATAGAATAACTATCGTTCACTATGTTCAGAGATTCAAAAGCTTAAAATAAGCAATGAAAAACATGTAGCACTATCGGCAACGGAACAACCCGAAATCGGCGACGCGCGGCGACTATAGTTGCCAATGAGTAGAGGCGACGTGCGGCGACTATGGTGCCCAAAGGGTTAAATTGCCCGGAGCGAAAGGGTAAAACTCGTATCGAGTCCATTTTCGAATTGCCCCCCTTAAAAATCAAATTGCCCCCTTGTGGGGCGTGGGCCCCACGTTGGGAAACACGGGTTTATTGTCACTTAAAAAGTGTGTTAACACACATGCACAAACAAAATCAAACAGTGTATATTTAATTCGACAATAACTTTCACAAATACAGGGGCCGATAAAAACGAGTTATTTGCATGAACACAGAGGCCGATAATAACGAGTTATTTGCATGAATATAGAGGCCGATAATAACGAGTTGTTTGCATGAATACAGAGGCCGATAATAACGAGTTGTTTGCATGAATACAGGGGCCGACAATAACGAGTTATTTGCATGAATACAGGGGCAGATAATAACGAGTTATTTGCATGAATACAGGGGCCGATATTAACGAGGCTAATGACAGCAGTATTTATGTTTTTTCTATTTAGTAAGAAACAGTTGTAAAGAGCCTTGCGGAGCTAGATTATTTTATACTTCAGCAAACGAAAGTAATTAGATAATAAGAAAACAAAAATTGGATTATTAAGAGCCAGGAAAAAAAAAGACATCGAAGAGCCGCACGTGACTCCTATTGCAGGTTTGGCAAACCCTAGTAAATTATTATATGAATTATTATATAGTGTGAATTTGTTCATTAGTGACATAACATTTCTAATTTTCGGTTTATATACACGTAAAGATATAATACACATGACAAATAAAGTGAAGTTCCTTAAGCCTCTAAGGGCTAATTAAGGCAGATGAAGTGTAGAATTCATCTGTTTCAGTAAACTCGGCATATGAAGGGATTGTGTCTTTAGCACAACGCCCAGCCGCCTTTACTCCCCCAACTTAAAGTCAGGTACCCATTTAAAGCTGGGTGGACTCAAGGGACTTACATTTGGACCTGAAAAAAATCCTTAGGTTCTTACTGAAGATGGGACCCATAACTCTCTGGTCTACACTCAAGTGCACTACATCTCACGACCACCTAGGTACTATAATAGAAAATGTATTCGATAAAACTACACCTAGTTACTATACTATAAAATGTATTTGTATTTATATATTTTTTTTTAAATAAAGTAAAAAAAAAAATGTCCAATAGTTGAAGTGTACTTTACTGTCACGAATTACGCCAGTGACATGCAGTGTGACAATGATGACACATAAACAGTTTAACGGTAATGACAGGTAGCCTAACACTTCCATTGATCTGAAAAGAGAAAAAAAAAATACCTCATATGTTTCCTTAAAAGCACGTACGCTTTTCATTTAGTCTACAGAAACGCTTCCAATATCCCAGCCCAATCAGTGCACCACAATCTAAGAAGCGTTTTTCGGGAACGGACTGATTAGTTCAGAGAAGACTTGGTTACTGTATCATAGAGAATTTTTTTTTTAACTGACGAAGGTCTCACACTTCCTAAACCAAGTAGTGGCAGATGCTTTTAAACGAAAACCGACGAAACTAAATTAGAAACTCAATAAGCAGCCCGCTGAAAACTCGCTAAAACCCTCTGAAAACACGCGGAAAATCCGCTGAAAACTCGCCACATTTGTATAATAAAACAAGTGTTAAAATTTACTCTTATAAAACATTTTATGAGACTTTGGTTATATTTGTTGTTTTTTAAATATAAATCTACGTAAAATACAATCTTAAAGTCACAACAAATCCGCTAATATACTATGACGGATTTCGGTAAAAACACCACACAAGCTGGCAGGAAAACCCGTAAATCTGGCAACGCTGTGTCCACCACTTACCTACCTGTTAAGAAACTGCATGTTTTAATATTTATTCGACACGATAGTTATAGTATGTCGGTTAGACACACAACGACTGGTCAACTGATCAAGGCATATATATAAAGAGAGAGGGAGAGAGAGAGCGAGAGAGGGAGAGAGAGAGAGAGAGAGATAGAGAGAGAGAGAGAGAAAGAGAGAGAGAGAGAGAGAGAGAGAGAGAGAGAGAGAGAGAAAGGAACAGAAAGGAAGAGAGAGAAGGAGAGAGAAACAAAGAAAAAAGAGAAAGAGATTTAAACACCTACAATGTAAGAGTTTCATTTTGATTCTGTAAACTGTAGAACTTCCCCCCCCCCGGGGCCTATCCCTACCGTATCTACCTTTTATATTTAAATCATGTCAAAACTTTATCAGACATTATCCGCTATTGATTGTGTCAAATTTATGTTAGTTTTTTTTTTCCCGGGGAAATAAACAATAACATACAAATCGAACTCTCTTCTTATCACAACGAAGCGGGATACACGTATTTAATCATGAAATACGATTCAGGCTATATTATTTTTACAATCTATTAATTTTTAAACTTTTACTCGAAAAAGGACAAACTTAAGTCGAATTAAATGTGGCCCAATAGTAGGTACTGGTGGTCCACTGACCCGCCAGCCAAATACTGCCTTCGTTCCGCTCGTCCAGATCGACGTTGCATTAATTAATATTTTTTTTAATGACCATCAATCTGTTCTTGTTGCGGCCTTTTGGTCAGATTTGAGAGCCGTATGCGGCCTGCGGTTCACATAAGTTTGACCAACCCCTGGGTAAGACGAATGCCCTACTTATTATTCAATATGCAGACAAAATCAATTAAAAAATAGAATAGTGCTAGGCAAGTGTAATGCTGCAAAGTGCTAGGCAAATGCAATGCTGCAAAGTGCTAGCCAAATGTAATGCTGCAAAGTGCTAGGCAAATGTAATGCTGCAAAGTGCTAGGCAAATGTACTGCTGCAAAGTGCTAGGCAAATGTAATGCTACAAAGTGCTAGCCAAATGTAATGCTGCGAAGTGCTAGCTGAATGTCATGCTGTAAAATCTCTTCCATGATTTCTGCTCCAACAGTTACCATTTGCACATTTTGAAGCAAAATATCTCACACCAAAGGATAATGGGCATGCGCAATATTATAACAGTGTAATCAAAACTATATTGCCCGGCTACAGTAGAGATAAACATTGGCTACAGTAGAGATAAACATTGGCTACAGTAGAGATAAACATTGGCTACAGTACAGACAAACATTGGCTACAGTAGAGATAAACATTGGAAAAAAAAACAATTTCGTCTTTATAGGGGGGGGGTCGAGGTCGTCACGTCGTGGATTGTTGATCCGGGGCATTTAAGGAGCCACTGACGCTAGCTTATCTATCTATCGATGTACCGATTGATCATATTGGTTCGTTTTAATATACAATGTTTTGTTTGTTTGTAATTTGTATCGTGGGAGAATCGATAGATTGACGTGTACAAGGAAGCTAGCACAACATTCATGATTAGCGCTGAAACATTAAAATTGTATTTCCTCTTTCAGAAAGGGAGGAGGAGGGGGGTGGGTGGAAGGGGGGGAGAGTGGCAGAAGTGTGGCACAGTTTAAAGTAAGGAAAAAAAAATCGCTACTCGGAAAAAGAAGAGGGGGAAGGGTAGGGTTATTTAAAAAAAAAAAAGTGTTATTAAAACGTGAACGACCCTTAAATCTGTTATATCGATTTGACTTTTTTGTGTCAATTTTTTAGGCAACTTTTTAATTTATTTTAATTTATTTGGAGACAACCAGGTGCAGATGTATGTTTGTATTTGTGGGGAATTCCCTCTCAAAGTCCTGAATTTCTTAAATCAGCAAATAAGTTACTGAAATATAGGACCAAAAACTGTATATTTTTTTTTTTTTATTTTTTATTGATTTCTGATTAAACTATATTTATTAGCTTTGAAATATGATTTCGGTGTGTATATAAACGCGTTCAAAGTGAATTTGTTGGAATTAAAATATTTAGGTAAATTCACGTCAAATTTGAACTTGATCGATGTTCATCAAACAGATTATTATTGATGGAGAATTTAGATTGAACATTCTGTGAAAACGTCGGGAATTTCCGGACTACCGTCATCTCGTTTTTGTAGCTGTCGTTTCATTTCACTTTAAACACCACAAAGTGTATATTTCAAATTAGTCTGTGCTTGACACAGACCTGCATTAAGTTATTTCTTAAGTGACGTAATCAGAAGAAGCGGCGTAGGGGGAAAAGGGGGTCCCACATGTAGGAAAAAAACGGCGTATACTATACTTAAGATAAGAAAAGTAGGGGGCCCACAATGTCTAGCTATGATATTGTTCGTTCTCATAAATCGTATAATCTCTTCCTGTTTGTTTTTATTTCTTAAAGAAAAATTGTGAAATGTCCTCTGTTCACATCTAGAATTATAAGTTATAGAAACATGTTCTAAATATTGCAATCTCTCAATAAGCATAATATGTCATTATTATAATATGTAAATTTCAGTGCATTTCTAAGGAGAGTCGGAAAAAATTGGGAGAAAAGGAGTAGGGAGGGGAAATTTCTAGAGCCAGCCTAGTCTAGACATGCGAAAACTACGGCCCCCAGCCAAGTGTGGCCCCCGAGAAAAGTGTGGCCCCCGAGCCAAGTGTGGCATCCAAGTCAAGTGTGGCGTCCGAGCAAGGTGTGGCCCCGAGCCGAATGTGACCCCTGAGCCAAGTGTTGCCCCCGAGCCAAGTGTGGCTCCCGAGCCCAACTTGGCCCCTGAGCCAGTTGTGGCCTTCGAGCCAAGTGTGGCCCCCGAGCCAGGTGCGATCCAAAGTCAAGTACGGCCACCGAGCCGTGTGGCCAATTGAACGTTTTGATCTGGCTCATGTACTTAATTTTTTTTTTTAAAGTGAACAATTAAGTAAAATTCAAAAAAGAAAATACATTTAAAAAAAAAAGAAAGAATATTTGTACAGAAAACAGTTGATTTTTTTTTCTCAGAAGCTTTAAACAATTATCAGAAAATTAAGGTTAGTAATAACATCCGACCATCCTGTGCGGATTCCGTTTTAAATGTTGGTCTTAGTAGTTTGTGAGCTGAAACCGGCACAAATTGTCTGTTGAGAATTTCAATATGGATTAAATCTGTTCGAAATTTAAAATATAAAGTTTACCACAAATGTATCTTTATAATGAGTTTGGATTTATAATATATTTAGTTTTCACCTGTTAATGTTGAAGAATAAAAAAGATCAATAAATATTTGCCTTGTTTACGATCTTGTATCCGTGAGTTCTTTTTTGAATTCTAAACGGCAAGAGATTTTCATTTTATTTTAACAGACTCAACATAAGGTTTATATATCAAGATACAATTCTGCTATTACATACATAATATTCCTATAGGAAGTCATTAAAATCGTATCATAAATAAACAGTCACCTGTTCCAAAATTAGAGGAATCACCTCAACGGGGTTCCCGCATATCTTGTGAGGACCGTGTTCGTGTGAATTATCAAAGTCGTATTCTTTTATCTGTTTTGAGTCTATGCACATTTTTTCACATTCATCATTTGTATGGCTTAACTGTCGTACGAAAGATATAATATATCATTTAATATGTTGTTAATATGTCATTAAACATAAAAAAAATAATGACATTTTACCAGATTTTGTGCGACATTAATCACATAACTTTTGAAACATTTTACAATGTATGAATTTAATCATATAATTGATGACATTTTACAAAGTTTATGTGACATTAATCATATAAAATAAATTGCATTTTGCCAAGTATATCTGCCATTAACCATATAAGATTGATGCCATTTTAAAATTCATAAATAACTTGAAATGAAATGATGCAATGTTGTGCAAGAGCTCTTTCATTATCTTCATTAACAATCGAACATGTGTCAACATTCAGAGAATATTTCAAGTATCGCCAACATTAAGCAAACATATTAATATACATAATACGTCCACCTCAGATTAATCATTCACCCCAATCTTACTACTCCCATCGAAGGTTAATCAATCACCACTGTCTCAGTTCTTCTACCGCAGGTTTATCATTCAACACAGTCTTACTACTTCCGCCGCAGGTGTATCACCTAAAGGTGCCTTTGGCAATGACAGACTACATTTTTTTTTGCAACAGACGTAATACTAAATACCTCTGAAATAGTTCGTCGTCTTATTCACATGATACGCTCCATGCCGAAAGTGCTTAAAATCCTCTAACAATCCAGTCTGACATTTTCGCTGAAGTCTATCCTCCAAACAGAATACTATTTCTACAACAAATAAAATTAGAAAAGATTTTCTGCAGTTCGCAGTTGCCGTGTAGGTGGCAAGTATCAATGACTTCGACATTTATGACGTGTGGGGGAGGGGGAAGGGGGGGACGGCCTAGGCTTCCTGATATTTGCTCCACTGGTTATTTGAGTCCAAGTATCGCAGGATACTTGCGTTTCTCTTACCTACATTAACATTTTTTTCTTCACTAGATTATTAACATGACCATTACCGAACAATATTAGATAATGTCAACTTTCTTCTTGATTCTAACAAATGTACCAACAGTACATACATCTCTCAACAGTTATATCCCCTGGACTTCTTCGTTGTCCCTCTTAACACATCTATCTGTTGACTATCTGACCAGTTAAACACATTTATCTTATGATCGTGCTACCTATTCAACACATTTATCTGCTGACCACCTGTCCCATCTTTCCCAGTTAATACATATATCTGCTTACACCCAAATGTCCAGTTAAACAAATGTTTCTTCTGACAAATGGACCCTTTCACCTCATTTGTCTGCTAACTATATGTCCCATTTTAAAACGCATCCATATAATTGAACATCTTATACACATACACTAGTGATATAAATTCGCCATTTATTATGGATTACACATAGGTCCTTTTATTTTTTTACCTTTCTCGTGTCTGCTGTTTTCAAAATTTTTATCATCATTATGATGATGCAGATTATAGCCAGTGTAAATGAAGCGCAGCTTAAAATTAAAGGCATCCTTAAAACACAGTTTCCTCTCAGTTTCAGAAGGACTTCTTAATCTCATTTTAAACAATAACATTGCACATCGTGTATATAAATAATCTTTTAAATGATGCCTTTCACTTACAATGAAACTGGCCGATTTATCTATATATATATATATATATATATATATATATATATATATATATAAGTATATATATATATATATATATATATATTAACATTTTGCTATGAAATAATCATACAGTTATATAATCCAATATTGCATAATAGTAAGAAAATGAAAAACAAAGTACTTACAATTCGGTTATGCGCTTTATCTGGACACATCCTGAAACATGTACAAAAATACAGAATAAAAATTCTTGACAGTTTTTAAAATATTATCATAGACGCAATTTGATTACTAACTAAGATTGATATATATATTTTTTTTTAAATAGTGCATCCTCTTTTTCTATATCTCCAGGATATACGCTCATTATATATTCAAAATTTGGGAGACTATTTGTACGTTCGTTGTTAAAGTTTTGCTTTCATTGGTTAGAATGTAAATAGGTCATTCCTGATTAATTCTTCCTTTAGGTAGGCTATAGAGATGAATATATTATATTCCTAACCTTTTGTGAAATCTCTGCTCACTTCGTTCTGTTCCATGCTCTGTTGCATGTCTGTAGCGTTTATAGTGATGGAACATTGGAGAATCTAGGATCTCCTATAAAGGTATCCAAAAACGGTCTCCAATAACGGTTTCCAATAACGGTCTGCAATAACGCCTTTCAATTTTGAGATCTTTGAAAACTACACAATGAAATGTCTGCTCTGGTTTTGTAGTTTTTTTTTTTTGGTACGAATTCGCCACAGCTGTCAACTGTGTTTTCTAGATCCGAGCTATGAAATAATTACACATTTAATAGTAAATCAATACATTGATTTGAAAGATTCCATCTCAACGTTGTAAGGATTGAAAAATTGCAAACAAAATACACATGCAAGGCCGCAACAGTACCATGGTGCTAGAGGGTGCGAAACACACGGCTACTCACAATGGGGCGCCAAATGGTATATTTTACTTATAATATTATATGTTTTTTTTTTTAAGGGGAGGGGCGCTAAAAAGGTATTTTGACCCGGGAGCGAGTTAAGCTCTCTACGCCACTGCTAGATCATAGATAAAGGCCTATAATTCTAATGTTTGTGAAATACGTCAAATTGGTCTCAAAAGTTGATGAGTTTTAACGTCATAAGATAAATAAAACAAATTACACAATATACATTTGACGTGAAAGCATAAAAAAACTGCAACAACCAGCAAATTAAGTCGAGATCATGTTATTTTGACAGTAAACTTTATTTTAAATTTTCCTTTCATGTCCTTCAAAATTGCTAATCTGTGGTGTTAACATCAATGTCTGCTACTTACTTCAGATCAAACGTCTGGTAAGTGTTTGATATGTCAGGTAATCAAACATCATGTCAGTGTTTGATATGTCAGGTAATCAAACATCATGTCAGTGTTTGATATGTAAAGTAATCAAACAGCATGTCAGTGTTTGATATGTTAGGTAATCAAACATCATGTCAGTGTTTGATATGTCAGAAGCGATGTAGAACATAATTCCAAAATACTTCGCAGCCTTTATATCCATATAAGGATCTTCTACATATAATATGCCATGAATATTTATAAAACTCATTTAGAGTTTCAGGTGGCAGATACGGATGCATTTATTGTAGAAGAACTCTTCTCTCTTTATTCGCATTATGTGCTCTTTCAAAACTGCGTCATATTTGAAATCCTCTCAAATATATCAAGACATATCTAGGCAACATACGTGCTCTTTCACTCTCTCATGATTATGTAATTTTGGGCTTCTACTACTACTGAAACCCAGAGACAAGGTTGAATGTTATTTCAGTAATACTAGCATCTAAGAGTCTGCAGCATATGCAGTTTAATTTCTCACTAATTATTAAGTAAACAATTCTTTGGATAGCTTTAGCAACGAAGCGTCCATCCTTGTTCTAAAAAGAAGAACGCCCTCTTTTGAAGCATCTGATAATATATTCCAAAGTTTCTCACTAAATAGACTTGTCACATGATTCGTTACCATCACTTTCAGCTTCCTCCACTTCACTGTCTCAAATTTGACTACGTCTCTTCAATTTCTGCAAAATACAGGCCGCTAGCATTGGACGAATGAGACACGGTATCAAGTGTGATATTTCAGAATGGAAAAATATTCTATTTTTCATTTTACAATATTTAATATTCATATTTGAACTATTTTTTCAACAGGAAATCTCGTGGGTGATGCATTTTAATTTAATAACAAAGAAGACATATTTTCCATCTCTCAGAGAAATCGAAAAAACTTAAATGTTGAATTTATCAAAAACCATTCATTTCTGTTATTTATTTTGTTATGAAGGTGGCGGACTGGTGGCCAGGCGCTTGGGCAGTATAGTTGCTTATTATTTCTGTTACAACGTCATTGGTGATTGCGGTTAAGATGACGTCACGATTAATAATTACTCATCTCCGCACTATCATGTATGGGATTGGGCCGATTGGCCACTATTAGCGGTGCTGACTCTAGCCTCTGGTATGTTCAAAACATTAAACAAGCTCAACGCTCGAAACAATCGATTAATGTACCATGATCGTGTGGAATTTGGGAAAGAGAATTACTTTTATTTCAGATTATGATCCGGTGAGTCACAAAATCTGTCAAATTCTAAAACCGGTATATTCCGGATTCCGGAATCCGGTTATTCCGGATACATGTAAATCCGGCAGAACCGGATTTCACCGGATAGTGCAAAATCCGGCGGAACCGGATTCCGGACTGGACTCCAGCACACCCCTACTTAACACCTTCTGCATTATCATAACCTTGACCACTCTCTGTATCATCATAATATCACACCTTTTATAAAACTACGGGGAACAGAAGTCCGTGGGGTGTAGAGCGCTCCGATTTGTGGATATGTGGTTCGCGGGTTCGATTCACCAATGAGGGAAAAAGGGTCTACACCCGAACCCTTCCCTTTTATATAATAGTAGATCAAAGGCCCAGTACCCGGACCGGCAAGTATTATATTTAGCGAAGCAAGAGTCAACTCCCCTTGAGTGAGACTAAAATTTTGGAATTTCCCAGTCTATTTTTAGCCACGGAAGTTATATACACCTACGCACGCAAACGTACGTACGCCAGGCTATCCGATTATGTATTAGATTATATTACAGAATTTTTGCTGATTTCGAGTTATTTATAAGAAGAGTTGCATTTACTTAGCACGTTATTTTTTTAACCAAAGATAATCAACAATTGATTTGACTAGCCAGATCTGTTGTAATATAATGTGCAAATGCCTTGTATTACACATTTTATGGTCTCTAACAATCTGCTTTGGCATTCAAATGGGGTCCAAACGAATAACATGGCTATACTTTTTAGCGGTATCCCCGAAATTATGGTTTAAACACATGTTATATCACCTTTCTCAGGACCTCTGGGTCGATGATTTTCTCATACCAGCTGATCATAACTGAGCGGAGAGAGGACGTTTTTGCAGCCATAAATGAGTTATATGAGGACCACTGCCTAATAGAGTTTAAGCTAAGAGCGTAATTTGGTTTGATCTCAGTAAAATTTTAATGAAATGAATGAACAGTTTACTGTCAACGAGAATGGCCGGTGTTCAACTTTTACTGTCTATTGAGCTTGCGATAAATGGATGATAATCTATTTAAATTTATTCACAACACGATAACATCGAGACAAAACTTAAAAAAGAGCCAATAAAATGTAAATAATACATTTGTGTTTTGTTTGTTTTTTTTTATTACTCATGTTTTTATATTTTACATATATGAAACAAATTAATAAGACATACACATCTTTATAGAAAATTATTATCAAAACAAGATTATACTTGATAAACTATAAACTATTAAGATAAGCAAAATATATATGTTATACTTTTTGCAAAGAGACACAATATTTATTAGAAATTGTTGTCATTAAAATGAAAAAAAAATTGGACCATGTAGATTTTTTTTTGTTATAAAGTAAATAAATAAAAATTCACAAGCTTTTTATGCATTTTTAAATTAAGTAATAGTAAAAAAAAAAACATATTTTATTCTTTTACACTAGTTATATCTTTTTTTGTTCTTTTTACGAGATTATTGTAGGGATATAAATTTTGAAGATAACTCTTCTCAATGTAACGTGTCTCTATGTTTTCTACTCTCTCCGAATAACTTCTATAGGGTAGGATACATTTCTGAGGTAAATATAAAGCAACATTAAAACATTAGAATACAATTTTTATGGAAGATAATTTATGTTATCGGTTTCCATGTATAAATATATACATTTTAACAAGGCCAAATTAAATTAAAATCAATCGCTTCATACTTTGGTAATTATTTTGCCTTCATTAGGAACACAATATTTTTTTCTTGCTGTATTAAATAATTTGGCCGTTGTTTATACAATTAATATAATCTTTTAAACCTTCACTTCTTCTCCTCAGATCATTAAGTGCCACCTCTTCTGTCACTCTCCTGTAAGTTCCATTTGCAACAACAACATCGGAAGTTATTTTAGCTCTATCTTCAGCCAGAATCATATATAAGCGTTCCATTCTATAAACAAATTACAAATAAAATAGATCTACAAAATAACACACATATATATTTACCCGGTTAAGACCGACACAATAGAACAAAAAAAATGTAACTAGTTATTAATAAATATTATAGACGTATATATATATATATATATATATATATATATATATATATATATGAACGGACGGTGAAGAAAGGGCTAGAGACGGGGAAAAAAAAATATTGTTGTTGTTTTTTTTTCATGCTGCAAGTACCCGACTTTGCCCGGGATTAAAATAAGGTTTTCTGTTTATTTAAGAAGCGTAATTTGACGTTTAATTGTACAGAGAGAGGGAGGGGGGAGAGAGATAAAGAGAGAGGGGGCAGGGAGGGAGAGGGAAGGAGGGAGGGAGGGAGAGAGGTGGTAGGGATGGAGATTAAGGGAGAGGGAGGGTTGGAGAGAGAAAGGGAGGGAAGGAAAGAGAAAGGAAGGGAGGGAGATAGAGGGGAGGGAGTGAGAGAAAGGGGAGGGAAGGAGAGAGGGAGAGAGAGGATGGGAGGGAGTGAGAGATAAAGAGAGAGACGGGGCAGGGAGGGAGAGAGGGGGAGGAGGATGGTAGGAAGGTGGAGAGAGGGGGGGAAGGGGGTGAGAGAAGGAGGGAGGGATATAGGGAGAGAGAGGGAGAGAAAG
Organism: Bulinus truncatus; assembly: GCA_021962125.1. Lineage (NCBI taxonomy): Eukaryota > Metazoa > Mollusca > Gastropoda > Planorbidae > Bulinus > Bulinus truncatus. The sequence goes on along the minus strand of JAGDYQ010000286.1, from coordinate 352,687 downwards.
AAAAAGAGAGAGAGAGTGGGCAGGGGGAGAGAGGAAAGGAGGGTAGGAGGGAGAGAGGAGGTGGACAGGGGAGAGAGTGGGAGCAGGGGAGAGAGGGGGAGCAGGGGAGAGGGAGAGAGAAAAGAAGGGAGGGAGTAGGGAGGGAGATAGAGGGGAGGGAGGGAAAGAGAGGGTGGGAGAGAGGGAGAGAGAGAAAGAGTGAGGGGGCAGGGAGGGAGAGAGGGGGAATGAGGGAGGGATGAATGGAGAGAGAGAAAATGGGAGGGAGGGAGAAAGGGACGGAAAGGGAGAGAGGGGGAGGGAGGGAGAGAGAGAGGAAGAGGGAGAGAGAGAGATGGGAGAGAGAGGGAGGGAGAAAGGAGGGAGGGAGAGAGGGGGTAGGGAGGGAGAGGATGGGAGGAAATGGGAGGGAGTGAGAGAGATAAAGAGAGAGGGGGGCAGGGGGAGGGAGAGGGGGGAGGAGGAAGGGAGGAATGTGGAGAGACGGGGGACGGGAGTGAGAGGAGGGAGGGGAGATAGGGAGAGAGAGGGAGATGGGGGAGTTAGAGAGGGAAGGAGAGGGAGGGAGGGAGAAAAGGGAGAGAGGGGTAAGGAGGGAGAGGGAGGGGGAGGGAGAGAGGGGTAGGGAGAAAACAATAGGTAAACAGAAAACCTTATTTTAAACCCGGGCAAAGCCGGGTACTTGCAACTTGTATATATATATATATATATATATATATATATATATATATATATATATATATATATATATATATTTCTATATTTTGACTTTCACAATTCATGTAAGTATAATTATGATAGTTTTACGCCACATGTTTGACTCTGCCGGTTTACCTAGTCCAAACATCTCTTTTTATCACACATTTCTCTAATAAAAGACTTACTCAGGAATTGAAATATTTGGATTTTCCAATCTTAACAAATAACATTGTGCTTTTTCATTTAATTTTTGCCAGCTAGAGGCGGCTTCAGTGTACTTTTTGGACTGTTTACTAAACATTGAAAAAATAAAAAAAAAGTTTACAGTTTGTATAATCAAGTATTGACTTCAAATAGGAAAACCTCTTTTAATTTGTGTGATGTGAACATCTTCTAAAAAATAGAAGCGCTAAACCAATCATCTCTTTTCGGAGCAAAAATAAAATACGCAAAAAGGACTGAGAGGTCAGGCCATTAGTTTATTGTAAAAAAAAAATGTGAATAGCGTAAATTCTTCAACATAAAGATCTGATTTTACAAACATAAATGCATAGCAAGTGACGTGTACTCCATTTAAATTTTGTTCGGATAAGACACAATACAGTGTAATGCAACACATGTAATTCTGTTGTAAACGTTAATCAATAGAAAGTGAATTGGGTCTGCGTTAAATCGAAAGTAAAGAATTAATATAAAAGTATTCCAGTTTAAAATACAATCATGAAAATAATCGGATCTGCCCGAAACCGAAAAATAACCTTGCCTACCGATCAAGCCTAATAAGATATAACTTTATGCAAAGTTTTTACAGGGTAAAGCTAGTCTATAATATTTGAAATAAAAGTGTGCTGCATTAGCTTTTTAACGTATTTCTGTTCAACGGAACAATTATATTTAACAGTTATTATATTTTTGATGACTGTTTCAGGCCAATTTGTGTGGATTGTCCGGTCAGTATAAATCCCAATGTCCCATTAATATTTTTATTCTATTTAATGTTTGATCAGACATTTTATATTTTCTACTCTTAAAAATTTACAGTATTACAAGCTAAAAATCTTACAAAATATAATCTTGAAACGGAAGACGAAATTTTTCGAAGAGATCAGTAAACAGCACCGTTCCTACAAAAGCGGGCAAGCCAATGTAAAATCTAATATAATCCAAAGCAGTTAGAAAACCTATTATAAGCAAAAAATACCCTGGAAAGTAAAAAAAGAAACAAAAATGTTTTTAAGAGCATAAATAATAAAAAAAAGAATAAAGTGAGGCAAAAATTCACAAAAGCAGAAAAGAAACTCACAATGTAGCAAACTTTCTTTTTTCTTAAACAAAACATTTAATGTTAGTTATATTTAGGCAGTCAACTATGACATGCAACTATCTTTTTAATCGTATTAAAAATCTTACATTGTGTTTCATATAGCAAAGATATTTTGGATTGCTCGGCTGCTACTGCGTCATCGTACATCATTATTGCAGCTCGATGACTGCGAAAGATTTTCTCTTGAATAAGTGTGTAGTATTTTGTTTTAACCTGTGATAATATATAAAATGGAAAAAAAAGTCCTTTATACAAGAAAAGAAATAAAGAAATAAAACTTTCAAATTATAAAAGCGTACAATTTTTAAATGATCTTGCGAAACTCACCGGGAATCTCACAGGGATACACACGTAAATTATATTACTCGTAAACCAACATCTGCATTGATGTCTCTCAATAGCCCAGTCCAGTCCAGTGGAATGTATCTCAATTCTGCCCATCTACCGTTTAGTAAAGTGTCTTTCACAGCCATGGGCCAACTAAGGCACACGCGGGGCAAATATGTTATGGTCACTTAAGCTGAAACCTTTGATTTTACCTTTCTACACTAGTTCTCGGCAGTTTTTCAGCCACCTTCTTTTAATTAAACCTGGCAGATTGAATTTCTTAGCTAAAAAATAACGTAATCATTTCCGCCTTTGATCCGACATCTTTCAGATCGCCACTATAGGCTATCAAAATAGCTTCGAAATAGTACAAGTACATTTTACCATCAAACTGATTACACTAACAATATACTTGCGTGATGAATAGGGAATTCCCGTAGACCAGCGCACAGTAAGATGTACTATTGAAAGCGATGGCTGTGTGATGCACCCAATTGTCGTTATAAAGTCACACATTTGATCAAAAATTGTTTAGGTGGACACTCTTAGTAGGCATATGGGAAAAACCCAGTTATCAATCTATTTGTCATAGGTGTATCTTCTGTATTGTGTTTCCATATTATAAAGAGTTGGTAGTTAATGTTATCTCATACATACCATACTATTTACATCACCAATTCCGCATTGGGGGGGGGCATACTTAACCAGTGTTCAAAAAAGGCCAGTCAATGTCTGAAATAGACCGGCTAGCAAACTTTGGATGTAACATATATATGTAACATATCTATATATATATATATATATAATTGTACCGTTTAGAATTTACCAACCCCCCTTCTCCGTCTCCTCTCTACACCGACAGGTAAAACTCCCCCCCCCCAAAACAAGTGACACATCTTAGTTGACCATGTTATGTAACCCAAGTTCATGGTCTAGCCAAGCTCCCAATTTACTTTGTTGCCCGTTATGACACATGCATAGCATGCGTGATCACCCCCTACCCCCCCCCGACCTTTATAAAGTTAAGTTATAATAAGTTAATATTTAGTAGATGAGAGAAATAAGTTAGTAGAATGTAGTGCTGACAGGTTTAGTAGTTGTAGAAGTAGTTAGTTCGGTGTATTCAGAGCTGGAGCTTTGGAAAATAAATACAATTCACAGTTGCCCGAATCAATCTGGATTATTTGTAAACGCACTAAAAAATCACAGATTTATTCACGTGGTTTCCTTAAATTGGAGACGTATTTTACAAACTCAATTTAATGAAAATAATATACATCTTTCTGAAATACAGTCAGTAATACTATCGTTTTTTATCTCTAAAGTATTTTAAAGTAAATTCTCTCAGGTCTAGTGCAGATAAATTTTAAATGTGTAGCATTGCTCATTGTGGAAGTCTGATATTTGATCTGTCTGCTATTTAAATTTGTTCCATTGATGAAAAAATCATTGTGTGTAAAAAAATAAAAAAAATATTTGACAATGTGTACAAGTCCCCCGGATTTCAACAAAGTTTGCATAAATAAGCGAAAACAAGATAAAACCATCCTTACTTGTAAAGTCTTACAGACTTACATACAAAAAGTGAAACGCTATATAAATTGTTTTATAGTCTTTTTTTATAAAGTTTGGCAGCCATGATTGATTTTGATAAACAGTTGTGCTAGAAATTAAATTTGAAATTCACATTTTGTTAGCAAAAACAACACTTTTCCTTACCGCATATTGATGACCAAGGTAAGCATTTTAATTTCTTTATTTATATAATTTTAATTTCTGATACACTCGGCCTATAAAATTAGAACATGGAAATAATATGGAAAACAACAAAATGTTTTTACACCTTCTAAGGACATGCTGGCTGACCCTGACACCACTTCAACTGTGTCTTATCCAGTTATTACTGCGTAAACTGGAGCAAATGAAATCTATGTTGGCAACAACTTTTCAACTGTGGCCACCAAATCTTGAGACTATTATCACGAATGTAGAAGACCTAGCATTCTTGAGGCCTATGAAAGGAGACAGGTCTTCCAGCTTTGGATCATTTGACTAAACACTTGCAAAAAAAGTCGCTCGACGCCATTCAAGAGATGCCGCAGCATTGGAACATCAGAAATGCGCGAGAGAAGAAAAGGCAGCACTTTCAACGATATTAGTTCCTCCCAATGAGGGTAGCAGTGACGAACCCGATGATTCTACTTCTAAATCTGAAGATAATATAGAGGTTGTTTATAACTGTTTTGGTGATATAATGCCATTGCAAAAGCGAAAAAAGCCAATAGGAACTTTGGTATTTGTACCTCCAGATGTTTTAAGCCGACCAAGTCTTATGTCTCTAGCGACAAAATTAAAGAATACACCAACACAGCAGGCAGCTTTCATACATGGCCTTATTAGTGAGTCTGGGGGTGATGTATCAATGGTGGCTTCTTTCTATGCCACTGAAGATTGTTAATGTCGCAAAGTTGTAAGTGAGATAGCTACAAAGTTCCACGACTCACGTGAACCACACACACTCTGCACGTTCCACTGGGATGACAAACTGACAACTTCTCTAAAAAATCATCTTGTCACTTAAGAACACATAATAGTTGTTGCTGTTAATGCAAAGCAATTGCAACTGCAAGGAGTGCCAAGGCAACAAAGAAACTCGTTGGTGAAATAATTGCATAATTAACCATGAAGCTAATGGAGGAGTGGCATTGTAATGATTGTATCGTTAATATGGCAATCTACACAACAATCCCCGAATATAACTTTGTTCACCAGGCTGCGAAGTAATTGGGAATTGGTGGCACATGATTGGTCTCATGTACGTAGTTCGTTTACGTTAGCTGATCATGATCTGAAGGCTCAAGAGCGACTGACGATAATGAGAGATGTGGTAATTGATCATGCCAAACTCTAATAAACACACCGAATTCTTGCGAGACGATTACCACGAATTCCTTAAGCTGTCTCTTGTTTACTTGAATGCTACAAATAATGATGGTTAACTTTAAAAGACCAGGTGCCCTGCACAAAGCACGATGGGTGGCAAAGCTGATATATTGCCTCAAGATTGCACTGTGTGAGGAACAAATTCAATTATTGCCTCCAGGTGCTATTACCCCACGTGACCAAGTGCCAACTATTCGTGAATTAGCTACATTTGTAACACACGTTTATGTCGTGTGGTGGCTCACTTGCAAAAAATGTGTGTATTCTCCATGGAATGATCTACATCTCTACAAACGACTTTTGGATTACAACGATGTCAACAAAGACATATCCAAGTCGGCAATCAGTGCTCAATAGGAATCTGAATAGGAATCTATGGTACCAGACTGCTGAAATGATCCCACTTGCTCTGTTCGCTATGAAGTACGTGTGTTGGAAAAGCGAGCTCTAGCAGATGCTCTACTTAGGCTTCGACCGGTGGTCGCCCTCCAAACTCCACAGAATCGATTAGGAAATGGTTGGGGAAAACAACGATTCCAATCAGCTGATTCTTAAACTCGGCTGTGTGATCTAACTGGAGTTGACTCTGGTTTACTATATACAAACTTCAATTGGACACATGATTCTTCAAACTGCCTGTTGATGATTGGTGTCAAACAGCTTCTTACATTGCCAGTGCAGAAAATGTTGCTGCGATTAACGTTGTTAACGATTTTGCCGAGAGAGGAGTGAAACTGATATCTGACTTTGTTGAAGCAATGCGAACGGATAAGCATTTTCAAAACATTCTTCAAGTGGTAGAAATGACCGCAAAAACATCTAAAATTTGCGTAAAACTTACAAGCGCGCAACAAAGAGAAACTGAATGCAACAGTAATAAACAATTCAATACTCTTAAGTAATTTTTATATAGGTTAGAATAAACGTTTTTTCTTTACATGCCATGTTTTGTGATTTCTTTGAAAAATATTTTACACAAGTTATTATTAATGATATCAGAACAAATTAGAAACATAGACAGCTCAAAAACAAACAATTAATTTGTCCCCTATTCTGGTGATGCACCCTAATATATATATATATTTGTGTGTGTGTGTTTATGTGTGTTTGTATAATGTTAAATGCTTTAAAAGAAAATGACTAAAGTACAGGCCTAGGTTCGATAACAACAACATTAACTTAATTTATAATCAACAGCTACAATTTCCACTATTCTACATTGCCGGCTTCATCATCACAATTGTTACGTCACACAGTCACTTCTTTCAATAGTAAATTTATACGGTGCGTTGGTCTACGGTAATTCCCTATTCATAGCACACCTTCTAGGGCAGAGAGAGAGAGTGAGAGAGAGAGAGAGAAAGAGAGAGAGGGAGTGAGAGAGAGAGAGTGAGAGAGAGAGATGGAGTGAGAGAGAATGAGATAGAGAGAGAGTGAGAGAGAGTGAGAGAGAGAGAGAAAGAGTGAGAGAGAGTGAGAGTGTGTGAGAGAGAGAGAGAGGAAGTGAGCGAGAGTAAGAGTGAGAGAGAGAGTGAGAGAGAGAGAGAGTGTGAGAGAGAGGGGGAGTGAGAGAAAGTGAGAGTGAGAGAGAGAGTGAGATAGAGAGTGAGAGAGAGAGAAAGAGTGAGAGAGAGTGAGAGTGTGTGAGAGAGAGAGGAAGAGTGAGAGAGAGAGGGAGTGAGAGAAAGTGAGAGTGAGAGAGAGAGTGAGATAGAGAGTGAGAGTGAGAGAGAGAGTGAGAGAGAGTGAGAGTGAGAGAAAGAGTGAGAGAGAGTGAGATTGTCTGAGAGAGAGTGAGATAGAGAGTGAGAGAGAGAGAGAGAAAGAGTGAGAGAGTGAGAGTGTGTGAGAGAGAGAGAGGAAGTGAGAGAGAGAGTAAGAGTGAGAGAGAGAGAGAGTGAGAGAGTGAGAGTGTGAGAGATGCACTGAAGTGGTGTGATGTATGCTTGATTTGACCGCGTGAGTTAAAGGATGATAAATAAGCAGCCAAAATAATGTAATTCAGAAAAAAAAAAAACTGGAAAAGTACTCACATCTAGATAAAAGTCTTTCTTTGTTCTTCTATTTAATCTGTGTAAGGACCAAATAAAAGAAGAAATAATAATACATCAACAAATTTATATTTCTATGAAAAAAAAGAAAATATAAAAGAAAATTAGTCTGGAAATTTTCATCTGCCAACGACACCGATGTGTGAAGTAACTGTATGCATGAGATGAAATCTCTTAGATCCTATAACTAAATAGATGGCCATGGAGGCGCCACGGTAGACATAGCGGAGACTTCAGCCTTGACCTGTAAAATTTCTTAGCTCCTCACCGGAGATCGAACCAGTGACCCTCAGGTCGACAGTCGAGTGCTTTACCACACGACCATCAGTCACCTTAACGATACCGAAAGCGTAGGTATAATATCATCCGCCGACACCGAAAGCGTAGGTATAATATCATCCGCCGACACCGAAAGCGTAGGTATAATATCATCCGCCGACACCGAAAGCGTAGGTATAATATCATCCGCCGACACCGAAAGCGTAGGTATAATATCATTCGCCGACACCGGTGTCGGTTTCCTAACAGCCACCAACAATGTCACTAAGAAAGGGGGGATAAGTTTTTTTTTTATGGAGTAACAGCAAAAATGCCGATATGAGCTTGAAATTTTTTTAAGGGATCTTCAAACTGGATCCCGCACCGGTAGGGGCCCGGTAATTTACATTTGGCATTAATAGAAAAATCTGTTGTAAAAAAAAAATAGAACAGGGCGTCGCAAGAATCCGTTAAATTTGGCCTCGTAATTCGTTGGTCCGGCCCTGACGGTTCTTAAACTGATCTTTTGCGCGATTCATTGAAATGTGGAACTCAGTATAAAAACCGAACAATTGTATACGCTGTAGCTGTTTCTAAACGATGTAGAATATTTTTACTTTAAAATTTAATTCTTCAATATCTTTTGGATTGTATAAACTGCATGCAAACTTTACAACCATGCAAACACAATTTTACTTTACGTTGATTCTTATAAACAATTTATAGCCAAAAAGATAGTTGTTCCTTATGGCTGTTTATTTGACCATAATATATGACCCTAATGATATCTGCATCAAATCAATACATACAACTTTTTTTTTTAATTTTATTTTAAAATTACATTGAAATTAAGTTGTGAATACGCTTACAAACGAACATGATTTCTTTCTTGTTCTATGTCACACTGAGAGCCTTTATCAACGAAGTCTTGTGATGTTTTTCTTGACAACAGATAAAAAAAAAACTTTTTTTAAACAAGTAAGTCACACCAGTAGATATAAATGTAATTTAATAAGCGAGAGTTTGGAATTTGGAAACGGTGAGAAACATTATTTGAAAAAAATAACTGAATTGTCTCAAAACATTTCTACATAGTGTATAGGTCGAAGAAAAAAATATCCTTTTTTTACTTTAAAGTGAATTAACCTAATCACATCTGTTTCTGAAACCCACACCTTTGTTTTAAAAGTTGAAGTTTTGTATTAATATCAATGAGTTGTCGTTGTGGTTGATTTCGATAGATAGTTTTCGCCTACACCAGAGCTCGATGCTTAATTTTGAATAAGCATCATTACATCTTTGTTTTTTAAAGCTGCTCTACAGTGTTAACTTTAAAAAAAAAATGGTGTTATACCGCGCGTTTTTTAAATATATCTTTGTAGGTAGTTAAACTTTAATTATAAAATGTGTGTGTGTATATGTGTGTGTGCAGAAGTCCAGTGTAAGAGCAATAGTAAATAAACTAAATATTTAATCTGTTAAATCTGTTCGATTAAATGTGTTTCTATATTTTTGTAAAAGTACGTTTCACCTTTTGATCAAATGAAATATCCTTAGACCTGTTAGTACCAAAATCACCAGAAATATAGGTAATTTCGTATCGTCTGGTTGAAGCTGGCTGTACATCCAAATAATGATGACGAAAATAAAAACTGTCAAATATTCTTTTTTTTTTTAGATGTAAAGAAAAGTTAGCTAATTGTAAATATTTCTAAATAAGTAAAATAAATTATCGAATTTAAGTTTTCATGGTACCGGCAATATTTAAATTTTGCATTTGTATAGAATCAAGAATCGCAGCCTATTTTATTAAATATCTAAAATCTCTTTGCAATAACTACAAGGAAAACTTACACAGTGTAGAATAGCAATTAATGTAGGAACAGTCAGCACATACTTAAAAAAAAGGTCGCACATAGTTAATTCTATGATTTATTTTTACAGCACATCTCAAAAAATTGTAAAGTAATTTAAAAAACAAAAAAAATCATTCTTCTCAGAAATACGTAGTCTCAGAAGATGAAATGTGCCAGAATAAATATGAAATATGGCACTTGCGATTGAATTTATAAAATTCCTAGAAAATTTATGTAACAAATTCAGAATAATGTTTGTCTGCTATTAAACCGTTGCCAGTTATAAATACATTGCATATATTTTGCACAATCATTATTTCATGAACATTTGTAAGTTGATGTAATGATTGACATAAGTTAGAACTTAAAATTATCCTTTAACTGTATACTGATTACAAATGAACAACTAAATCTTAAAAATTAGAATACTTAAATATTTTCCATATTCTATTTCTTTATGTAGTTTTATTGCTTTCTTGAAGCTTTTGATTGGTGATATTCCAAAAAAAGATGGCATTCTGCAAGAAAAATCATGATATTAAATTTGCATTTTGCATGAAAAATCATGATAAAAAATTGGTGTTTTGCTAGAAATACAATATTTTAAACAATAAAACAGATAATTTGAAAAAAAATAGAACAAACATGTTTCAACCAAAGAAATTATAATTCAAATATTATTTTAATCAGATGACATTGTCCAATAATCTGGATGGGGGGGGGGGAGAATTTGGAACTGTCCCGTTGTTGAAGTGTCACGAGGTTGAACTGTCCCGTGGTTGAAGTGTCACAGGGTTGAACTGTATCGTGGTTGACGTGTAACGTGGTTGAACTGTTTAGTGGTTGAACTGTCTCGTGGTTGACGTGTCATAGGTTAGAACTGTCCGATGTTTGAACTCTCCTGTGGTTGACGTATCACGGGGTTGAACTGTCACGTGGTTTAAGTGTCATGGGGTTGAACTGACTCATGGTTGAACTGGCCCGTGGTTGACGTGCCAAAGGTTGAACTGTCCCGTGGTTCACGTGTCACGGGGTTGAACTGTCCCGTGGCTGGTACCTCCCTTCGGAGCTTTTTTTTAACAGGGTTGGGCAAACTTTTGACTCGCGGGCAATGCAAGGCTGTTAAATTTGACCGGCGAGCAGGACCAAGAGCTGGTAGATATAGTTTAACATGAAATATAAATGGAGCTAAACATCATAACATAAAAGTTTAATGCTGTACGTCATCCTGAAACGAGTATTGGGCAGAAATGAACAGTTTTGTGGGATATATAAGGCCAACGAGACGGGATTTTGCCTATGTAAGGTCTATTATGTTAGCAGTCACAAAGCCTGTTTAAGAATTTTTTTTCGGTGCTCAATTTTTTAATTTTAATTGTTTTTTTCAGTAATAGACTTGCGTTTCACATTAATATTTTATTATGCGTTATTCACGGTGGTGTGCATGAGTCGTCTTTAAGCATAAGCCCGCTCTGGCATATACTGTGGGGACTCATGACCAGAGACTTGCGCCTACCCCCCCCCCCCAAGCCATATTAATTGCACATTTACATATTTTTGGTTACTTTAAGTGGCTATCAACATTGGCATTCAACTAAGGAATTTTTTTTCTTTTACGTGAGAAAGATTGAACGAGAGAGAGAGAGGGAGAGAGAGAGAGAGAGAGTGAGAGAGAGAGAGAGAGAGAGGTAAAATTTGCTCATCACTTGATCTTCATCTGTCCACGTTACAGCTATAAAAACTTTGATGCTTCAAAGTTATTGTTAATTTATAAAAGTGTGGATCATCCATACTTTTTTTGGTGAATCTGATTGTAAACATTGTTTTTGATAATGCTAAAAAAAACATCCAATGCTATTTAAAGTTTACAGAATACATTTTCCTATGTATCCCATTAATTTGAAGAGCTCAGTTTATAAAGATTGCAGGTTACCTTGCGGCGAATAACGACAATGGTTCAATTATGAGATAATACTGTGTAAGTAAAATAATAATATAATTAATATACATTTTTAGTAGAGTAATGGAAACTTACATTTACCTCAAAATTATAACTTCTTGGAAATAAAAAAAAAAAAAAAACAGAGCCACCGTTGACTGTTAGACTTCCGCGAAATTAATACATAATGTATAGAAATCAACGCTCTATGTAACGCTTAGTTGGTCGTTATTCAATTCATGTATGCAATCAATATCGGACAATTTCGCAATATATAGACTTTGGCATGTTGCCTTTATCGCGTGTATTGATCAACATACAATGTTGCGATATAGACTAGGATACAGCAGGATTTGTATACTAGATCTACTGGTCAATACTACCTGATATTTTAGAAGATACGTTAATATTAATACATTTTAAACCCGTGTTACTTCTGTATTTTTTTAAGATATCTTTAGTATTTCACCTTTGCAATCAAGCCATAATTATTCCGTTTTTAACATTTCTCTCGTAGTGGTTTTAACCGGTATTTCATTTCTCTGCGTAGTGGTTTTAACCGGTATTTCATTTCTCTGCGTAGTGGTTTTATCCGGTATTTCCTTTTACTTACGTTTATCAAATCCAATAGACGATTTTTTTTTCTTTTCCTCGGTTTTTTAAATGCCAAAAAATGTTCTTATATTTTATTATCAATTATAAGTTGTTCTTAAGATTGGTATCCAAGTGCGGTCTTAGAGGGGGGGGGGCAACTTCTTTGCCTGCAAGAACTTCGCAATAATTTTCACCAACAAATAACAAAACTAAAACTTTTTAATAAAAAAAAAAGTAAAGTCAGTTTGTAACTAAAAGTGGGGTATGCATCGTTTTATGCTGAGGCGCCAAAACTAAAGTAAGGAAGTTCTGTTAGAATCCTGGAATTATACTTTTTACATAATAATATGAAGAAGAAGAAAAATAATTCAAAGATTTAGGCGATTTGAAATGAAAACAATTTTAATGAAACAAAGTTTGTATTGGCAACGTGTCAATATTGAGCTCACTGCAACAATAGATCCTTGTGTACTTCAGCGACCAGCTCAAAACTTTCCTTCCACTTATCAGGCTAATGATTAAATCGTCTATTAATATTAACTTTAATAATAGTGAAAACAAATCTGATTTAAAACTTTGACATAGAAATATATGGGTTTATGTGTAGATATATGTGTATATGTGTATATATATATATGCATATATATATATATATATATATATATATATATATATATATATATATGAGTATACTTTTTAATTAGGCATGCTCTAAATTAATTTAAGCCGAATATGTCCAAATTCCTTTTGTGCTAACACAAGGAATTTATTACGGAAAAAAAACAAACTTGACATTAGTCAAACAAAAAATAAACACATACTAATTACGTGTATATTAATTCTTTAGCTGTTAACAGTTTGTCTAACTGTAAAATGTAATTCATTCAGAGCTGTGTGTATCGATTGAATGCACCCCCCCCCCCTTTAAAACCTAACATTACATTGACATTTCTTTCAAGCAAAACAAAATATAATATGATATATTTGAATATTACGATTGAAGGCAAATTAATTATTAGTAATAAAGTAAAGTAACGTTCATTTAACCCTAACGGGCCATCGGGGCAGATGAAGTGTAGACTTCATTTGTTTCTATAACCACGGCATATGAAGGGATTGTGTGGTTAGCACAACGCCCAGCCGCCTTTACTTCCCCAACTTAAGTCAGGTTCCCATTTAAAGCTGGCTGGACTTGAAGGACGACTTTGAAACACATTTCGCCTGGAAAAATTCCCATGGTTCTCACTGAGGATCGAACCTAGGACTCTCAGGTCGAGTGTCTACACCACACGTCCAACCGTGCCATAATTATTAGTAGATTATGTTATTAAATTGTGTGTTTGTTGCTGTTAGTTATAATACTTTGCTCAAAGGCCTGAGATTAAAAAACAAGCAATTTAAGTCTTTTCCGTTTCGGACAAAGGACATTTTGGAGCATTTTCATATACGCAGTGGCTACGGTTACGCCGGACGAAATCCGTATTTTTTCCCGGGTTACAGCCATAGATTTTACTAAATAGAGAGGGAAGTAATCATGTTGAATAACTATTACAAAAAATAAATAATAATTAAGCCCCTTTGATTAGCTTTTATTATTTATATTTAAAATATAAGCAAAAATGGTACTTAAAACGCCCCTTTTTCGGCTCTCAGAGGTCAGACCGCGAAATGGACTTTTGCTGCACACATGGCAGGCCAAGACCTACAAAATGATATATACATCATGGGTCTAGGACTTATGGTTGTTGAGATCTAGGGTGATGACAGACAGACAGACAAAACGGGGACAATAGAGCATTTTTTTTCGAAAATGCTCTAAAATGTGCTTATATTTTTCTAATGTATTACTACTCCAAGACTTTTTCAGTAGAAATTATTGTTATCGAGTTTGTTTTTTTTTTATTTTGCATGCAAAGTGTTTTAAATGTACTAATTTGGTTGTATGTGACTATATAAATAAAACAAAATTACGCTACATATATAATGAAACAATCAATGAGATTAAAAGAACATACATGTTTCGTAACATGATTAAAAAGGCGTAAAACAGAAGCTAATCAATTCAAAAGAAGTAGAATAATGCTAGTCAAATTTAATGCTGTAAAGCGCTGGTTAAATGTCATGTTGTAGAGTCTCTTCGATGATCTCGGCGATAACAGTCACCATTTGCGCATGTTGAAGCACACACAGGGACATGATATTTCACACTCAAGGACAATGGACATGTGCAGTATTATTCTAGCAGTGTGATCAAAACAATATTGTTTGGCTACTGTAGAGATAAACATTGACAAAAAAACAGTTTCGTCGTAATAGGGGGCCAAAGTCGTCACGGTCGTGCAAATTTGGTCCGGAACTTTTTAAGGAGCCTCTGACGTAACCTTACTTATCAATCGATGTATTGATTGATTATATTGGTTCGTATTACTTGACAATTTTGTTGTTTTTTATCGTGGGTAATCTATAGATTGACGAGTACAAGGAAGTGTGTACAACATTCACAATTAGCACTGAACATTAAAATTGTATGAACTTATTACACACCTCTTTGAGGAAAGGGGGAGGAGGGAGAGAGGTAGAAGGGTGGCACATTTTAAAGTAATGGACAATAATCGTTACTGGGGAAAGAAGACGGGACGCTAAGGGGGGGGGGGAAATTAACAGAAAAATGTTACTAAAACGTGGACGACCCTTAAATCTATTATATCGATTTGACTTTTTTGTATCGATTTTTAGACGATTGAATTATTTGGATATTTGGAGCTAGCCGGGTGCAGGTTTTTTTTTTGTATTTATGGGGAATTCCCTCTTATAGTCCTGAATTTCTAAAATCAGCAAAGAAATTACTGAAATAATGGACCGAAAACTGCTTATTTTTAAATTTTTTTTTTATTGATTTCTGATTAAAGTATATTTATTAGCTTTGAAATATGATTTCGGTGTGTATATAAATGCGTTCAAAGTGAATTTGCTGGAATGTAAATAATTAATTCAATTTACGTCAAATTTAGATTTGGTCGGTGGTCATCAAACAGGTTATTGATAGTGAATTTGGATTTCGAACAGTCTATGAAAAAGGCGGGAATTTCCGGATTACCATCATATCGTTTTAAATCTATCGTTTGATTTCAATTTAAATACCACAAAGTGTATATTTCAAATTTTTCTGTGTTTGACACAGACCTAAATTCAGCTATTACTTCTTGTCTTAAATGACAATCAGAGAAAGGCGACTTAAGGGGGGGGAAGGGGGGTCCCTCTTCAAGGAAAAACCGCCGTCTACCATACTGTAGTTAAGGAAAGTAAGGGTACCACAAAATCTACCTATGATATTTCTCATAAATCGATTCATCTCTTCCTGGTTTTATTTTCTAAAAAAAAAAATGACATCAGTTTTAACAAGTTTCCATTTTCTTTCAGACATAGTAACTATTCACCTTATTTGTTTTGTTTTTTTCTTTCTTTCTAGGAAATTGACATTTTCGAGGAAAATATTATCCGGCTAATCCTATTTTTTTCTGTCTAAAAAAAAATTCCTGTGAAAAGATTTCTTTACGTTTCAATTTTTTATTCAATCAATAGAAATAGTTATTATAAGAAAATGTTATTGAGGAAGGTTTTAAAAAAATATTTTATTAAATCCACGTAGAATTTTAAAAGTAAACATTTAGCTTTTTACCGCCTTCCTGGTTGAAAGATAAAATTCAATTATTTATACACATACGTATGCATTTATGAGTGCATGTACATGTATGTATGTATGAATGTATGTGTGTGTGTGGACATGTAAGTATGTATGCCTGTGTGTACATGTATGAATGCGTGTGTGTACGTATGTATGTAGGGGTGTACATGCATGCATGTATGTGTGCATGTATGCATTTATTTATGAGTGGGTACATGCATGTCGGTATGTGTTTGTATAAATGTATTAATGTATTTATGTGTGTATGTATGTGTGTACATGCATATATGAATGTGTGCATGTACATGTATGTCTGTATGTGTATACATACAATGTATTTGTGTATGCATGCATGTGTGTATGTGTGTTTTACATGAAAGTGTGTATGTGTGCGTACATGAATGTAAGTATGTATGTGTGTGTACATTTATGTATGCGTGTGTGCATGTATGTAAGTGTGTATGTTTGTGTGCACGTATGTATGTGTGTGTGCTTGTATGTAAGTATTTACGTGTGCACATGTATGTAAGTGTGTGCATGCATTTAATTATGCATGTGTGTGTACATGTATGTATGTGTGTACATGTATGTTTGTATGTATGTGTACATGTATGTAAGTATGTATGTGTGTACATGTATATAAGTATGTATGTGTGTGTACATGTATGTAATTATGTATGTGTGTGCAGTATGTATGTGTATGTGTGTGCATGTATGTATGTGTGTACTTTTATGTACGTATGTATGTGAGTCTGCATTTATGTATGTGTGTCTACATGTATGTATGTGTGTGCAAATGCATGTTAGTATGTATGTGTACATTTATGTAACTATGTATGTGTGTACATCTATGTATGTGTGTGTACATGTTTGTAAGTATGAATGTGTGTATGTACATTATGTAAGTATGTATGTGTGTGCAAATGCATGTTAATATGTATGTATGTGTACATGTATGTAACTATGTATGTGTGTACATCTATGTATGTGTGCGTACATGTATGTAAGTATGAATATGTGTATGTACATGTATGTAAGTATGTATGTGTGTGCAAATTACATGTTAGTATGTATGTATGTGTACATGTGTGTAACTATGTATGTGTGTACATCTATGTATGTTTGTGTACATGCATGTAAGTATGAATGTGTGTATGTACATGTATGTAAGTATGTATGTGTGTTTATATGTATGTAAGTATGTATGTGTGTACAAGTATGTAAGTATGTATGTGTGTGTGTACATATATGCATGTGTGTGTCCATGTCTGTATGTATGTGTGTGTGTGTGTGCATGTGTGTATGGGAGGGTGTTTGTGTTTATATGTGCATATGTGTGCATTTGTTTGTATAAGTGTGTGTATGTACGTATGTTTTTATGTTTGTGAGCATGTGTGTATGTTCATGTATGTGTGTGCGTGTGTGATTTTAATTTTTCCGACCCTCTTAGACAACTCATTTGTTTTCGCGACTAAATTAGACAACTCGTTTTTATTTTGTTTCCGCAACCTAGCTACTAATAAAATCTTTAATAAAGTGAATTGAAAGTTTCTTAATTTTTTTCATTTATTTTCCCTCATTTACTTTACATATTTACATACTTTTATTTTTCCAACATAATGGTAATATAAATTGTAACTATGCATCTATAAATGATGGATTTCATACAGTAAATTTTAGTTTTGGCCGTGACACGCCCAAAGATTGCCGGAGACCCACCCACCTTAAGAATGCCCGCAATCCACATTTTAAAACCATTGTACAAATGCATGAGAATATACACTGTTACACATTATTACATAATTTGTACAAAATAAGAAACAATACAATACAAGTTATTTTTAAAATTGCTTATTTATTGTTGACATAAAATTGACAAAGTTTCAACTATATAAAACTATATGTAAATCGTAAAACTAAAAATAAGATGAAACAATACTGATACAAACCCATATATAAATAAATGAAATATCAATATCCATAGTTTAATTCTTTGTCGCGCTGTTAGGCGCTCGACTGTCGACCTGAGGGTCCCGGGTTCAAATCTCCAGGAAATTTGACAGGTCAACGTTCACTTTATGTCATCCCGTGAAACCCCCGGAGCCATCTCAACATCGGCTCTTGAGGGGATCAAAGAAGAGCACAGCGGCATTACCACAATTGTGTTTATAGAATCAAATATATAATTCTCTAATCGTGTTAGGGCTTTCAATGATAGCTAAAGAGGGGACAAGAATTTCAAACTTTGTTCTAAATATTATCGCGACATGATTTAAAGATTTGCTCTATGTATTAATAATGCTAAGATGGGATTAAAGCTGATTATACATATGGTCGAAAATCATACATTGGGTTTTTATACTAATTCCCACATGTAAGAGCTGTTTGTGATATGCGAGTCGATGTTTTAATGAATTAATTTTTCATAATAATAATGAGAATTGCATAGACAATTTCAAGAATATATTACAATGAATTGAAATTTCGTTACCTGATTCTAAAGTTACATTTCAAATGTTTTAAATATCCAACACAAAATACATTTTTATCTACACAAATGTATTATAAATTTAGAAATTCAAAGATTAAAGGTATTGAATGTTTCATTACATGATATACTTTAACTGCATCGTAAGCTTATAATATAATAATCATTTCGTCGATAAAGCTAAATGAAATATCTTCTCATATACATACTCTAATTACTAAAATACTGTCTAATTACAAATGCATAGTCTAATTACTAATACAAAGTCTTATTAAAAATACATAATCTAATTACTAATACACAGTATAATTACACATACATAGTCTAATTACTAATAAAAGTCTAATTAAAATACATAGTCTAATTACAAATACACTGTCTAATTACTAGTTAACTTTCTAATTACTAGTTTACTACCTAATTACTTGTACACTATCTAATTACTAGTACACTGTCTAATTACTGATACATTTTCTTATTACTAAACAAATGTAATAGATACCTGTTGAATGCAGTATGATGGTTTGTTGATACATGTTAAAAAAATATTTATAACTGATAGCTAGTAAACGTAAAATTGGAAAAGATAGATTACAAATAATAAGTATAATAACAAACTCTCGATAGTTTACTCCTGTCATCTCTGGGACGATGTTGAAGCTCTGAGTGTGCTAGTAGTTAGATGTGTTTAAAGAGACAACGTGTTTGTATAACAAGATTCACACCTGTTGTTAAACGTTGATTAAATCCTATATGTAGAGGAGTCCTGTAAGTTGACGATAAATGATTTTGTATAATTGTTTGAATTGAAATAACTAAATTATTAGAATCGGCCTATTTAGAAAGAAAAAAAGAAGCTAAATATTTACAAATTGAATGCTAGAAATTTGTGGAATCAGATAAGCGATAAATGATAACAATTGGATTTTTTGGTTTGCCAACAACTTCAAAATATACCACAACTTACAATTTAAAAAAAAAAAACCTATATATAGGCATATATATATATATATATATATATATATATATATATATATATATATATATGTATATATATATATATATATGTATATATGTATGTATGTATGTATGTATGACATAATTTTTGTATTCCAATTCAGTACAATATTTTAAGTAAGCCATTGACACAGATAACAACAGCCCACTCTATTTACAGAAATTTTATTGAAATATATCTTACAAGTATAAGGATCTAATTAATTAAAACAACAGCCCAGCTTACGGACCTATTATCAAAGTGAGACTAATTTTCAATCCTACTAATATACTAAACTATTTTTCAAACAACGAATTCTGTAACAGTTGTTCAGCCGGAGCATATCTTAGGTATTAAGGGGCCTTAGACAGAGACTTCCAGAGGTTTCGGGGCCCACGTCTAATGACAATGTAGCCCCTTTATAATCAAATTCAATATGGATTAATATTTAAATGGGCCCGTTGCCTAATTCACCTGTCCAGCTAACAACATATATTTTATATATTATCTTAGTTTTTTTTTTTAAATTAATTCATTACAAGTGAGTGTAATTTAAATAAAGTATTTACCGTGCTGCGCTACAATATTTTCCTCACGGATTTCTTGAAGACAACATAAATAGTCCGATGTAACTGGTGGAAGAATTATCCAAGTTGAGGTTATCTGGACTTGACAGGCACAACTGGATTAAGTCCCCTTGTTGTAAGTGAAAAATTCCACCTGTTGACATAGTAATAAGCGAGCTGAAAATATAAGAGCCTTTTATTTCAAACATTGCTATATATAGAACTATATCAATTACATGCCTCAAAATGGTGGTGGTGGTTGGGGGGGGGTGGATAAAAAGGAAGTGACGTAAACTATAGATCGCTGCCATATTGGAACTGTCATTGTGACGGAGCATAAAACAATATGTGTACAATTTTGATGACGTACAGATCAAAGATGGCTACATATAGTAAAATATAGTATAGTATATTTGTATAGTAAAATGTGTTATTATAAAAAAAATTAGAAGGAGGGACCTCGCAAGCATCCGTTAAATTGGCCCCGTCGACCCTGTCAAGCGTGATCAATCATGTAGTATACTAACCTGTGAATGAGCTCTCCTGAAGATTTGCGCACTTAGCACAAGGTGTGTAAAGTGATCTCAGCAGAACTCCAGAGTTCCACGGCTGGTTCAAACTGATTCTGTGGATGAACAGTTGTTTGGTCTAAGAGAATAAAAGTAAACCACTTAGTACCATCACAATAAAGGTAAACTACCCAGTACCATCACGATAGAGTTAAACTACTAGTACCATCGCACACAGGTTAGAGAAACACAAATGTGGTTTAACTGATTGTCTTTTCTTGTCGTACTCAATTTGATTCGGTTAGTTATTTGAATCTCTATGTATGTTATCGCAGATTATCACATGCGTTATCGTTATGAATATTACCTATGTAACTATATGTAACTAAATGTTATTGTATGTAACTATATGTAACTGTATGTAACTAAACGTAGCTATATGCAACTATATGTAACTATATGTAGCAATATGTAACTATATGTAACTATATGCAACTATTTTACACTGTTTACTGGTCAGTGTCAGTATTTATCGTGCCCGATACGGGTACTAAATATTTTTGGAAAGTAAAGACTGTTCGGCGTTGTGCTAACCACAGGATCCTTAACAATGTCTTAGATAGATAAATACATATTAACCGCTTCATGTTGTCTTTATTGGCCTTTGTTTTTATAATATAGAACGGTCTTTTTTATGCTTGAAATACCAATGTATTCAAGTTGTATGGTCCACAAATAAAGCTGCAGATATCACAAATGACATATATTAGCATCCTATGAAACATTCTTCTTAAACCGTGTTAAAACATTAATTGACATACGAATAGAAGATCATAATTGTAGAT
The DNA here is from genome assembly GCA_021962125.1 of Bulinus truncatus. Lineage (NCBI taxonomy): Eukaryota > Metazoa > Mollusca > Gastropoda > Planorbidae > Bulinus > Bulinus truncatus. Next base: position 331,606 of record JAGDYQ010000286.1, on the reverse strand, counting down.
CTACAACAGTTGTCGATATAGAAATATAATTATAGTAACAAATTAGGTCAAAGTTCAAAGGGTATATATTCTTTCCTAATACAAAAAAAAACGTCTATCTAAAAAAAGATTTTAAACTAAAATCTTCTCACTTTTTTATACAACTGGATGGATAGCGAAATAATTGATGTTTCATTTCTTTTGTTAAATTGTGTCACTGAAATGGAATAAGTAATGAAAGCACGAGTGACGTCATTGTGCAATGTATTGATTAAAAGGGCATTTCAGAAGTAGCGGATGTAGAATACAAGCATATGTATAATAATGTGTGTGTGTGGGGGGGGTATTTTTATACATCAAGACGAAAAGCTTGGTTTTCATGATGTGGTTTTCATTGTAAGAAACAAGTCTTTTAGTCTAAAAATTATATGTTGTTATCATTGAATAAGTCTATCAATATAATCAGTTATTCTATCGTTATTTAGCGGATATATTTATTAATATTATACTTAATGTTCGGGTCAAATTGTTATGTTTACTCTTTGGAGTCATTTTATGTCTTACCTCCCCCATTGTAACAGAGTCGCTCCTGAAGCTGACACTGCTGTAGATGTAGTACAGACCTGTAGTGTAAATTGACAACCACAAGTGTGTAAGTACACTATACATTTCATACTAACTTCAATGTAAGTAGATATTGATGACGCAATACTTCACAATTGATTTTACCTGTGTAATGTATCAGTAAACCCTTGCGTGTAATCTCTAACCCTCTGACATGCTCTGTCCTCTTATCAATGATTTCTTTATTAAATAAAATTGTGAAATGTCCTCTGTTCATATCTAGAATTAATATTTGTTAAAAAATAAAGTTCTAAATATTGTAATCTCTTAATAAGAATATGTCTTTATTATAATATGTACATTTCAGAGAATTTCTAAGTAGAGTGGTAAAAAAAAAAAAGGAGAAAATGAGTAGGGAGGGGAAATTTCTAGAACCAGCCGTGTCTAGACATACGAAAAGTACGGTCCCCGAGCCAAGTGTGCCCCCGAGCCAAGTGTGGCCCCCGAGCCAAGTGTGGCCCCTGAGCCAAGTGTGGCCCCCGAGCCAATAGAGATCTCCGAGCCAAGTCTAGTCCCCGAGCCAAGTTAGGCCTCCGAGCCAAGTGTGGCCCCCAAAGCCAAGTGTGGCCCCTGAGCCAAGTGTGGCCCCCGAGTCAAGTGTGGCTTTTTGTTCTGGCTCATGCACTTATTTTTTTTTTTTAGAGTGAACAATTAAGAAGAAAAAAAACTCCAAAAAGAAAATACTTTTAAAAAAAAAAAGAAAGAATATGTGTACAGGAAACAGTTGAATATTTTTTTTTCTCAGAAGCTTTAAACAGAAAATTAAGGTTAGTAATAACATCCGACCTTCCTGTGCGGATTCCGTTTCAAAAGTTGGTGTAAGTAGTTTGTGAGCTGAAACCGGCACAACTTGTCTGTTGAGAATTTCAATATGGATTAAATATGTTCGAAATTTAAAAGATAAAGTTTACCACAAATTTATCTTTATAATGAGTTTGGATTTATAATATGTTTAGTTTTCACCTGTTAATGTTGAAGAATAAAAATGAAAATCAATAAATATTTGCCTTGTTTACGATCTTGTATCCGTGAGTTCTTTTTTGAATTCTGAACAAGAGATTTTCATTTTATTTTAACAGACTCAACATAAGGTTTATATATCAAGATACAATTCTGCTATTACATACATAATATTCCTATAGGAAGTCATTAAAATCGTATCATAAATAAACAGTCACCTGTTCCAATATTAGAGAAATCATCTCAACGGGGTTCCCGCATATCTTGTGAGTACCGTGTTCGTGTGAATTATCAAAGTCGGCATCTTTCATCAGTTTTGCGTCTATGCACATTTTTTCACATTCATCATTGGCTTAACTGTCGTACGAAAGAGATAATATATCATTTAATATGTCATTCATATGTCATTAAAGATAAAAAAATAATGATATTTTACCAGTTTTTGGGCGACATTAATCACATAACTTTTGAAACATTTTACAATGTATGAATTTAATCATAAAATTAATGACATTTTACAAAGTTTATGTGACATTAATTATATAAAATTAATTGCATTTTGCCAAGTATATCTGCCATTAACCATATAAGATAAGCGCCATTTTAAAAATTCATAAATAACTTGAAATGATAATGATGCAATGTTGTGCAAGAGCTCTTTCATTATCTTCATTTACAATCAAACATGAGTGTCAACTTTCAGAGAATATTTCAAGTATCGCCAACATTAAACAAACATATTAATACACATACTACATCCACCTCAGGCTAATCATTCACCCCAATCTTACTACTCCCATCGCAATCACCACTGTCTTAGTTCTTCCACCACAGCCTAATCTATCACCACTGTCTTAGTTCTTCTACCGCAGGTTTATCATTCAACACAGTCTTACTACTTCCGCCGCAGGTGTATCACCTAAAGGTGCCTTTGGCAATGACAGACTACATTTTTTTTTGCAACAGACGTAATACTAAATACCTCTGAAATAGTTAGTCGTCTTATTCACATGATACGCTCCATGCCGAAAGTGCTTAAAATCCTCTAACACTCCAGTCTGACATTTTCGCTGAAGTCTATCCTCCAAACAGAATACTATTTCTACAACAAATAAAATTAGAAAAGATTTTCTGCAGTTCGCAGTTGCCGTGTAGGTGGCAAGTATCAATGACTTCGACATTTATGACGTGTGGGGGAGGGGGAAGGGGGGGACGGCCTAGGCTTCCTGATATTTGCTCCACTGGTTATTTGAGTCCAAGTATCGCAGGATACTTGCGTTTCTCTTACCTACATTAACTTTGTTTTAACTAGCTTATTAGCATGACTATACAGTACAGTATTAGACAATGTCAACTTTCTTCTTGATTCAGACAGATGCAACAACAGTACATACATTTCTCAACAGTTATATCCCCTGGACTTCTTTATCGTCCCTTCAAACACGCCTAACTGTTGAACATATATCCCATTTAACGCATCCATCTGCTGACCATCTGTCCAGATAAACACAATTATCTACAGATCGTATAACCTATTCAGCAGATCTATTTGATGACTATCTGTCCAGATAAAAATATTGATCGTCTAACCATGTGCCCCATTCAAGATTCTATCTTCTAATCATCTTCCCTATTTAATACATCTATCAGTTTACACCATATGTCCAGATAAACAAATGTATCTTCTGACCTAGTATCCCTATCAGCATATCTGTCTGCTGACAACATGTGCCATTTTAACACACATTCATATGTATGACCATCTTCCACACAAGCGCATTAGAAAATGTAATTCCTTCTATGAAACTATTTATTATGGATTACACAAAGGACCCTTTTTTTTACCTTTCTCGTGTCAGCAGTTTTCGCAGCTTTTACTATCATTATGATGATGCAAATTATAGTCAGTATAAATGAAGCGCAGCTTAAAATTAAAGGCATCCTGAAAACACAGATAGTTTCGTCTCAGACTTATTAAGCTCATTTCAAACAAATAATATTACACGACGTGTATATAATAATTTTTTTTATTAAGTGATGCCTTTCACTTAAAAAGATACTGGTCGATTTATACATATTTTAATATGTTTCAATGAAATAATCATACAGTTATATAATTCAATATTGCATAATAGTAAGTTAATGAAAAACAAAGTACTTACCTTTTGGTTACGCGCTTTATCTGGACACATCCTGAAACATGTACACAAATACAAAATAAAAGTTCTTGACAATTTTTTTTTTAAAGTATTATCATGGACGTAATTCGATCACTAAGATCGATATTTATAATTTAAATATTGAATCCTATGTTTCTATATCTCCAGGGTATAAGCTCATTATTTATTCAGAATTATGGAGACTATTTTTAAGTTTGTTTGTTAAAGTTTTGGCTTTCATTGGTTAGAATGTAAATAGGTCATATCTGATTGATTTTTCCTTTAGGTAGGCTATATAGATGACTGATCCAGCACGCTATACTATAGATATGATACAATGCGCTTTCAGTGAAACTCTGCTAAAATAGTTTAACTAGGTCATCATGGTATTAATGATATGTTCAGAAGCGGATTAAATTCAGATGACTGCAGAGTAAACCATTAGGGCCATTTAAAAGTCAGAGACTAAGATATTCAAATTTTGAAGCCTATACGGGGATCCTTGAAAATTCAGGGCCCCAGGCGTGCGCCTTATGCCCCCGCTTTGGCTCCGCCTCTGGTTTTGTAATATTTTATTTCCTGAAGTCCTAACCTTTTAAGAAACCTCTGCGCACTTCGTTCTGTTCCATGCTCTGTTGCATGTCTGTAGCGTTTGTAGTGATGGGACATTGAAGGATCTATGATCTCCAATAATGGTATCCAAAAACCGTCTCCAGTAACGGTTTCCAATAACGGTTTGCAATAACGCCTTTCAATTTTTAGATCTTTGAAAACTACTCCATGAAATGTCTGCTCTTGTTTAAAGTGTTTTAATATATCTTTTTTGGTACGAATTCGCCACAGCTGTCAACTGTGTTTTCTAGATCTGAGCTGTGAAATAATGCACACATTTAATAGTAAATCAATACATTGATTTGAAAGATTCCATCTCAACGTTGTAAGGAATGAAAATTGCAAACAAAATAGACATGCAAAGGACCGCAGCAGTACCGTGGTGCAAGAGGGTGCGAAACACCCGGGTTGGCAATATAAGCTAGGCGCTGTTCTATTTCGAGCATCTTATGTTCAAGCTTTAGTGAACAGGGGAGGTCATTCTTGAGGACAACATTTGTATATTGCCGGATCTAAAACATAGGGAGGGGATGTGGTGGGGGAGGGGGGAGACTTCGTTCACGGACTACATAACTTTTTTTTTTTTATTTCAGGTATATATATATATATAGTGGCGTCACTATGGTTGGTGTCACCCGAAAATTTAAAGTGTTACCCCCTCCCGACCCCATCTCAAGACATTCAACGTGAACAATGACCACAGTTGATAAGTGAGGGGGGGGGTAATTCATGCCCCGGGCGCTACTCACAATGGGGCGCCAAATGGTATATTTTACTTATAATATTATATGGTTTTTTAATGGGTGGTGGGGGCTAAAAAGGTGTTATACCCCGGGAGCGATTTAAGCTCGCTACGCCACTGCTAGACCATAGATAGTTGCCTATAATTGTAATGTTTGTCAAATTGGTCTCAAAAGTTGATGAGCTTTAACGTCATTAGATAAATAAAACAAATTTCACAATATAACTTAACGTGAAAGCATTTATGAACTGCACCAACCAGCAAAATAAGTTATTTTGACAGTAAACTTTATTTAAAATTTTCCTTTCATGTCCTTGAAAACTGCTAATCTGTGGTTTTGTCAAGACCAATATCTGCTACTTACTTTCTATGCCTTCTCAGCTTTTGTATCTCTTTTTAAAATATCAACTTTGAATTGCCCATCATAGAAAAACGACTTTGAAACACACATCACCTGGAAAAATTCCCATGGTTCTCACCGAGGATCGAACCCAGGATTCTTAGGTCGACAGTCGAGTGTCTACACCAATCGGCCACCCGTCCCACCCTATTTTGAAGCATCTAATAAAATATTTCAATGTTTCTCACTAAACAGACTTATTAGGTGATGGTTACCATAGTTTCAGCCTTCACTTCAGTGTCTCAAATTTGTCTACGTCTCTTCCATTTCTGAGGAATACAGGCCGCTAGCATTGGACGAATGAGACACGGTATTAAGTGAGGGCTGATGATTTCTGGCTATCATTATGTCTCTTGAAATATCGAACTATGAATCCCTGGAGACATTTTGTCGCCTGCCGTTGCTTACACCCACGAGTTCGTGTAGATATGTGTACTCCTTGTCGCATGATGGAATATTCTCAAGCTTAATAGTTAAAAATGTTAAAAATTCATTTTTAAATAATTCTGGCATGTATATTATTGAGCTAACTAAATGCTAATAACTCAATTTAATTAAAAAACCAGTAACAGCACTAACAGGATTATGCCACAATAGAAGTGTTATTTTATTTATTTTGTATTTAATGCGGCAATGCTGGATTTATTATGATATTTCGGCGGTAAAAAACGATAGCTGTATAAATATATATTAGAATGTTTTTTGTAGTTATTTTTTATTTTTTTAATTCTTCAGATTAAATTATAATATAAAAACAGAACCACTAAAATTACTCACATTATAACTGCAGTAGTCCGATGAATAAGAGTTATCCGTCTTGTTCTGATACAGATTATTTGTGTACTCTGCTTGTAGAAAACTTATTGAGCAATGATATGTAGGCCAAGCATAAAATTCATATAAATGCTCGCTAAAAGAAAAACTCCAGCTGCGAATTAGATTCATTTTCCTAGAAATCCTCTAGGCCTCTGTCAATCGATAAACACAAAGTTTCTGATAAACAATGAATATATCTGTTGGCAGGTTGATAGCAGCTACACGAAAGTCACATAAACGTGATTCAAAACCATTTTTTTTTTGCAATTTAATATTGCATTGTTGTTACATTTTTTTCTTTTATATTCCCATACTTTCATGCAAAATTTTATTGAAATTGAATTACATTTAGAGGTCGCTCATCGAGAGTGAAGTTTATAGTATCTTATTTAATGACATGAATTCTTATATTATAAACATTCAAGTAATCATTATATAAAATCAAGATTAAACATTAAACACAGCGAATTAGACATTTTGAAATGTCAAATAAACATAAAATATAATGATATGTAGCAGTTACTGATGTTTATTCATGTATACATTGTATTACAAACATAAACAATACACTTTACTAATGATCGTCAGTTTAACGGTTCTTATATAAATTCAGTTTACTTTTCTTCGAATTGGGCACTTTCTGTCTGTGATCCTCTACAGCTTGAAGCAATCTCTGCATTTCAGATTCCGTTTTAGTGATTGACTTATTAAATGATGACATCAGTGCAACTGACCGCTCGGCTGCATCATTGACGCCTTAAAGGAATCAACAATACACTTAGCTTCAGCAAATGACAGCAATAGATCCCAGGATACTGGATCAACTTTATCGAAGCTGGTATCAGTACCGACTGAACGCATTGCAGATAGTGATGAGATACCTACAAAGTGTTACAGCTAGTGCAATTCTTCACTTTAACCACTCGATCCGTCCAATCATCGCCAGTCTTCAGCATCGCTTCAGAAACTTTTTCAGAAAACAACGCAAGAAAGAGCACCTCTTGACTACTATACCAAAGATGGTTTTCAAATTTTATTTTCGTAGCATCAGGAACCGTTTTGTATATTACTGAATTTCGTGAGATCTACTTGAATAACAATAGATCTTTAAACGGAATATCACAACTCACAGGACTTGAGATCCAAGTTTTGACGTAAATGTGAGTGGCGAACAAGCAGAATTCTTGCAAAAATATTAACCTCTGAAGGTGTGAGCTAGAACTGATTTCTGAACAAGTAGATCTTGACACAGTATATCACTTTCGCCATCCAGCGAACCATATGGTAATTGCCTAGCGCATGAAAAAGGTACGGTTGGTTGCTTACACTGACGCCTAATATCAACAATAAGGTTTTGATCGTCCCTCTGTAAACTTCGTGCTATGTAACTTGAGACACTTGACAGACTGTATTGCAGGAATGACACAACACTGTGTTTGTGTGCCACCATAAACCGATCATCTAGTCTCGAATCCTTTAGCGGACTATACAGCTGCTGATCAACCTTAGGCCAAAATTGTTTAAAACGTTGGAACATTGGAATGTTAGGACTGTTTGTGGAGCCACAGAGATAAAAGAGCTCCAATGATCAGTTCATGCACATGAGGTCGGCAGGCAAATTGTAACAGCTCCTCATGCAACAATTCAAATGTTCTCTTAGTAACACCAGTGTTGAAGATGTTGTGTCAAAACACATACCAATAATCTCATCAGATACCTCACATAGTCTGAGAATCTGTATTCTTGCATTGGCTTGTGCTTTTCCAGCACGGTGGGTATTTTAGCTAAACCTAAAATCTTCTTAACTTCTTTCCCAGTTAAAACTACAACTAATATGTCTACGTGTGACAACAGCTCTGAAGAATCTGTAGTTTCCTCCATTATCTTTCCGTCCAAGTGAATGATCACAGTTAGCTCCTGATACAGTTGATAGCATCACAGTTAGCTCCCAATACAGCTGATAGTATCATATTAGCTCTCGATACAGTTGATAACATCACAGTTAGCTCCTGATACAGCTGATAGCATCACAGTTAACTCCTGATACAGTTGATAGCATCACAGTTAGCTCCTGATACAGCTGATAGCATCACAGTTAACTCCTGATACAGTTGATAGCATCACAGTTAGCTCCTGATACAGTTGATAGCATCATAGTTAGCTCCTAATACAGTTGATAGCATCACAGTTATCTCCTGATACAGTTAAAAGCATTTTATTCTTACTTGGGTTCAACTCATGTAATGTCTATACTTGTAATTTATGTGACTTTATTTGTTAAGATATAAATTTACTGCATCATATTTTTTTTTAAATATTAATATTTGCTAATTCATTTCTTCTCAAATAAATTTTCTTGATCATTTATATCAATATGAATTGACTGATTAATTGGTTTTTAATGTTAATTTATGATCAGTGTTTGTTACTAGTTTAAACATGTTGTCAAGAAGTTATGCATATTTCAGTAGGTACGGGTTTGTAAACGTAGGAGGGAGGGTAGGGTGGGGATAGAGCAGACTTTGACGGGAGTGGGTGGGGGTGGTTGAAACCACGTGGGAGTTAGATGAATATTACAGCGCAGTGCCGCTCTCTAGTGTGAAGAAGTGTAAAAATTTGATGCTTAAAATAGACATGAAACTGTAAACACTGAGCTGGGGGAGACAGTCTAAAAATAGCAATCTTGTGTCATGGAATACAGTCAACTCTCAAAGCAGACATCTTAAAACATAAATATTATCCGAGGCATATCTCTAACGTGGATTTAATGATTGAAATAAATATTTCCACAATATGTACAACAATCTGTTTAATATAAAATGAATGCTATTAAAAAAAAAGTACATATTGATACAGACTGAAACAAAATAATTATACAAATCATAAATAACTCTCTACTGCTTTATATAGAACTGCTAATGAACAGAGAGCATAAAAATAGTTGCCTTAATAAGAAATGTTTACACCCAGAGGCGGATATAAAGACGGGTGCTTGCCTGGAGCCCAAATGTCACTTTTTTTTTTGTAAACGGCCAAACATATTCTTCTGCACCCAGGGCGTCACCGTCACGTGACATACGTCCGCCTCCCTGGTTACACGTTATTTTCTCGTGACAAATTGAAGCTAATTATAAAATGTATAGGCTGTTGCGTTGCTAACACAACTTAATGTCCCTCTCACACAGTGTCTAAAGATGGGGGGGGGGGTTCTTTTAACAGCAATGTTCTGTCTGAGGGACTTCTGCATGTCCTAAGCCTCGCCCGCCCCTCCGTCCCTCCGTGACTCATTTAAATGGGGGGTGTCTCTTTTAATCCCAAGATTTTGCAAGCGACGACCTATTAACAATTTTTTGACTCGGTTCCCCAAAACGGTCATTTATTTTCCTTAAATGCCTGTTAATGTATATTTGACGAGTGTCCTATGCAAAAAAAATGAACTTTTTGACTGGTTTCTATGGCTAGGGGACCCCCACTTATTTATCGCTGCCATGGGGCCCCTCACAAACGTCACGACGTCTCTGAATACAAAATTTACGTTTTCAGGTCTGTGCAGCAGAGTCGTTATTCGGAAAAAGGGGGAGGGGGGAGGTTGTGAGACTAAACCCCCAAAGGTTACAAAAGTTTGTCAGCGTGTACCCTCCATCACACTCAAGTTCGCTATTAAATATACGTCACATATTTTCCGAAATAAAATGCGCTCACCTTCACATGCAAGACTTTGACCACGTGATCTGGTGATGAGTCACGCAGTAAATGGGCGATTTTTCCTCAAATCAATTGTTTGTTTTATAAGAAAATAAATTATATGTCGCTACGTACGCCTACATAACCTTTCCCGTGCACCTTGAGGTGCACGCTGGTCAGGTTGAGAGCAGCAAACTATTGTAAAGGTCAAAGGTAAGTAGGTCACGGAACATTTTCCCCATGAAATCAACAAAGTAATAGTTTTATAGATAGACATTTAACAATAAAATGTTATGGATAGAGAAAGAGAAAAATAATTTTTCTTTTAAATATTTTAATGCAATTTGCCTTCCATGGAAAGTCAAAATATTTATCAAATATACCTTTAATAGAGGAACGGACTGCCGAGTGGTGTAGATATTCGACTGTTTGTCCCTGAGTTTTCTGGGTTCGATCCTTGGTGAGACCCATGGAGTTTTTCCAAGTGAAATTTGGTGCAAAGTCGTCCCACAACTCCACCCAGCTTTAAAAAGGTAGTTGACTTAAGTTGGGCAAGTTAAGGCGGCTGTGCTTTATCATAACCACAAAATCCCGACATATGTTGAGGTTATAGAAACATGAATTCTACACTTCATCTGCCCCGATGGCCCAGTAGGGCTAAGTTAACTTTTTTTATATATCTTTAATACTTGGTTTATTGTAATTGGACCATGTCGCATTTTGGCAAGAGCGGTAACCGTCTTTATGTACTGCTTACAAAAATCGATTGTCTTCCTTAGAGAAATATATTAGTTAAAGTTGAAGCAGTTAAGTGGAGATAAGAACGAGATTTGCACTTCACATATTGTAACAATTTACAGAAATGTTTCAGTTCATTTCTATTTGTTACAAAGTTTTAAACCTGTAAATAAAGTTTATCTTACCAGTATCAGAAACATCACAATACTTTGTGTTGCTAAGTGGTTTATTATGCTGTTACCAGTATCAGAAACATCATCATACTTAGTGTTGCTAACTGGTTTATTATGTTGTTACCAGTATCAGAAACATCATTCTACTTTGTGTTGCTAACTGGTTTATTATGTTGTTACCAGTATCAGAAACAGTGCACAGTGTTGAATGATGGTTAGTTGTGTTTTGTAGATTACTTCTTTTTGTTAACTTCCAGTGTAAAGACTTCCATAACTAGACTAGTTAGAAGTCTATTAAGAAAGAGGGAGTGTGAGATTATGATGTTGTAATAACCGATGAATATATAAATGAACAAATAAAATAATGTTTCTAGTTACAAGTGAATGTTTATATTAATGTTTTTTTTTTTATTTTTGTGTACAATTAATACAGGTAAAAATTGAACATCAACTTTTTTTCAAATAGTTTTTTTTTTTGTTTTTCACTGCACCAATGTAATACATTAACTTAATTATTGTACTATCAAGGTGATTACAAATGCACCAATTTAAATGTTGTACTATCAAGGTGATTACAAATACACTAATTTAATTATTTTAATAACAAGGTGATTACAAATGAAATGTAATACAGTATACAATTAAAAAATCCACCCACAACGCATCTGCAATACCAATGAATAAACAGTTAACAAACACAATCTTTGAAAAAAAACGATTTCATAATATTTATATTAATAGTAATGTACAATAATTAGTGTAAAAATCAGCAATACTCAACAATTATTAAATTTAATCACAGTAGCATAACAATTTAATTTGAAACTATAAAGAATCAAAAAAATAACATGTTGATTTTGAAAACATAGTTCATGTACTCAAGTTGTTTTTATCCGATGAGTGACATTAGCCACGGACTTTTCCTTCCCATTACAACAAAAAGTAAAAACTGGATTTAGAGTGAAACAATATCAATAGAAATGTTTTGGCCCTAAAGAGTTTTAAAAGGGCATTAATTATTTTAGTTTTACGTAAGATAAAGCTTTCTTTTTTATTTCCCCAAACTGAAGATTAATAACCGTAACTTTCCTAGACTAGAACCAAAACTGTCTAAACAACATTAAATATTGATTAATTGTGTAAAATAGACATTCTATATGTATTAAAAGCTTTCAAAAATGTAACCTGTATTGATCAATACCATATCGAAATATTTCATACACTGAGGTGACCTTTTCTATTGCAGAGTGACTGAATACAGACAGACATACACATATAAAGAACAAAAAAGACAGACAGATATTGGTAGATGGAAAGAAACAGACAGGGCATACAGAGAAGTTATCTTAATATCGAATACAGACAGAAGACTGAGAAGTTATCATATTATTGAATAGAGACAGTCAGAGAGAAAAGTTATTATAATATTGAATACAGATAGGCAGACAGAAAAGTTACCATATTATTGAATACAGTCAGACATAGAAGTTATCATAATATTAAATACAGACGGTAGGCAAAGAAGTTATCATAATGTTCAATACAGACAGGCAGAAAGAGAAATAGATAGAAAAAAGACATGCATTGATAGATAGGAAGATAAATTGATACAGCGTACACAGATGTTATCTTAAAAACATGACTAAGATACAGATGGTCAGTAAGTCAGACACAAAGATAGACTGATTGACAAACATGTACTACAGATAACTAACTAGCCGTCAATACAAATATTGGTTTAGATAAATAGAATTTGGGGGCTTGTCATGGTTCGCACGAGCAGTTAGACGTTTAAAATTGTACTCTCTCTCTATCTCTCTCTAATATATATATATATATATATATATATATATATATATATATATATATATATATATATATTAGTGAAAAGGCCTGCTGAAGCTGGCTGAACGAATTCCGACAAAAGGGATAACAAAGAAATATACGAAATACTGCAATAGAAAAGAAGACGTGGTCTTTATTGCCATGAACACAATACGATATGAAAACTATCAAGGGAGACACACTTGTTAGACGATTTGTATTTAAGGATATGTTTGTGTTTGTATTGCAGGGTAACTTGTCAATGTTTCACTGTCTTTTAACGAGACTAAGACTCCAGCAATCAAAAACGAGATTCGCAATTGATATTCTATAGAGGAATCGGTATCGTTATAATTACAAATGCTGGTATCACACAAAATCGCAAGTTCTGTTTTAAGGTCACATTCAGCTACGACAGGGAGGAAAGGAACGACTCATATAGAAATAAGCAAAAAACATCAACAAACAGATTAACTGATCTATTTGTGGCTGATAGAATCAAGGGAACAACATTTGATTCTTTCAGGGACTTAAGTGGCTAAATCAATGAGTCTTGATATATTTGGATCCATGAGACTCGGTGTGTTTGAATCAATGAGACTCGATGTATCTGAATCAATGAGATTTTTATGTATTGGAAGCAGCTAGTCTTGATGAATTTAAATCAATGAGTTTTAATGTATTTAAATCAATTGGTTTTTGATGTATTTAAATCAATTGGTCTTGATGTATATGAATCAATGAGCCTTGACTATATGAATCAATGAGTCTTGATGTATTTGAATCAATGAGATTTTTATGTATTCGAATCAGCTAGTCTTGATGTATTTAAATCATTGATTATTGGTGTATTTGTATCAATGAGTCTTGATGTATTTGAATCAATGAGACCTCGAGTATCCATATGATGAATAATTAACTAGTTGAATCAACTGGGCATCATATATCTGAATCACTGACTCCAACAGATCAATGATATAAGAGTAAGCTTTACACTTCAACTTAACGTGTTATATTAAATCTTATTACATTAAAGCGATTCATTTAATCGCGTCCAAAAATTGTACAAGAATGTTTTAATACGTATGATCTGTATAGAATTGACTAACAAAAAGTATAATAAAATATGTAATGACATTTAACACAGTTTTTTTATTTTTACATTATTTTGCAATTTGTTCTAAATTTTATTGAATGTTTTACTATTTTTTTATGATTTTAACATAAATCTTTATAGTAACCAATTTATTACAATACATTTTAAAGCATGATTTATTTATTTTAAGATTGTCGTTTGTATAACAAATAAAATTATAACACATAAAAATTTTACAGTTACCTCCCTTAAAAATATTAGTGCTACTCATAGATATATAAGACTAGATCGCTTATGGGCTATGCATAGATATATATTGTGCGGTCCATAACTTTAAAAAGAGAAGAGTACAATTCTGTATAACCTGATGACGTAGTACGCATAGAAACCTTAAGTAACCGAAATAAAAAGCAGAAGACATTATGCATTGTTTTTCTTGACAAATTTTCAAAAAACTTTTTTTTTTAATTAACTTTGAATAAAATGCCTTCGTGTTGTGTACCCGGTTGTTTGATTATATTATTACTAACCGTCAAATATAATTTTTTCTGACACATCAGTTGATTTTAAAAGCGCCAACCTCTAGCATGAATGGGGATTTTTTTTTTAATTAAAAGGAAGGAAATCTTTTTAGGTAAAAAATAAAGAACTGTACAGAATTGTACTCTTCTCTTTTTAAAGTAGGGGTCTCGAGCACAACACTTTTTCGGTCTCCATTAAATAAGCATAAGCAATCTAGTCGTATATATCTATGGTGCTACTTACCTTGTGTGATCGTTGGGATCCGGCATTCAAAAGGGACCGCTGGTCAGTGGGATAGGGAAGCTAGCAGTTTTGTGTGAAGGGGTGCTGGTCATTTTTCTAATTAGCTTGTGGCTAATGTCAGTTTTATTTAGACAAAAAACTATAGGGGTTTTTAAGGTAGAATAAGACCCAGGCAGGTCCGTAGCGTGAGGAGGGCAGGGGGCGGTTCCCTCCTGCGTTCTGTCTGCCCCCCCCCACTCGTTTATTTGTTCTACTGAGTAAAATGCACCATCAACCCCCCCCCCCCCGCTATTGCCTGCCCCTTCTGTGGAATGTCTGGCCCCTCCTGTAGAACTTTCACGCTACGGGGCTGGACCCAGTGCGGCCTTACAAACTTAGCCCTCCCCCCCCCACACCTCCTGAGTGAGAATGAGTGTGTGGTGGCTGTCACTGAGTGGCAGAGGTTCTCATGTTTGAAATGGGGTATCTGCTCTTCTGCACATCACAGGAGACTTCTGGGCGACCATTGATACAGTTCAGTCTAATGCCCGTGGTGGGGCAGGTTATAGACGCTCCAGTCTAGACGTCGACAGTAATTTTAAGATACTGAGCCGGGTGAAGTTGTGTAGGGGAACCAAGGTCTAGACGTGGACAGTAATATTACAGATACTGAGCCGGGTGAAGTTGTGTAGGGGAACCAAGGTCTAGACGTGGACAGTAATATTGCAGATACTGAGCCGGGTGAAGTTGTGTAGGGGAACCAAGGTCTAGACGTGGACAGTAATATTGCAGATACTGAGCCGGAAAAGGTTGTGTATGGGGGCCGGTATCTAGACGTCGACAGTAATACTGCAATTAATCATCATCTTGATCATCCTCATCATCATCCTCATCATTATTGTCATTATCATCCTCATCATTATCATTTTCATATACATCATTACCATCCTCATCATTATCATCATCATTATCATTATCATCATTATCAATCATTATCATCGTCATCATTATTTTTATCATTAAGATCATCATCATTATCATCATCTTCATGATCATAAGCATTGTCGCATTTTGTCGCTGGGCGGACTTAATGGACACAATGTACAGCATGTATTATGTAAGTAATGGTGAGACAGTAAGTAATGGCGAGACAGTAAGTAATGGTGAGACAGTAAGTAATGGCGAGACAGTAAGTAATGGCGAGACAGTAAGTAATGGCGAGACAGTAAGTAATGGCGAGACAGTAAGTAATGGCGAGACAGTAAGTAATGGCGAGACAGTAAGTAATGGCGAGACAGTAAGTAATGGCGAGACAGTAAGTAATGGCGAGACAATAAATAATGCTTTGAACAGTTTTTATGCATGTTGTTTTCGCAAAATGTAATTCCAGTAGTTCATGGAGCATTTGTTATCAAACCATGCACAAAATTAAAAGATTTCAACGAAGATGCACGTAGCCACATGCAAAGCACATGGGACAAAGACTCTTATTAAAGATTCAATCTATTTTGTTGCACTATTGGTAGCCAAAGCAGTGTCTATAGATAAGCAGTTGAACTCATCATTTAGAAGACAAATTCTAGAAAATCGCAACAAACTGGGTCCCTCCATTTCTACAATCTTTTTTTTCTTTTTTTGCGGCATGGATGATTTGGCACTTTGTGGAAAGGAATCACATTCTGGTATTTTTTACGACCTGTAAGATATTCGTGTTGAATCTGGAGATGAAGTTCTAGGTAATCATTTGTCAATAAATTCTTGTAGTTCTAAGTATATCCCGGCAACCAGTGCCGCCAAGAGGATGGGGCAGAGGGCAAATGCCCAGGGGCCCGGCGAGTTTTAGGGGCCCGGACTGAGCTTGCCAATCAACTTTTGAAAATATTATTATCAGCACGAGAGGCCCGTGACAGCCATGCCCAGGGGCCCGAAATTTCTGTCGGTGGGCCTGTCGGCAACTACACAAAACACTATGTACGAAATGTGTGGGTCTCTCTTGCGTGAAGGTATTGTTCGTGAAGCAAATAATTCAGTTGCAATTTCTATACTTGCCGACGAGACAATATAATTTCAGGCATTGAGCAGATGTCACTTGGTGTTAGATTTATCAAAGAACGCCATAATTACAAATTCATTAGAATTTGGATTAGATACAGCCCCGTAGCGTGAAAATTCTACAGCAGGGGCCAGTCATTCTACAGCAGGGGCCAAGCTATAGCGGTGGGGGGGAGGAAATAAATTTTACTAAGTAGAGCAAATAAGCAAAAGGGCTAGACAAAACGCAGGGAGGGCCAGGCTCCCCTGCCCCCTTCCCCCGCACGCTACGGGCCTGATTAGATATGACAAATTATGTTGGTCAAGAATAAGACGGATGTTCTACAATGGCAAGTAAAGAAGGAGCAGTTCAAGCAATAATTCGAAAAAAGACCCGAAAGCAGCGATTGAATGCTGTACGAAACACAATAGGAAAAAATAAGTCAATTATTGTTTTTTTCTGAGAATTTAATCAGCGAAGAAAACTAACTCCAAATGTTCCCTTGCTATGAGAAACTAGATGGACACATAAATATAAAGGTAGCGAATTTTCGCTGAAAATGTGACAAAATTTGTTAAACAACTGGAATATTTAGAACAATCTGGAAAAAGCAAGCAAGTTGCACATTAGTTACTTTCTGCTGTGAGAGGTTAGGTTTGGGCTACATTTGTTGTTTGTTTAGTTATTATACTTTAATACAATAAACTTTCAGGAAATTTAGTTCAGTTTTATTATAACAACTTTATGTTATTTTTTAAAATGTGTGTGTGTGTGGGGGGGCCCTTGCCCCCCCCCCTTGAATACGCCCATGTATATATGTATATATATATATATATATATATATATATATATATATATATATATATATATACTCTGTGGTCCAACCAGAGGTAATGAAACACCAAGACAAAACTACCAGAACTCAATTAAATTAACAAACCAAGAAAGACAACTAAGAGGACTAGAGTTTCTGGCATAGCCTTTTTTTCGCATTATTTCCCTTTTCCTCACTTTCAAAAAAGGAAAAAGTTATTGTCACAATTTCAAGACTCAAGATTTCGTTCTGTTATACCGTATATTTTATTTAAAAAAAAAAAAAAGAAATTCATACAAAATAAAATTGATATGTTTAATATCAGGTATGTTATAGGGTCTAGTTCCAGCCATGGGCCATCAAATATTTGGCTCTGGCGATGACGTCATTGCTGTAGTCGCGACCAGTGGTGCCAGCGTCCACGTTCTCCCATGACGTCACCCTGCTGACGCCACCATTGTAGCCAGCAACTGCGCCTGATGGACGAGAAAAGAAATGACATTCATATAAGAGAGTCTGGGAAAAAAAAAAAAACCTCCGGTCAACAGCCGAAGACGGCTAAAATGTGTTGACGTGTTAAATGGACGACTCTCTCATTGTGCTGTTGTTCTCGATATAATGTATTTATGACTAATAAGAAGTAAAATTAGACACATTTTAATAGCGACATTTTTAAAGACATACATTGTGTGGCTTATTCGGTCAACACATTTACTCTTTTAATACAAATAGCTAAAGGATTACCACCAGAGACAGGGCCGGATTTAGTCATAATAAGGCCCTAAGCTAACTGTTATATGGGATTCTTTTGTGTTTCCAGATATAATATGTCACTGCCAAATATTTAGGTACATATGACACTCGCTCACTCGAACAATTTTTGGGGGCCTCCAAGAAAGTGGGGGCCCTAAACTATAGCTTGTGTAGCTTATACGTACATCCTGCGCTAACCAGATATAACCAAAGATTGTTATTTTAAGCCTTTGGTTCTGGTTCCCAAGCTGATTTGAACCACGCGATCTGGACTTTTGAACCACGCTATCTGGATTATAGAACTACTCGACTTGGACTATAGAACCACGCGATTTGGACTATAGAACCACGCGACCTGGACCATTGAACCACGCGACTTGGACTATAGTACCACGCGACTTGGACCTATTTGCAATGGACATGAATACAATTGTTGTCTTTAGCCAGTCTCTCTAAATGACAATCGTCACGTGACAAATGTGGCTGACGACGCTGGGTGAACACGTGTTATTCCAAACATCAAGATGTTTACCTTGTAAAGCTTGATCCATGGACCAGGAGGGAAATTTGTTATGGACCTGAATAGATTGGGATAGAAAATAAGAAATATGACCAAAACAGTAAGACTAACCATAAGCAATATTGTCAGTTTGTTGTATTTTTTTGTGTTTTCAGCTGATATATTAACTCTATTTCAGATTTTTACCAAAATATTATTTTTACAATTCATAAATATTATGTAATTATGTTTGCTTTTTAAAAATAAAGTACTTTATTATGATGTGTCTGGAATCAATCAACAGTAGTTTTTCAACCATTTACCGTAAGTGTGCCCAACGTTTGACTCGTTTTTTTTTTGTAGTACAGGCAAAATCTAAAATAATTGGAAACTTATTTTTTACCTTCTCTTAATTTGTTTAGTTAGACATATGTAGTGTTATACATCAAGGGAATTAACCCCAGTTGTTGACAGCGTAATGTTGTCTACCCTACATGTGACATAAACTGGCTGGTGCAAAGGTCAGACGATGACTGTGTGGAAAGGGAAGAGGAATAGCCCCAGATGTAAACGGTGTTAGTGGACTTGAACTGACCAAGCTATGTATAATGAGTGGGTCAGTTAAAGGTCGGTCATAGAGGTTTGACGTTGCCCACACACACTTTGCGTTTGGGCGCTGGACAATTTATAATTCTATTGTTAGCTCTCTAGATGTTTAGCTACCTGATTAACATACAGGACCAACAGTCTGTTGACCAACATCTCAATATGCTCACAGCTGTCCCAGGGCACAGATAGACAGGGCAGACCTGAATACCTGACGTCGCACTAAAATGAAAATATAAGAAATATAACACATAGATAATAAAATAAAATAATCACATAAATAATATACTAAAATAATCACATAAAAATATACTAAAATAAAAATATAAAATATGTGATGATCAAAAACACAAATAACATTTGAAATAAAAACTTTAAGATTTTGAAGGAAATGGCATTTTTGTTTCTGTGATTATTCTATTTATTCTGCAAATCTCAGTATTTCACTCTTCACTGGGTGCTGGTAACCATGGGTGGGGTGTCGGCAAAAATAGTTACCGACACCGACTCCACAGCCCTGCTGGTAACAAGTAAACAAACAGATCGTTGGTTATGACTCAATGCACAACAGAACCTCAGAAATAAAGACGTTTGTTTCCAGACAGAGAACTTACCTGCATGATACCCCAGGCGTTACCAAAGTTACCCCAACCGCCAGTAGCTACAAGGAAGTAGCCACCTCTGGATTCTCTGCTAGCAATAGCGGCGATGACTGAAGCCTGGATACCTAAAGGAATGAAATGTTGAAATATTTATTTTTTTTTAATTTCGATACAACAGACGTACAACGAAATATGTGAAATAAATGTATAAAACGATATCTGGAGAAACTTATGGGAATGAACGCACCTTTACAAATCCTGATACATGAAAAGTCAATGTAAATGATGTTGTATGAGCTCACCATGTAACGGAATGAAATGAGAAACTCAATTCCTGTTCCATGGTTCATACTAGTTTATTAACATTACAATAATATATAAACATTAGAATAAATCTATTATAAACTGAATTATCACAATGACAATAATCTCCTTAAATCAATGAATAAACACTTGCCATCTTTATAATAAACTCAACTGCTTAACTGAACTCATATACTCTGATACACTGACTGAACTGAACTTCTTAACTGAACACCGAACTGAACTCAACTATTAACTTTGATACTCAATTAAACTCTGACTCTCTCTGACTGAACTCGATTCATAAACTGAACTTACTTGATTGACTGACTGAACTTACAAACATCCTCTTATGTAATTTGCTTGCATCATACTCGAACATTCTACGTCCCTCTCTATCACCTTCTTAGACAATCTTATTTACAATAAACATACTATTTATCCTCTCGACGTAACTAGAGTCTTGACCCCATGACCTCAGGTTGACCTGGTTGGCCAAGCTCCAAACATACACACACACCTGTGTGCATAGTACACACAACTATACCATGACAGTTAATATGTATATTTTATTGTGATAACAATAATTTAGGAGGAAATATGCTCCTATAAAGAGACCAGCGTAAAATAGGAAGTAGTGCTGGGGAAATGCAGGACATGGATGTTACTACACTTAGTAACTTAGCCAACTATTGTGACATTGACTGTGGATTTGTTAAGTTATCTAGAGAGAAACGATTAACAGACAAGTAGACAGACAGAGAGACAGATAAATAGATAGATAAAGAGATATATTGATGGATATATAGATAGATAGATACTTACAGTTTCTGTCAGCGCTGGCCTGATAACAGTTTTTGTTTTTCTCTAGTGCAGTAAGGTCATAAGCCACATCAACTTCAGAAGCAGCTACACCTGTCAGTAAAAAATTAAATTGACACCAAATTAAAAAGGTGATTAACAAAATCAATACCTGTTATAATTACATTTCATTCATTCACGTCGCAAAAATCAGCGGCTTATAATTGACAATAGTTTGATTGAAACAGGCCCTATATACTATTGACCAATCAATGCACAGTGTAGAAAACATGCCCTATATACTATTGACCAATCAATTCGCTGTGTAGTAAAAAAGAACAATGTAATTCAGTCAAAGGAAATAGTTCTAATAATTTGAATTTTCATCAAAATTGAGTGTTTGTTGGTTTTTGCATGAGGCATATACATTAACACATGGAGGTATACCTCTACACACGCACACACACACACACAACCAAACTCACATGCATACTTATAAAACGTATTACTTACCCCTGCTGGCTTTTCCAGATGGGTGAAGATTGTTGACATTACCATGGCATGTACGCTGAGCTGTGGACCAGTAGGATACAATTATGGCTATTGTAGTACTTTTTGTAGTACTATTGTAGTACTATTGTAGTACTATTGTAGTACTGATGTAGTTCTATTGTAGAAATATGGTAGTACTATTTGTAGTACTAATTGTAGTACTATTGTAGTACTATTGAAGTACTATTGTAGTACTGTTGTAATACTTTTTGTAGTACTATTGTAGTACCATTATAGTACTAATTTATTACTATTTGTAGTACTATTTGTAATACTATTTGTAGTACTATTTGTAATACTATTTGTAGTACTATTTGTAGTACGTCTGTGGTACTATTGTAGTACTATTGTAGTTGTAACAATAGTTTACGATAGATCCATACAATTCTAGAACCACTGTTCAGCTGGGTGGTCAACATTGAAAGTTCATGGGCCAAGGACACAGGGATAGATTTTGATAATTAGAATTCTAGCGTGTTATCTTTGTTTGGGTAAAGTAAATCTGTCAATGACCGTCGATGACACCGGATGTACGTGACTTAGAAGTAATTACATGAGACAAAGAAATGCCAGCCCAGAGTGAGTTTTTAGCCTCCCCAATCGCTAGGCTTGATAAAGGGTCCTTATGACGTGTTCTTTTTTGATTCAGCATGTCAGGAATATAGACTAAAACTATTTTGAAAATGAAAGTGGTTTTAAAAAAAAAGGTTATTTCGAAGACCTCATAATAATGCATTAAAATAATTGATTTTCACAATTAATTTTTCATAATGGAGAAACTAATTATTTATTTTATTTTTGTTTTTCTTTGCTGTTATTTTTAAATTATTCATCCTTTGTTTTACTCAATACATGATATTACTATTTGACTCAATGTCGCGTGTATTTTTATTTGGGATGGGAAGTGGATGGGGTATGAACGATTGTAAAGGGTAGGGTAAACAAGACTCACGTGGCGTGAAGTGTAGCAAAATATAAATTTGTTCTTTAGTTCTGAAACTACGGTACGCGAATAACACAAATTTGGCATTGTTGTTGAATAAAAAGAAAACGATTCGCATCGCTTGACGTGATTTATACATGTCAATAAACTGGTCTCAAGAACTAATTCAATAGGATTATATGTTAATGATTAATACATCTTTTACAATTAATAATGTATCTTTCTTAAAATAATCTACATTGTTTATAATGCCAATTTTATGCTCTGATATGATGACATGCTAGTTTGAATACAAACAAATGTATTATATTGTGTCGATCAAAATGTGCGTTAATTTCAATCATTTTTTTTAATCGAACAACAACTCTAGCATTAAGTACTAATACTCTTATTTGCAATTTTGAAAATGTGCATACTTGTACTTTCATGGTCATTACTTGAAACATCTCAATTGATAACCACGGCAAAATTGTATCGATTGAAAATATTGATAACATACCGCTACTCAGCTCAACAGGCAGACCGTTACCACATGCACCAGGAAGACATTCAAAGATAAAGACGAAGTCTCCAGCTCTCCGTATTGCAAGCCGGAACGTGCGCACTATGCGCACTGGACTGACCGATGACTTACAGAAAATCGATGAACTCCGCAAGACCGCAGTCATCAATCTTGAGCTGCACAGACTAAACATCGATGTGGCAGCCTTACAAAGAAACGCGCCTCCCAGAGACTGGATCTTTGAGGGAAGCACACTATACGTTTATTTGGCAGGGGAAAGACGTCAAGGGAATCCAGAGAACACGGAGTCGGCTTCGCCATCAAGAACACCCTGCTCCAAACGATCTAACCTACTTACCACGGCACAGAGAGAATCCTTACCCTGCGTCTTTTCACAGCATCTGGTACCGCGAACCTTTTTTGCATCTATGCACCAACCATGCAAGCCAGCACGGAGACTAAAGACCAGTTCTACGAGCTACTAAACAGCCCCATTGCCGCAGTCCCTATACCGCTACAATTAATGTCTTTTGAATCTGTTACAGTCTAACTGATTACAGTAATCAATACAATGTATTCTTGAACTTACCAAATATTACAACAGTGATGCATTGCAGAAGTATGAAAATTGATAAAAACATTTTTGAATGATTGGTGTTAGTCTGTGACTTCTCTTGCAGGTTTTATAGCGATGAAAAGAAGGCGTGGTGAATTGTTTTCTGACGATTGTAATTAAAAGTAGATAATTTATTCATTTATTATAATCGTGATCTATGGAATTTAACTTAATTTCATTTCCGCTGCATGGCTGCTAAC
Source organism: Bulinus truncatus (assembly GCA_021962125.1). Classification (NCBI taxonomy): domain Eukaryota; kingdom Metazoa; phylum Mollusca; class Gastropoda; family Planorbidae; genus Bulinus; species Bulinus truncatus. The sequence goes on along the minus strand of JAGDYQ010000286.1, from coordinate 307,832 downwards.
TTAGCTATTTTTTATTTCCAAATATAAAAATTATTGTACCCATTTAACTGTGTAAAAATATGTTTACATCAAAAATACGTATTTTATTTAATCTTTATTAGTTTGTTTTTTGCGTTTTTTTTTTTATTTTTAACTCTATTTGATCTATTTTTAACATTACGTGATTTTTCATTCTTTTTATGAACAATTTTCCTTTATATGCAATAAATATTTGATTTTGTTTTTATTAACTATGAACATCTATCTGATAGAAATTTTTTTAACCCTGTCCGGCATCGGTCAATTTGAGAAAAATCCCCCCCCCCCTGTGTTCAGATAAAAATTAATTTCCTTGTTGTTTTAAGCTAAAGACCTCCACTGTATACTTTAATGTATATGTTACCCATAGTTTAATGTATATGTAAATATGTTCACCGTTTACTTTAAATGTATCTCAAATTTTGAAACCTGTATAGAAATAGAGTTGTAATAGAAATTGAATAGTAATAGAAATAGAGTTGTAATAGAAACAGAGTTGTAACAGAAATAGGGTTGTAATAGAAATAGAGTTGTAATAGAAATAGATTTGAAATAGAAATACAGTTGTAATAGAAATAGATTTGTAATAGAAATAGGGTTGTAATAGAAATAGGGTTGTAATAGAAATAGAGTTGTAATAGAAATAGATTTTTAATAGAAATAGAGTTGTAATAGAAATAGATTTGTAATAGAAATAGAGTTGTAATAGAAATAGATTTGTAATAGAAATAGAGCTGTAATCATATGTAAAAAGATTATAAAACTGTCTATTATTTATATATTCTCTGTGACTTCTCGTTATACGATAGTATATGTAAATTACAAATACTGTTAAATATAGCTAACCAACCCAAAAGATGGTATTGATTGAGAAGCAATATTTGTATGGGGTAAAAAAGATTCAATTATTTGGTTATGTGTGTTTGTGTGTATGTGTGAGGGTGGGTAGGGAACCATGTCATAAATTTGGGACCTAGTGTGTGCCTGCCTCTAGATCAGCTCCTGCACTTACTGCACTTAGTTTCGTCTTAGAATACTGCTACGTGTTACAAGCAATGAACTCTATGAGTCATACCTGTTAAATTAATGGAATCAACAATTTTTTTCAGTTTTAACTCGACTTACGCATACCAGTTCCTTCAACTGTTTCCCTCACGTGTTCCCTCAGCTGTTCCATGGGGCAGCTGTGAGTGGTAGAACAAAATGTTCAATATGTGTAAACAGTGTGTTGTATCAAGTTTATTGATACAATACAAGGACATACAAAGTCTTTACTATCTATCTATCTATCTATTTATCTATCTATCTATCTATCTATATATATCTATCTATAAATTTATATATCTATCTATCTAGCTACCTATCTATCTAATACTTTTCTCCATATACTGTTCTATCAATCTATCGATGCATCTTTCTTACTACTTATATACCTATCTATACACTCATTTATAGTTTAGTGTTATCTATGTACCTATCTATCCACCGATTTATCGTTTAGTGTTATCTGCTTACCTATCGTCTTACCCACACATGTTAAGTTTTTATCTTTCTCTCCAGTCCAAGTAACACAAGGGAGGAAACCAAATGTATGCTCACGATAAAACACTATTCTCCATCTAATCTGTATATATCGCTTGACTTCATGAAAAAAAAAGCAAAACATCATGTTTATTAATTCTAAATGTCACTAATCCCAATAAATATTTCGATAGTAAAACGATTATAGAAGTGCCAGATTCAACCGTCTCTGTAATGTAATTCTAATTTAGAGACATAAATTAAGCAGCTCTACAGATAGAATTGAACTCGGAGAAAAAGTTATTTGAGCGATAATTTCGTGTATGTGTTAGACAGGTAAATTGAAAACATCACCTGAGACAATGTATGTGTGTATTATACCTGCAGTGAGATTATCTTTTTCATATAAAACATAATAATAATAATAATAATGACTTAACATGACGTTCACCTGCCCAATTTCAATGATAAATGTGTGTGTTGGGGGGGGGGGTAAAGTGAAATTATCGATATTTTGGTCACTGTATTGAACATCTTTAGTCTATTTTGCCATGATTTATTATAGCCTTGTTGGACCGACGGCCGAATGGTGTAGATACTCGACTGTCAACCTAAGAGTCCTGGGTTCGGGAGGGGTCCCAATTCGACAATCTCCCCGGGCCCAAGTATGGCATGAGAGGGGAGCACCCAAAAATCTTTTGCATTAAATATTAAAGGACATTTTCTCATGTCATAGTGTCGAATGTGAAAATGCAGGGGCCCCCAATGAGCCCAAACCGCCCCCCTCGGGCGCCCAAACTCTAGGTTCGGCACTGCTTATTCTTCCATGGTGCTATTGCTATACGACCCATTTTATTCAGAGTGTATTTCAATATTTTAAGATTTTTTTTGAAATTTACATTCAAGCAATCAGGTCATGCCGGAAGTTTTCCCGAGCTTTCCCTTATTTTTATTTATTTCCCCACGGACATATTTCCATATCTATCTCTTGTGAAGTATCAAACTAAGCGCTGCTAACACTAATTATAATTTAGATAAAAAGTACATGGCAGCTAAATATTGCGTTTTTGTGGAATTGGGGGAAGGAGTGGGTGAATTCTTTTGATTTATGAAACTGAACGCCGATGGTCGTAGGAGTCACTGATGTCAAAATAATTAAGCACAGCTGCTACAAGACAGCGAAAACAATTTTACGTTTAGGCTAGCATCAAACCATAATTAGGTCGATTCAACCTGCTGTAGATTAAATGTCGATCTAGCGCCCTTGAATAGCACAAGTGCAAAAGCCAGGTCGTTGTGTTTTGCATTTTTGCCCTTGGCAGGTGACCTCAAGATAAACCAATGATTATTAGGGGCCTTATATTTGCCTACGTCAGCCTTAACAACGTTTTTGACCTTTTGGGACACCACAGTCATCTTAGCCTAGGTCAATCAAACAGACTGTTGCTAAAATCTCCTAATGTGACCTAATGTAAAATTACATAAAGCCCAAAGTTGTCTCTTGTGCCTTTCCTAATTCTCCCTTATGTCCCTTTCCTAGGGCCTCCTTATGTTCCTTTCCTAGGACCCCCTTATGTTCCTTTCCTAGGGCCCCCCTTATGTTCCTTTCCTAGGGCCCCATTATGTTCCTTTCCTAGGACCCCCTTTTGTTCCTTTCCTAGGGCCCCCTTATGTTCCTTTCCTAGGACCCCCATATGTTTCTTTCCTAGGACCCCTTATGTTCCTTTCCTAGGGCCCCTTATGTTCCTTTCCTAGGGCCCCCTTATGTTCCTTTCCTAGGGCCCCCTTATGTTCCTTTCCTAGGACCCCCTTATGTTCCTTTCATGGGATAGACCATGGCAGCAACATTTACAGCTGTCAAAAGTAATATGGAAGCAACATTTACAGCTGTCAATGGTAATACACCTTTCTCTCATGTATTCCTGCGCGTCAGCTGTCTTTGTGAAAAGATCATAGTGGGCTTCCGGTCGCTTTGATTATACTTGATTAATACTTAGCTCGATAAATTCTATTAATTCTCGATTATTTTTTCTCCCTGCAGTAAAATGCCTGGCCCCTGCTGTAGAATTTTCACGCTACGGGGCTGGTTACTAGTTTAGGGATAGATATGGTGAGTTAACGTTAGGTTTATTTAATTTGTTATAATTTAAATGGTTAAGAGCTCAGTCCTCAGTAAACGTTGGGAATTAGACCTATCTTAAATCACATACGTCATAATTTTCTAGCTGGACATATTCCTAACCTTGACACTTATTAACAGTAACACCGACATTAATTTTACTTAATTTTACATTACCATAATCTTAACCGAAACCCTAGTACAAACACTCATGTACATTTTATTATTTAACTATGATTGTTAAAACAGTATATTGTTGGTTAGCATATTGTGCGATAGATAGTAATTAAAAATTGGTAGTAAAAGGTTTGAAACTACTACCTCATTGTCAGTAGCGCAACCAGCAAAAAGTGCTGGGGGGATGCGGGGGCCTCACATATTGAAAAAAGACAGTTTGTCCGTCTTTTTAGTAACTTTATATAGTAAAATATGTATTGATGATTTGGTTTGGGTTGCGCCACTGCTCCTGCTCATTATGATGAGGTGATGGTCAATGTGTTATTTTTTCTTAAATAAACAATATAAAGTTACAGACCTTAGCTCTACACTAGGAAATGTAGTCAAACTATCAGCGAGACGCTATAGAGGCCAGAGAAAAAAATCACGAACCTCATAATTTACAGGTAAAAGGAAAAATATATGATACTATAATAAAATATGTTACTTGTTTAATATTTTTTAAAGTGAAAATATCTGGTGGTTTTTGGTGCGAGAAGGGAATTTATATCTGTACACAGCCAGATACACATGTTTGAAAAATGACAAATTAACAAAAAACATAGCCTTTTGCTTCAAGGAAGTCGGACTACAATGAGTCATATTCAAAATGTCAACTTTTATACATTGGTATATAATTGTACTTTTTTTTACTGAGTTGAAGTTGTTTGCATTAAACACATGTTTAACTGTTTACAGACAGTCCATTAAAATATTAAGATTAAAATGTCGAGAGCATACACTAGTGTTAGCAGTGGTCTTTAATTATAAAAAAAAATATATCGTATAGTATTAAAAATCAGAAAAACATTGTTATAGTTTTAACTTTTAAGATAATAATAAATAATCACACTGAAAAGTATATTAAATTTTGATTATTTGATTTAAGCATTTAAATTAAAAGAATATCGGCAACATAAACTTATTATTCGTAAATTAATTGGTACCGGAAGTTTATCTTGTCACTTCTAAAAACAATTCAGTAAGGGGACTACTTAAGGCAGAAACATTTACTGCTGTCAAAAGAAATATAATAACACCATTTACAGTTAATAAGCATGTTTTTGAAAATATTCAGATCGGAATTAACATAATTTATACATGTATCTAATGATAGCGGTACCGCAGAACACAGAATAGTCTTTTGAATGAATGTGCACGGTAATTAAATATAGATTTCATTTACTACGCTCTGATAATTTATTGTTATGTTTTCTAGTGGAGGCAAATATGCGAAACACAAATATCTGGCTTTTGTACTAGCATTATTCAAGGTCCCTACATTGACATTTTATATGCCGGGCGTGCAACAGGTTGATTTAATATGGTTTGATTCTAGCTTGGACTAGAATTGTTTCCCTAGTCGTATAACAGCTGTGGCCAATTATTTGGACATCACTGACCCCTACTTCCTAGTTGTGAGTCATGAGTGGGCCCTTCTTTCTATTTGTCAGTCATGCGGGGCCCCCTACTTTCTAACTGTAAGTCTTGCAGGCCCCTACTTTCTAGTTGTAAGCAGGCCCACCGACAAAAAACTCTGCCCCCTGGGCAGGGTTGTCATGCCCCCCCTTGCTGATAATAATATTTTCGAAAGTTGATTGGCCAGCTCAGTCCGGGCAACTAAAACTCGCCCTAAAACTCGCCGGGACCCTGGGCATTCGCCCCTCCGGCCCCCATCTTGGTGGCACTGGTTGTAAGTCATGCGGCGCCCTACTTTCTAGTTGTAAGTCATGCGGCGCCCTACTTCCTAGTTGTGAGTCATGTGGGGCCCCTTTTCTTCATCCAACCGATGAACATTTTTTTAAAATATTTATCTAATTGTAATGCGATGATCAGGGAATTCCCATTTAATGATAAAGAAATAATACATTTGTTTTATAAACTTCAAAATAAATAATTGAATTAAATACTCCATTTTGGCGGTCATGTCATTATATTCCAAATAATTTCTCTAAATATTTGCATAACCAAAACTATTAGATAGTAACAGTGGGGGGAGAAAAATGGGAGGTACGCTGAAAGAAAGGTTGTGTGACATAGTGTGTCTGTGTGTTTGTGTGTGTGTGACAGATTGTGTGTGGGTGGGTATGTGTCCTGATATTGTCACGTGATCAACATCTCCTGCTGACAATGATAAACAAAAGATTCAGGTAAACAATAAATTAAACAAATATATCTCCAGCTGGTCCCATTATAATCTACAACAAATGGAATTAGCAAGCAATTTCTCTTTCCCAGGAGTGGCTGCGTCCAACAACTGCGTCCGACAACTATGTCCAACAGCTGTGTCTTTTAACACGGACTTACAGTTATCAAATACAGACTTACTATCATGATGTATCTAACAATATCTGTATAAGCAAAAATGTACCAGATAGATAGATAGATGGATCGATGGATACATAGGCAGTTGGATAGATAGACAGATGGATAGATAAATGGATATATATATATATATATATATATATATATATATAGATAGATAGATAGATAGATAGATAGATAGATAGATAGATAGATAGATAGATAGATAGATAGATAGATAGATAGGATAGATAGATAGAGCCCATGGTCCCTCAAATCATAAGAGCCTCACACACACATACACAACCTATCGCCAACTATTTACCTATTTTTACTTATTAAAACATTAGGCCCAAAGGTTATTGTCTACATCTCGTTCGTATTTGGAGGGGAAGGGGGGGGATGTGTCAAACTATGTAAAATGAATGAGTACGTAAGGGTTGTGGAGCAGAGCTTATGAACAGGAAATGAACTGATCCCGTGGACAGGGGCCGAGTGCCATTATTTTCTTCTGAGTCAGTGACACCAGTTGACCTGAATTCCTATAGTCCAGTATGGGTCAGTCTGGGGTTGATCGCGTGCAAAAATTTGAAATGTTGATTGCTAAGCACCATCGTCAACAGCGTCTACTACAAGCACCATAGTACAGTTTATATGCTAAAGCATCGGGTGCTAAAGTGTTTAGGTAGTTGGCGAGAAGATTTACATTTAATAGCTCATGGATCAGGAACCGATGTTGTTTCTTTTAATTTAAAAAAAAATGACTGAAATGTTCATTATTGCGCTAAATAAGGACAATCTATATATACATATAATCATTCTCTCTCTCTCTCTCTCTCTCTACATATCTCTCTTTTTCTCTCTCTTTCTCTCTCTCTCTCTCTCTCTCTCTCTCTCTCTCTCTCTCAGTCTTAAAATAGCAATCTTGTGTCATGGAATTCAGTCTACTCTCAAAGCAGACAACAACTTGTAACATAAATATTATCAGAGACATATCTCTAAAGTGGATTTAATGATTGAAATACATGTTTCAACAATATGTACAACGATCTGTTTAATGTAAAGGAAAGTTATTAAAATGTATATATTGATAGAGGATGAAACAAAATAATTATACACATCATAAATACCTCTGTACTGCTTTAGAAAGAACTGCTAAAAGTCAAAGAGCATAGCAAATTGTTTACAATGGATTTTATAAGAAGCTGTTACACCCAGAGGCGGATTTAAAGACGGGCGCGTGTCCAGGCCCCCCCCCGTATATTTAGAGTACTCTCAGAGCCCAAAATGTCTGTCTTTTTTTTTTGTAAATGACCCAACATTTCCTTCTGCACCCAGGGCGTCACGTGACATACGTCCGTACCAGGTTACAAGTTTTTTTTTTCCTCTTTTATTAACAACGTTATGTCTGAGGGACACCTGCATATCCATCGCCTCGCCCCCTCCCTCCCTCTGCGATTCATTTAACACTTTGAAAAAAAGGGGGAGGAGATAGGGGGGAGGTCAGGTCAGAAGTGTCTCTGTCAACCCCGCGATTTTGTCAGCGATGACCTATTAACATTTTTTTTTTGACCAGGTTCCCGATATGGTCATTTTTTTCCCCCTAAATGCCTGTTAATGCATATTTGACGAGTGCCCTACCTTTGCAAAAGAATCTACCTTTTAGCCTGGTTTCTATGGCTAGGGGAGCCCGCCCCCCACCCCCACTTAATCATCGCTGCCTTGGAGCCCCTCACAAACGTCACGACGTCTCTAAATACAAAATTTACGTTTTCAATACTGTCCAGCGGCGTCGTTTATCGGAAAGAGAGGGGGTGGGGGAGGTTTCGGGGTGGGGGGGCTCATCAAGTGTGTAGCTTAGGCCCGTCACAAATTGGAGGCAACCCGACAAAGTCTTGGAGTTATGCGGGGCTCCGTTGCTTTCAATTTTTGGGAAAGGGGATGGGGGGGGGACAACAATTGTCAGACTTTGTCATGGAGGCCATGGATTTTTTTTTCGCTTCGGCTTAAAGTCTAGAACAGTTGTGATAAGGCTCTTGTATTATTTTTCAAATGTCTAGAACAGTTGTGATAAGTCTCTTGTATTATTTTTCAAATGTCTAGAACAGTTGTGATAAGGCTCTTGTATAATTTTTCAAATGTCTAGAACAGTTGTGATAAGGCTCTTGTATAATTTTTCAAAAGTCTAGAACAGTTGTGATAAGGCTCTTGTATTATTTTTCAAATGTCTAGAACAGTTGTGATAAGGCTCTTGTATTATTTTTCAAATGTCTAGAACAGTTGTGATAAGGCTCTTGTATTATTTTTTAAAATGTCTAGAACAGTTGTGATAAGGCTCTTGTATTATTTTCAAATGTCTAGAACAGTTGTGATAAGGCTCTTGTATAATTTTTCAAATGTCTAGAACAGTTGTGATAAGGCTCTTGTATTATTTTTCAAATGTCTAGAACAGTTGTGATAAGGCTCTTGTATTATTTTTCAAATGTCTAGAACAGTTGTGATAAGGCTCTTGTATTATTTTCAAATGTCTAGAACAGTTGTGATAAGGCTCTTGTATTATTTTTCAAATGTCTAGAACAGTTGTGATAAGGCTCTTGTATAATTTTTCAAATGTCTATAACAGTTGTGATAAGGCTCTTGTATTATTTTAAATGTCTAGAACAGTTGTTATAAGGCTCTTGTATTATTTTCAAATGTCTAGAACAGATGTGATAAGGCTCTTGTATTATTTTAAATGTCTAGAACAGTTGTGATAAGGCTCTTGTATTATTTTCAAATGTCTAGAACAGTTGTGATAAGGCTCTTGTATTATTTTCAAATGTCTAGAACAGTTGTGATAAGGCTCTTGTATTATTTTCAAATGTCTAGAACAGTTGTGATAAGGCTCTTGTATTATTTTCAAATAACTAGAACAGTTGTGATAAGGCTCTTGTATTATTTTCAAATGTCTAGAACAGTTGTGATAAGGCTCTTGTATTATTTTAAATGTCTAGAACAGTTGTGATAAGGCTCTTGTATTATTTTAAATGTCTAGAACAGTTGTGATAAGGCTCTTGTATTATTTTCAAATGTCTAGAACAGTTGTGATAAGGCTCTTGTATTATTTTAAATGTCTAGAACAGTTGTGATAAGGCTCTTGTATTATTTTAAATGTCTAGAACAGTTGTGATAAGGCTCTTGTATTATTTTAAATGTCTAGAACAGTTGTGATAAGGCTCTTGTATTATTTTAAATATCTAGAACAGTTGTGAAAAGGCTCTTGTATTATTTTCAAATGTCTAGAACAGTTGTGATAAGGCTCTTGTATTATTTTCAAATGTCTAGAACAGTTGTGATAAGGCTCTTGTATTATTTTCAAATGTCTAGAACAGTTGTGATAAGGCTCGTGTATTATTTTCAAATGTCTAGAACAGTTGTGATAAGGCTCTTGTATTATTTTCAAATGTCTAGAACAGTTGTGATAAGGCTCTTGTATTATTTTCAAATGTCTAGAACAGTTGTGATAAGGCTCTTGTATTATTTTCAAATGTCTAGAACAGTTGTGATAAGGCTCTTGTAATATTTTAAATGTCTAGAACAGTTGTGATAAGGCTCTTGTATTATTTTCAAATGTCTAGAACAGTTGTGATAAGGCTCTTGTATTATTTTCAAATGTCTAGAACAGTTGTGATAAGGCTCTTGTATTATTTTAAATGTCTAGAACAGTTGTGATAAGACTCTTGTATTATTTTCAAATGTCTATAACAGTTGTGATAAGACTCTTGTATTATTTTCAAATGTCTAGAACAGTTGTGATAAGGCTCTTGTATTAATTTCAAATGTCTAGAACAGTTGTGATAAGGCTCTTGTATTATTTTCAAATGTCTATAACAGTTGTGATAAGGCTCTTATATTACTTTAAATGTCTAGAACAGTTGTAATAAGGCTCTTGTATTATTTTCAAATGTCTAGAACAGATGTGATAAGGCTCTTGTATTATTTTAAATGTCTAGAACAGTTGTGATAAGGCTCTTGTATTATTTTCAAATGTCTAGAACAGATGTGATAAGGCTCTTGTATTATTTTCAAATGTCTAGAACAGATGTGATAAGGCTCTTGTATTATTTTAAATGTCTAGAACAGTTGTGATAAGGCTCTTGTATTATTTTCAAATGTCTAGAACAGTTGTGATAAGGCTCTTGTATTATTTTCAAATGTCTAGAACAGTTGTGATAAGGCTCTTGTATTATTTTCAAATGTCTAGAACAGTTGTGATAAGGCTCTTGTATTATTTTCAAATGTCTAGAACAGTTGTGATAAGGCTCTTGTATTATTTTAAATGTCTAGAACAGTTGTGATAAGGCTCTTGTATTATTTTCAAATGTCTAGAACAGATGTGATAAGGCTCTTGTATTATTTTAAATGTCTAGAACAGTTGTGATAAGGCTCTTGTATTATTTTCAAATGTCTAGAACAGTTGTGATAAGGCTCTTGTATTATTTTCAAATGTCTAGAACAGTTGTGATAAGGCTCTTGTATTATTTTCAAATGTCTAGAACAGTTGTGATAAGGCTCTTGTATTATTTTCAAATGTCTAGAACAGTTGTGATAAGGCTCTTGTATTATTTTCAAATGTCTAGAACAGTTGTGATAAGGCTCTTGTATTATTTTCAAATGTCTAGAACAGTTGTGATAAGGCTCTTGTATTATTTTCAAATAACTAGAACAGTTGTGATAAGGCTCTTGTATTATTTTCAAATGTCTAGAACAGTTGTGATAAGGCTCTTGTATTATTTTAAATGTCTAGAACAGTTGTGATAAGGCTCTTGTATTATTTTCAAATGTCTAGAACAGTTGTGATAAGGCTCTTGTATTATTTTCAAATGTCTAGAACAGTTGTGATAAGGCTCTTGTATTATTTTCAAATAACTAGAACAGTTGTGATAAGGCTCTTGTATTATTTTCAAATGTCTAGAACAGTTGTGATAAGGCTCTTGTATTATTTTAAATGTCTAGAACAGTTGTGATAAGGCTCTTGTATTATTTTAAATGTCTAGAACAGTTGTGATAAGGCTCTTGTATTATTTTCAAATGTCTAGAACAGTTGTGATAAGGCTCTTGTATTATTTTAAATGTCTAGAACAGTTGTGATAAGGCTCTTGTATTATTTTAAATGTCTAGAACAGTTGTGATAAGGCTCTTGTATTATTTTAAATGTCTAGAACAGTTGTGATAAGGCTCTTGTATTATTTTAAATATCTAGAACAGTTGTGAAAAGGCTCTTGTATTATTTTCAAATGTCTAGAACAGTTGTGATAAGGCTCTTGTATTATTTTCAAATGTCTAGAACAGTTGTGATAAGGCTCTTGTATTATTTTCAAATGTCTAGAACAGTTGTGATAAGGCTCGTGTATTATTTTCAAATGTCTAGAACAGTTGTGATAAGGCTCTTGTATTATTTTCAAATGTCTAGAACAGTTGTGATAAGGCTCTTGTATTATTTTCAAATGTCTAGGAACAGTTGTGATAAGGCTCTTGTATTATTTTCAAATGTCTAGAACAGTTGTGATAAGGCTCTTGTAATATTTTAAATGTCTAGAACAGTTGTGATAAGGCTCTTGTATTATTTTCAAATGTCTAGAACAGTTGTGATAAGGCTCTTGTATTATTTTCAAATGTCTAGAACAGTTGTGATAAGGCTCTTGTATTATTTTAAATGTCTAGAACAGTTGTGATAAGACTCTTGTATTATTTTCAAATGTCTATAACAGTTGTGATAAGACTCTTGTATTATTTTCAAATGTCTAGAACAGTTGTGATAAGGCTCTTGTATTAATTTCAAATGTCTAGAACAGTTGTGATAAGGCTCTTGTATTATTTTCAAATGTCTATAACAGTTGTGATAAGGCTCTTATATTACTTTAAATGTCTAGAACAGTTGTGATAAGGCTCTTGTATTATTTTCAAATGTCTAGAACAGATGTGATAAGGCTCTTGTATTATTTTAAATGTCTAGAACAGTTGTGATAAGGCTCTTGTATTATTTTCAAATGTCTAGAACAGATGTGATAAGGCTCTTGTATTATTTTCAAATGTCTAGAACAGATGTGATAAGGCTCTTGTATTATTTTAAATGTCTAGAACAGTTGTGATAAGGCTCTTGTATTATTTTCAAATGTCTAGAACAGTTGTGATAAGGCTCTTGTATTATTTTCAAATGTCTAGAACAGTTGTGATAAGGCTCTTGTATTATTTTCAAATGTCTAGAACAGTTGTGATAAGGCTCTTTGTATTATTTTCAAATGTCTAGAACAGTTGTGATAAGGCTCTTGTATTATTTTAAATGTCTAGAACAGTTGTGATAAGGCTCTTGTATTATTTTCAAATGTCTAGAACAGATGTGATAAGGCTCTTGTATTATTTTAAATGTCTAGAACAGTTGTGATAAGGCTCTTGTATTATTTTCAAATGTCTAGAACAGTTGTGATAAGGCTCTTGTATTATTTTCTCAAATGTCTAGAACAGTTGTGATAAGGCTCTTGTATTATTTTCAAATGTCTAGAACAGTTGTGATAAGGCTCTTGTATTATTTTCAAATGTCTAGAACAGTTGTGATAAGGCTCTTGTATTATTTTCAAATGTCTAGAACAGTTGTGATAAGGCTCTTGTATTATTTTCAAATGTCTAGAACAGTTGTGATAAGGCTCTTGTATTATTTTCAAATAACTAGAACAGTTGTGATAAGGCTCTTGTATTATTTTCAAATGTCTAGAACAGTTGTGATAAGGCTCTTGTATTATTTTAAATGTCTAGAACAGTTGTGATAAGGCTCTTGTATTATTTTAAATGTCTAGAACAGTTGTGATAAGGCTCTTGTATTATTTTCAAATGTCTAGAACAGTTGTGATAAGGCTCTTGTATTATTTTAAATGTCTAGAACAGTTGTGATAAGGCTCTTGTATTATTTTAAATGTCTAGAACAGTTGTGATAAGGCTCTTGTATTATTTTAAATGTCTAGAACAGTTGTGATAAGGCTCTTGTATTATTTTAAATGTCTAGAACAGTTGTGAAAAGGCTCTTGTATTATTTTCAAATGTCTAGAACAGTTGTGATAAGGCTCTTGTATTATTTTCAAATGTCTAGAACAGTTGTGATAAGGCTCTTGTATTATTTTCAAATGTCTAGAACAGTTGTGATAAGGCTCGTGTATTATTTTCAAATGTCTAGAACAGTTGTGATAAGGCTCTTGTATTATTTTCAAATGTCTAGAACAGTTGTGATAAGGCTCTTGTATTATTTTCAAATGTCTAGAACAGTTGTGATAAGGCTCTTGTATTATTTTCAAATGTCTAGAACAGTTGTGATAAGGCTCTTGTAATATTTTAAATGTCTAGAACAGTTGTGATAAGGCTCTTGTATTATTTTCAAATGTCTAGAACAGTTGTGATAAGGCTCTTGTATTATTTTCAAATGTCTAGAACAGTTGTGATAAGGCTCGTGTATTATTTTAAATGTCTAGAACAGTTGTGATAAGACTCTTGTATTATTTTCAAATGTCTATAACAGTTGTGATAAGACTCTTGTATTATTTTCAAATGTCTAGAACAGTTGTGATAAGGCTCTTGTATTAATTTCAAATGTCTAGAACAGTTGTGATAAGGCTCTTGTATTATTTTCAAATGTCTATAACAGTTGTGATAAGGCTCTTATATTACTTTAAATGTCTAGAACAGTTGTGATAAGGCTCTTGTATTATTTTCAAATGTCTAGAACAGATGTGATAAGGCTCTTGTATTATTTTAAATGTCTAGAACAGTTGTGATAAGGCTCTTGTATTATTTTCAAATGTCTAGAACAGATGTGATAAGGCTCTTGTATTATTTTCAAATGTCTAGAACAGATGTGATAAGGCTCTTGTATTATTTTAAATGTCTAGAACAGTTGTGATAAGGCTCTTGTATTATTTTCAAATGTCTAGAACAGTTGTGATAAGGCTCTTGTATTATTTTCAAATGTCTAGAACAGTTGTGATAAGGCTCTTGTATTATTTTCAAATGTCTAGATCAGTTGTGATAAGGCTCTTGTATTATTTTCAAATGTCTAGAACAGTTGTGATAAGGCTCTTGTATTATTTTAAATGTCTAGAACAGTTGTGATAAGGCTCTTGTATTATTTTCAAATGTCTAGAACAGATGTGATAAGGCTCTTGTATTATTTTAAATGTCTAGAACAGTTGTGATAAGGCTCTTGTATTATTTTCAAATGTCTAGAACAGTTGTGATAAGGCTCTTGTATTATTTTCAAATGTCTAGAACAGTTGTGATAAGGCTCTTGTATTATTTTCAAATGTCTAGAACAGTTGTGATAAGGCTCTTGTATTATTTTCAAATGTCTTTAACAGTTGTGATAAGGCTCTCGTATTATTTTAAATGTCTAGAACAGTTGTGATAAGGCTCTTGTATTATTTTCAAATGTCTAGAACAGATGTGATAAGGCTCTTGTATTATTTTAAATGTCTAGAACAGTTGTGATAAGGCTCTTGTATTATTTTCAAATGTCTAGAACAGTTGTGATAAGGCTCTTGTATTATTTTCAAATGTCTAGAAAAGTTGTGATAAGGCTCTTGTATTATTTTCAAATGTCTAGAACAGTTGTGATAAGGCTCTTGTATTATTTTCAAATGTCTAGAACAGTTGTGATAAGGCTCTTGTATTATTTTCAAATGTCTAGATCAGTTGTGATAAGGCTCTTGTATTATTTTCAAATGTCTAGATCAGTTGTGATAAGGCTCTTGTATTATTTTCAAATGTCTTTAACAGTTGTGATAAGGCTCTCGTATTATTTTAAATGTCTAGAACAGTTGTGATAAGGCTCTTGTATTATTTTCAAATGTCTAGAACAGTTGTGATAAGGCTCTTGTATTATTTTCAAATGTCTAGAAAAGATGTGATAAGGCTCTTGTATTATTTTAAATGTCTTGTATTATTTTCAAATGTCTAGAACAGTTGTGATAAGGCTCTTGTATTATTTTCAAATGTCTATAACAGTTGTGATAAGGCTCTTATATTATTTTAAATGTCTAGAACAGTTGTGATAAGGCTCTTGTATTATTTTCAAATGTCTATAACAGTTGTGATAAGGCTCTTGTATTATTTTCAAATGTCTAGAACAGATGTGATAAGGCTCTTGTATTATTTTAAATGTCTAGAACAGTTGTGATAAGGCTCTTGTATTATTTTCAAAGGTCTAGAACAGATGTGATAAGGCTCTTGTATTATTTTCAAATGTCTAGAACAGATGTGATAAGGCTCTTGTATTATTTTAAATGTCTAGAACAGTTGTGATAAGGCTCTTGTATTATTTTCAAATGTCTAGAACAGTTGTGATAAGGCTCTTGTATTATTTTCAAATGTCTAGAACAGTTGTGATAAGGCTCTTGTATTATTTTCAAATGTCTAGAACAGTTGTGATAAGGCTCTTGTATTATTTTCAAATGTCTAGAACAGTTGTGATAAGGCGCTTGTATTATTTTAAATGTCTAGAACAGTTGTGATAAGGCTCTTGTATTATTTTCAAATGTCTAGAACAGATGTGATAAGGCTCTTGTATTATTTTAAATGTCTAGAACAGTTGTGATAAGGCTCTTGTATTATTTTCAAATGTCTAGAACAGTTGTGATAAGGCTCTTGTATTATTTTCAAATGTCTAGAACAGTTGTGATAAGGCTCTTGTATTATTTTCAAAAGTCTAGAACAGTTGTGATAAGGCTCTTGTATTATTTTCAAATGTCTAGAACAGTTGTGATAAGGCTCTTGTATTTTTTTAAATGTCTAGAACAGTTGTGATAAGGCTCTTGTATTATTTTCAAATGTCTAAAACAGATGTGATAAGGCTCTTGTATTATTTTAAATGTCTAGAACAGTTGTGATAAGGCTCTTGTATTATTTTCAAATGTCTAGAACAGTTGTGATAAGGCTCTTGTATTATTTTCAAATGTCTAGAACAGATGTGATAAGGCTCTTGTATTATTTTAAATGTCTAGAACAGTTGTGATAAGGCTCTTGTATTATTTTCAAATGTCTAGAACAGTTGTGATAAGGCTCTTGTATTATTTTCAAATGTCTAGAACAGTTGTGATAAGGCTCTTGTATTATTTTCAAATGTCTAGATCAGTTGTGATAAGGCTCTTGTATTATTTTCAAATGTCTATAACAGTTGTGATAAGGCTCTTGTATTATTTTCAAATGTCTAGAACAGATGTGATAAGGCTCTTGTATTATTTTAAATGTCTAGAACAGTTGTGATAAGGCTCTTGTATTATTTTCAAAAGTCTAGAACAGTTGTGATAAGGCTCTTTTATTATTTTCGAATTTCTAGAACAGTTGTGATAAGGCTCTTGTATTATTTTAAATGTCTAGAACAGTTGTGATAAGGCTCTTGTAATATTTTAAATGTCTAGAACAGTTGTGATAAGGCTCTTGTATTATTTTCAAATGTCTAGAACAGTTGTGATAAGGCTCTTGTATTATTTTCAAATGTCTAGAACAGTTGTGATAAGGCTCTTGTATTATTTTAAATGTCTAGAACAGTTGTGATAAGGCTCTTGTATTTTTTTCAAATGTCTATAACAGTTGTGATAAGACTCTTGTATTATTTTCAAATGTCTAGAACAGTTGTGATAATGCTCTTGTATTAATTTCAAATGTCTAGAACAGTTGTGATAAGGCTCTTGTATTATTTTAAATGTCTAGAACAGTTGTGATAAGGCTCTTGTAATATTTTAAATGTCTAGAATAGTTGTGATAAGGCTCTTGTATTATTTTCAAATGTCTAGAACAGTTGTGATAAGGCTCTTGTATTATTTTCAAATGTCTATAACAGTTGTGATAAGGCTCTTATATTATTTTAAATGTCTAGAACAGTTGTGATAAGGCTCTTGTATTATTTTCAAATGTCTAGAACAGATGTGATAAGGCTCTTGTATTATTTTAAATGTCTAGAACAGTTGTGATAAGGCTCTTGTATTATTTTCAAATGTCTAGAACAGATGTGATAAGGCTCTTGTATTATTTTCAAATGTCTAGAACAGATGTGATAAGGCTCTTGTATTATTTTAAATGTCTAGAACAGTTGTGATAAGGCTCTTGTATTATTTTCAAATGTCTAGAACAATTGTGATAAGGCTCTTGTATTATTTTCAAATGTCTATAACAGTTGTGATAAGGCTCTTATATTACTTTAAATGTCTAGAACAGTTGTGATAAGGCACTTGTATTATTTTCAAATGTCTAGAACAGATGTGATAAGGCTCTTGTATTATTTTAAATGTCTAGAACAGTTGTGATAAGGCTCTTGTATTATTTTCAAATGTCTAGAACAGATGTGATAAGGCTCTTGTATTATTTTAAATGTCTAGAACAGTTGTGATAAGGCTCTTGTATTATTTTCAAATGTCTAGAACAGTTGTGATAAGGCTCTTGTATTATTTTCAAATGTCTAGAACAGTTGTGATAAGGCTCTTGTATTATTTTCAAATGTCAATAACAGCTGTGATAAGGCTCTTGTATTATTTTCAATGTCTAGAACAGTTGTGATAAGGCTCTTGTATTATTTTCAAATGTCTATAACAGTTGTGATAAGGCTCTTGTATTATTTTCAAATGTCTAGAACAGTTGTGATAAGGCTCTTGTATTATTTTAAATGTCTAGAACAGTTGTGATAAGGCTCTTGTAATATTTTAAATGTCTAGAACAGTTGTGATAAGGCTCTTGTTTTATTTTCAAATGTCTAGAACAGTTGTGATAAGGCTCTTGTATTATTTTAAATGTCTAGAACAGTTGTGATAAGGCTCTTGTATTATTTTCAAATGTCTAGAACAGTTGTGATAAGGCTCTTGTATTATTTTAAATGTCTAGAACAGTTGTGATAAGGCTCTTGTATTATTTTCAAATGTCTAGAACAGTTGTGATAAGGCTCTTGTATTATTTTCAAATGTCTATAACAGTTGTGATAAGGCTCTTGTATTATTTTAAATGTCTAGAACAGTTGTGATAAGGCTCTTGTATTATTTTCAAATGTCTAGAACAGTTGTGATAAGGCTCTTGTATTATTTTCAAATGTCTAGATCAGTTGTGATAAGGCTCTTGTATTATTTTCAAATGTATATAACAGTTGTGATAAGGCTCTTGTATCATTTTAAATGTCTAGAACAGTTGTGATAAGGCTCTTGTATTATTTTCAAATGTCTAGAACAGTTGTGATAAGGCTCTTGTATTATTTTCAAATGTCTAGAACAGATGTGATAAGGCTCTTGTATTATTTTAAATGTCTAGAACAGTTGTGATAAGGCTCTTGTATTATTTTCAAATGTCTAGAACAGTTGTGATAAGGCTCTTGTATTATTTTCAAATGTCTAGAACAGTTGTGATAAGGCTCTTGTATTATTTTTAAATGTCTAGAACAGTTGTGATAAGGCTCTTGTATTATTTTTAAATGTCTATAACAGTTGTGATAAGGCTCTTGTATTATTTTAAATGTCTAGAACAGTTGTGATAAGGCTCTTGTATTATTTTAAATGTCTAGAACAGATGTGATAAGGCTCTTGTATTATTTTTAAATGTCTAGAACAGTTGTGATAAGGCTCTTGTATTATTTTCAAATGTCTAGAACAGTTGTGATAAGGCTCTTGTATTATTTTCAAATGTCTAGAACAGTTGTGATAAGGCTCTTGTATTATTTTCAAATGTCTATAACAGTTGTGATAAGGCTCTTGTATTATTTTCAAATGTCAATAACAGCTGTGATAAGGCTCTTGTATTATTTTCAATGTCTAGAACAGTTGTGATAAGGCTCTTGTATTATTTTCAAATGTCTAGAACAGTTGTGATAAGGCTATTGTATTATTTTCAAATGTCTAGAACAGTTGTGATAAGGCTCTTGTATTATTTTCAAATGTCTAGAACAGTTGTGATAAGGCTCTTGTATTATTTTCAAATGTCTATAACAGTTGTGATAAGGCTCTTGTATTATTTTAAATGTCTAGAACAATTGTTATAAGGCTCTTGTATTATTTTCAAATGTCTAGAACAGATGTGATAAGGCTCTTGTATTATTTTAAATGTCTAGAACAGTTGTGATAAGGCTCTTGTATTATTTTCAAATGTCTAGAACAGTTGTGATAAGGCTCTTGTATTATTTTCAAATGTCTAGAACAGTTGTGATAAGGCTCTTGTATTATTTTCAAATAACTAGAACAGTTGTGATAAGGCTCTTGTATTATTTTAAATGTCTAGAACAGTTGTGATAAGGCTCTTGTATTATTTTAAATGTCTAGAACAGTTGTGATAAGGCTCTTGTATTATTTTAAATGTCTAGAACAGTTGTGATAAGGCTCTTGTATTATTTTCAAATGTCTAGAACAGTTGTGATAAGGCTCTTGTATTATTTTAAATGTCTAGAACAGTTGTGATAAGGCTCTTGTATTATTTTAAATGTCTAGAACAGTTTTGATAAGGCTCTTGTATTATTTTAAATGTCTAGAACAGTTGTGATAAGGCTCTTGTATTATTTTAAATGTCTAGAACAGTTGTGAAAAGGCTCTTGTATTATATTCAAATGTCTATAACAGTTGTGATAAGGCTCTTGTATTATTTTCAAATGTCTATTACAGTTGTGATAAGGCTCTTGTATTATTTTAAATGTCTAGAACAGTTGTGATAAGGCTCTTGTATTATTTTCAAATGTCTATAACAGTTGTGATAAGACTCTTGTATTATTTTCAAATGTCTAGAACAGTTGTGATAAGGCTCTTGTATTATTTTCAAATGTCTAGAACAGTTGTGATAAGGCTCTTGTATTATTTTCAAATGTCTAGAACAGTTGTGATAAGGCTCTTGTATTATTTTAAATGTCTAGAACAGTTGTGATAAGGCTCTTGTATTATTTTAAATGTCTAGAACAGTTGTGATAAGGCTCTTGTATTATTTTCAAATGTCTAGAACAGTTGTGATAAGGCTCTTGTATTATTTTCAAATGTCTAGAACAGTTGTGATAAGGCTCTTGTATTATTTTCAAATGTCTATAACAGTTGTGATAAGGCTCTTGTATTATTTTCAAATGTCTATAACAGCTGTGATAAGGCTCTTGTATTATTTTCAATGTCTAGAACAGTTGTGATAAGGCTCTTGTATTATTTTCAAATGTCTAGAACAGTTGTGATAAGGCTATTGTATTATTTTCAAATGTCTAGAACAGTTGTGATAAGGCTCTTGTATTATTTTCAAATGTCTAGAACAGTTGTGATAAGGCTCTTGTATTATTTTCAAATGTCTATAACAGTTGTGATAAGGCTCTTGTATTATTTTAAATGTCTAGAACAGTTGTTATAAGGCTCTTGTATTATTTTCAAATGTCTAGAACAGATGTGATAAGGCTCTTGTATTATTTTAAATGTCTAGAACAGTTGTGATAAGGCTCTTGTATTATTTTCAAATGTCTAGAACAGTTGTGATAAGGCTCTTGTATTATTTTCAAATGTCTAGAACAGTTGTGATAAGGCTCTTGTATTATTTTCAAATGTCTAGAACAGTTGTGATAAGGCTCTTGTATTATTTTCAAATGTCTAGAACAGTTGTGATAAGGCTCTTGTATTATTTTCAAATGTCTAGAACAGATGTGATAAGGCTCTTGTATTATTTTAAATGTCTAGAACAGTTGTGATAAGGCTCTTGTATTATTTTCAAATGTCTAGAACAGTTGTGATAAGGCTCTTGTATTATTTTCAAATGTCTAGAACAGTTGTGATAAGGCTCTTGTATTATTTTAAATGTCTAGAACAGTTGTGATAAGGCTCTTGTATTATTTTAAATGTCTAGAACAGTTGTGATAAGGCTCTTGTATTATTTTCAAATGTCTAGAACAGTTGTGATAAGGCTCTTGTATTATTTTCAAATGTCTAGAACAGTTGTGATAAGGCTCTTGTATTATTTTCAAATGTCTAGAACAGTTGTGATAAGGCTCTTGTATTATTTTAAATGTCTAGAACAGTTGTGATAAGGCTCTTGTATTATTTTCAAATGTCTAGAACAGTTGTGATAAGGCTCTTGTATTATTTTCAAATGTCTAGAACAGTTGTGATAAGGCTCTTGTATTATTTTCAAATGTCTAGAACAGTTGTGATAAGGCTCTTGTATTATTTTCAAATGTCTAGAACAGTTGTGATAAGGCTCTTGTATTATTTTAAATGTCTAGAACAGTTGTGATAAGGCTCTTGTATTATTTTCAAATGTCTAGAACAGATGTGATAAGGCTCTTGTATTATTTTAAATGTCTAGAACAGTTGTGATAAGGCTCTTGTATTATTTTCAAATGTCTAGAACAGTTGTGATAAGGCTCTTGTATTATTTTCAAATGTCTAGAACAGTTGTGATAAGGCTCTTGTATTATTTTCAAATGTCTAGAACAGTTGTGATAAGGCTCTTGTATTATTTTCAAATGTCTAGAACAGTTGTGATAAGGCTCTTGTATTATTTTCAAATGTTTTAGAACAGTTGTGATAAGGCTCTTGTATTATTTTCAAATGTCTAGAACAGTTGTAATAAGGCTCTTGTATTATTTTCAAATGTCTAGAACAGTTGTGATAAGGCTCTTGTATTATTTTCAAATGTCTAGAACAGTTGTGATAAGGCTCTTGTATTATTTTCAAATGTCTAGAACAGTTGTGATAAGGCTCTTGTATTATTTTCAAATGTCTAGAACAGTTGTGATAAGGCTCTTGTATTATTTTAAATGTCTAGAACATTTGTGATAAGGCTCTTGTATTATTTAAAATGTCTAGAACAGTTGTGATAAGGCTCTTGTATTATTTAAAATGTCTAGAACAGTTGTGATAAGGCTCTTGTATTATTTTCAAATGTCTAGAACAGTTGTGATAAGGCTCTTGTATTATTTTCAAATGTCTAGAACAGTTGTGATAAGGCTCTTGTATTATTTTCAAATGTCTATAACAGTTGTGATAAGGCTCTTGTATTATTTTCAAATGTCTATAACAGTTGTGATAAGGCTCTTGTATTATATTAAATGTCTAGAACAGTTGTGATAAGGCTCTTGTATTATTTTCAAATGTCTAGAACAGTTGTGATAAGACTCTTGTATTATTTTCAAATGTCTAGAACAGTTGTGATAAGGCTCTTGTATTATTTTCAAATGTCTAGAACAGTTGTGATAAGGCTCTTGTATTATTTTCAAATGTCTAGAACAGTTGTGATAAGGCTCTTGTATTATTTTCAAATGTCTAGAACAGTTGTGATAAGGCTCTTGTATTATTTTCAAATGTCTATAACAGTTGTGATAAGGCTCTTGTATTATTTTCAAATGTCTAGAACAGTTGTAATAAGGCTCTTGTATTATTTTAAATGTCTAGAACAGTTGTGATAAGGCTCTTGTATTATTTTCAAATGTCTATAACAGTTGTGATAAGACTCTTGTATTATTTTCAAATGTCTATAACAGTTGTGATAAGGCTCTTGTATTAATTTCAAATGTCTAGAACAGTTGTGATAAGGCTCTTGTATTATTTTAAATGTCTAGAACAGTTGTGATAAGGCTCTTGTAATATTTTAAATGTCTAGAACAGTTGTGATAAGGCTCTTGTATTATTTTCAAATGTCTAGAACAGTTGTGATAAGGCTCTTGTATTATTTTCAAATGTCTATAACAGTTGTGATAAGGCTCTTATATTACTTTAAATGTCTAGAACAGTTGTGATAAGGCTCTTGTATTATTTTCAAATGTCTAGAACAGTTGTGATAAGGCTCTTGTATTATTTTCAAATGTCTATAACAGTTGTGATAAGGCTCTTATATTACTTTAAATGTCTAGAACAGTTGTGATAAGGCTCTTGTATTATTTTCAAATGTCTAGAACAGATGTGATAAGGCTCTTGTATTATTTTAAATGTCTAGAACAGTTGTGATAAGGCTCTTGTATTATTTTCAAATGTCTAGAACAGATGTGATAAGGCTCTTGTATTATTTTAAATGTCTAGAACAGTTGTGATAAGGCTCTTGTATTATTTTCAAATGTCTAGAACAGTTGTGATAAGGCTCTTGTATTATTTTCAAATGTCTAGAACAGTTGTGATAAGGCTCTTGTATTATTTTCAAATGTCTAGAACAGTTGTGATAAGGCTCTTGTATTATTTTCAAATGTCTAGAACAGTTGTGATAAGGCTCTTGTATTATTTTCAAATGTCTAGAACAGATGTGATAAGGCTCTTGTATTATTTTCAAATGTCTATAACAGTTGTGATAAGGCTCTTATATTACTTTAAATGTCTTTAACAGTTGTGATAAGGCTCTTTGTATTATTTTCAAATGTCTAGAACAGTTGTGATAAGGCTCTTGTATTATTTTCAAATGTCTATAACAGATGTGATAAGGCTCTTGTATTATTTTAAATGTCTAGAACAGTTGTGATAAGGCTCTTGTATTATTTTCAAATGTCTAGAACAGTTGTGATAAGACTCTTGTATTATTTTCAAATGTCTAGAACAGTTGTGATAAGGCTCTTGTATTATTTTCAAATGTCTAGAACAGTTGTGATAAGGCTCTTGTATTATTTTAAATGTCTAGAACAGTTGTGATAAGGCTCTTGTATTATTTTCAAATGTCTAGAACAGATGTGATAAGGCTCTTGTATTATTTTAAATGTCTAGAACAGTTGTGATAAGGCTCTTGTATTATTTTCAAATGTCTAGAACAGTTGTGATAAGGCTCTTGTATTATTTTCAAATGTCTAGAACAGTTGTGATAAGGCTCTTGTATTATTTTCAAATGTCTAGAACAGTTGTGATAAGGCTCTTGTATTATTTTCAAATGTCTAGAACAGTTGTGATAAGGCTCTTGTATTATTTTCAAATGTCTAGAACAGTTGTGATAAGGCTCTTGTATTATTTTCAAATGTCTAGAACAGTTGTAATAAGGCTCTTGTATTATTTTCAAATGTCTAGAACAGTTGTGATAAGGCTCTTGTATTATTTTCAAATGTCTATAACAGTTGTGATAAGGCTCTTGTATTATTTTCAAATGTCTAGAACAGTTGTGATAAGGCTCTTGTATTATTTTCAAATGTCTAGAACAGATGTGATAAGGCTCTTGTATTATTTTAAATGTCTAGAACAGTTGTGATAAGGCTCTTGTATTATTTTCAAATGTCTAGAACAGTTGTGATAAGGCTCTTGTATTATTTTCAAATGTCTAGAACAGTTGTGATAAGGCTCTTGTATTATTTTCAAATGTCTAGAACAGTTGTGATAAGGCTCTTGTATTATTTTCAAATGTCTAGAACAGTTGTGATAAGGCTCTTGTATTATTTTCAAATGTCTAGAACAGTTGTGATAAGGCTCTTGTATTATTTTCAAATGTCTAGAACAGTTGTAATAAGGCTCTTGTATTATTTTCAAATGTCTAGAACAGTTGTGATAAGGCTCTTGTATTATTTTCAAATGTCTAGAACAGTTGTGATAAGGCTCTTGTATTATTTTCAAATGTCTAGAACAGTTGTGATAAGGCTCTTGTATTATTTTCAAATGTCTAGAACAGTTGTGATAAGGCTCTTGTATTATTTTAAATGTCTAGAACATTTGTGATAAGGCTCTTGTATTATTTAAAATGTCTAGAACAGTTGTGATAAGGCTCTTGTATTATTTAAAATGTCTAGAACAGTTGTGATAAGGCTCTTGTATTATTTTCAAATGTCTAGAACAGTTGTGATAAGGCTCTTGTATTATTTTCAAATGTCTAGAACAGTTGTGATAAGGCTCTTGTATTATTTTCAAATTTCTATAACAGTTGTGATAAGGCTCTTGTATTATTTTCAAATGTCTATAACAGTTGTGATAAGGCTCTTGTATTATATTAAATGTCTAGAACAGTTGTGATAAGGCTCTTGTATTATTTTCAAATGTCTAGAACAGTTGTGATAAGACTCTTATATTATTTTCAAATGTCTAGAACAGTTGTGATAAGGCTCTTGTATTATTTTCAAATGTCTAGAACAGTTGTGATAAGGCTCTTGTATTATTTTCAAATGTCTAGAACAGTTGTGATAAGGCTCTTGTATTATTTTCAAATGTCTAGAACAGTTGTGATAAGGCTCTTGTATTATTTTCAAATGTCTATAACAGTTGTGATAAGGCTCTTGTATTATTTTCAAATGTCTAGAACAGTTGTAATAAGGCTCTTGTATTATTTTAAATGTCTAGAACAGTTGTGATAAGGCTCTTGTATTATTTTCAAATGTCTATAACAGTTGTGATAAGACTCTTGTATTATTTTCAAATGTCTATAACAGTTGTGATAAGGCTCTTGTATTAATTTCAAATGTCTAGAACAGTTGTGATAAGGCTCTTGTATTATTTTAAATGTCTAGAACAGTTGTGATAAGGCTCTTGTAATATTTTAAATGTCTAGAACAGTTGTGATAAGGCTCTTGTATTATTTTCAAATGTCTAGAACAGTTGTGATAAGGCTCTTGTATTATTTTCAAATGTCTATAACAGTTGTGATAAGGCTCTTATATTACTTTAAATGTCTAGAACAGTTGTGATAAGGCTGTTGTATTATTTTCAAATGTCTAGAACAGTTGTGATAAGGCTCTTGTATTATTTTCAAATGTCTATAACAGTTGTGATAAGGCTCTTATATTACTTTAAATGTCTAGAACAGTTGTGATGAGGCTCTTGTATTATTTTCAAATGTCTAGAACAGATGTGATAAGGCTCTTGTATTATTTTAAATGTCTAGAACAGTTGTGATAAGGCTCTTGTATTATTTTCAAATGTCTAGAACAGATGTGATAAGGCTCTTGTATTATTTTAAATGTCTAGAACAGTTGTGATAAGGCTCTTGTATTATTTTCAAATGTCTAGAACAGTTGTGATAAGGCTCTTGTATTATTTTCAAATGTCTAGAACAGTTGTGATAAGGCTCTTGTATTATTTTCAAATGTCTAGAACAGTTGTGATAAGGCTCTTGTATTATTTTCAAATGTCTAGAACAGTTGTGATAAGGCTCTTGTATTATTTTCAAATGTCTAGAACAGATGTGATAAGGCTCTTGTATTATTTTCAAATGTCTATAACAGTTGTGATAAGGCTCTTATATTACTTTAAATGTCTTTAACAGTTGTGATAAGGCTCTTGTATTATTTTCAAATGTCTAGAACAGTTGTGATAAGGCTCTTGTATTATTTTCAAATGTCTATAACAGATGTGATAAGGCTCTTGTATTATTTTAAATGTCTAGAACAGTTGTGATAAGGCTCTTGTATTATTTTCAAATGTCTAGAACAGTTGTGATAAGACTCTTGTATTATTTTCAAATGTCTAGAACAGTTGTGATAAGGCTCTTGTATTATTTTCAAATGTCTAGAACAGTTGTGATAAGGCTCTTGTATTATTTTAAATGTCTAGAACAGTTGTGATAAGGCTCTTGTATTATTTTCAAATGTCTAGAACAGATGTGATAAGGCTCTTGTATTATTTTAAATGTCTAGAACAGTTGTGATAAGGCTCTTGTATTATTTTCAAATGTCTAGAACAGTTGTGATAAGGCTCTTGTATTATTTTCAAATGTCTAGAACAGTTGTGATAAGGCTCTTGTATTATTTTCAAATGTCTAGAACAGTTGTGATAAGGCTCTTGTATTATTTTCAAATGTCTAGAACAGTTGTGATAAGGCTCTTGTATTATTTTCAAATGTCTAGAACAGTTGTGATAAGGCTCTTGTATTATTTTCAAATGTCTAGAACAGTTGTAATAAGGCTCTTGTATTATTTTCAAATGTCTAGAACAGTTGTGATAAGGCTCTTGTATTATTTTCAAATGTCTATAACAGTTGTGATAAGGCTCTTGTATTATTTTCAAATGTCTAGAACAGTTGTGATAAGGCTCTTGTATTATTTTCAAATGTCTAGAACAGTTGTGATAAGGCTCTTGTATTATTTTAAATGTCTAGAACAGTTGTGATAAGGCTCTTGTATTATTTAAAATGTCTAGAACAGTTGTGATAAGGCTCTTGTATTATTTAAAATGTCTAGAACAGTTGTGATAAGGCTCTTGTATTATTTTCAAATGTCTAGAACAGTTGTGATAAGGCTCTTGTATTATTTTCAAATGTCTAGAACAGTTGTGATAAGGCTCTTGTATTATTTTCAAATGTCTATAACAGTTGTGATAAGGCTCTTGTATTATATTAAATGTCTAGAACAGTTGTGATAAGGCTCTTGTATTATTTTCAAATGTCTATAACAGTTGTGATAAGACTCTTGTATTATTTTCAAATGTCTAGAACAGTTGTGATAAGGCTCTTGTATTATTTTCAAATGTCTAGAACAGTTGTGATAAGGCTCTTGTATTATTTTCAAATGTCTAGAACAGATGTGATAAGGCTCTTGTATTATTTTAAATGTCTAGAACAGTTGTGATAAGGCTCTTGTATTATTTTCAAATGTCTAGAACAGATGTGATAAGGCTCTTGTATTATTTTCAAATGTCTAGAACAGATGTGATAAGGCTCTTGTATTATTTTAAATGTCTAGAACAGTTGTGATAAGGCTCTTGTATTATTTTAAATGTCTAGAACAGTTGTGATAAGGCTCTTGTATTATTTTCAAATGTCTAGAACAGTTGTGATAAGGCTCTTGTATTATTTTCAAATGTCTATAACAGTTGTGATAAGGCTCTTGTATTATTTTAAATGTCTAGAACAGTTGTGATAAGGCTCTTGTATTATTTTCAAATGTCTAGAACAGATGTGATAAGGCTCTTGTATTATTTTAAATGTCTATAACAGTTGTGATAAGGCTCTTGTATTATTTTAAATGTCTAGAACAGTTGTGATAAGGCTCTTGTATTATTTTCAAATGTCTAGAACAGATGTGATAAGGCTCTTGCATTATTTTAAATGTCTAGAACAGTTGTGATAAGGCTCTTGTATTATTTTCAAATGTCTAGAACAGTTGTGATAAGGCTCTTGTATTATTTTCAAATGTCTAGAACAGTTGTGATAAGGCTCTTGTATTATTTTCAAATGTCTAGAACAGTTGTGATAAGGCTCTTGTATTATTTTCAAATGTCTAGAATAGTTGTGATAAGGCTCTTGTATTTTTTTAAATGTCTAGAACAGTTGTGATAAGGCTCTTGTATTATTTTCAAATGTCTAGAACAGTTGTGATAAGGCTCTTGTATTATTTTCAAATGTCTAGAACAGTTGTGATAAGGCTCTTGTATTATTTTCAAATGTCTAGAACAGTTGTGATAAGGCTCTTGTATTATTTTCAAATGTCTAGAACAGTTGTGTTAAGGCTCTTGTATTATTTTCAAATGTCTAGAACAGTTGTAATAAGGCTCTTGTATTATTTTCAAATGTCTAGAACAGTTGTGATAAGGCTCTTGTATTATTTTCAAATGTCTAGAACAGTTGTGATAAGGCTCTTGTATTATTTTCAAATGTCTAGAACAGTTGTGATAAGGCTCTTGTATTATTTTCAAATGTCTAGAACAGTTGTGATAAGGCTCTTGTATTATTTTAAATGTCTAGAACAGTTGTGATAAGGCTCTTGTATTATTTAAAATGTCTAGAACAGTTGTGATAAGGCTCTTGTATTATTTAAAATGTCTAGAACAGTTGTGATAAGGCTCTTGTATTATTTTCAAATGTCTAGAACAGTTGTGATAAGGCTCTTGTATTATTTTCAAATGTCTAGAACAGTTGTGATAAGGCTCTTGTATTATTTTCAAATGTCTATAACAGTTGTGATAAGGCTCATGTATTATTTTCAAATGTCTATAACAGTTGTGATAAGGCTCTTGTATTATATTAAATGTCTAGAACAGTTGTGATAAGGCTCTTGTATTATTTTCAAATGTCTAGAACAGTTGTGATAAGACTCTTGTATTATTTTCAAATGTCTAGAACAGTTGTGATAAGGCTCTTGTATTATTTTCAAATGTCTAGAACAGTTGTGATAAGGCTCTTGTATTATTTTCAAATGTCTAGAACAGTTGTGATAAGGCTCTTGTATTATTTTCAAATGTCTAGAACAGTTGTGATAAGGCTCTTGTATTATTTTCAAATGTCTAGAACAGTTGTGATAAGGCTCTTGTATTATTTTCAAATGTCTAGAACAGTTGTGATAAGGCTCTTGTATTATTTTCAAATGTCTAGAACAGTTGTGATAAGGCTCTTGTATTATTTTAAATGTCTAGAACAGTTGTGATAAGGCTCTTGTATTATTTTCAAATGTCTAGAACAGTTGTGATAAGGCTCTTGTATTTTTTTAAATGTCTAGAACAGTTGTGATAAGGCTCTTGTATTATTTTCAAATGTCTAGAACAGTTGTGATAAGGCTCTTGTATTATTTTCAAATGTCTAGAACAGTTGTGATAAGGCTCTTGTATTATTTTCAAATGTCTAGAACAGTTGTGATAAGGCTCTTGTATTATTTTCAAATGTCTAGAACAGTTGTGTTAAGGCTCTTGTATTATTTTCAAATGTCTAGAACAGTTGTGATAAGGCTCTTGTATTATTTTCAAATGTCTAGAACAGTTGTAATAAGGCTCTTGTATTATTTTCAAATGTCTAGAACAGTTGTGATAAGGCTCTTGTATTATTTTCAAATGTCTAGAACAGTTGTGATAAGGCTCTTGTATTATTTTCAAATGTCTAGAACAGTTGTGATAAGGCTCTTGTATTATTTTCAAATGTCTAGAACAGTTGTGATAAGGCTCTTGTATTATTTTAAATGTCTAGAACAGTTGTGATAAGGCTCTTGTATTATTTAAAATGTCTAGAACAGTTGTGATAAGGCTCTTGTATTATTTAAAATGTCTAGAACAGTTGTGATAAGGCTCTTGTATTATTTTCAAATGTCTAGAACAGTTGTGATAAGGCTCTTGTATTATTTTCAAATGTCTAGAACAGTTGTGATAAGGCTCTTGTATTATTTTCAAATGTCTATAACAGTTGTGATAAGGCTCATGTATTATTTTCAAATGTCTATAACAGTTGTGATAAGGCTCTTGTATTATATTAAATGTCTAGAACAGTTGTGATAAGGCTCTTGTATTATTTTCAAATGTCTAGAACAGTTGTGATAAGACTCTTGTATTATTTTCAAATGTCTAGAACAGTTGTGATAAGGCTCTTGTATTATTTTCAAATGTCTAGAACAGTTGTGATAAGGCTCTTGTATTATTTTCAAATGTCTAGAACAGTTGTGATAAGGCTCTTGTATTATTTTCAAATGTCTAGAACAGTTGTGATAAGGCTCTTTGTATTATTTTCAAATGTCTAGAACAGTTGTGATAAGGCTCTTGTATTATTTTCAAATGTCTAGAACAGTTGTGATAAGGCTCTTGTATTATTTTCAAATGTCTAGAACAGTTGTGATAAGGCTCTTGTATTATTTTAAATGTCTAGAACAGTTGTGATAAGGCTCTTGTATTATTTTCAAATGTCTAGAACAGTTGTGATAAGGCTCTTGTTTTATTTTCAAATGTCTAGAACAGTTGTGATAAGGCTCTTGTATTATTTTAAATGTCTAGAACAGTTGTGATAAGGCTCTTGTATTATTTTCAAATGTCTAGAACAGTTGTGATAAGGCTCTTGTATTATTTTAAATGTCTAGAACAGTTGTGATAAGGCTCTTGTATTATTTTCAAATGTCTAGAACAGTTGTGATAAGGCTCTTGTATTATTTTCAAATGTCTATAACAGTTGTGATAAGGCTCTTGTATTATTTTAAATGTCTAGAACAGTTGTGATAAGGCTCTTGTATTATTTTCAAATGTCTAGAACAGATGTGATAAGGCTCTTGTATTATTTTAAATGTCTATAACAGTTGTGATAAGGCTCTTGTATTATTTTAAATGTCTAGAACAGTTGTGATAAGGCTCTTGTATTATTTTCAAATGTCTAGAACAGATGTGATAAGGCTCTTGCATTATTTTAAATGTCTAGAACAGTTGTGATAAGGCTCTTGTATTATTTTCAAATGTCTAGAACAGTTGTGATAAGGCTATTGTATTATTTTCAAATGTCTAGAACAGTTGTGATAAGGCTCTTGTATTATTTTCAAATGTCTAGAACAGTTGTGATAAGGCTCTTGTATTATTTTCAAATGTCTAGAACAGTTGTGATAAGGCTCTTGTATTTTTTTAAATGTCTAGAACAGTTGTGATAAGGCTCTTGTATTATTTTCAAATGTCTAGAACAGTTGTGATAATGCTCTTGTATTATTTTCAAATGTCTAGATCAGTTGTGATAAGGCTCTTGTATTATTTTCAAATGTCTATAACAGTTGTGATAAGGCTCTTGTATTATTTGAAATGTCTAGAACAGTTGTGATAAGGCTCTTGTATTATTTTCAAATGTCTAGAACAGATGTGATAAGGCTCTTGTATTATTTTAAATGTCTAGAACAGTTGTGATAAGGCTCTTGTATTATTTTCAAATGTCTAGAACAGTTGTGATAAGGCTCTTGTATTATTTTTAAATGTCTAGAACAGTTGTGATAAGGCTCTTGTATTATTTTCAAATGTCTAGAACAGTTGTGATAAGGCTCTTGTATTATTTTCAAATGTCTAGAACAGTTGTGATAAGGCTCTTGTATTATTTTCAAATGTCTAGAACAGTTGTGATAAGGCTCTTGTATTATTTTCAAATGTCTAGAACAGTTGTAATAAGGCTCTTGTATTATTTTCAAATGTCTAGAACAGTTGTGATAAGGCTCTTGTATTATTTTCAAATGTCTATAACAGTTGTGATAAGGATCTTGTATTATTTTAAATGTCTAGAACAGTTGTGATAAGGCTCTTGTATTATTTTCAAATGTCTATAACAGTTGTGATAAGGCTCTTGTATTATTTTCAAATGTCTAGAACAGTTGTGATAAGGCTCTTGTATTTTTTTCAAATGTCTAGAACAGTTGTGATAAGGCTCTTGTATTATTTTCAAATGTCTAGAACAGTTGTGATAAGGCTCTTGTATTATTTTCAAATGTCTAGAACAGTTGTGATAAGGCTCTTGTATTATTTTCAAATGTCTAGAACAGTTGTGATAAGGCTCTTGTATTATTTTAAATGTCTAGAACAGTTGTGATAAGGCTCTTGTATTATTTTCAAATGTCTAGAACAGATGTGATAAGGCTCTTGTATTATTTTAAATGTCTAGAACAGTTGTGATAAGGCTCTTGTATTATTTTCAAATGTCTAGAACAGTTGTGATAAGGCGCTTGTATTATTTTCAAATGTCTAGAACAGTTGTGATAAGGCTCTTGTATTATTTTCAAATGTCTAGAACAGTTGTGATAAGGCTCTTGTATTATTTTCAAATGTCTAGAACAGTTGTGATAAGGCTCTTGTATTATTTTAAATGTCTAGAACAGTTGTGATAAGGCTCTTGTATTATTTAAAATGTCTAGAACAGTTGTGATAAGGCTCTTGTATTATTTAAAATGTCTAGAACAGTTGTGATAAGGCTCTTGTATTATTTTCAAATGTCTAGAACAGTTGTGATAAGGCTCTTGTATTATTTTCAAATGTCTAGAACAGTTGTGATAAGGCTCTTGTATTATTTTAAAATGTCTATAACAGTTGTGATAAGGCTCTTGTATTATTTTCAAATGTCTATAACAGTTGTGATAAGGCTCTTGTAATATATTAAATGTCTAGAACAGTTGTGATAAGGCTCTTGTATTATTTTCAAATGTCTATAACAGTTGTGATAAGACTCTTGTATTATTTTCAAATGTCTAGAACAGTTGTGATAAGGCTCTTGTATTATTTTCAAATGTCTAGAACAGTTGTGATAAGGCTCTTGTATTATTTTCAAATGTCTAGAACAGTTGTGATAAGGCTCTTGTATTATTTTCAAATGTCTAGAACAGTTGTGATAAGGCTCTTGTATTATTTTCAAATGTCTAGAACAGTTGTGATAAGGCTCTTGTATTATTTTCAAATGTCTAGAACAGTTTTTATAAGGCTCTTGTATTATTTTCAAATGTCTAGAACAGTTGTGATAAGGCTCTTGTATTATTTTCAAATGTCTATAACAGTTGTGATAAGGCTCTTGTATTATTTTCAAATGTCTAGAACAGTTGTAATAAGGCTCTTGTATTATTTTAAATGTCTAGAACAGTTGTGATAAGGCTCTTGTATTATTTTCAAATGTCTATAACAGTTGTGATAAGACTCTTGTATTTTTTTCAAATGTCTAGAACAGTTGTGATAAGGCTCTTGTATTAATTTCAAATGTCTAGAACAGTTGTGATAAGGCTCTTGTATTATTTTAAATGTCTAGAACAGTTGTGATAAGGCTCTTGTAATATTTTAAATGTCTAGAACAGTTGTGATAAGGCTCTTGTATTATTTTCAAATGTCTAGAACAGTTGTGATAAGGCTCTTTGTATTATTTTCAAATGTCTAGAACAGTTGTGATAAGGCTCTTGTATTATTTTCAAATGTCTAGAACAGTTGTGATAAGGCTCTTGTATTATTTTAAATGTCTAGAACAGTTGTGATAAGGCTCTTGTATTATTTTCAAATGTCTAGAACAGATGTGATAAGGCTCTTGTATTATTTTAAATGTCTAGAACAGTTGTGATAAGGCTCTTGTATTATTTTAAATGTCTAGAACAGTTGTGATAAGGCTCTTGTATTATTTAAAATGTCTAGAACAGTTGTGATAAGGCTCTTGTATTATTTAAAATGTCTAGAACAGTTGTGATAAGGCTCTTGTATTATTTTCAAATGTCTAGAACAGTTGTGATAAGGCTCTTGTATTATTTTCAAATGTCTAGAACAGTTGTGATAAGGCTCTTGTATTATTTTCAAATGTCTAGAACAGTTGTGATAAGGCTCTTGTATTATTTTCAAATGTCTAGAACAGTTGTGATAAGGCTCTTGTATTATTTTCAAATGTCTAGAACAGTTGTGATAAGGCTCTTGTATTATTTTCAAATGTCTAGAACAGTTGTGATAAGGCTCTTGTATTATTTTCAAATGTCTAGAACAGTTGTGATAAGGCTCTTGTATTATTTTCAAATGTCTAGAACAGTTGTGATAAGGCTCTTGTATTATTTTCAAATGTCTAGAACAGTTGTGATAAGGCTCTTGTATTATTTTAAATGTCTAGAACAGTTGTGATAAGGCTCTTGTATTATTTTCAAATGTCTAGAACAGTTGTGATAAGGCTCTTGTATTATTTAAAATGTCTAGAACAGTTGTGATAAGGCTCTTGTATTATTTTCAAATGTCTAGAACAGTTGTGATAAGGCTCTTGTATTATATTCAAATGTCTAGAACAGTTGTGATAAGGCTCTTGTATTATTTTCAAATGTCTAGAACAGTTGTGATAAGGCTCTTGTATTATTTTCAAATGTCTATAACAGTTGTGATAAGGCTCTTGTATTATTTTCAAATGTCTATAACAGTTGTGATAAGGCTCTTGTATTATATTAAATGTCTAGAACAGTTGTGATAAGGCTCTTGTATTATTTTCAAATGTCTATAACAGTTGTGATAAGACTCTTGTATTATTTTCAAATGTCTAGAACAGTTGTGATAAGGCTCTTGTATTATTTTCAAATGTCTAGAACAGTTGTGATAAGGCTCTTGTATTATTTTCAAATGTCTAGAACAGTTGTGATAAGGCTCTTGTATTATTTTCAAATGTCTAGAACAGTTGTGATAAGGCTCTTGTATTATTTTCAAATGTCTAGAACAGATGTGATAAGGCTCTTGTATTATTTTAAATGTCTAGAACAGTTGTGATAAGGCTCTTGTATTATTTTAAATGTCTAGAACAGTTGTGATAAGGCTCTTGTATTATTTTCAAATGTCTATAACAGTTGTGATAAGGCTCTTGTATTATTTTCAAATGTCTAGAACAGATGTGATAAGGCTCTTGTATTATTTTAAATGTCTAGAACAGTTGTGATAAGGCTCTTGTATTATTTTCAAATGTCTAGAACAGATGTGATAAGGCTCTTGTATTATTTTAAATGTCTAGAACAGTTGTGATAAGGCTCTTGTATTATTTTCAAATGTCTAGAACAGTTGTGATAAGGCTCTTGTATTATTTTCAAATGTCTAGAACAGTTGTGATAAGGCTCTTGTATTATTTTCAAATGTCTAGAACAGTTGTGATAAGGCTCTTGTATTATTTTCAAATGTCTAGAACAGTTGTGATAAGGCTCTTGTATTATTTTCAAATGTCTAGAACAGTTGTGATAAGGCTCTTGTATTATTTTCAAATGTCTAGAACAGTTGTGATAAGGCTCTTGTATTATTTTAAATGTCTAGAACAGTTGTGATAAGGCTCTTGTATTATTTTCAAATGTCTAGAACAGATGTGATAAGGCTCTTGTATTATTTTAAATGTCTAGAACAGTTGTGATAAGGCTCTTGTATTATTTTCAAATGTCTAGAACAGTTGTGATAAGGCTCTTGTATTATTTTCAAATGTCTAGAACAGTTGTGATAAGGCTCTTGTATTATTTTCAAATGTCTAGAACAGTTGTGATAAGACTCTTGTATTATTTTCAAATGTCTAGAACAGTTGTGATAAGGCTCTTGTATTATTTTAAATGTCTAGAACAGTTGTGATAAGGCTCTTGTATTATTTAAAATGTCTAGAACAGTTGTGATAAGGCTCTTGTATTATTTAAAATGTCTAGAACAGTTGTGATAAGGCTCTTGTATTATTTTCAAATGTCTAGAACAGTTGTGATAAGGCTCTTGTATTATTTTCAAATGTCTAGAACAGTTGTGATAAGGCTCTTGTATTATTTTCAAATGTCTATAACAGTTGTGATAAGGCTCTTGTATTATTTTCAAATGTCTATAACAGTTGTGATAAGGCTCTTGTATTATATTAAATGTCTAGAACAGTTGTGATAAGGCTCTTGTATTATTCTCAAATGTCTATAACAGTTGTGATAAGACTCTTGTATTATTTTCAAATGTCTAGAACAGTTGTGATAAGGCTCTTGTATTATTTTCAAATGTCTAGAACAGTTGTGATAAGGCTCTTGTATTATTTTCAAATGTCTAGAACAGTTGTGATAAGGCTCTTGTATTATTTTCAAATGTCTAGAACAGTTGTGATAAGGCTCTTGTATTATTTTCAAATGTCTAGAACAGTTGTGATAAGGCTCTTGTATTATTTTCAAATGTCTAGAACAGTTGTGATAAGGCTCTTGTATTATTTTCAAATGTCTAGAACAGTTGTGATAAGGCTCTTGTATTATTTTCAAATGTCTATAACAGTTGTGATAAGGCTCTTGTATTATTTTCAAATGTCTAGAACAGTTGTAATAAGGCTCTTGTATTATTTTAAATGTCTAGAACAGTTGTGATAAGGCTCTTGTATTATTTTCAAATGTCTATAACAGTTGTGATAAGACTCTTGTATTTTTTTCAAATGTCTAGAACAGTTGTGATAAGGCTCTTGTATTAATTTCAAATGTCTAGAACAGTTGTGATAAGGCTCTTGTATTATTTTAAATGTCTAGAACAGTTGTGATAACGCTCTTGTAATATTTTAAATGTCTAGAACAGTTGTGATAAGGCTCTTGTATTATTTTCAAATGTCTAGAACAGTTGTGATAAGGCTCTTGTATTATTTTCAAATGTCTAGAACAGTTGTGATAAGGCTCTTGTATTATTTTCAAATGTCTAGAACAGTTGTGATAAGGCTCTTGTATTATTTTAAATGTCTAGAACAGTTGTGATAAGGCTCTTGTATTATTTTCAAATGTCTAGAACAGATGTGATAAGGCTCTTGTATTATTTTAAATGTCTTGAACAGTTGTGATAAGGCTCTTGTATTATTTTCAAATGTCTAGAACAGTTGTGATAAGGCTCTTGTATTATATTCAAATGTCTAGAACAGTTGTGATAAGGCTCTTGTATTATTTTCAAATGTCTAGAACAGTTGTGATAAGGCTCTTGTATTATTTTCAAATGTCTATAACAGTTGTGATAAGGCTCTTGTATTATTTTCAAATGTCTATAACAGTTGTGATAAGGCTCTTGTATTATATTAAATGTCTAGAACAGTTGTGATAAGGCTCTTGTATTATTTTCAAATGTCTATAACAGTTGTGATAAGACTCTTGTATTATTTTCAAATGTCTAGAACAGTTGTGATAAGGCTCTTGTATTATTTTCAAATGTCTATAACAGTTGTGATAAGACTCTTGTATTATTTTCAAATGTCTAGAACAGTTGTGATAAGGCTCTTGTATTATTTTAAATGTCTAGAACAGTTGTGATAAGGCTCTTGTATTATTTTCAAATGTCTAGAACAGTTGTGATAAGGCTCTTGTATTATTTTCAAATGTCTAGAACAGTTGTGATAAGGCTCTTGTATTATTTTCAAATGTCTAGAACAGATGTGATAAGGCTCTTGTATTATTTTAAATGTCTAGAACAGTTGTGATAAGGCTCTTGTATTATTTTAAATGTCTAGAACAGTTGTGATAAGGCTCTTGTATTATTTTCAAATGTCTATAACAGTTGTGATAAGGCTCTTGTATTATTTTCAAATGTCTAGAACAGATGTGATAAGGCTCTTGTATTATTTTAAATGTCTAGAACAGTTGTGATAAGGCTCTTGTATTATTTTCAAATGTCTAGAACAGATGTGATAAGGCTCTTGTATTATTTTCAAATGTCTAGAACAGATGTGATTAGGCTCTTGTATTATTTTAAATGTCTAGATCAGTTGTGATAAGGCTCTTGTATTATTTTCAAATGTCTATAACAGTTGTGATAAGGCTCTTGTATTATTTGAAATGTCTAGAACAGTTGTGATAAGGCTCTTGTATTATTTTCAAATGTCTAGAACAGATGTGATAAGGCTCTTGTATTATTTTAAATGTCTAGAACAGTTGTGATAAGGCTCTTGTATTATTTTCAAATGTCTAGAACAGTTGTGATAAGGCTCTTGTATTATTTTTAAATGTCTAGAACAGTTGTGATAAGGCTCTTGTATTATTTTCAAATGTCTAGAACAGTTGTGATAAGGCTCTTGTATTATTTTCAAATGTCTAGAACAGTTGTGATAAGGCTCTTGTATTATTTTCAAATGTCTAGAACAGTTGTGATAAGGCTCTTGTATTATTTTCAAATGTCTAGAACAGTTGTAATAAGGCTCTTGTATTATTTTCAAATGTCTAGAACAGTTGTGATAAGGCTCTTGTATTATTTTCAAATGTCTATAACAGTTGTGATAAGGATCTTGTATTATTTTAAATGTCTAGAACAGTTGTGATAAGGCTCTTGTATTATTTTCAAATGTCTATAACAGTTGTGATAAGGCTCTTGTATTATTTTCAAATGTCTAGAACAGTTGTGATAAGGCTCTTGTATTTTTTTCAAATGTCTAGAACAGTTGTGATAAGGCTCTTGTATTATTTTCAAATGTCTAGAACAGTTGTGATAAGGCTCTTGTATTATTTTCAAATGTCTAGAACAGTTGTGATAAGGCTCTTGTATTATTTTCAAATGTCTAGAACAGTTGTGATAAGGCTCTTGTATTATTTTAAATGTCTAGAACAGTTGTGATAAGGCTCTTGTATTATTTTCAAATGTCTAGAACAGATGTGATAAGGCTCTTGTATTATTTTAAATGTCTAGAACAGTTGTGATAAGGCTCTTGTATTATTTTCAAATGTCTAGAACAGTTGTGATAAGGCGCTTGTATTATTTTCAAATGTCTAGAACAGTTGTGATAAGGCTCTTGTATTATTTTCAAATGTCTAGAACAGTTGTGATAAGGCTCTTGTATTATTTTCAAATGTCTAGAACAGTTGTGATAAGGCTCTTGTATTATTTTAAATGTCTAGAACAGTTGTGATAAGGCTCTTGTATTATTTAAAATGTCTAGAACAGTTGTGATAAGGCTCTTGTATTATTTAAAATGTCTAGAACAGTTGTGATAAGGCTCTTGTATTATTTTCAAATGTCTAGAACAGTTGTGATAAGGCTCTTGTATTATTTTCAAATGTCTAGAACAGTTGTGATAAGGCTCTTGTATTATTTTAAAATGTCTATAACAGTTGTGATAAGGCTCTTGTATTATTTTCAAATGTCTATAACAGTTGTGATAAGGCTCTTGTAATATATTAAATGTCTAGAACAGTTGTGATAAGGCTCTTGTATTATTTTCAAATGTCTATAACAGTTGTGATAAGACTCTTGTATTA
Source organism: Bulinus truncatus (assembly GCA_021962125.1). Lineage (NCBI taxonomy): Eukaryota > Metazoa > Mollusca > Gastropoda > Planorbidae > Bulinus > Bulinus truncatus. Next base: position 268,404 of record JAGDYQ010000286.1, on the reverse strand, counting down.
TTTTCAAATGTCTAGAACAGTTGTGATAAGGCTCTTGTATTATTTTCAAATGTCTAGAACAGTTGTGATAAGGCTCTTGTATTATTTTCAAATGTCTAGAACAGTTGTGATAAGGCTCTTGTATTATTTTCAAATGTCTAGAACAGTTGTGATAAGGCTCTTGTATTATTTTCAAATGTCTAGAACAGTTGTGATAAGGCTCTTGTATTATTTTCAAATGTCTAGAACAGTTTTTATAAGGCTCTTGTATTATTTTCAAATGTCTAGAACAGTTGTGATAAGGCTCTTGTATTATTTTCAAATGTCTATAACAGTTGTGATAAGGCTCTTGTATTATTTTCAAATGTCTAGAACAGTTGTAATAAGGCTCTTGTATTATTTTAAATGTCTAGAACAGTTGTGATAAGGCTCTTTGTATTATTTTCAAATGTCTATAACAGTTGTGATAAGACTCTTGTATTTTTTTCAAATGTCTAGAACAGTTGTGATAAGGCTCTTGTATTAATTTCAAATGTCTAGAACAGTTGTGATAAGGCTCTTGTATTATTTTAAATGTCTAGAACAGTTGTGATAAGGCTCTTGTAATATTTTAAATGTCTAGAACAGTTGTGATAAGGCTCTTGTATTATTTTCAAATGTCTAGAACAGTTGTGATAAGGCTCTTGTATTATTTTCAAATGTCTAGAACAGTTGTGATAAGGCTCTTGTATTATTTTCAAATGTCTAGAACAGTTGTGATAAGGCTCTTGTATTATTTTAAATGTCTAGAACAGTTGTGATAAGGCTCTTGTATTATTTTCAAATGTCTAGAACAGATGTGATAAGGCTCTTGTATTATTTTAAATGTCTAGAACAGTTGTGATAAGGCTCTTGTATTATTTTAAATGTCTAGAACAGTTGTGATAAGGCTCTTGTATTATTTAAAATGTCTAGAACAGTTGTGATAAGGCTCTTGTATTATTTAAAATGTCTAGAACAGTTGTGATAAGGCTCTTGTATTATTTTCAAATGTCTAGAACAGTTGTGATAAGGCTCTTGTATTATTTTCAAATGTCTAGAACAGTTGTGATAAGGCTCTTGTATTATTTTCAAATGTCTAGAACAGTTGTGATAAGGCTCTTGTATTATTTTCAAATGTCTAGAACAGTTGTGATAAGGCTCTTGTATTATTTTCAAATGTCTAGAACAGTTGTGATAAGGCTCTTGTATTATTTTCAAATGTCTAGAACAGTTGTGATAAGGCTCTTGTATTATTTTCAAATGTCTAGAACAGTTGTGATAAGGCTCTTGTATTATTTTCAAATGTCTAGAACAGTTGTGATAAGGCTCTTGTATTATTTTCAAATGTCTAGAACAGTTGTGATAAGGCTCTTGTATTATTTTAAATGTCTAGAACAGTTGTGATAAGGCTCTTGTATTATTTTCAAATGTCTAGAACAGTTGTGATAAGGCTCTTGTATTATTTAAAATGTCTAGAACAGTTGTGATAAGGCTCTTGTATTATTTTCAAATGTCTAGAACAGTTGTGATAAGGCTCTTGTATTATATTCAAATGTCTAGAACAGTTGTGATAAGGCTCTTGTATTATTTTCAAATGTCTAGAACAGTTGTGATAAGGCTCTTGTATTATTTTCAAATGTCTATAACAGTTGTGATAAGGCTCTTGTATTATTTTCAAATGTCTATAACAGTTGTGATAAGGCTCTTGTATTATATTAAATGTCTAGAACAGTTGTGATAAGGCTCTTGTATTATTTTCAAATGTCTATAACAGTTGTGATAAGACTCTTGTATTATTTTCAAATGTCTAGAACAGTTGTGATAAGGCTCTTGTATTATTTTCAAATGTCTAGAACAGTTGTGATAAGGCTCTTGTATTATTTTCAAATGTCTAGAACAGTTGTGATAAGGCTCTTGTATTATTTTCAAATGTCTAGAACAGTTGTGATAAGGCTCTTGTATTATTTTCAAATGTCTAGAACAGATGTGATAAGGCTCTTGTATTATTTTAAATGTCTAGAACAGTTGTGATAAGGCTCTTGTATTATTTTAAATGTCTAGAACAGTTGTGATAAGGCTCTTGTATTATTTTCAAATGTCTATAACAGTTGTGATAAGGCTCTTGTATTATTTTCAAATGTCTAGAACAGATGTGATAAGGCTCTTGTATTATTTTAAATGTCTAGAACAGTTGTGATAAGGCTCTTGTATTATTTTCAAATGTCTAGAACAGATGTGATAAGGCTCTTGTATTATTTTAAATGTCTAGAACAGTTGTGATAAGGCTCTTGTATTATTTTCAAATGTCTAGAACAGTTGTGATAAGGCTCTTGTATTATTTTCAAATGTCTAGAACAGTTGTGATAAGGCTCTTGTATTATTTTCAAATGTCTAGAACAGTTGTGATAAGGCTCTTGTATTATTTTCAAATGTCTAGAACAGTTGTGATAAGGCTCTTGTATTATTTTCAAATGTCTAGAACAGTTGTGATAAGGCTCTTGTATTATTTTCAAATGTCTAGAACAGTTGTGATAAGGCTCTTGTATTATTTTAAATGTCTAGAACAGTTGTGATAAGGCTCTTGTATTATTTTCAAATGTCTAGAACAGATGTGATAAGGCTCTTGTATTATTTTAAATGTCTAGAACAGTTGTGATAAGGCTCTTGTATTATTTTCAAATGTCTAGAACAGTTGTGATAAGGCTCTTGTATTATTTTCAAATGTCTAGAACAGTTGTGATAAGGCTCTTGTATTATTTTCCAAATGTCTAGAACAGTTGTGATAAGACTCTTGTATTATTTTCAAATGTCTAGAACAGTTGTGATAAGGCTCTTGTATTATTTTTAAATGTCTAGAACAGTTGTGATAAGGCTCTTGTATTATTTAAAATGTCTAGAACAGTTGTGATAAGGCTCTTGTATTATTTAAAATGTCTAGAACAGTTGTGATAAGGCTCTTGTATTATTTTCAAATGTCTAGAACAGTTGTGATAAGGCTCTTGTATTATTTTCAAATGTCTAGAACAGTTGTGATAAGGCTCTTGTATTATTTTCAAATGTCTATAACAGTTGTGATAAGGCTCTTGTATTATTTTCAAATGTCTATAACAGTTGTGATAAGGCTCTTGTATTATATTAAATGTCTAGAACAGTTGTGATAAGGCTCTTGTATTATTCTCAAATGTCTATAACAGTTGTGATAAGACTCTTGTATTATTTTCAAATGTCTAGAACAGTTGTGATAAGGCTCTTGTATTATTTTCAAATGTCTAGAACAGTTGTGATAAGGCTCTTGTATTATTTTCAAATGTCTAGAACAGTTGTGATAAGGCTCTTGTATTATTTTCAAATGTCTAGAACAGTTGTGATAAGGCTCTTGTATTATTTTCAAATGTCTAGAACAGTTGTGATAAGGCTCTTGTATTATTTTCAAATGTCTAGAACAGTTGTGATAAGGCTCTTGTATTATTTTCAAATGTCTAGAACAGTTGTGATAAGGCTCTTGTATTATTTTCAAATGTCTATAACAGTTGTGATAAGGCTCTTGTATTATTTTCAAATGTCTAGAACAGTTGTAATAAGGCTCTTGTATTATTTTAAATGTCTAGAACAGTTGTGATAAGGCTCTTGTATTATTTTCAAATGTCTATAACAGTTGTGATAAGACTCTTGTATTTTTTTCAAATGTCTAGAACAGTTGTGATAAGGCTCTTGTATTAATTTCAAATGTCTAGAACAGTTGTGATAAGGCTCTTGTATTATTTTAAATGTCTAGAACAGTTGTGATAACGCTCTTGTAATATTTTAAATGTCTAGAACAGTTGTGATAAGGCTCTTGTATTATTTTCAAATGTCTAGAACAGTTGTGATAAGGCTCTTGTATTATTTTCAAATGTCTAGAACAGTTGTGATAAGGCTCTTGTATTATTTTCAAATGTCTAGAACAGTTGTGATAAGGCTCTTGTATTATTTTAAATGTCTAGAACAGTTGTGATAAGGCTCTTGTATTATTTTCAAATGTCTAGAACAGATGTGATAAGGCTCTTGTATTATTTTAAATGTCTTGAACAGTTGTGATAAGGCTCTTGTATTATTTTCAAATGTCTAGAACAGTTGTGATAAGGCTCTTGTATTATATTCAAATGTCTAGAACAGTTGTGATAAGGCTCTTGTATTATTTTCAAATGTCTAGAACAGTTGTGATAAGGCTCTTGTATTATTTTCAAATGTCTATAACAGTTGTGATAAGGCTCTTGTATTATTTTCAAATGTCTATAACAGTTGTGATAAGGCTCTTGTATTATATTAAATGTCTAGAACAGTTGTGATAAGGCTCTTGTATTATTTTCAAATGTCTATAACAGTTGTGATAAGACTCTTGTATTATTTTCAAATGTCTAGAACAGTTGTGATAAGGCTCTTGTATTATTTTCAAATGTCTATAACAGTTGTGATAAGACTCTTGTATTATTTTCAAATGTCTAGAACAGTTGTGATAAGGCTCTTGTATTATTTTCAAATGTCTAGAACAGTTGTGATAAGGCTCTTGTATTATTTTCAAATGTCTAGAACAGTTGTGATAAGGCTCTTGTATTATTTTCAAATGTCTAGAACAGTTGTGATAAGGCTCTTGTATTATTTTCAAATGTCTAGAACAGATGTGATAAGGCTCTTGTATTATTTTAAATGTCTAGAACAGTTGTGATAAGGCTCTTGTATTATTTTAAATGTCTAGAACAGTTGTGATAAGGCTCTTGTATTATTTTCAAATGTCTATAACAGTTGTGATAAGGCTCTTGTATTATTTTCAAATGTCTAGAACAGATGTGATAAGGCTCTTGTATTATTTTAAATGTCTAGAACAGTTGTGATAAGGCTCTTGTATTATTTTCAAATGTCTAGAACAGATGTGATAAGGCTCTTGTATTATTTTCAAATGTCTAGAACAGATGTGATTAGGCTCTTGTATTATTTTAAATGTCTAGAACAGTTGTGATAAGGCTCTTGTATTATTTTCAAATGTCTAGAACAGTTGTGATAAGGCTCTTGTATTATTTTCAAATGTCTAGAACAGTTGTGATAAGGCTCTTGTATTATTTTCAAATGTCTAGAACAGTTGTGATAAGGCTCTTGTATTATTTTCAAATGTCTAGAACAGTTGTGATAAGGCTCTTGTATTATTTTCAAATGTTTGAACAGTTGTGATAAGGCTCTTGTATTATTTTCAAATGTCTAGAACAGTTGTGATAAGGCTCTTGTATTATTTTAAATGTCTAGAACAGTTGTGATAAGGCTCTTGTATTATTTTCAAATGTCTAGAACAGATGTGATAAGGCTCTTGTATTATTTTAAATGTCTAGAACAGTTGTGATAAGGCTCTTGTATTATTTTCAAATGTCTAGAACAGTTGTGATAAGGCTCTTGTATTATTTTCAAATGTCTAGAACAGTTGTGATAAGGCTCTTGTATTATTTTCAAATGTCTAGTACAGTTGTGATAAGACTCTTGTATTATTTTCAAATGTCTAGAACAGTTGTGATAAGGCTCTTGTATTATTTTAAATGTCTAGAACAGTTGTGATAAGGCTCTTGTATTATTTAAAATGTCTAGAACAGTTGTGATAAGGCTCTTGTATTATTTAAAATGTCTAGAACAGTTGTGATAAGGCTCTTGTATTATTTTCAAATGTCTAGAACAGTTGTGATAAGGCTCTTGTATTATTTTCAAATGTCTAGAACAGTTGTGATAAGGCTCTTGTATTATTTTCAAATGTCTATAACAGTTGTGATAAGGCTCTTGTATTATTTTCAAATGTCTATAACAGTTGTGATAAGGCTCTTGTATTATATTAAATGTCTAGAACAGTTGTGATAAGGCTCTTGTATTATTCTCAAATGTCTATAACAGTTGTGATAAGACTCTTGTATTATTTTCAAATGTCTAGAACAGTTGTGATAAGGCTCTTGTTATTATTTTCAAATGTCTAGAACAGTTGTGATAAGGCTCTTGTATTATTTTCAAATGTCTAGAACAGTTGTGATAAGGCTCTTGTATTATTTTCAAATGTCTAGAACAGTTGTGATAAGGCTCTTGTATTATTTTCAAATGTCTAGAACAGTTGTGATAAGGCTCTTGTATTATTTTCAAATGTCTAGAACAGTTGTGATAAGGCTCTTGTATTATTTTCAAATGTCTAGAACAGTTGTGATAAGGCTCTTGTATTATTTTCAAATGTCTAGAACAGTTGTGATAAGGCTCTTGTATTATTTTCAAATGTCTAGAACAGTTGTAATAAGGCTCTTGTATTATTTTCAAATGTCTAGAACAGTTGTGATAAGGCTCTTGTATTATTTTCAAATGTCTAGAACAGTTGTGATAAGGCTCTTGTATTATTTTCAAATGTCTAGAACAGTTGTGATAAGGCTCTTGTATTATTTTAAATGTCTAGAACAGTTGTGATAAGGCTCTTGTATTATTTTAAATGTCTAGAACAGTTGTGATAAGGCTCTTGTATTATTTTCAAATGTCTATAACAGTTGTGATAAGGCTCTTGTATTATTTTCAAATGTCTAGAACAGATGTGATAAGGCTCTTGTATTATTTTAAATGTCTAGAACAGTTGTGATAAGGCTCTTGTATTATTTTCAAATGTCTAGAACAGATGTGATAAGGCTCTTGTATTATTTTAAATGTCTAGAACAGTTGTGATAAGGCTCTTGTATTATTTTCAAATGTCTAGAACAGTTGTGATAAGGCTCTTGTATTATTTTCAAATGTCTAGAACAGTTGTGATAAGGCTCTTGTATTATTTTCAAATGTCTAGAACAGTTGTGATAAGGCTCTTGTATTATTTTCAAATGTCTAGAACAGTTGTGATAAGGCTCTTGTATTATTTTCAAATGTCTAGAACAGTTGTGATAAGGCTCTTGTATTATTTTCAAATGTCTAGAACAGTTGTGATAAGGCTCTTGTATTATTTTAAATGTCTAGAACAGTTGTGATAAGGCTCTTGTATTATTTTCAAATGTCTAGAACAGATGTGATAAGGCTCTTGTATTATTTTAAATGTCTAGAACAGTTGTGATAAGGCTCTTGTATTATTTTCAAATGTCTAGAACAGTTGTGATAAGGCTCTTGTATTATTTTCAAATGTCTAGAACAGTTGTGATAAGGCTCTTGTATTATTTTCAAATGTCTAGAACAGTTGTGATAAGACTCTTGTATTATTTTCAAATGTCTAGAACAGTTGTGATAAGGCTCTTGTATTATTTTAAATGTCTAGAACAGTTGTGATAAGGCTCTTGTATTATTTAAAATGTCTAGAACAGTTGTGATAAGGCTCTTGTATTATTTAAAATGTCTAGAACAGTTGTGATAAGGCTCTTGTATTATTTTCAAATGTCTAGAACAGTTGTGATAAGGCTCTTGTATTATTTTCAAATGTCTAGAACAGTTGTGATAAGGCTCTTGTATTATTTTCAAATGTCTATAACAGTTGTGATAAGGCTCTTGTATTATTTTCAAATGTCTATAACAGTTGTGATAAGGCTCTTGTATTATATTAAATGTCTAGAACAGTTGTGATAAGGCTCTTGTATTATTCTCAAATGTCTATAACAGTTGTGATAAGACTCTTGTATTATTTTCAAATGTCTAGAACAGTTGTGATAAGGCTCTTGTATTATTTTCAAATGTCTAGAACAGTTGTGATAAGGCTCTTGTATTATTTTCAAATGTCTAGAACAGTTGTGATAAGGCTCTTGTATTATTTTCAAATGTCTAGAACAGTTGTGATAAGGCTCTTGTATTATTTTCAAATGTCTAGAACAGTTGTGATAAGGCTCTTGTATTATTTTCAAATGTCTAGAACAGTTGTGATAAGGCTCTTGTATTATTTTCAAATGTCTAGAACAGTTGTGATAAGGCTCTTGTATTATTTTCAAATGTCTATAACAGTTGTGATAAGGCTCTTGTATTATTTTCAAATGTCTAGAACAGTTGTAATAAGGCTCTTGTATTATTTTAAATGTCTAGAACAGTTGTGATAAGGCTCTTGTATTATTTTCAAATGTCTATAACAGTTGTGATAAGACTCTTGTATTTTTTTCAAATGTCTAGAACAGTTGTGATAAGGCTCTTGTATTAATTTCAAATGTCTAGAACAGTTGTGATAAGGCTCTTGTATTATTTTAAATGTCTAGAACAGTTGTGATAACGCTCTTGTAATATTTTAAATGTCTAGAACAGTTGTGATAAGGCTCTTGTATTATTTTCAAATGTCTAGAACAGTTGTGATAAGGCTCTTGTATTATTTTCAAATGTCTAGAACAGTTGTGATAAGGCTCTTGTATTATTTTCAAATGTCTAGAACAGTTGTGATAAGGCTCTTGTATTATTTTAAATGTCTAGAACAGTTGTGATAAGGCTCTTGTATTATTTTCAAATGTCTAGAACAGATGTGATAAGGCTCTTGTATTATTTTAAATGTCTTGAACAGTTGTGATAAGGCTCTTGTATTATTTTCAAATGTCTAGAACAGTTGTGATAAGGCTCTTGTATTATATTCAAATGTCTAGAACAGTTGTGATAAGGCTCTTGTATTATTTTCAAATGTCTAGAACAGTTGTGATAAGGCTCTTGTATTATTTTCAAATGTCTATAACAGTTGTGATAAGGCTCTTGTATTATTTTCAAATGTCTATAACAGTTGTGATAAGGCTCTTGTATTATATTAAATGTCTAGAACAGTTGTGATAAGGCTCTTGTATTATTTTCAAATGTCTATAACAGTTGTGATAAGACTCTTGTATTATTTTCAAATGTCTAGAACAGTTGTGATAAGGCTCTTGTATTATTTTCAAATGTCTATAACAGTTGTGATAAGACTCTTGTATTATTTTCAAATGTCTAGAACAGTTGTGATAAGGCTCTTGTATTATTTTCAAATGTCTAGAACAGTTGTGATAAGGCTCTTGTATTATTTTCAAATGTCTAGAACAGTTGTGATAAGGCTCTTGTATTATTTTCAAATGTCTAGAACAGTTGTGATAAGGCTCTTGTATTATTTTCAAATGTCTAGAACAGATGTGATAAGGCTCTTGTATTATTTTAAATGTCTAGAACAGTTGTGATAAGGCTCTTGTATTATTTTAAATGTCTAGAACAGTTGTGATAAGGCTCTTGTATTATTTTCAAATGTCTATAACAGTTGTGATAAGGCTCTTGTATTATTTTCAAATGTCTAGAACAGATGTGATAAGGCTCTTGTATTATTTTAAATGTCTAGAACAGTTGTGATAAGGCTCTTGTATTATTTTCAAATGTCTAGAACAGATGTGATAAGGCTCTTGTATTATTTTCAAATGTCTAGAACAGATGTGATTAGGCTCTTGTATTATTTTAAATGTCTAGAACAGTTGTGATAAGGCTCTTGTATTATTTTCAAATGTCTAGAACAGTTGTGATAAGGCTCTTGTATTATTTTCAAATGTCTAGAACAGTTGTGATAAGGCTCTTGTATTATTTTCAAATGTCTAGAACAGTTGTGATAAGGCTCTTGTATTATTTTCAAATGTCTAGAACAGTTGTGATAAGGCTCTTGTATTATTTTCAAATGTTTGAACAGTTGTGATAAGGCTCTTGTATTATTTTCAAATGTCTAGAACAGTTGTGATAAGGCTCTTGTATTATTTTAAATGTCTAGAACAGTTGTGATAAGGCTCTTGTATTATTTTCAAATGTCTAGAACAGATGTGATAAGGCTCTTGTATTATTTTAAATGTCTAGAACAGTTGTGATAAGGCTCTTGTATTATTTTCAAATGTCTAGAACAGTTGTGATAAGGCTCTTGTATTATTTTCAAATGTCTAGAACAGTTGTGATAAGGCTCTTGTATTATTTTCAAATGTCTAGTACAGTTGTGATAAGACTCTTGTATTATTTTCAAATGTCTAGAACAGTTGTGATAAGGCTCTTTGTATTATTTTAAATGTCTAGAACAGTTGTGATAAGGCTCTTGTATTATTTAAAATGTCTAGAACAGTTGTGATAAGGCTCTTGTATTATTTAAAATGTCTAGAACAGTTGTGATAAGGCTCTTGTATTATTTTCAAATGTCTAGAACAGTTGTGATAAGGCTCTTGTATTATTTTCAAATGTCTAGAACAGTTGTGATAAGGCTCTTGTATTATTTTCAAATGTCTATAACAGTTGTGATAAGGCTCTTGTATTATTTTCAAATGTCTATAACAGTTGTGATAAGGCTCTTGTATTATATTAAATGTCTAGAACAGTTGTGATAAGGCTCTTGTGTATTATTCTCAAATGTCTATAACAGTTGTGATAAGACTCTTGTATTATTTTCAAATGTCTAGAACAGTTGTGATAAGGCTCTTGTATTATTTTCAAATGTCTAGAACAGTTGTGATAAGGCTCTTGTATTATTTTCAAATGTCTAGAACAGTTGTGATAAGGCTCTTGTATTATTTTCAAATGTCTAGAACAGTTGTGATAAGGCTCTTGTATTATTTTCAAATGTCTAGAACAGTTGTGATAAGGCTCTTGTATTATTTTCAAATGTCTAGAACAGTTGTGATAAGGCTCTTGTATTATTTTCAAATGTCTAGAACAGTTGTGATAAGGCTCTTGTATTATTTTCAAATGTCTAGAACAGTTGTGATAAGGCTCTTGTATTATTTTCAAATGTCTAGAACAGTTGTAATAAGGCTCTTGTATTATTTTCAAATGTCTAGAACAGTTGTGATAAGGCTCTTGTATTATTTTCAAATGTCTAGAACAGTTGTGATAAGGCTCTTGTATTATTTTCAAATGTCTAGAACAGTTGTGATAAGGCTCTTGTATTATTTTCAAATGTCTAGAACAGTTGTGATAAGGCTCTTGTATTATTTTCAAATGTCTAGAACAGTTGTGATAAGGCTCTTGTATTATTTTCAAATGTCTATAACAGTTGTGATAAGGCTCTTGTATTATTTTCAAATGTCTAGAACAGTTGTGATAAGGCTCTTGTATTATTTTCAAATGTCTAGAACAGTTGTGATAAGGCTCTTGTATTATTTTCAAATGTCTATAACAGTTGTGATAAGGCTCTTGTATTATTTTCAAATGTCTATAACAGTTGTGATAAGGCTCTTGTATTATATTAAATGTCTAGAACAGTTGTGATAAGGCTCTTGTATTATTCTCAAATGTCTATAACAGTTGTGATAAGGCTCTTGTATTATTTTCAAATGTCTAGAACAGTTGTGATAAGGCTCTTGTATTATTTTCAAATGTCTAGAATAGTTGTGATAAGGCTCTTGTATTATTTTCAAATGTCTAGAACAGTTGTGATAAGGCTCTTGTATTATTTTCAAATGTCTAGAACAGTTGTGATAAGGCTCTTGTATTATTTTCAAATGTCTAGAACAGTTGTGATAAGGCTCTTGTATTATTTTCAAATGTCTAGAACAGTTGTGATAAGGCTCTTGTATTATTTTCAAATGTCTAGAACAGTTGTGATAAGGCTCTTGTATTATTTTCAAATGTCTAGAACAGTTGTGATAAGGCTCTTGTATTATTTTCAAATGTCTAGAACAGTTGTAATAAGGCTCTTGTATTATTTTCAAATGTCTAGAACAGTTGTGATAAGGCTCTTGTATTATTTTCAAATGTCTAGAACAGTTGTGATAAGGCTCTTGTATTATTTTCAAATGTCTAGAACAGTTGTGATAAGGCTCTTGTATTATTTTCAAATGTCTAGAACAGTTGTGATAAGGCTCTTGTATTATTTTAAATGTCTAGAACAGTTGTGATAAGGCTCTTGTATTATTTAAAATGTCTAGAACAGTTGTGATAAGGCTCTTGTATTATTTAAAATGTCTAGAACAGTTGTGATAAGGCTCTTGTATTATTTTCAGAATGTCTAGAACAGTTGTGATAAGGCTCTTGTATTATTTTCAAATGTCTAGAACAGTTGTGATAAGGCTCTTGTATTATTTTCAAATGTCTAGAACAGTTGTGATAAGGCTCTTGTATTATTTTCAAATGTCTAGAACAGTTGTGATAAGGCTCTTGTATTATTTTCAAATGTCTAGAACAGTTGTGATAAGGGCCTCTTGTATTATTTTCAAATGTCTAGAACAGTTGTGATAAGGCTCTTGTATTATTTTCAAATGTCTAGAACAGTTGTGATAAGGCTCTTGTATTATTTTCAAATGTCTAGAACAGTTGTGATAAGGCTCTTTTATTATTTTCAAATGTCTAGAACAGTTGTGATAAGGCTCTTGTATTATTTTCAAATGTCTATAACAGTTGTGATAAGGCTCTTGTATTATTTTCAAATGTCTATAACAGTTGTGATAAGGCTCTTGTATTATTTTCAAATGTCTATAACAGTTGTGATAAGGCTCTTGTATTATTTTCAAATGTCTATAACAGTTGTGATAAGGCTCTTGTATTATATTAAATGTCTAGAACAGTTGTGATAAGGCTCTTGTATTATTTTCAAATGTCTATAACAGTTGTGATAAGACTCTTGTATTATTTTCAAATGTCTAGAACAGTTGTGATAAGGCTCTTGTATTATTTTCAAATGTCTAGAACAGTTGTGATAAGGCTCTTGTATTATTTTCAAATGTCTAGAACAGTTGTGATAAGGCTCTTGTATTATTTTCAAATGTCTATAACAGTTGTGATAAGGCTCTTGTATTATTTTCAAATGTCTAGAACAGTTGTAATAAGGCTCTTGTATTATTTTAAATGTCTAGAACAGTTGTGATAAGGCTCTTGTATTATTTTCAAATGTCTAGAACAGTTGTGATAAGGCTCTTGTATTATTTTCAAATGTCTAGAACAGTTGTGATAAGGCTCTTGTATTATTTTCAAATGTCTAGAACAGTTGTGATAAGGCTCTTGTATTATTTTAAATGTCTAGAACAGTTGTGATAAGGCTCTTGTATTATTTTCAAATGTCTAGAACAGATGTGATAAGGCTCTTGTATTATTTTAAATGTCTAGAACAGTTGTGATAATGCTCTTGTATTATTTTCAAAGGTCTAGAACAGTTGTGATAATGCTCTTGTATTATTTTCAAAGGTCTAGAACAGTTGTGATAAGGCTCTTGTATTATTTTCAAATGTCTAGAACAGTTGTGATAAGGCTCTTGTATTATTTTCAAATGTCTAGAACAGTTGTGATAAGGCTCTTGTAATATTTTCAAATGTCTAGAACAGTTGTGATAAGGCTCTTGTATTATTTTCAAATGTCTAGAACAGTTGTGATAAGGCTCTTGTATTATTTTCAAATGTCTAGAACAGTTGTGATAAGGCTCTTGTATTATTTTCAAATGTCTAGAACAGTTGTGATAAGGCTCTTGTATTATTTTCAAATGTCTAGAACAGTTGTGATAAGGCTCTTGTATTATTTTCAAATGTCTAGAACAGTTGTGATAAGGCTCTTGTATTATTTTCAAATGTCTAGAACAGTTGTGATAAGGCTCTTGTATTATTTTCAAATGTCTAGAACAGTTGTGATAAGGCTCTTGTATTATTTTCAAATGTCTAGAACAGTTGTGATAAGGCTCTTGTATTATTTTCAAATGTCTAGAACAGTTGTGATAAGGCTCTTGTATTATTTTCAAATGTCTAGAACAGTTGTGATAAGGCTCTTGTATTATTTTAAATGTCTAGAACAGTTGTGATAAGGCTCTTGTATTATTTTCAAATGTCTAGAACAGTTGTGATAAGGCTCTTGTATTATTTTCAAATGTCTAGAACAGTTGTGATAAGGCTCTTGTATTATTTTCAAATGTCTAGAACAGTTGTGATAAGGCTCTTGTATTATTTTCAAATGTCTAGAACAGTTGTGATAAGGCTCTTGTATTATTTTCAAATGTCTAGAACAGTTGTGATAAGGCTCTTGTATTATTTTCAAATGTCTAGAACAGTTGTGATAAGGCTCTTGTATTATTTTCAAATGTCTAGAACAGTTGTGATAAGGCTCTTGTATTATTTTCAAATGTCTAGAACAGTTGTGATAAGGCTCTTGTATTATTTTCAAATGTCTAGAACAGTTGTGATAAGGCTCTTGTATTATTTTCAAATGTCTAGAACAGTTGTGATAAGGCTCTTGTATTATTTTCAAATGTCTAGAACAGTTGTGATAAGGCTCTTGTATTATTTAAAATGTCTAGAACAGTTGTGATAAGGCTCTTGTATTATTTAAAATGTCTATAACAGTTGTGATAAGGCTCTTGTATTATTTAAAATGTCTAGAACAGTTGTGATAAGGCTCTTGTATTATTTTCAAATGTCTAGAACAGTTGTGATAAGGCTCTTGTATTATTTTCAAATGTCTAGAACAGTTGTGATAAGGCTCTTGTATTATTTTCAAATGTCTAGAACAGTTGTGATAAGGCTCTTGTATTATTTTCAAATGTCTATAACAGTTGTGATAAGGCTCTTGTATTATTTTCAAATGTCTAGAACAGTTGTGATAAGGCTCTTGTATTATTTTCAAATGTCTAGAACAGTTGTGATAAGGCTCTTGTATTATTTTCAAATGTCTATAACAGTTGTGATAAGGCTCTTGTATTATTTTCAAATGTCTAGAACAGTTGTAATAAGGCTCTTGTATTATTTTCAAATGTCTAGAACAGTTGTGATAAGGCTCTTGTATTATTTTCAAATGTCTAGAACAGTTGTGATAAGGCTCTTGTATTATTTTCAAATGTCTAGAACAGTTGTGATAAGGCTCTTGTATTATTTTCAAATGTCTATAACAGTTGTGATAAGGCTCTTGTATTATTTTCAAATGTCTAGAACAGTTGTAATAAGGCTCTTGTATTATTTTAAATGTCTAGAACAGTTGTGATAAGGCTCTTGTATTATTTTCAAATGTCTAGAACAGATGTGATAAGGCTCTTGTATTATTTTAAATGTCTAGAACAGTTGTGATAAGGCTCTTGTATTATTTAAAATGTCTAGAACAGTTGTGATAAGGCTCTTGTATTATTTAAAATGTCTAGAACAGTTGTGATAAGGCTCTTGTATTATTTTCAAATGTCTAGAACAGTTGTGATAAGGCTCTTGTATTATTTTCAAATGTCTAGAACAGTTGTGATAAGGCTCTTGTATTATTTTCAAATGTCTAGAACAGTTGTGATAAGGCTCTTGTATTATTTTAAATGTCTAGAACAGTTGTGATAAGGCTCTTGTATTATTTTCAAATGTCTAGAACAGATGTGATAAGGCTCTTGTATTATTTTAAATGACTAGAACAGTTGTGATAAGGCTCTTGTATTATTTTCAAAGGTCTAGAACAGTTGTGATAAGGCTCTTGTATTATTTTCAAATGTCTAGAACAGTTGTGATAAGGCTCTTGTATTATTTTCAAATGTCTAGAACAGTTGTGATAAGGCTCTTGTATTATTTTCAAATGTCTAGAACAGTTGTGATAAGGCTCTTGTATTATTTTCAAATGTCTAGAACAGTTGTGATAAGGCTCTTGTATTATTTTCAAATGTCTAGAACAGTTGTGATAAGGCTTTTGTATTATTTTCAAATGTCTAGAACAGTTGTGATAAGGCTCTTGTATTATTTTCAAATGTCTAGAACAGTTGTGATAAGGCTCTTGTATTATTTAAAATGTCTAGAACAGTTGTGATAAGGCTCTTGTATTATTTTCAAATGTCTAGAACAGTTGTGATAAGGCTCTTGTATTATTTTCAAATGTCTAGAACAGTTGTGATAAGGCTCTTGTATTAATTTCAAATGTCTAGAACAGTTGTGATAAGGCTCTTGTATTATTTTCAAATGTCTAGAACAGTTGTGATAAGGCTCTTGTATTATTTTCAAATGTCTAGAACAGTTGTGATAAGGCTCTTGTATTATTTTCAAATGTCTAGAACAGTTGTGATAAGGCTCTTGTATTATTTTCAAATGTCTAGAACAGTTGTGATAAGGCTCTAGTATTATTTTCAAATGTCTAGAACAGTTGTGATAAGGCTCTTGTATTATTTTCAAATGTCTAGAACAGTTGTGATAAGGCTCTTGTATTATTTTCAAATGTCTAGAACAGTTGTGATAAGGCTCTTGTATTATTTTCAAATGTCTAGAACAGTTGTGATAAGGCTCTTGTATTATTTTCAAATGTCTAGAACAGTTGTGATAAGGCTCTTGTATTATTTTAAATGTCTAGAACAGTTGTGATAAGGCTCTTGTATTATTTAAAATGTCTAGAACAGTTGTGATAAGGCTCTTGTATTATTTAAAATGTCTAGAACAGTTGTGATAAGGCTCTTGTATTATTTTCAAATGTCTAGAACAGTTGTGATAAGGCTCTTGTATTATTTTCAAATGTCTAGAACAGTTGTGATAAGGCTCTTGTATTATTTTCAAATGTCTATAACAGTTGTGATAAGGCTCTTGTATTATTTTCAAATGTCTATAACAGTTGTGATAAGGCTCTTGTATTATATTAAATGTCTAGAACAGTTGTGATAAGGCTCTTGTATTATTTTCAAATGTCTATAACAGTTGTGATAAGACTCTTGTATTATTTTCAAATGTCTAGAACAGTTGTGATAAGGCTCTTGTATTATTTTCAAATGTCTAGAACAGTTGTGATAAGGCTCTTGTATTATTTTCAAATGTCTAGAACAGTTGTGATAAGGCTCTTGTATTATTTTCAAATGTCTAGAACAGTTGTGATAAGGCTCTTGTATTATTTTCAAATGTCTAGAACAGTTGTGATAAGGCTCTTGTATTATTTTCAAATGTCTAGAACAGTTGTGATAAGGCTCTTGTATTATTTTCAAATGTCTAGAACAGTTGTGATAAGGCTCTTGTATTATTTTCAAATGTCTAGAACAGTTGTGATAAGGCTCTTGTATTATTTTCAAATGTCTAGAACAGTTGTGATAAGGCTCTTGTATTATTTTCAAATGTCTAGAACAGTTGTGATAAGGCTCTTGTATTATTTTCAAATGTCTAGAACAGTTGTGATAAGGCTCTTGTATTATTTTCAAATGTCTAGAACAGTTGTGATAAGGCTCTTGTATTATTTTAAATGTCTAGAACAGTTGTGATAAGGCTCTTGTATTATTTTCAAATGTCTAGAACAGTTGTGATAAGGCTCTTGTATTATTTTCAAATGTCTAGAACAGTTGTGATAAGGCTCTTGTATTATTTTCAAATGTCTAGAACAGTTGTGATAAGGCTCTTGTATTATTTTCAAATGTCTAGAACAGTTGTGATAAGGCTCTTGTATTATTTTCAAATGTCTAGAACAGTTGTGATAAGGCTCTTGTATTATTTTAAATGTCTAGAACAGTTGTGATAAGGCTCTTGTATTATTTTCAAATGTCTAGAACAGTTGTGATAAGGCTCTTGTATTATTTTCAAATGTCTAGAACAGTTGTGATAAGGCTCTTGTATTATTTTAAATGTCTAGAACAGTTGTGATAAGGCTCTTGTATTATTTTAAATGTCTAGAACAGTTGTGATAAGGCTCTTGTATTATTTTAAATGTCTAGAACAGTTGTGATAAGGCTCTTGTATTATTTTAAATGTCTAGAACAGTTGTGATAAGGCTCTTGTATTATTTTCAAATGTCTAGAACAGATGTGATAAGGCTCTTGTATTATTTTCAAATGTCTAGAACAGTTGTGATAAGGCTCTTGTATTATTTTCAAATGTCTATAACAGTTGTGATAAGGCTCTTGTATTATTTTCAAATGTCTATAACAGTTGTGATAAGGCTCTTGTATTATTTTCAAATGTCTAGAACAGTTGTGATAAGGCTCTTGTATTATTTTCAAATGTCTAGAACAGTTGTGATAAGGCTCTTGTATTATTTTCAAATGTCTAGAACAGTTGTGATAAGGCTCTTGTATTATTTTCAAATGTCTAGAACAGTTGTGATAAGGCTCTTGTATTATTTTAAATGTCTAGAACAGTTGTGATAAGGCTCTTGTATTATTTTCAAATGTCTAGAACAGTTGTGATAAGGCTCTTGTATTATTTTCAAATGTCTAGAACAGTTGTGATAAGGCTCTTGTATTATTTTCAAATGTCTAGAACAGTTGTGATAAGGCTCTTGTATTATTTTCAAATGTCTAGAACAGTTGTGATAAGGCTCTTGTATTATTTTCAAATGTCTAGAACAGTTGTGATAAGGCTCTTGTATTATTTTAAATGTCTAGAACAGTTGTGATAAGGCTCTTGTATTATTTTAAATGTCTAGAACAGTTGTGATAAGGCTCTTGTATTATTTTCAAATGTCTAGAACAGTTGTGATAAGGCTCTTGTATTATTTTAAATGTCTAGAACAGTTGTGATAAGGCTCTTGTATTATTTTAAATGTCTAGAACAGTTGTGATAAGGCTCTTGTATTATTTTAAATGTCTAGAACAGTTGTGATAAGGCTCTTGTATTATTTTCAAATGTCTAGAACAGTTGTGATAAGGCTCTTGTATTTTTTTAAATGTCTAGAACAGTTGTGATAAGGCTCTTGTATTATTTTCAAATGTCTAGAACAGATGTGATAAGGCTCTTGTATTATTTTAAATGTCTAGAACAGTTGTGATAAGGCTCTTGTATTATTTTCAAATGTCTAGAACAGTTGTGTTAAGGCTCTTGTATTATTTTCAAATGTCTAGAACAGTTGTGATAAGGCTCTTGTATTATTTTCAAATGTCTATAACAGTTGTGATAAGGCTCTTGTATTATTTTAAATGTCTAGAACAGTTGTGATAAGGCTCTTGTATTATTTTCAAATGTCTAGAACAGTTGTGATAAGGCTCTTGTATTATTTTAAATGTCTAGAACAGTTGTGATAAGGCTCTTGTATTATTTTCAAATGTCTAGAACAGTTGTGATAAGGCTCTTGTATTATTTTCAAATGTCTATAACAGTTGTGATAAGGCTCTTGTATTATTTTAAATGTCTAGAACAGTTGTGATAAGGCTCTTGTATTATTTTCAAATGTCTAGAACAGATGTGATAAGGCTCTTGTATTATTTTAAATGTCTAGAACAGTTGTGATAAGGCTCTTGTATTATTTTCAAATGTCTAGAACAGTTGTGATAAGGCTCTTGTATTATTTTCAAATGTCTAGAACAGTTGTGATAAGGCTCTTGTATTATTTTTCAAATGGCTAGAACAGTTGTGATAAGGCTCTTGTATTATTTTCAAATGATTTAGCTGTGATTGTCTGGATCTTCTTACGGCGGAATAATACTTATTCTTTTAAAAATAGATTTTCAAAAAAAAAAAACAAACCATGTAAATACTTGAGCTGGCCACCTATAAATCAAAAACTGACACCTAGGGCAGGGTTTCTCAACCTATTTTTTTTTTGTGACTTAACCCCCAAAGGTTACAAAAGTCAGCGTGTACCCTCCCTCACACGTAAGTTGACTAATAAATATACGGTACACATTTTCCCGTAATCGAATGCGCTCACCTTTCAAATGCAAGATTTTGGGGACGTTGTCTGCTGATGAGTCACGCAGCAAACGGGCGACCTTTTTCAAACAAACCGTTTGTTTTATACGAAAATAAATTATATGCCGCTACGTACGCCTGCATAACCTTTCCCGTGCACCTTGAGGTGCGCGCTCTTCAGGTTGAGAGCAGCAAACTATTGTAAAGGTCAAAGGTAATTAGGTCACGGAACATTTTCCCCATGAAATCAACAAAGAAATAGTTTTATAGATAGACATTTAACAATAAAATGTTATGGATAGAGAAAGAGAAAAATAATTTTTCTTTTAAATATTTTAATGCAATTCGTCCTCCATGGAAACAGTCAAAACTTTTTATCAAATATATTTTTAATAGAGGAACGGATGGCCGAGTGGTGTAGATATTCGACTGTTCGTCCCTGAGTGTCCTGGGTCCGATCCTTGCTGAGACCCATTGAGTTTTTCCAGGGGAAATTTGGTGCAAAGTCGTCCCACAAGTCCACCCAGCTATAAATGGCTAGCTGACTTAAGTTGGGGAAGTAAAGGAGGCTGGGAGTTGTGCTAACCATACAATCCTAGCATATGCTGATGTTATAGAAACAGATGAATTCTACACCTCATCTGCACGATGGCCCGCTTGGGATAAGTGAACTTTTTAAAAAATATCTTTAATACTTGATTTATTGTAATTGGACAATTTCGTGTTTTGGATAAGAACCGTCTTTATGTACTACTCGCAAAAAGCGATTGTCTTCCTTAGAGAAATGTATTAGTTAAAGTTGAAGCATTTAGGGGGAGGTAAGAATTATATACGTACTCTACATATTGTAACAATTTACAGAAATGTGTCAATTCATTTCTAATTGTTACAAAGTTTTAAACCTGCAAATAAAGTTTATCTTACCAGTATCAGAAACATCACAATACTTTGTGTTGCCAAGTGGTTTATTATGTTGTTACCAGTATCAGAGACTTCACAATACTCTTTGCGTAGCTAAGTGGTTTATTATGTTGTTACCAGTATCATAAACATCACAATACACAGTGTTTAATAATGGTTAACTATGTTTTGTAAATTACTTCTTTTTGTTAATGAGAGTTAACTCCCAGTGTAAAGACTTCCTTAACTAGACTAGTTAGAAGTCTGTTAAGAAAGAGAGAGGGATGTGAGATTATGATGCTGTAATAACCGAAGAATATATAAATGAACAAATAAAATAATGTTTCTAGTTACAAGTGAATGTTTATATTAATGTTTATTTATTTTTGTGTACAATTAATACAGGTAAAAATTGAACATCAATTATATTTCAAATAGTTTTTTTTCACTGCACCAATGTAATACACTAACTTAATTATTGTACTATCAAGGCGATTACAAATACACTAATTTAATTATTTTAGTAACAAGGTGATTACAAATGCACTTACTTAATTATTGTACTATCAAGGCGATTACAAATACACTAATTTAATTATTCTAGTAACAAGGTGATTACAAATGCACTTACTTAATTATTGTACTATCAAGGCGATTACAAATACACTAATTTAATTATTTTAGTAACAAGGTGATTACAAATGCACTTACTTAAATATTGTACTATCAAGGCGATTACAAATACACTAATTTAATTATTTTAGTAACAAGTTGATTACAAATGCACTTACTTAATTATTGTACTATCAAGGCGATTACAAATACACTAATTTAATTATTGTAATATTATGGTGATTCCAAATGCACTAATTTAATTATTGTAATATCAAGGTGATTACAAATGCACTAATTTAATTATTGTAATATCAAGTTGATCACAAATACACTAATTTAATTATTGTAATATCAAGGTAATTACAAATACATTAACTTAATTATTGTACTATCAAGGTGATTGCAAATACACTAATTTAATTATTTTAATAACAAGGTGATTACAAATACACTAATTTAATTATTGTAATATCAAGGTGATTACAAATTAAATGTAATGCAGTATACAATTAAACAAAACCATCCACAACACATCTGCAATACCAATGAATAAACAGTTAACAAACTCAATCTTTGAAAAAAAACGTTTTCATAATATTTATATTAATAGTAATGTGAAATAATTAGTGTAACAATCAGCCGTACTTACCTAATATGAAATTGGATCACAGTAGAATAACAACTTAATTTCAAACTATAAAGAGTCACAAAAAAACCATGTTGATTTAGACATATGTATAAAAACATAGTTCATGAAATCAAGCGGTATTTCTTCGATGGGTGTAACCATGGACTTTTCCTTGCCATTACAACAAAAAAGTAAAAAAAAGGGGATTTAGAGTGTAACAAATATTAATAGAGTGTAACACATAACAATAGAGTGTAACACATATCAATAGAGTGTAACAAATATCAAAAGAGTGTAACAAATATAAATAGAGTGTAACACATATCAGTAGAGTGTAACACATATCAATAGTGTGTAACACATATCAATAGAGTGTAACACATATCAATAGAGTGTAACACATATCAATAGAGTGTAACAAATATCAATAGAGTGTAACAAATATCATTAGAGTGTAACACATAACAATAGAGTGTAACAAATATCAATAGAGTGTAACACATAACAATAGAGTGTAACACATAACAATAGAGTGTAACACATAACAATAGAGTGTAACAAATATCAATAGAGTGTAACACATATCAATAGAGTGTAACACATATCAATAGAGTGTAACACATATCAATAGAGTGTAACACATATCAATAGAGTGTAACACATATCAATAGAGTGTAACAAATATATATAGACTGTAACACATATCAATAGAGTGTAACAAATATCAATAAACATGTTTTGGTCTAAAAAAAATTTCTAAAAGGACTTTAACAATTTAAGTTTAATTTTTAACAATTTATTTTACATTGATTGATATGAATTAGGCATCCGCGCGCTGCACAGTAGCACTGTCACTTGTGTATGCATTGCACTGGCGTGGATATTGATTCGGCGTGGATATTGCATTGGCATGGATATTTATTGGCGTGGATATTGCATTGGCATGGATATTTATTGGCGTGGATATTGCATTGGCATGGATATTTATTGGCGTGGATATTGCATTGGCATGGATATTGCATTGTCATGGATATTGCATTGCCGTGGATATTGCACATTGGCTTGAATATCTAATTGACGTGAATGTCTCATTGACGTGGATATTGCATTGGCGTGGTTATTCCTCCATCGTTGTATGATGTAAAGCACGCTACCTATCGTCTCCATGACAGTGAAGGAGTTCCGGTAGAACGCACCTTTTGTGACCTGTGACCTCGATTTGATTCGGCTTCTGACGGCTTCTTACACGTTGTCCTTATATATATATATATATATATATATGCATATATATATATGTGTGTTTGTGTGTGTGTGTGTGTGTGTTTTGATGAGACCTGCGAAGTAAAGACAATATTATGTTGAACATGTAGAGCTTTAAATATTGGTACTAAATAATAACGATAATAATGTGATATTGTCAAAAAACGTTTCTACTTTAAAACAGTCGTCACATTGTGAGACATCTGTACTACACTTTTTAAAAATATATTTTTTTTTGACTAAGTTTTGGAAAGTGTTTTCACCTTGAAAATGTCTATTATTTTTTCTGATCAGTTATTCCGTGAAGTTAACATAAAAAGTCCAACGTAACTGCTGGAGGAGTTATCCAAGTGGGGATTATCCGGACTTGAGAAACAAAGCTGGATCATGTCCCCTTGCTGTAAATAAAAGATTCCACCTGTCGATATAACAATTCCCTTTCTTAAAATATATGAATTTTTTTTTCATTTCTGCAACATTTTATTGTTAAACAGATATTTCTAATATTTAAATATGTATTGTACTATATACAGCAAAGTATTAATGACACCCAAGCGGTCTCACGGCTCACACTGGAGACAGTAGTTCTATATAGTCATTACTCATTACTGTGACTGTAGTTCTATATAGTCAGTACTGTGACTCATGGCTCACACTGGAGACTGTAGTTCTATATAGTCAGTACTGTGACTGTAGTTCTATATAGTCAGTACTGTGACTGTAGTTCTATATAGTCAGTACTGTGACTGTAGTTCTATATAGTCAGTAGTGTGACTGTAGTTCTATATAGTAAGTACTGTGACTGCAGTTCTATATAGTCAGTACTGTGACTGTAGTTCTATATAGTCAGTACTGTGACTGTAGTTCTATATAGTCAGTACTGTGACTGTAGTTATACATAGTCAGTACTGTGACTGTAGTTATACATAGTCAGTACTGTGACTGTAGTTATACATAGTCAGTACTGTGACTGTAGTTATATATAGTCATTAGTGATGACCAGAGGTGTACCTAGGATGGGGGGGATGAGGGGTCCAAATTCGAAAGTCACCCTGGCCCAAGCTTCAGGGGGGGGGGCGAATTTTTTTTTACCTTTACTATTAAGTTCATTATCTCATGTAATGGTGTCGAATGTAAAATGCAGGGGCTCCCAAACAGACCAAGCCCCCCCCGGGCTCCCAAATCCCTAGGTTCGGCACTGGCGATGGCTGGTGTGAATAAGAGTTGTATTGCAGTTAGCTATATAGTTAGATACATTCCATATACCAACCTGTGAATGAGCTCTCCTGCAGATTTTCGCACCCAGCACAAGGTGTGTAAAGTGATCTCAACAGAACCCCAGAGTTCCACGGCTGGTTCAAACTGATTCTGTGGATGAACAGTTGTTTGGTCTAAAGAGAATGCAAAAAAAAAAAAAAGATGAAAAACCACCAAGTTCAACTGCACACTGGTTATATAGAAACAAACTGTTTTCAAATGTAGCTCGTAGTGTCTGTCACCTGTGAACCAAGTGGTCCCATTATAATATCGTGACTCATCTCAGTTTTATCTGTTACCTGACATTCTGTCCTTTAAAAAAAAACTATTTTTAGATAACAACTTATCTTGTTCACGCTGCCTCAAAAATAACAAGATGGCATTGTGAAAGAGCGTTTGACTGTAAACAGAGGCTACTTAATTTGGGGTCTGCGCATCTTAAAGCCCTATCTTGGTTAACGTAGCAGAGCACACAAACCAGGGGAATGCCATGACAAAAGAGACGGGTGAACTGACCCTAATGGTGTTTTCAGGAAATGACGTCATCAGACTGACCTAAAGATGGTTTCAGTAATGTTTAGAGTATCAATGCACTAGTATTAAAGTTTTGAGCATGTGATACGGAATGTTTTATAAACCTGTATAAGACAAGACTATTAAATTATTCATGATCAGCTTAAAGTGTAAGCACATAAACCAATAAAACATGCGCAAATATTTCGATTAGTTCTAACAGCAATAAACACAGATATTACTAGAACGGAAACACTCGATAAGTAAGTAAAGTTCCTAATAAGCCCTTAATTGGGGCTCATCGGGGAAGATCATTGGGGAAGATCATCGGGGAAGATCATCGGATCGGGGAAGATCATCGGGGAAGGTCATCGGGGAAGATCATCGGGGAAGAAAGATCAAGTGTAGAATTCATCTAATCCTATAACCTCGGCATGTAAAGGGTTAGTATGGTTAGAACAACTTCCCCAAACTTAAAGTCAGGTACCAATTTAAAAGCTGGGTGGACTTGTGAACTTACACCAGACCTGAAAAAATCCCAAGGTTCTTCACTGAGGTTCGAACCCAGGACTCTCCGGTCAATAGTCGAGCGCTCTACACGACCACCCATCCCATAAACACTCGATGGTAAGGGCTAAATTCTCCTTTTTTTCTAAAGTCCTCGTATCAAATCTGAACAAAACTTTTTTTAAATATCCAGATGACCGAGATTTAAGCATATTTGGATTTTTTCTAAACTCTCGGAATATGTATAATTATGAAGGTCATTGAAGATATTTCTAGCGTTAGTGTGTATCTTACCTCTCCTGATGAAACTGATTCGCTCTTGAAGCTGACACTGCTGTAAATGTAGTACAAGCCTGAAGTGAATAAAACAACTCCTTCAGTATGGTATAAAATAAATACTTTCTCAATACCATAGTGAGTAAACATTGATGACAGCAATACTTTTCGATTGGTTTACCTGTGTAGTGTATCAGCAAGCCATTTGGTGTAATCTCTAACCCTCTGACATGTTCTGTCACGGGGTTAAGGTTTTCTTGACTGAACAGCAATGTATAATGACCGCTATTAGACCCTGTGAAACAAAAATGTTAAGTACATCAACGAATACACTTCTAAATACACTTCTAAATACACTTCTAAATGCACTTCTAAATACACCTTCTAAATACACCTTCTAAATGCACTTCTAAATACACTTCTAAATACAATTATAAATACACTTCTAAATAAACTTATAAATACACTTCTTAATACACTTCTAAATACACTTCAATATGCACTTCTAAATATAATTCTAAATACACTTCTAAAAACATATTTCTGAGATTTAATTGTAATGTGTTGATTTAATTGATTTTAATGTAAAATAGTTTTAACATTATATGGTAATATTCAAGAATAGAGATTTTCGAAAATATCTTGAAAATTGGAATCACACCATGTGACTTAATAAATCTGTTAAAACTGAGTTCAGGTTGGGTACCATTTTTAAATGAAAAGTTGTTATTATTTTTAAAAGAAACTAAAATTCTTATGAAATTCGGTAATGTTGTCTAACCTGTTTCAGATTCTTGTTTAAACTTAGCCGATAATAGTTTGTGAACTGAAACTGGAGTCGCTTTCCCGTTAAACATTTCAGCATTCACAAAACCTATCAAAAAGAAAATTATACAAAAGTTTATAAGTAAAGAACTAGTTTAAAATTTTAACAATATAAAAAAAAAGTTACTTCAACATTTTCTTGGAAAAAAAATTTGGGTTAAAAATATTTCTTTTTACCAGCTTTAAATGCTCAAAAACAATATTTGCCTTGTTAACGAGCTATCATCCGTGATTTCGTTTTCAAAATCTATTGGATAAGAAGAAAAACTTATATATATATATATATATATATATAATTGTATAATTACTCTGGATCAGACAAGTTTTTTTGTAACATACAACATAAGTCTCAACAAAATTATAAAAATCTAAAACTGAAGATTCACCAGGTTAAGAAGATATCGAATAATTTCATCAGGTTCTCCAAACATCTTGAGCTGATCATCTTCAAGAGATTTGTCCATGAGATCTGCGCCAAAATCTTGGAGATAATTTTCGTCAATGCAACTTTGCGCACAAGTGTAATTAACACGCCCTTCCTGTTACATGAAAAGACAAAGCGAAAAATAGAAATTATAATAGCATATCTCTCAATCTTTATGTATATATATACACACGTATGTTAAAAAACATTAAGTATTCAAAAATATTCAGGCACATATAATCATCGAAACGTATGTCGATGCAATCCACAGCTGTCTTTCATTAGATCGGTGGCAGTGTAAAATTCCACACAAATTGTAAACATGTGGCTTTGTAAAGCTTCACTTAATAAGGATTTACTTCTGAAAGATGGAGCTTGAACTCCTGATCATTATTAGAGAATCATCTCTGGTAAAATTCATGTATTCTTTTTCAACATAATTACCTAAGTTTTTTTTTTGTTTCCAATGGTGATTAAAAGTCTAGAGAAAGTCGATATCAAATCATCCCGACTATTCCGCGAGGAAACTTGAATCACCACTGCCTGTGTTTCTTGCTCACTGTGTGTCCTGTTATGTCCCTGTAGTAAACAGATGTTACATCTTTAGTCCTGTTATGTCCCTGTAGTAGGCAGATGTAGGCAGATGTTTCATCGTTCCACGTAAGAACTACGTCAAATCAGTTCCTATAAAGGAGGTTTTAGGCAAAGGTACATTTGAGCGCTATAGGCTAATGTGCATTAGGGGGCCCTAGGCTAAGGTACATTTGGGGGCCCTAGACAAAGGTACACTTGGGGGCCCTAGGCTAAGGAACATTAGGGAACCCTAGACAAAGGTACACTTGGCCCTAGACAAAGGTACATTGAGGTACATTGAGGGGCCCTAGACAAAAGTACACTTGGGGGCCCTAGAAAATGAACATATTGGGGCCCTAGACAAAGGCACATATGGGGGCCCTAGACAAAGGTACACTTGGGGGCCCTAGACAAAGGTACACTTGGGGGCCCTAGACATAGGTACACTTGGGGACCCTAGGCTAACTTGGAGTGGGGCTTTAGCAAAGTTACTTTTGTGTTCCTGGGCAAAGTGCATTAAGGGGCCTTAGACAATAAAAGCTGTTTAGGCCGAAATATCCAAATGTTGGGTCCCAAAATAATCTTTAAAACTATTTATTGAAATATGGTTGTATAATTACAAAAAAAGTAGTTTCATTTATTATTCTGTAAACACAACATTTTCAGAAGTAATATGCAAATTATTTGAATTTTTTTTTCTAAATATTGAATGTGCTAAAACATCAAAGTAATAAATTCATAATAATTGAAGCAATGTTATAGTTATCCTTATGACCATATGGGGAAAAATCAAAAGAGCATAAAATAAAAGAGTTTATGTAGACAGCAACAGCAACTGTTAAGCCGACATACTGCAGGATTTTCACAGAAGACAGACTTCAAGTATTTCAGTCAAGGAAAGTATACTGGTGACAATCTTGAACATGTAGATGATGAAAGGGCTGTGTAATACAGTTGCAGACAGAGTCAGATTTAGCTGCGAGCACCCCTGGTGCCCCGAAAGATAAACATGTATACGAAAGATATAACCCTTTTAATATGTCAGTCTTATTTAGAGGCCCAGCAAACACACACATACACACATACACACACATACACATACACTCACACGGTAATATATCGATATTTCGTTTATCTTGCTGAATTACTAAGTATACGTGAAACCGATCCAATGACTGAATTAT